>CM033329.1:44539828-45739828 GCA_019359835.1 Pharus latifolius | reverse complement strand
GCTGGATACTTATGTTGGTCTCTTATCTTATCTATTTTTCCATAGTTCCCATATGAGTTTCGCATGTGCAGGGTGACTTAGCGTTGGCCATCGACTGCCAGGCGGCAAACCTGTCGTCTCGCTTGGAAGGAGGACTACGCTTCAAGGCGATGGCGCGTGCTGCCCTACATTCCATCTGTGTAGCAGCACAACGAATCCTCTTTTTCGATGTTGCTTGTGGCCGAAAGACAGATGCATCGGTTCCGCACCAGAGAGGGGCCCGGCCGCCTAGCCCGATGTCAGCCCGGCCTAGCCTGGGTGGTGCTCGACAGAGCACTTCGTCAGCACGGCGCAGTTATCGTGACACATCATCGACCTGGGGAGGTGACATACCAGGGACGTCCGCCGGCCCGTCTCGGCTTCATCGTTCCTCGTCAATGCACAGTGCTCGACGCAGAGATCTGCATATTGGGGGCCCGTCGAGACATCGCACTCCCGGTTCAGATGACTCTGATGATGAGGACAGCATCCGTCGTCAAGACAGGGACGATGCGAGTAGGGCGTTGGCAGAGCGGCTTGCGGCTGACGAAGATTGGGGCCAGGCTCATATTGAGCAGGCTGTCCAGGGACAGAGACACTCAGTCCCTGGGGGGTCTACTTGGGAGAGTTGGGGGGACCCCGCCCACGACCACATGGATGTGGATGACGATCGTGAGTACTACGCTCCGCAGGGGGCCGACCCCAGTTGGGTGGCACCACAACGGGACAACCCAGACTGGGTCTCGAGCATGTTAGGGTTGCACGACCCTCATGCACATCAGTACTACCAACCAGATCAGTTGGCACCTAGCGAGCTCGAAGATCACCCTCCACCGACACAGCCATCTCAGGGTCATGCAGGTACTGAGCGGCATGGTCCTTCTACCGCGGCTGGGCGGCGATCACATGTGCCACCTGATCCGTACTCACCATCGCCTTTTCAGAGAGATAGACATGGGCATGGGCATAAGAGGGGTCGTCCGAACCCATAGCGAACATGTAGATCGCACTTTTATTTTCCAGTGTGTTACATTCAAAATGAATCATGCAGTTCACTAGATTTCTTATATATTTTTATTATATGATACATACTTACATATATTTCTATAGATATATATACATATACATATACATATATATATGTGCGTGTGTATATATATATCTATACAGTATGTATGTATGTACAGTATGATAGGAAAAACTCCTAGCCCAGCTGGTGGGAACTCTCTTCTACCTCGTTGTCCACCTGGGTTCGAATCCCCACTGATCTTGATTTGGGTTCACAGGATAGATTTTGATATTTTAGGGTTTGAGATAGATTAGGGTTGAACTGATCTTGTTACTGCCAAACATAAAAGTCTTTAGAAGCCAGATTCAATTCCATCTCTAAATCTCAGATCTATCAATCCTATTCTGTTTTCGAAAACAGGATTCTAATTACCCTAAATACTCAGAACTCAGATTTAGCTAAATCTTGACCTAATCCAGATCAGATTATTCTTGGAGTATGATCATCGGTATGTCAATACCTTGATCCAGAAAGTTGGCAGCCAAATCATATCATCTAAGCCATTTTCACATATCAGTCCAAATTATATCGTAATTTAGTCCTTTATTTGATATCTAGAAACCCAAAAAGCCTAAAATCTTCAGATTAATTCCAAATTCAAAATTTCTTCAGCAAATCTTTTTCAAATGTATTTGATACAATTTTTTCTTCTGTGCAGATTACAAAATCACATTTTAAAGGCCATAATTCAAAATCGACAAAACTCAGATCTTATTTTACCCTAAAGTACCCTATTTTCAGTTTATATCGAAAATCATCAAATCAAGTCATATTTTATCAAATCTCTTGTTAGATGAGTATAATGTATAAGTTTATACTTATTTGTGAAATCAGATTACAAATCAATCCACAATTTAATCATTAATTCTTTTCTCTTGTCGAATTCTCCAAATGCGACAAGTTCTGGAGAGGTTGTCGTGGTCGAGGGGCACGACAAGAGCTTGTCGTGGTCGTGGTTTATTTGATTTTCAATAACCAATCTTTTGAAGATTCACATCACATATATGCATATGAGGCAATTGATCTAACCAATTTAAACTCTCCAAATTTAAATATTCAGAATATCAAATTTCAACTTTTGAAAAGAGAGAGCTTAATCAATTAAATTTTCTTGGCAAGCTTCTTTCATATAGGACTTAAAATAAACCATAAAAAGAAAACACTTGTGATACTACAGTTAATACAAAGTTGCTAGATTGCCCTTTACAGAAAAATAAAAACACTTATATTTCTATTTTTTTCTTTATTCACCTTTTTCTTATTTTTCTTCTTCAACTTTTTCATACCCTTGACCAGAACGTTTTTATTGGATCATTCCATCGTGGCTAGAGGAGACGCAGCTAAAGACACTTACTTAAGTGCACTTACAGAAAGACAGCTTTGTTGGTTTCTGAAGACCATATAAGCAATCTCAATGCTTTGTATACCTTCCGTTCACCAGCTGGTCGATGATTCACCACCTCCTCCCCCCAGCGGGTCGCATATACGTTACACGAGACTAGAAAAAGCGCATCTTAAGCAATCGTTTTATTAAAAACTTTTTTGTATGTGAATAAGTTAAGTAAATCTTCCCTCCCCAACTGGTCCATGATTGACCACTGCCTGTCGCGCCCCGAACATGGTACCATGACTACTCCCGTGGGGATCCAGCTCGCTGCAGCTGGACCCATACATACATACCATTGACTTCCCAGGATAAGTCAAACATAGGAGTTCATTGCAGCAGAGTAACTTACAAAATTACATAAGCAGTATGGCCTTCTGGCCTGATACATAAAAAGGTAATACATAGCCTTCACAGCACAAATGGTCTAATTAAAAAAAATAACAACTACGCGGCGGAAGCTAGGCGAACCCCCACAGCAGGAAGTTGGCAGAAGAACAACACACATCAGGGCTCTGGCAGAATTGGCTCTCCTCCTTCTGGATCCACGAAATCTTTCAGGGCTTCATCTTGATCATAATGCACTCCGTCTATTAGATTATAGATCACAAGGGTGAACACTTTCGTACTCAGCAAGTCATAGGTAAGAGTAGATATTCATATAGTAGAGATGATATGAACCTATGCTAGTAGAGGAAAGAGGGAAGGTTTCAAAAATACTTTTCTTTCTTGCTTTTCACATCTCATACTCATATTCATGGCAGCACTTTTCATAGAATAGTATTGCTATTCAGGTTCACTAAATTATGGTACTACCGCGACACGTCGACACACAACAGCCCACGGCAGCACCCCTTATCATGACAACACATGTTATTTGGGTAATCTTGACTTATCAAATTTTATTTAGAAAATATATACTTGTGTCACACCCCGTGGATTTAATCCACCGCAGCAGACTCATATAAACCCGGGAGCATGGAGTACTCGAATACGTTTTTTACTCTGCAGATTGGTACTAATTTTCCCGCAAGATATTCCACTTTCATGCCCATCTTATCAGATGATTAGACCCTTCCTCACAATCATGTGCGAGTGGCAAGGTAGAGAACTTTTGTCATGTTTCACACACAATTCACCCCAGACCCTGTGATCAGACTACCAGACCTCCCACAGTTGTGGCGGGCTATACCCCCACCCATACTGTATATTCCCATTACTGGGTCAGCATGCATCATCACATCCAGTGATATGTGTAGGAGCCGCACTCCGTGCAATTCGTGCATCACATTCCATCTCATGCTGGGGTTTCATGTGCGATCCGCATACTACTTGTTCAGGCCTATCCCATACCAGGCTTGCAGTTAGCACGTTTTTCATGCCACTAGACTCACAACACAAGGTTCTAGTCCTTATATGTTAGTGACCAGAGCCCATGCACATTCAGTGCTTTCAAGCACATTCAGTGCTTCCACCATTCCATACCAAAATACTGGTCACGGGGTTTTATTTCATGAATATAAAATATATACATATATGCTAGTTATGGCTCACTACTAGGACATTTCACATTTAACAGGCATCTAGCCTAGTACTGCCAAATCATTCTTTTCTCATCATATGCAATACTTTACTTTATAATCAAGGTAATATCTTAGCAATTCTTTAAAATATAGGTTCAATATGTTCAAGAATATGACTTGCCTTCCGCATCATAAGGTACTGTAGTCGATGTCGGGTCTGCGACGAAATCTTCATACTCAGCCTCTGGATCTATTCTCCACAAACAAACACACAAAGATCACAAACCAATTTAATACATTAATAATCTATATGCAACATGCAAAGGAGAAAAGATCTTGGCGATACTGAAACAGACAGGATTTGGAAGCTGGGATTGAGATAAACTCTCAAATCTATAGAGTCTGGGCTAAAGATGAGTGTTAGAGGCTCTTAGGGTTTCAAGGCTGCAATATGGACATCAAGTCTGCAGCTGGTTTGCTCAAAAACGACGAATGTCAACAGATCGACATTCGGTTCACGGCCTGACATAGCTTCAAGTAATGCTAGAGAGCTTATTTCAAGGTGTGGCAGTTGAGTAAAATGTAGAACATAGCTCTACTAGCTTAGGGGACAAAGTGGATTTCAGTTTTCATACCCAGAAGGGGTCAAACTGGCCCAATGCCACTGGCTGACATAGGCTGACAAGGGCTGACAATGTCAAGAAGTGGCATTGACAAGGTTTGGATAGTTCCCAGTGGCAAAAGTGGGTTTTGATTCAAGAATATGGTGCACAAAGTAGTGAGGCAACTATTTGACAAAGTAGTTTTTGATTTTCATGACCAGAGGTGGGTGAACAGGGCCAATGCCACTGGCTGGCATGAACTGTCATGAGTAGACATTGTCAAAAACTGTGGAATTGGTTCGAGGCTTCAATTGCTTCGCCAACTATGTCTAGGAGGTAGGCGAAGATGACAGAAGTCTAATGGTGGTGACTTAAGGAGCTGAGATGGCCGGACGGCGATGAATGGCGGCGAGAAACCACGATGGTGACATGCACAGTGAAACTTCTGGACAGATTCTTGGCATAGTTGAAACTGGCGATTTTGCACAGAACCAGAAGTCGAGGTAGTGGAGTAAAGTGCTCAGGAGGTCAAAGCAAAGGCGGTGGACAAAGTGGCGACGACGGCGGTGGCCGGCGACGACCGGGCGGCACGCTGGCGGCACGGCAGCGAGGGGTAAAACACCCAAACGGCGATTTGGTGCTGCGTTGCCGAACTCTGGAGCTGCTGGAGCAAACTGGGGCTAAAAGATACTTTTTAAAGCGCTGGAATTGGCCGCCAACGAGACGACGGCGAACAGCGGCGAGATGCGCCGGAGAGGAAACTGCCTCGTCGACGGTAGGGCGATTTGATGAATAATTCTCCGAATTGATGGCACAGCTAGGCTCTTGGGACAATATAGATGGGGAGGTGAAGGGGAATTTGTTTGGGGCGGCGCCGGCGAGAAAGTCGTCGTCGCGGCCGGAGAACGAGTGAGATTAGGGCCAAATCGATACACGGCTTTGGAGATCAATTCCTCACGGTGAGACCAGTAGGTTGGTGAGGGAAAACTTCTGGGGTGGTCAATTTGGCCGGAGATAAGGTGGCACGGGCCGGTGACATGAGCTATTCATGGCGGCGCGCGAACATTGGGGAAGACCCTAATCCAAGCTTCAATTTGAAATCTAACAACATGGCTTTGCTAAGAGGGGTCTATTGATCATAAAGTTCTACTAAAGGGGAGACTAATTTGGTCTAAATCGAGTGGCATTGCCGAAACAGGGATTTTTAGATTTTACGGCGATCGCCGGCGTTAGAGGTTGCTGGAGTTCAATTGGCTGCTACTACACAGATAAGTGGATGAGGGTTACTTACTGGTAGCTTCAATTTGAAGTTTGGTGTAGTAGATCGGGATGGCACCGAGCTCCCTCTTCTGGGCTCGCCGGAGAAGAAGACGAAGGCGGCGAAACTGGGGACTTAGTTGATTTTGGTGGGGGTGTGAAGATTTCGCAGGGTGCTGGCGGTCTTAAATAGGCATGGACGCATTGCAACGGCTGGAAAAATCTTGAGAATTGGAGCTGCTGAAGTGACCCGTCGGTGGTGACAGTGGCGACGCGAGTGCGCATGGCGGCCTCACCGGCTTTGTAGCGGTTTCTTTAGCTTTTTCAGTTGGCGTGCAACTTTTCTCTGGCTGGTGCGACAGCTAATAGATCTGCAGCTCCGGCATGGCGGCAATGTGGCACAAATGGTCTTACATGGTTGCAGGCGGTGGCGATGCCGTGCGCGCGCAAGGAAAAGATCGGCGGTGCTGGCGCTGCTGGTGCGGTGCCACGGTGGCCAATCAGATGCGCACACGTGGCGGCAACGTTGCGGTGGTGCTGGCGACGGCGGAGCTTCACTGACGGCGAAGAACGCGGCGAAGCGGCGCGCCTGGTCGCGGTCGAACGGCGGCTGCTCGAAAATAGGCACAGCTCTGGTCGAAAGGATCAGGGACTGCAATGCAATGATTTGTTTTGGATTTGGACCTGATTGCAAATTCTGAGATTTGGAGGGTTTAAGTCAGAACTGATTTCACAGATTTGCATAACTTTATTCCACCAACTGATTTAGCAAGGAATTTGGCAAAATCAAACACATTTGAATAGATTTTGAATAAAATGAAAACAGGGTAATTTAGGGTACTTATGATGTGAGTTTTGCCAAATCTGAAATTCTGGGGTTTGGAGTGAAATTTGGATGTTCTGACATAAGGAGAATTTGTATTGAATAGCATTTGGGAGGTGTTCCCTGAATCAGATTGAGATTTGGAGATGATTTGTGGCTTTTAGCCTTTTCGGGCTTCTAGAAAATCAGAAACGGACTAATCCGCGATACAATCTGGACTGATTTGCGAAAAGGGCTTAGATGGGGGAATCTGGCTGCCAACGTTTTGGAGTAAGGTATTGGCATACCCTTGATCATATTCCTGATATAATTTGGTCTAAACTTGGTCGAGATTTGGTTAAATCTGAAGTTCTGAAACTCAGGGTATTTAGGGTAATTAATTTAATTTTGTTTTCAAAAATAGAAAGAAGTTGATAATTCTGGAATTTAGAGATGGAATTGAATTTGGCTTCTGAAGGTTTTTATACTCAGGACAGATGGTAGGCCATAACTGAGCAATCTAATCTTGAATTGGATTACAAGATAGATTTTGAGATTTTTGGGATCAGATACATGCATCATTTTCATGAAAAGGAAGTTTTCACCCCCAAAACCAGGGTGTTACACCGCCTCCTCCCAGTGGGTCGATTATACTTAACTCTTACATGTTTTTTTATTTCCAAAGAGAAGGGAAATTAGCAATCTAGGCATAAAAAGTGACATAAGAGAGTTAATTCCCAACAATAGTTAATTAGAAATCTTCAATTTGGAAGAAATCAAGTACAATTTAATAGATAAGTTCATGCTTTAATGGTCAATTTATGATAAAAACTGAACATAAGCAATGAAAATTTTTAAAAGAGCTATGTTCAATGGATCATATGCAAAGATTTGATAGAATAGTCATCTAGTTGATTAAAGATCATTTTCAAAACCAGGCATTTCAAGTGGTAAATCTCTTTTTTATGTTTCAGTTTATGATGGAATGAGGTGGAATGATGATTCGATGAGGACTAAGCAAATAGTTAAGTGAACACCCCCAAGCTAAATCAGACTAAGCAAACGATTAAGTGAACACCCCCAAGCCAAATCAGACATTATCCTCAATGTATGGAGAGAGATATAGACTACCGTTTGTGGAAGTGGGTCCTGGATATAGATGTTGTGGAAGATCACATGGTGAGAGAGGATGTTGTAGTCCACGTAGCTCCAAAGGTGAAGTCCGTTGCAAGTGAAAGCCTGAAAAGAAAAACAAAAAGAAACAAAAAAGAAAAGAAAAATAAAAAGAAATACTTGCGCACCTTGGAGATCACTCGTCGGAACCCAGTGGAGGAGAATGGTAGAACTGTGGCAATGTATAGGATGGATAGGTAGGTGGTAGATAGGATTGTGCAAAAAGTCTGTGAGTGTGGAGATGGTCCCCGTAGTGGGTATGTGCAACTGGAAATGTGCCATTCGGGAGGATGTAGCCTGTGTGTACATGATAGTCGTAGAGGCGATCTACGCGGCCCATGAGGTGATCCATCCTGGAATCCATCGTAGCCCTATATTCTGCAAATTCCGACCTAAAGTCAGAGAGACTAGTGCACAAGGACTCTATGGAAGCATACAGAGTGGCAAAATCAGTTGCTGCCAGTTGGTTAGACTCAGCAACGCATGAGGAACTAGGATCAGATGAGCTAGATGGAAGCATTCTCCAATTTCGCTCATTAGATAAACGAGTCCAAGAAATATCAGGCAAAAGGATAGAGGGAATTTCATTAATAATCCAACGAAAAGAATTGTTTTCCCTTCTACAAAACCCCATTGAAAACAATGCATTTAAGTCTAGGGTGGTCGCGGGCATAGATTCTATATAATCAGTAGCATTAAATTCTAAGGTGGATGTTATGTGAGTGATTAAGCCACCTAAGACTATGGGTGAAGTTTTGCATAAATCCTTGCCGATAATTTCAAGGCGACGAGAAAAATAAGCTACTGATGAAATATGAATTTTTCTTAACATTGTCCACAAAAATTCGACCTCAGTTTCTAAAACTTTATCCTGATTACTATCACGGCCAAAAATTGTACCGGCCATGAGACACTGTAAATAGTGAAAAGCGGGATTGTAAATTTTGGTGGCCTTTTATTTACCAGGTCGAAAAATGTAACACCCTGGGTTTGGGGTGAAAATTCTTTTGCATAAAAGTCATGCATGCATATGTTTCTTCTAGATCAGTCAAATCAGCCCCAGCTTTATTCTATCATAAGCCCAAAATCTTAAAATCTATCCTGTAGACCCAAATCAAGATCTCACTTTTCAAATTTGATCTACTATCTACCCTGAGTATAAAAGCCTTCAGAACCCAGATTCAATTCAATTTCTAACTTTCAGATTTATCAACTCCTTTCTGTTTTCGAAAACAGAAACATATTATATTACCCCAAATACCCTAAGTTTCAGAAATTCAGATTTAATCGAAATCTTGATCAAGTTCAGACCAAATTATATCAGGATTATGATCAAGGGTATGTCAATACCTTAATCCAAAAAGTTAACAGTCAGATTTCATCATCTAAACCCTTTTCGCAAATCAGTTCAAGAGTATTGCAGATCAGTCCTTTCCACATTTTCCAGAAGCCTGAAAAGGCAAAATGTTACAAATCATCTCCAAATCGAAAACTGATTTAGGGAACACCTCCCAAATGCCATTCAACACAAAATCTTCTTATATGAGTATCTCAAGATCAAATCCTAAATCCCAGAATTTCAGCATTTGACAAAATCCAGATTTTAGATACTCTAATTTACCCTATTATCAATTTCACTCAAAAACCATTCAATTGTTTCAAATTTCATCTTCTATCTGTGCCAAATTACCTGTTGAATTAAGTTTGCCAAATCAGTAAAATCAAATTCAACCCTAACCATCCAAATCTCCAAATTTACAATTTAGCCCAAAGCCAAGAATCAGCAAATTGCATTTCAGTGAACTAATCTTAGCAAGCCTGTAAACTCAGATTTTGAATTCCAGCTCAAATCGAAGTTTTCCCCAAATTTTAGTGCCACCAGTAACTGGCTCACGTCGCAAGGCCACACCGGTGATCCTCCAGCCTAATTGACTTCACCAATAGCTTCCTCGTGTCCTTCTATCACTCTCCAAGCGAGGAATTAACTTCAAACCTTCTGTATCTAAAACGCCCAATTCAGTGCTTTCTTCTCTGGCGCCGATCACCGGAAAAGTGATTACGACCTATCCAGCTTCAACCACCTTGTCCTCTAGATGCGCCTCAATCCCCTGAACACTTTTGTCTTCTAGCTCGACATCTAGATCGGCCTAGATTGAATGTTATAACCTTGCCAAAATTTGTGTCCAGAACTGTTGCAGTGCAATAAGATCACTGCAGTTCATCACTGGATTTCTTGCCGTCCGGCCATCTCCAGCCAAGGAACTTGTTATGTCTTTTGTTCCTGTTACTCAGGCCTACCTCCTAGACAAAGTTAGCACAGCAGTTGAGCCCTTCAACTGCATTTTATGCTTAGCCCTAGATTTTGACATTGTCAGCCCTATGCCAGAGCTTGTCAGCCAGTGGCATTAGCTCTTTTCACCTCTTTCCAGTTGTGCAAATTGAAAATAACCTTGTCCCTTAGACTTGTGGAGTTATGATCTACATTTTATTCTACTTCCACAAGTTGAGATAATCCCTCTATCATCCATCGACCCTATGTCGATGCCTTGAACCGAATGTCGACCTAAAGACGTTTGTTGTTTTTGAGCAAACTAGTTGCAACCTTGATATCATTCTGATATTTTGAGACATTTGGAACCTTGTAAACTTTTGAAAACTAATCTTAACCCTGGTTTCCATAACTTAACCCTAATCGCTTTCCAGAACTCTCGAATCTTGTATCGCCTAAATGTTCTCATTGCATTATTGCATGTAGTGAATTAGTAAGAGTAGGATTGATTGTAATGCCTGTTTGCTTGCTTGATCTTTGCTCAGAGCCAGAGCCAAAGTTCGAGGACTTCACTGTTGACCCGACATCAACTGCTGTATTTTACGACGCAAAAGGCAAGTCATATTCTTGGACATCTTGAACCTATATTTTAAGAGTTGCGATAATATAACCTTGAATATAGATAATATTGCATGTGAAAGATTGAGAATGATTGAATTATGAATTGGCAGTACTAGACTGGTTATCTGTGAAATGTGAAATAAACAAGTTTTGAGCCATGAACTAATATATATTTATGTATATACTTATATTCATGAAATAAAACCCTTAGCCGTGACTAGAATTTTGGTAAGGAATGGCGGTAGCACTGGAGGTGCTTAACTGCAAAGGATGTGCAGGCACTGAAGGTGCATGGTTGTGGATGGTCTGGTCACTAGCATATAAGGACTAGAACCTTGTGTTGTGCGTCTAGTGGCATGAAACACGTGCTAACTGCAAGCCTGGTATGGGACAGGCCTGAACAAGTACTTATGCGGATCGCATATGAAACCCCTGCATGAGATGCGCTGTGATGCACGATTTACACGAAGTACGGCTCCCACACATATCACTGAAGGTGATCTTGAACGCTGACCCAGTAATGGGAATATGCATAGGGGTGGGGGTTTGGGTACAACCCGCCACAACTGTGGTTCGCGAGAGATCCACAAGATCAGGGGTGAATTGTAAGTGAAACATAACAAAATTTCTTGTTATCTCCACCTTGCCACTCACAGTATGAAGTGAGTCAGGGGTCCAATCATTTTGATAGGAAAGGCATGAAAGTGGAATATCTTGCGGGTAAATTGGTACCTCTCTGTAGAGTTAAAAATGTATTCGAATACTCCGAGCTCCCGGGTTTATAGGAATCTGTTGCGGTGGATTAAATCCACGGGGTGTGGCACAAGTATGTTTTTCTAAATAAAATTTGATAAGTCAAGATTACCCAAATGACATGTGTTGTCATGATAAGGGGTGCTGCCGTGGGCTGTCGTGTGTCGACGTGTCGCGGTAGTACTATAATCTAGTGAACATGAATAGCGATGCTATGTTATGAAAAGTGCTGCCATGAGATGAAATGAGGTATGAAAGAAAAGATTATTTTACAAACATCCATAATTCTTGACTAGTCTGGGTTCATATCATCACTACTATATGTATCTACTCTTACCTATGACTTGCTGAGTACATAAATGCTCACCCTTGCAACCTACAAATCAGTAGATGGAGCGTTCAATAATCAAGATGAAGGCGTGAAGAATTTCTTGGATCCAGAAGGAGGAGAGTCAGTCTCGTCAAAGTCCTGATGTGTGTTATTCTGCCGTCAACTTCTCATTGTGGGAGGGTCACCTATCTTCTGCTGTGTAGATGTTATTTTGCTAAACCATGTATGCCGCGAAGGCATTGTAATATCTTTCTGTAATATTAAGGCCAGCAGGCCACACTGCTTAAATATTTTGTAAGTTACTCTGTTGCAAAGTAAATATACTCCTGTACTTGACTTATCCTGGGAAGTCAAGGGTATGCATATATGGGACTAGCTGCAGCGAGCTAGGTCTCCACGGGAGTAGTCATAATCCCAGTTTCGGGGCGCGACAAAAAAGATGTTGCCCTTCCCAGCTATATCACTCCAAATTTTACCGGGGATGCAAATAATAGAATCTTGAAAAGTTCACCTGGGTTTTAACCCTAACAGATTTGAAAATTCATCATTTGAATAATCATCATCTACATTTGCGAACCTATATCTAACACCTTCAGTTTGATCGAGAGGAACACATATAGTGTTTTGTTCAAAGGTGACTAGAATCTCCCGAATAACTTACTACAAGTGTGTCCCAACCCAATTTACTAAGTAGGCGTAGAACATCATCTTCTACTCCTAGAAATCTAATGGCATGAACCTCCAAAAATCTAGTAGGCCATAAAGGTCTCTTCTTCAAATGCATGAAACAAGCAAGATGATCAGGGTTTGTAAAGTAAATGTGTGGAAAATAAGGATTAGAGAAAGTTTGAGGGGACATACCATATTTGCGCTTCATAACCTTCTTGATGTTGCATCGGGGAGTCGTTATTATAGTGGAAAACTTCAGATCCAGGGGTGTTGAGGTGCGAGAAGCCGAAATCCGCGATCGGATCGAAGTTGGAATGGTTGGATTTGGAATTCTAGGGCTAGGTTTGTGGAGTTTTCGAGGATTTTGAAGGGCTCAACAAAGGTGCTTTGCTGTTTGGAGAGAATTGTAGAGGTTTGGGAGAAGAAAAGTACAAAAAGGACTCAAAAAGGACACTTTCAACTGAAAAGGAAAGGACACTTTCAGTTGAAAAAGGACACTTATCATGTGTATTTGCAAGGTACAATAACTAAAGAAATGTCATTGTATTTGAATAGTGATTGCCAGAGAGTACAATACATCAATGAAGGCCGAGGACCTGCAACACCTTTTCTACAATAATTTTAACCTCGGCCCTGATCGCGTCTAGCTAGTCTTGCTATCAAACACTACGCTTTCCACCATTGGCCTCAGGTCCAAATCCGGGATGTGGTGATGTCTAAGTTTGCAAAGAAAAGCAGAGGCCACGTGACTGACGTCAGCCTTCATTGTCTCCCTGCGCTTCCTTACAAACTCTGGAATGTTAGCGACCAGCCAGTCGGACTGGGCAGTGACCAGGTTACAGGACTAGGCAAATGATAAGTCATCCCCTTCAGGATTGACAACTTCTGCGTCAACTGAGTCTGCAACTTCCTTTAGCTTGGCCAAAGTGTTTTTCTCAACGATATGGCAGTTTTCAACGATCTTCTCCAGATTCTCCTTCTCACTGAGAACTGACTCTGTCTTCTCTTTGGCCTTGTCCCTGGCCGACCAGAGGTGGTTAATAATGTCGTGAACCTTCTCAAGGTCGTGTCCACGTCTGATAAACTTCTCTTCGAATTGATCCCTCTCCTCAGTTAGCTTATGATTTATTTCTCTTTGACTTGATCAAGGAAGGAAACATAATCACGTATCCGACAAAATCGAATAAGCAATGATGATTCCTGCTGAGATGAACTTACTATCAACATCGGCTTGCAATTTGCCGCACGCCAATGCGAGGCTCTCTCTTTCCCCTTGGATAACATCATATGATCGTGTTTTCTCCTCTAAGGATGTGAGGGTGTCTGAGAGTTTCTCATTTTTCTCCCTCATAGCCTCAGCCACCGCAATCCCTTCATTGTTGCGCGCCGTGGCAATCTCTTCTAGTAAAGCAGAGTTTTCCCTGCGACAATACTAGAGATTAACATTTTTGTTCATACAAGGACTAAGCGTAAAGCAAGGAACTTACTGCTTTACGAGGTAGCGCTCTGCTTGGACGACCTTAAAATGCTCTATCAGCAAACCAACCATGGTCGTGCTGCGAGCAAAGTTCTACTGACAAACATTCAATAGACCTTAAGAAAAACTCAAACGAATGCTAAATAACCTGGTGTAAGAACTTCGCTTACCTCAAAAAGATCCTCCAAGAATTTCTCCGATCCAACCCCTTGGCTCGGAGAAGGCGTGCCACCACGTACCGGCCTAAAGCTCTAAGCTTCGCTGATTATCTCCCACGTGGGAGACTGTGTAGCCTCATCAACCAGCGGCATGGCAGATGCATCCATTTCCGCGGTCGCGGTTGTAGGATCGAGGATGCCGACTAGAGGGGAGGTGAATAGGAGGCTTTAAAACTTTTTGACTAAAAACAATATTTTGCAAGAAAAAACTAAGAGAAAATAAACTGAAACAATTTAATAATATTTTGCACTGAGAAAGAGTAAGAAAGACAAACACAGTGATTTATCCCGAGGTCTCAGAGACTCGCCCGGTCTCCCCTACTACTCATTGAAACACTCAAATGAATGAGTCTTGCTACAATATCCACAAAGAATATTTTTCACTAAGGTTGCTCCTTCTCCACTATGGATAGGTGAACACCGATGCCTTTTACAAAATATGCCGAGCCTCTCCGACAACCTCTGTTAATGGAGAGGTCAATGGCCACGCCTCCAAGCCGTCTAGGTGAGGGCGTTCACGAAGAGTAACAAGTTGCAAGATCTTCTCTTGACCCCCAACAAATACCGAGAAACATCTAAGGATGCAAATGATGCAAATGGATGCTCTCGGAGGATCTCTCTCAATCACAAAGAATGATACTTGATCAAAAGATCAAGATTTTAGCACTTGGAAACTTTGGCTCAAGTGTTTACTCAGAGATATGTAGGAAAAACTGCTCAAGGATGTTCAGAAAAACTGCTCAAAAACTACTCGAAAATATTTGTAAAAAATGCTCAAAATATGTAGAAAAATCTGCTCAAAACTATTTTTAAAAATTGCACAAAATTGTGTAAAAATCTACTCAAATGGTGTTTATAAAAAGCTGATCAAAATAGTGGAGAAATCTGCTCAAAAGTGTTTATAAAAAAGTGATCAAAAACAGCTCAAAAACTGTTCAAAGACTCCTGTATAGAAAATATAGCTTGAGATGTGTGAAAATACTACTCAAAACACCTGTATTTATAGCCTAACCTCTCAGCTAGCCGTTGTGGTCGAAAAGGAAAGAAATCAGTACAACTAACAGCCAGCTACAATCTCTAACGGCTAGTAAATAGCCGTTGCAATGTCTGGTCGAATGAACAATGTTACTGGTCGTATGATCAAATGAACAGTGTATAAATAGTGTCTGGTCAAATGAACAGTACTCATGTGATCACTGATCAAATGAACAGTGTTACTGGTCGAATGAACAGTACCTGGTCAAATAAACAGCACTGAGATGACCAGTTCAGTTTCTCTTTGAGATTCTAGACTGAGATTGTGAATAAATGCGAATGCAACATATGACCTAAGATTTTCTCAGTTTTTGATGGAACTAAAAGAGATTTTGCAACCCCTCTTAATAGTACCGTTTAAACTAAATTTTTTTTTTATAAAACCGGTCAAACTCCAAACTCCAAGACCAGTATAATAAACAAGCACTTACCTTAGGTTTTTGCAGCTTCCTTCTTGGCGACATTGCACTTGCGACTTTGGCTCGCGTCCTCGAACTGGGAACTCTGATGACGCTGTGACCTTGCACTTGCGACTTGTAGACCTTCCCGGATCACTTGCAAACTTCACAGAAATAACACTGCATACAAATAGCTCAAAGACACGATTAGTCCAAGACACTTGAGGTCATCAATAATCAAAATCAACCCAAAAAGGGCCTAGATGCAACATCGGTCGCCGTCGCGGCCTCAGCTCCCTCGTCATCGACGGGTACAATACATAGCGTATGTGTAACCATTTTGTCACGACATCGAGCAGCGGAACATCGCCGGTAGCACCAGTGGCCTCTGTTGTACCCACTAGCTTAGTCGTAGTACCACTCAGGGTAGGAACACCTGCCATTGTAGTTCCTTCCCCCTTGACCATGGTAGTCTCTGATTCACTCGTGAGAGTAGCTGCGGCTACGGTCGAGGGAGTCCTGTCCATTTCATGCACAATTGGTAAAACGCATAAAAATTAATGACTCCCCCTAAGTGTATGCGTGGGCATTAGATATACGAGAACTCTCCAAGAACTCCCCCTGAATGCATGCATTTATAAATACACATATGAGTCATTTGAGAGTCCACAATGAATAAACAATGGGCACATAAACTATCAATAATGTCATACAAGAATCTCTCCCTAATCTCTCCCCCTTTGACATCAAGCACAAAAAGGCGGGAGGACAACAAAGCAGACATTTAACTTGCCTTTGATATATCAATAATATTTCAATTCACTTCTAAGAAAGCAAAATCTAGTCTCATCTAAAAGTTTGGTGAAGATGTCTGCTAGCTGCAACGCAGTCTTATATAATTCACATCTATGTCCCTTTTTGCCACATATCTCTTATTGGTGCCTAATATCAATATGCTTTGTTCTAGAATGTTGAACCGGATTATTTGCAATCTTTATGGCACTTTCATTATTACACAGGAGTGGCAATTTTTCAAAAGAAATTTGAGAATCCAAAAGGGTTTGCTTCATCCATAAAATTTGAGCACAATGACTACTTGCTGAAACATATTCTGCTTCAGCGATGGAGAGAGCTATAGAATTTTATTTCTTAGATGACCAATAGACTAGTGATCTCCCCAAAAGTTTATAACTACGAGATGTGCTTTTTCTACCAATTTTGCACCCCGCATAATCCGAATCCAAGTAATCAATTAATTCAAAATTTGCATCTTTAGGGTACCAAAGTCCTATATTTGGATAGCATTTCAAGTATCTAAGGATTCTTTTAAGAGCAATCAAATGACATTCCTTAGGAGATGATTGAAATCTAGCACATAAGCAAACACTAAACATGATGTCGGGCCTAGATGCGGTAAGATAGAGTAAGCTACCAATCGTAGATCGATAAAGTTTAGAATCAACCACTTTTCTGTCATTGTCCATATCGAGATGTCCATTAGTGGCCATGGGAGTTTTTATGGCTTTAGCATCTTCCATCCCAAAGCACTTGAGCAAGTCCTTCACATACTTGGTTTGACTCACGAACGTTGCGTTCTTGAGTTGCTTGATTTGTAGTCCAAGGAGGAAGCTTAGCTCTCCAATCATTGACATCTAAAATTTCCTAGACATCATTTCTCCAAACTCATGACGGAAAGATTCATTAGTAGACCCAAATATGATATCATCAATGTATAGTTGACATACAAAAAGATCTTTCTCAACCACTTTTGTAAATAGGGTTGTGTCTACCTTCCCAATTTTAAAACCTTTTGATAAAAGAAAGTCTCTTAGGTGTTCATACCAAGCTCGAGGAGCTTGTTTAAGTCCATAAAGAGCCTTAGAGAGCTTGTATACATGATTTGAAAAGTTTGAATCTTCAAAACTAGGAGGTTGTTCCACAAACACTAATTCGGATATTTCTCCATTTAAAATTGCACTTTTCACATCCATTTGAAATAATTTGATATTGAAATATGATGCAAATGCGAGAAGTATGTGAATAGCTTCTAATCTTGCTACGGGTGCAAAAGTTTCACCAAAATCCAATCCTTCAACTTGAGAATATCCTTGTGCAACAAGACGAGCTTTGTTTTGTACTACTACTCCATTGACATCTTGTTTATTTCTAAAAACCCATTTTGTTCCAATCACATTATGATCCTTAGGTCTTTCTACTAGTGTCTAGACTTTGTTTCTAGTGAAATTATTTAGTTCTTCATGCATGGCATTTACCCAATCTGGATCACTAAGTGCTTCATTTACAAGTTTAGGTTCTAAGGAAGAAACAAAAGAATAATATTCACAAAAAGAAGCAATACGAGACCGAGTTTGAACACCCTCACTAACATCACCCAAGATTTGAATCAGGGGGTGATCTTTGGCAAACGTTTGATGAAGTCGTGGGTTCTGTGATGCTTGATCATCATTCTCTTCAGTCTCTGGCTCAAGGTCTTCTCGACCAGCATTATTGTGGGTGATCGCAAGTTGAGCAGCATCAGTATTTGTGGTCGCAGGTCCATGTTCGACATCAACCTGAGTGGTCGCGGGTGATTTATCCTTTTGACCAGGTGACTTTTGTTCTTCATTTCTGGGTTTGATATCACCAATGGTCATCTCCTTCATAGCTTCCCTCAAGCCACTGTTGCCTGCATCATCAAAATCCTCTTGCCCTCCTTGAGAGCCGTTAGATTCATCAAATTCTACATTGCATGATTCTTCAATGCATTCTGTTGTAGTGTTGAAAACCCGATAAGCTTTACTAGTGGATGAATAGCCAACTAGAAAACCCTCGTCAATTCGTCTTTGAAATTTTCCAAGATGCATGCTCTTTTTAAGAATATAACATTTGCAACCAAGGACTCGAAAATATGAAAATTTGGTTTTCTCCCTATAATCAGTTCATAAGGAGTTTTGTTCAAAAGTGGATGGGTATAAAGACGATCGATGGCATAACATGCTGTGTAAACTACCTCTGCCCAAAACCAGGTAGGCCTCTTGTACTCATCGAGCATTGTTCTAGCCATTTCAATCAATGTCTGATTCTTCCGTTCTACAACACCATTTTGTTGAGGTGTGTAGGGCACAGAGAATTCATGTTTGATTCCGGACTCATCACAACAATCAATAAAATGAGAATTTTGAAATTCTCCACCATGAGCACTATGGATTTTCTTGATGGAGAGTTCAAATTCCTTTTCAGCTCTTTTTGCAAATCTTTTAAATCAAGAGCAAGTTTCAGATTTGTGAGCTAAGAAAAACACCCAAGTAAATCTGGAGAAATCATCAACAATAACATAGCAAAAACTATTTCCTCCAATACTTTGATGTTCAGCAGGGCCGAACAAATCCATATGCAAAAGTTCCAATAGTTTGCAGATTGAAAGAATGCGCTTGGCTGGATATGAAGCAGCTACTTGCTTGCCCGCTTGACAAGCCCTACAAGGTTTGTCCTTTTCAAAATTCACATCCTTCAAACTAACTACCAAATCACGTTTTAAAAGCTTTTAAAGTTGATGCATTCCAACATGTGCAAGTCTCCTATGCCAAAGCCAACCCTTCAAAGTTTGAGAAACAAGACATGTTGAAAGAGATGCATCTTTTGAGTTGAAATCAACAAGATAGAGATTTCCAAAATGAAAACCTTTGAAGATCAAAGAGTTGTCTTTTAAACTTTCAACTAAAACATTTTTAGGAGAAAATATGCAACAAAACCAAATCACAAATTTGTGCAACAGATAACAAATTAAAATTCAATGATTCTACAAGTAAAACATTTGAAATTGAAAGATCATGAGATATAGAAATTTTACCCAAGCCTACCACATTTCCTTGACGATTGTTGCCAAAGGTGATCTTTTGGTTTTCACTTGAGTTATCTTCCAATGAGGTGAACAATTTTTTGTTTCCGGTCATGTGTTCGGAGAATCCACTATCTAGCACCCAATGTTTTCCACCGGTCTTGTAGTTCACCTACAAAAACAAAAGAATCAAGTCTTTTTAGATACCCAAACCCTTTTGGGTCCTTCGATGTTAGCAATCAAAGCTTTGGGCACCCAAATAGATTTCTTCTTTTTACTTAGCATGGGTGTTCCAACAAACTTTGCTATCACATATCCTTTCTTTGACTTCTTAAGCATGTAGCATGCATCAAAATGAGTTGAAGTCATTAAAGGACAAGCATCATTTGAATGACCAATTTCGTGACATCTATAACAAAATTTGTTGCTTGCTTTTACAAAAATAGTTTTTGTGTTTGGTTTATTTTCTTTCTTTGGAAAGTATCCAAGTCCTTTTCTAAATGAGCATTTTTGCTCACTAAGAAGAAGATCAAGAGAGATGCTTTCCATTTCTAACAATTTTCTAAATCTTTAATAAGTTTCTTGATTTCAGCCTTTAGTTCATTGTTTTCATTTAAGATTATTTCATGGCATTGCAAATCTTTATTAGTAGATCTAGATCAGTATGGCATATCGATTAAATCATTGCAACTAGTTGACATATCAATTCTAGAGACTACATTTGGTATATCATCAACTAAGTCACAAGAAACAACTACATCTACCTTAGTTGGTGAGTTAGTGAGATCCTTGATGAGAAGACCTTCATAAGATTCTTTTAAATCGGAGTAAAAAGTAAGTAAAGAAGAGTGCTCTTCTTTAAGTGCTCTATACTTCTTCTTTGTGATTCCAAAAGCATCATTTAGTTTACTAATCATTTCAACTAGATCATCATATGAAGGGTCAAGAGAATGTACCTTCTCATCACCTTTAGCCATAAGGCAAAAGGATGAACTTGTCTATGTGTTGTTGACGACGATTCTTACCCGAGCTAGTTCGAAATAATACACATCTGATTCAAGGCAGATTCAAACCAGATGAGTGTCTGAAGATCCACTGTTATGGTCTCAGACGACCTGAGAAGCACGGACACAAGAATGACTTATGGTCGCAGGCTTTGTGCGATCATGAGATCGCAGACGTTACGCGATCAGGAGGCCGCAGACAATGCACGGTTAGAAGGTCGTTGACTATCCTCGACCAGAGTAACACGAGATTGCTTAGCACTTTGTACAAGCATATCCCGAGAATCACGAAGATCTTTCCACGTATGAAGACAACTGCCAGGAGGTTAACATGTGCGGTTATCCCTTGATTGCACATGTTAAGCTTGCGTGGGAGTTAAGTGCGGTTACCAAAACCATTGTGCATTGGTGCCCTTTTGACCAGTATAAAAGGGTGAGCAAATGTACAAGACGAGGACATCGGAGATGACGACAGATCAAGCACAAGCTTTCATAAGTTAGTTTAGTCGTTTTTAGACAACAACACTGAAAAGATCTTCGTTTGTGATGATCTTTTCTCCAACTTTGTAAACCTTTTTTCATACATAGTGAAATCACAACAGGACATAGGGCTATTACTCCCACCATCGAGGGCCTTGATGTGATACTGGGTGCCCGATCTTCCGAAAGGTATGTGATAGATCGATTGGTGAAGCTTCGACGTAGAACGATCCAGCTTCAAATCAGGCACGATCTGAACCCCGCAATCGCAACACCACTACTCCGTTGGTTATCAATCTCGCGTGAGCATGATTCACCTCGCCAAGAAGGCTTATCCCTGCTGCGAATCGAGAACACAAGCAAGAACACGGAAGAAAGCAAACTGAATTGCAAATACGAATGATTAATCTCACAAGTTGGGGTCTCACAAACCGATCAAGCGGCGAAACTGTTCGAAGACAGAATAATCTAAGCAAAACCGCCTAACTCGGATGACGGCTACTGAATATAAGGTGTTAGGGTCGGCCAAGGAACCCTGGACGCGCCCTAATGGGCTCCAATGAGGTACATGGGCCAACGGCCCAAAGACGGTGGCGCAGCACCCTGACAGATTCTGGATGCTGACTTGTTTCAACGATTTCCATTGGCTCCGGTGGAATTTTGACGTGGGACCAGTTCCATTGGAAATCTTATCTCCTTAGCTTTCCAACGGTATATAAAACGTCAAAAACGGAGTCCGTATGCGTCCTGGGCGACAATTTTAGTGCAGACTGCTCCTGGATTCCGAGGTGGACTCGAACTTCGAATTGGTGACGGGATGGGCTTCAACTCTAACTCAAATTCGACGTGGTTGTTGGCCTCCTTTGCTTCCTTGCGGATGGGCTTCACCTCCAACTCGAATTCGACGTGGTTGTTGGCCTCCTTTGCTTCCTTGCTGGTCTCCATGCCTGCGGTGATCCTCTCCATGATTCCTAAGTATAATAGCATCATTAAATAGCAATCCATCCTCGAAAATACAATGCGATTCACTTAGGAGCGAGTTCACCTGTTGATGAAGTAGTCGTGCTCGAGCTCTTGTTATGGGACCTTCAAGGGCCGGTTCAATGCGCGTATCTGAAGGTATGATGTTCTCATCAGGCCTGAACCTGTATAAATCTCTCTGTGCCCCAATTAACATTGCTCATCATCCCTTTCCGAAGGGACACTTTGAAAGGCCTCACAACTCACAAATTCTGCATGAGATCGACTAAGGACCCCGAGTCCGAATCGTTGACAGCTGGCGCCCACCGTGGGGCCTTTCTCAAGGCCTTCTTTTTTCTATCTGGAGCTTCGGTGAGCCATGCCTGGGGCATATGATTCTGAGAACGACTTTGATCTCGAGGATTATGCCCATATACAGATGCCTTCACCTAGTGATCCTGTTCCAATGGAGGAAATCGGAGGCAAAGACGTCCCAGAGGTTGATTCAACCACTCGGTCATGTCTATCGACCAGGAGACAACCGACGCAGAACCGGAATCCAATGTTGTTTCTACTGCGTTAGGGATTGAATCCGGCCCATCGCACGACCCTACTGAGGGCAAAGGCTATGTTGACCAGGAATTTAGTCCGGGGAGGTTTGATCCTGATAACCTCCATCGTCTTTTTGATTTCGAGTCCGACTCGGAACAAACAGAAATGTTCTCTCCATCGGCGACCTCGTTCCCTAGGCAATTCGCTGCCTTATCGGAAGAAACGCCCGATCAGCGGACCGCCAAGGAAGAACAGGAGCGCAAGCAGAAAGAAGAGTAAGAGCGCAGACAAAAGGAGGATCAAGATCGCTAGCAGCAAGATAATGAGCTATGCAAAACAGCCCTAGAGGCTCTACAAAATGCGCAAGCTCGTTACGACGCTGCTCCTAGTTCCTCCCGTCATTCGCATGGTCGCAGATGCGACCATACGCCTTCTTTATCCCCGAGACATTTACCGGCGGACGAGGAGACGGTGACACCTGGCGCACCCAGGAGGAGCACTCATGGCCGGCTTCGATCCATCATAGAGGTCCTGCGTAATTTTCCTCCTGCTGCCACAGATGCGTAGAAACCAGCTTTTGCCAGAATCTTGTCTGAGAGGTTAGACGAGGTCGCATCCGAGGTGACCCCGACGGCCTCTTCTCGATCGACGATACGTTCCTATGAAAGAGAATACTCTAACTCTAGTTCTGGTAGACGGAATCGGCCACCACTAGTGTTGTCTCAGCATGACAAAGCCAGACGGGCGGGAAATTCTCGTGATCGGGAATGAATTCCTGTCCACTCTCGCCTGGGGCCACACATGGTGTCTCATTCGCGTGAGGTCGCCCGAGATCAGGTCGAGAGTCACAGATCTCTCCATGGTCCTTATGTTGGTTGTAAAGCTTTATCACCCGGCCTTCTTGTGGTCATTTGGCCAGATAAGTTTAAACCAGGGGCTACTGAAAGATTTGACAGAACTCAGAATCCATCGGAGTTCCTTCAAATTTACATCACTGCTATTTAGGCAGCAGGTGGCGATGACCGTGTCATGGCCAACTATTTACCTACAGTCCTCGAGGGACCGGCAAGAACCTGGTTGTTCAATCAACCCGAGGGTTCGATATACAATTGGGAAATATTGTGTGATGCCATCCTCAACAATTTCCAGAATTGTTATCAGAAGTTGGGAAAAGAGGATGACCTCCACCGACTACGACAAAGATCGACAGAAACTCTTCGTCAGTTTGTCAAAAGATTCATTGGGGTGAGAAATACCATCCCGAGCATATCTGATAATTCCGTTATCAGGGCGTTTAAACACGCCATTCGATATCGGAGGTTTACTGAGGACTTGCTCATCCACCCCCCTAGATCAGTAGCCGATCTTTTTGATATGGCTGATAGATATTCCGACGCGGCCGAGGCCGTTGAGTGGAATCGGATGGTGGACAAAGGAAACTTACTACCTCAATCAGGTCTCAAGGACATAAAGAGAGAGGATTCGAACAAGAAGCCGGAATCTTCGTCAGGCGGGAAGTCAAAGAAATCAAAAAGGAGTCGAACTGGACAATACCGAGAGGTCACAGTCGCAGAGAAACCTCTGTCGACTAAAGGTAATAAATCTTCGTTTAAAAATAAAACTGCTTCTGGTGGTCGCAGTGCCGACCAACCAGAGAAGTCGACTAACCCGCAGGAAGGCAAGAGATGGTGTCCACTCCACAACTCTGCAGGCCACGACCTCAAGAATTGCCAGAGTTGGTTGAAGCAATTGGATGACTTCTACCAGGGGATCGGACCAATGCCGACCTTGCCACCAAAAGAACAGACTTGCGGGCTAAGAGACACCAGCGGGGGCGAAGAGATGTCCTACCAGGTACCTCGTAATCATGTCAATACCATTTTTGGAGGTTCCTCCTCTTTTGTTTCTAAATGGCAATTTAAAGCTTTTTATCGAGAGGTGAACCAAGCGGAGACTCCCCTTGAAGAACCCCAGTACCCCTGTTGGTTGGATACTCCTTTGACGTTTGATCGCTATGATTGCCCTGTGGGGCTTACTCGACCATGGAGGCTACCTTTGGTCATTACCCCAATTATCAGTAGTGCGAGAGTCGAAAGGGTCCTGATCGACGGAGGTAGTTCCTTGGACATTTTATTGGTTAAGGCACTGGACGAGATGCAAATTCCTCATTCGAAAATCAAACCCATAATTCATCTGTTTTATAGGATAATTCCTGGTCCCTCTATGATGCCATTGGGACAGGTGGTGCTCCCGGTCACGGTGGGCGAACCAGATAACTTCCGAACAGAATTAGTTACATTCGATGCAATTGATTGTGATTCGGCTTATAACGCTATCTTTGGTAGGCCAACACTACAACACGGTAGGCCATCGCAAGCTGTAAAACTGCTGGGAAAAACTTTTTTTCCCAGCAGTCCTGCAGATGAAAATATAATTTTGATTTTTCACCGATGTGTCAGCTGGGAAAAGTTATTATTTTTAGCAGATCTACAGCTAACAATAAATAATATATAGCAAGCTGTAGATCAGATTGGGAAAGATATACAGGATCTGTGGAACAGCTGAGAATATTTTTTCCGCTGGGAAAAACTTTTTTTTACCAGTGGTTCTACAGTTGAAAATATAATTTTGATTTTTCACCGATATGTTAGCTGGGAAAAGTTATTATTTTTAGCAGATCTACCGCTAGAAATAAGTAATTTATATATTTTTGGTGCAAAACTAAAAATTTTCAGCAGCATAATAACAGATTTATTATTTTGAGAGGGAAATTTTCAGGGAAAAATATTTTCTGCAGATTTATTGGTTTTGCGCCAAATATAAAATCTTCATCTCCAGATTTATTGGTTACCTTCCCTCGGTTCCCCCAATCCAACCTCCACCGAGAAACCTCCCTAATCCTCTCCATCTCCAGCTCTCCGCCGAGAAAACTCCCCCTCGGCCAATCGTTACTCGACAGCGTTATCGATTAGGTATCAGTGGGAATCCTCTCCATCTCCGCCGAGAAACCTCCCCCAATCCTCTCCATCTCCGCCGAGAAACCCTCTCCAGCTCTCCACCTCTCCACCACCGATAGCCAACACTCCCACCTCTAGTCTCCACCGATCCCCCACTGCACCCCCACCTCGATCTGGTCTCCCACTGTGCGTGAGGTGTCTGGCGGTGTGGCCCTCGAAACGCTACCAACAGGGTGTGCGGTGAACGACAGAGGTGGGGCGACATCGGCGAAGCAAGTGCGCAACAGAAAGGTGAGGCGCGAGGCCGACATAGCATGAGATCAGCAATCCCTGCACGGGAGTGAAGCAAAGGGTGAGATCAGGAGCTGAGGCCAGTGACCCGATGAGACAGAGGGGCAAGTGTCGGCGCCCAGTGTGATAGAGCTCCGGTGGTGTAGTCCCCCTGAATTCGGAGCCACCTCTAGTTGATGCGAATAGATTGGAATAAAAATCCATAGGTAAGAGTGGTATTCTTATCAAATCTCTTTTAGAAATTTGACTCTTGGATGCGCCTGTTGCTTAGGTATTCAATCTTTTCATCAACTTTGATCATTAGTTGATGACTTGATGTTCAACAAATTTGTTTTGTTGCCTTCCAGTTTGCATATGCATTTTTCTACATTACCATGAGTTACTTTCTATACATTAGCATGAGTGGGCATCATGAAATTATTATGGGGCATGATTGCAATGTTCTAATATCTAGTGTACAGGCTGAAGTTTTGATGGTTGTAGTTCTAATTGGCTTGAGCAGGCAATTATGGATCTAATTTTCCTGATTAAACAACTACATGATCTGTTCTACAGTCAAGTCTCGGTGATTTGCCATTAGAATCAAATCTTATATGTCTTTTGAGGGTTTTGTGTTGATCTGTTCACAAAGTAGCTAGGCCAGTTTTTATACAGTTGTATCTTCATAAGCTCACTGAGTTTTGGTAATCCTATGGGTTTCTATTGAAGTTGTCATCAGCTTACTGATATGATTGTTTCTTGTTTCATATCAAATATGATTGTTCCTTGTTTCATATAAAATGATGTTAAATTTCCTGTGATTTGTACATGTTTGTAGTTTAAGCCAGTGCTAAACTAGTAATGGTAATGGATCTTATTATTGTTGTTTATTGGTTTCATATGAGGTTAGTAGACTCTAGATTAGTAAATTTCTCTTGTAATTTTCTTCAAGTTTTGCTGTTTAGATTAGTAAATTAATTATTTGAAAATTTGACAAAATCTTCAAAAGTAAGAAATTAGCATGGTGCAAGCAAAGGCATATCAAAGCAGATTGTGGATTGCGAAAAAGATGCTTTGAAATGTTGTTTGAACTACTTTTAGAGTCTTGGAGATAATTTTGTACGATGATGTAAAACAAACAGACAAATAGCCTCCAAAATCCATTGTGCTTACACGATGTATGTGCATATGTTAATCAAACCCTTGTGCAAAACATCTGAAACCAATAAGTATTTTTTGTGAGCTATAGTGATAATTTAAACTAAAAAGTCATCATATTGCTTTGGTCAAATAGTTAGCCTATTTCTTTTGCTCAAATTCTTAGTTTTAGACATAATTCCTCCTCATTCAGACAATGTCAGGGGCCCTTTAAACAATTAAAGAATCTAAAATTGAAAAATTGATTCTATATCATAAATTTTGATGCCAACAATATATTAGTGACTTTTGAATTCTTTGATAAATGTCATCCTAATTTTTTGCCCACTGTTATATGCAACTAACCATTAGGTTTGAAATCTAATTCTGATCACGTTGGTGGGCAGAGGGCCCCACTACTTCTTCATTCGGGGGGGCTAGCCTCATGACTTCCCACTGGGCGAGAGGTGCACCGAACCCACCTACTCACTCATCAATTACGGTGTTTAGCTGACTTACACAGAAAGACCCCTATTGTTTAGTAATTTGGCGCCCTATCTTTTGATTGACTGTTGTCAACTAATCTTCTCAATGTTCGATTCTACTCTATGTTAGAACATTCTGTGAATGCTATTTTGATCTAAGTGTTCCTATATTACATTACAAATATTACCTTTCTTGGAGTTCACAAACAACATTGGGTGCTGATGCTTCAGGACTAGATTCCTTCTTCCCCTCTTCCCCAGAGTTGACTGGATGCTTAGGGGAGCCCTGAGAATCCTACTGCTCCTACTCCTGCTGCTGCTTGCCTTCTGCAGCAATGGTAGATATAGCAGTAGAAGCAGTTGTACCCATAGCCACACCATAGTTCAGCTTCTTATCTACATCAAGAAACCATGAAATCACCACCTTTGAATTAAAAGACCTCACTAATGCAAGAAACAGGGATTGCTCAGTACCAAAAACTGTACATTGGCTTGTGGCATCCTCCAAATGAATTCCATGGCCATTCTCATTATCACTGCTCATGCCATCAGGAGGTCCTAAAGCCACAGGTGAACTCACTGGGGAGTTGAGATGGTGGTGACCTCTGTTCTTAATGTCAAGAAGCTGCAGCCCCATGAAACGGCGGCCCTGGAGCTCTATGGCCTGCTGCAACTCAGCCGCTTGCTGCTGCTCCTCTAGCTTCATCCTCAAAAGCACCTCCTGGCTCGCATACAACATTCTTGGCCCTAACAATTAACAATTACAGCACCGTCCTATTCTTTGTCCCCTACTAGGAAGCATTACTCCTCTTTTCATTCCAAATTCTTCAATAAGACCGATATGATTGATTGGCCTATGTGTTTCTCTTATTACTTTTTTGTATCCCCTATTCCTCGGATACAATTCGATCCTTCTATGGACAAATCTCAATTTGTGGAAAGCCTTTGATGGCTTCCTTATGAAAACATCCATTTGTATATGGGTATAGATGGTCTTTCATTATTCTTTGTGATATTGACCACATTGACCACATTTCTGATCCCTATTTGCATTTCAGTGGGTTGGTCTGGTATGAGAAGTTTTGGGAAAGAGTATATTATTGCATTTCTAATTTGTGAATTTCTAATGATCGCCGTGTCCTGCATGCGGGATCCTCTACTATTCTATGTTCTTTCCGAAAGAGTGCCAATCCATATGTTGTGTAGAGCTGAGCATCTTCTATTCGCTGGGATCAAGCTTTTCCTCTGCTGGGGCCTTGTGCAGTAAACCCCCTACAGGCGGTCCTCCGTCGTCGTAAAGTAGTAAATGTCCCTGCGAAGCTTTCGGGAAGAGGGGTAGTCTTGTGCGTAAGCATAACATTTTTGGTTGAACCACCGAACGACACATCTTTTTCTGGTGGGAGGGTACTTCGAGTAGTGGGTACCTCGTAGGACCTCGACCCACCTACCAGGGATGGACGTAAACTCGTAAGCTACCGAGGATAGGGATAATCGTCCATGTCTTATTGTTTAACAAAAATGCCGCCTCGCCACAATAGGCAGGTTAGTTCCTCTGTCGTTGCCGAAGAGTTGTTGGTGAAGAGACCTTAGGATAAGTTGCTAAACAAACGCAGGGGAGGTCCATGTCAAATTTTTCATGGAAGGGCATTATTGCATTCGTCTTGTTGATTTAACAATAGAGAAAAAATCCATGTGAGCCACAAGGTAGAAAGTTTTTTTTTTCAAATTTAGAAATTTTGTCTTCCAACCCTTTTGCTTCTTTAAAATCATGATTAGGTCTAATTGATAGGCAACTGACTTGGAATTGTGGTCATTTTACATGTCCTTACCTTCAACTTGACAATCGACTAACATCCATTAATCAAAAATAATATATAGCATTTGTATTTTTTTTTCTTGAAAGTTGTTTCTTCAATCTATTTTTTGTTTGCATAATTTCAGATTTCATAGATTGGACTTCCAACTTGGAGATTGTTGCTGTCAGGTTTCATCGTTGGAAAAATCAGTTGCAATCAGGTAATATTAGTATTATTTTTTACAATTGTATGATTCTTGTTTGTGTTGTATGATTCTCGTCTGTATGCAATCAGGTATTATTATATAGATATGATATTTAGGGATTATTGCTGTATTATTTAGATATGATATTTAGGGACTTCCAACTTGGAGTTTGTTACTGTATGATTCTTGTCTGTATGCAATCAGGTAGTATTATTTAGATATGATATTTACGAATTCAAATTGTAACACCAAATTTTTGTACTTTCTAGTCTTATACTGATCAAATTCTTGTTAATAGGCTCTTCTATTCCCATGTTGCATAGGTGGATGAATGTTTAGGACTATTTTGACCAAGTAATAAAGTGCAAGGACTCAAGTGATTAACAACAAAGTGAATTCTATATTAGTTGGTGCACATGGTCCTAAAGAACATGGGATTTGAGAATGGATGATGTGCAAACTAACAGTGTCTATATTTTGAGTAGTTTCCATCAATGATCAATCTTAAAGAATTTTATATGTCAGGAAGGCTCTGGACAAAGCCAATCATTGTACCCTAAAAGGCATGCATGCCATTTGATTGATAAGTGTTATACAATGTAACCACTAAACACAAAAATAATAGTCCTCTGTAATATAGTCATAACTATTTAACAATTTTTTTTATCTATCTCTTTAGTTAGCTAGACATCAATAAATTTTGTATAATTTTAATATATAGATTTGAAATATATGGAAACACTCTTACTTATGTGATTGTGTTTGTGCATATATATGCTCCTACAAAATCGCAGATTAGATCCATTGTGGTGTTGGTGCTTCTACATGAATCTGAAACCACTTTTACACTAAAGAGTTTGTGGTGTTTTAACTGCTTTAACTTCAAATTTACAAAATATTCATAAAGTTAGAACTATTTATATGGTTATGCCATTGATTACAACTACAATTATATTCTATTATAAGATGTAAATTTTATTTAAAACAACAAAATAATGGAGTCTTTTGCCAAACACTTCCAAAACTCTAGTTTTTAGTATATTTCGAATTAGAGTTATATTATATATGACTCAACTTTCTGTGTGATAGAAGTCGAAGTCTGAGCTTGGCTAAACTAAGTCTTAAACACCAATTCTTTAAAACTACCATTTTTTTTAAACTATCATTTAACTTGGAAATCAATAATTCAGAGGGACCAATTAGTATATTTTGTTTAGTATATCATGTCAATCATGTAAGTCTTTAGACTCTTAATTGGACAAGTTAAATGTCAAATGGGCTTCTATTTTCACTTTGGTGAGAAAAAATTTAAAGTAGGAAGAAAATCTTACCAATTGTGTGTCTTATGTTTTGAGTTTTTTTATGTGTTTTTGGAAAAGTAATTTTCACCCCTAATACCATATTTGTATTGATCTATTTGACCCCAAAGATACTCTCAACAATAGAATTTGACGGTAGGGATTTAATTGCAACCATTTTACAAATATGGGGAAATGATTGACACAAAAAACCCTATAACAAAAATTAGTATACATATGAGGATCTATCATGAGAATAACTCTCTAGACGTTTGTTCTATTTCTAATACATTAAACACTTTTGTCTTTCTAAAACTAATTAAAAATAGGAAGTATTTTTTAACCCCCATCTCTTTGTGTTCTTGTTCATAAACTCATTTCAGATTCAAATCCGAATTAAAATAGTAATGATACTAGCTGATTTTATTTCAGATATATCTATAGTTTGTATGTTGAGAAATGTTTTTTTTCTGTCATGTGTAATAATAGTTACAATCTCCAAAACAACGTGAACATAAATATAGATAAATTATCAGAGCAATCTTATCATGGCACTGAAGAAAATAGTAAACAAATCAAACAGTTTAAAATTTTATTTGTGAATGTCTTACCATAAGTTCACAATGCTCTTGTTTCTTTGACATAAGATTTTGATTTGGAATTTCTTGCAGTAAGTCAGATAATAAGGAAAGGCAAATTTCTAGGAGGATTTTAAGGTCTTTGGCATTTACCATGGACAAACGTTGGATGAGTGCGGTTAGGTAAAAAACAACTATGCACTATTGGGAAGACCCGGGATACACAAGTATCGGGTGGTTCCATCAACTCTGCATCAATGCCTCAAGTTCATAGACGACAATGGAGAACAGCAGATGATAGTTGCCAACAACAACCCATACACCTTCAAAGAGTCGCATCTCACAGATGCGAAATATTACTTTCCAAGTGAAGCTTGTGGGAAACAGCAAGGAAGATCGACACCAGCTGTAGATGCTCTGTTCGCACCGAGTTCAACCCTTCCTACACAAGCGAAGTTCCTCCTTGTGCCGTCTCTACCTGCCAAAAAAAGGGAGCTTGCAAAGCGCGCCTATAGGGGTAGGTTCACAACTATCCCTTACTTATATGGCCCTTCAGCCCCGTGGAAGCAAGACTCTGTTGCTCTGTTATTATTGAAGGTGGGAGCTGCATCTTCTGCACCTATGTTGCTAAGGTCAAAGTGGAAGCATCACCAATGCTCCTTACCTTGTGTGTAAAGGAAGCCAACCTGGCACCTACTTCTTCACCACTTATTTCTTTAACTAACAAAAATATTACAGGTGCTCAAGCAAGTTGCAACTCAATCGCAGCCCAAGATGAGTCCTCATCTCCTTTCATCTTTGACGCATGTGGGAACTTGGGAGCACAAAAGGTTTTCATGCAAAGGCGAGGACTAGTCAAGAGAAGGATAAAGCCGTTCAAAAAAGCGGCGACGAGTGCTACTTTCAAGCAGCCTCCATCGCGCCATACATCTGTAAGAACACTCTTAGAAGTCTGGCATGTCTCGGACCCGAATGATTATGCCTCACCCACCATATTTTATAAAGTTCCAAAGAAGTAGGCATGGGACTCTGTCATCGAACAATCCAGTCCTCCAACTAACCCAAAAACAACTTTAATCACCATGAAAGCTGAGCCCCGAATGGCCAATTTGCTCAAAAGGGCTGGAGTGAAGATGGAAAGGAATCAAAGGTTGCCGCCTACACCTACAATCTGTGAAGAATGGTGGGAGCAATCAGAAAAGCTCATCCGGAAGGGGCACAAGTCTCGTGATGTCCATCCGAAGTATGGCTTGCGCTATGTCAATCCTAATGATAAAGATGGTGAAGCCGATGATGCACAAAGGGTCACATGTCACACCATAGTGACTGACTTCAGCCCTCAAAGGTATCATAAATTTGAATTTTCAGGTTCCAATGAAGATGTCTGTCGTGGTATTAAAAATACCCCGGCAGGTTTGATGACATGTTTGACACGTGTTCGACAACGCGAGATGACCGTGCAACGGGTCACCCCATGTTGGACAATCACAAAAATTGACACGCGGGTTTATACACGTTCGAGCCTCAGTGGAGGCCCTAGTCCTGTCGACAGGCTCCCGACACGAGTCGGCTTGGGGGGCTCTCTCTCTTGGAGGGAGGGCTCCCAAGCACGCCTATTTGTTTTTGTGTATTAAGTACAAATGAGAGTCATAGGTTACAAGAGAGGGTACAAGGGTATATATAGACCCCAAAAGATGCAAATTACTAAACTACCATAGCTACCATCGTCGGATGAAGGGCATCATGGTCTCTTGGTTAGACCCGGGGCACTGATCTTGGACACGTGGCCGTCCTCGACTTCGGTGATCCCAAACCTGGGACGGAGTCCCAGAGGAGTAAGGCTCCACCTCTGGAGGACAGAGGACCAGAGGATGGAGTCCTGGAGGACGGCGGATCAGAGGAGGGCGCCTCCTCCTCCGGGGGTCGGAGGACCGGGGGAGGGCACCTCCTACTTTGGAGGTCGGAGGACTAGAGGTGGGCCCCTCCTACTCCAGAGGACGGAGGATAGGAGGATGGTGTCTCAGAGGATGGAGTCCCGGAGGATGGCGGACCGGAGGAGGGCGCCTCCTCCTCCAGGGGTCAGAGGACTGGGGGACGGCACCTCCTACTCCGGAGGTCGGAGGACTGGAGGTGGGCCCCTCCTACTCCGGAGGACAGAGTCCCGGAGGATGGAGTCTTGGAGGATGAAATCTCGGAGGACGGCGGATTGGGGGAGGGCGCCTCCTCCTGGGGTCGCAGGACCGGGGGAGGGCACCTCCTACTCCAGAGGTCAGAGGAACAGAGGTGGGCCCCTCTTACTCCGGAGGATGGTGAATCGGAGGAGGGCACCTCCTACTCCAGAGGACGGAGGACCGGAGGTGGGCGCCTCCTCCTCCAGGGGTCGGAGGACCAGAGGTGGGCCCTGCCTACTCTGGAGGATGGTGGACTGGAGGAGGGCACCTCCTACTTTGGAGGACAGAGGACCGGAGGTGGGCGCCTCCTCCTCCGGGGGTTGGAGGACCGAGGGAGGGCACCTCCTACTCCGGAGGACAGAGGACCAGAGGTGGGCCCCTCCTACTCTGGAGTTCAGAGGATCGGAGGATAGAGTCCCAGATGATGGAGTTTTGGAGGACGGTGGACCGGAGGAGGGCGCCTCCTCCTCCGAGGGTCAGAGGACCAAGGGAAAGAGGCTCCTACTCCGAAGGGTGGACATCAGCTACGCCCAATATTTTTTCCCCCAACAGCAGCCCTCCACACCCCGGAGGACATTTGTCATCGTTGGGGGGTGTGAGAAGCTAGCACTTCCCAGACAAACACCCACCTCTCCCAGTGGGCTCTTCGGGGGATGAAGCGTGCTTCTCCCGGTAGAAGGAAATGTTACTTAAGCCGGCCGCGAATCGCTTCGATCGTCATGCACCCTTTCGTATTCACGGCTTGGATTTCTTGGGCTGACACGTTGTCGCGCCCCGATACTGGGACAACGACTACTCCTGTAGAGACCTAGCTCGCTGCAGCTAGTCCCAAACTACAAACCTTTGACTTCCCAGGATGAGTCAAACACAGGAGTATATTACATTGCAACAGAGTACTCACAAAATATTAAGCAGTGTGGCCTACTGGCCTTAATATTACATAAGAGGATTACAATGCCTACAAGGCATTCAGGGTTTAGCAAAATATTTAACTACGCAGCAGAAGATAGGTGACCCTCCCACAAAAGAAGTTGACGGCAGAACAACACACTTCAGGGCTCTGGCGGAACTGATTCTCCTCCTTCTGGATCCACGTAATACTCCGTGCCATCATCTTGATCAAGGTAGGCTCCATCTATTGAGTTGAATGTTGCAAGGGTGAGCACTTACGTACTCAGCAAGTCATGGGTAAGAGTAAATACATATAGTAGTGATGATATGAACCTAGACTAGTCAAGAATTATGGATATTTGTAAAATAATCTTTTCCTTTCTCATCTCATCTTATGGCAGCACTTTTCATAAAGTAACATCATCATTCATGTTCACTAGATTATAGCACTACCGCGACACGTCGACACACGACAGCCCACGGCAGCACTCCTTATCATGACAACACATGTCATTTGGGTAATCTTGATTTAAACATATTTTATTTAGAAAATAGTACTTGTGTCACACCCCGTGGATTTAATCCACCGCAGCAGACTCCTATAAACCCGGGAGCTCGGAGTATTCGAATACGTTTTTAACTCTGCAGAGAGGTACCAATTTACCCGCAAGATATTCCACTTTCAAACCTTTCCTATCATAACAAAATGATTGGACCCCTGACTCACTTCATATTGTGAGCGGCAAGGTGGAAATAACAAGAACTTTTGTTATGTTTTACTCACAATTCACCCCCGACCCTGTGGCTCTCAGCGAGGCACAGTTGTGGCAAGTTGTATCCAAACCTCCACCCCATTGCTTATTCCCATTACTGGGTCAGCATGCTTGATCACCTTCAGTGATATGTGTGGGAGCCGCGCTCCGTGTTTATCGTGCATCACTACACATCTCATGCAGGGGTTTCATGTGCGATCCACATAATTACTTGTTCAGGCCTGTCCCATACCAGGCTTGCGGTTAGCACGTTGTTCATGCCACTAGACGCACAACACAAGGTTCTAGTCCTTATATGCCAGTGACCAGACCATCCACAACCCTGCACCTTCAGTGCCTGCATTCCTTTGCAGTCTAGCACCTCCAGTGCTACAGCCATCCATACCATTTTTCTAGTCACGGCTAGGGGTTTTATTTCATGAATATAAGTATATAGATACATATAATAGTTCATAGCTCAAAACTTGTTTATTTCACATTTCACAGATAACCAGTCTAGTACTGCCAATTCATAAATCAATTATTCTCGATCTTTCACATGCAATATTGCCTATATTCAAGGTTATGTTTTAGCAACATTTAAAATATAGGTTCAAGATGACCAAGGATATGACTTGCCTTCCGCGTCGTAAGATACAGCAGTTGACGTCGGATCCGCAATGAAGTCCTCGAACTCGGGCTCTTGATCTGCTCTCCAATCAAACAAACAACCAATAATCATAATCTTTTCCATACATTATTATACTATATGCAAAGATGCAAAGATGAAGTCTTGATGATTCTGAAATGATTGGGTTTAGAGGCTGATTAGGGTTAAGTTATGGAAACCAATGTTAAGATTAGCTATCAAAGGTTTACAAGGTTCCAAATGTCTCAAAATATCAGAATGATATCAAGGTTGCGACTGGTTCGCTCAAAAACAGCGAACGTCTTTAGGTCGACATTCGGTTCAAAGCGTCGACATAGGGTCGATGAATGATAGGGGGGTTATTTTAACATGTGGTAGTAGAATAAAATGTAGATCGCAACTCTACAAATTTAGTGGACAAAGTGGTTTTCAATTTACACAACCAGAAGTGGGTAAACAAGGTCAATGCCACTGGCTGACAAGCTCTGGCATAGAGCTGACAATGCCAAAAACTAGGGCTTAGCATAACTTTTGATCTGGGGCTCCAAATGATGCACCACTTTGTCTGGGAGGTAGGCATTGATAACAGGAACAATTAAGTCAACAGGATCTAGGGCAAGAAATGACTGGAAAGCAAGAAATTTGATGATGAACAGAGATGAACTGGCTGCACTAGCTCAGTTCTGGACAAGATCTTGGCATGGCTGTAACTTCCAATCTAGGCCGATCTAGGTGTCGGGCTAGAAGACAAGAATACTCAGGAGACTAGGGCACATCTAAATGACAAGGTTTCGAGGGCTGAAATGGCCGGAATCACTTTTCCGATCATCGTCGCCGGAGAAGAGACACTGCCAGTTGGGGGTTTCTGCTACAGGCCGAGAGAACTAAATTCCTTGCTTGGAGAGCATCTAGGAGGTATAGGGAAGCTTCTAGTAACATCAAATTGACCGGAGGATCACTGGAGAAGCCTGGCGACGATCGCCGGTTTTCTGGTGAAGCTCGGTTTAGGGAAAAGCTTCGATTCTTGTTTAAATTCGAAATCCAACTTCACAGGCTTGCTTGATTTAGCTCACTGATCAATTTTGTTTACAGAAACAAAAGCTAATTCGAATTGAATCGGGCTGCATTGCCGGAACAGGGCAATCTTCGATTTTCAGCCATTTCCGGTGATCGCCGGCGACTAGATGCAATGTAAACCAATTAAATGGTACAGCACGATGAGGGAGATGAAGGGAACTTACTGATGCAGTTAATTTGACAGGAGATGTTGCGGATTGTGCTGGCACCGTGAGGCTCCTCGACGGCTCGCCGGAGAAGAAGACCAAGACAGGAGAATTTCGAAACTTAGCTGATTTCCAGTGAGGTTTGAGGGAGCTGCTGAGCACAGGGATGCTTAAATAGGCAGGCGAAGCATGCGAAGAGAAAACAATGAAGAGATTGGCTGCTGGTGACTTGACTGGTTGCGTGCTGGAGCAACAGCGGCGAAGACACAGCGAAGAACGGTGATGCGACGGTGACAAGCCTTCAGCTGATCACAATGTCGCTTCATCGGGACCTGGCGAAGCTTGTAGCAAGCGGTGGCGACAAGTACTGGCGCGGCGAGGCTACGTGGCGATGGATTGCTGACAAAGTTGCTGCTGATCGCGCGCGGGAGCAAACGCTGGTCGTCGACGTAGCAACGACGCTGCCACGGTGACGGCTGAGGCAAGGACACGTGCGTACTGGCATGCACGGTCACAAGTGCGGCGAAGCTTGGCCGGCGATGAGCGTGTACGGCGCAAGAAACACGGCAAAGCTTCTGGTCGTGTACAGCAAACGGCCTGGTCGAAAATGGATTCATTTGCAATTTCCAATTCTCGATTTGGACTGATCTGTGAATCTGATAATTTGGAAGGTTAGAGTTGAATTTGATTCTGCTGATTTGGTAATCTTTATTCAATAGATGATTTGGCAGAGATTGAAGATAAAATTTGGCACATTTGGATAGCTTTTGATACAAACTGAGAATAGGGTAATTTAGGGTAAAATAAAGTGTAAGTTTTGTCGATTTCGAATTCTGGCATTTAGGGTTCGATTTTGATATCCGCACAGAAGAGAAACTTGTGGCAAATAGCATTTTGAGAAGATTTGCTGAAGAAATTCTGATTTTGGAGTTAATCTGGAGATTTTAGCCTTTTTGGGTTTTCAGATAACAGATAAGGACTATTTTGCGATAACTCTTGGACTGATTTGTGAAAAGAGTCTAGATGATGAAATCTGGCTGTCAACTTTTTAGATTAAGGTATTGACATACCCATGATCATATTCCAGAAATAATCTGGTCTAAACTTGGTCAAGATTTAGGTTAAATCTGTATTTCTGAAACTTAGGGTATTCGGGTAATATAAAGTAATTCTGTTTTCGAAAATAGAATGGAGTTGATAATTCTGGGATTTAGAGATAGAATTAGATCTAGGTTCTGAAGACTTTTAGATTCAGGATAACTAATAGATCACATCTGAACAATCTGATCTTAATTTGAGGTCACAGGATAAATTTTGGAGATTTTAGGGCTTGAGATAGAAACTAATCTGGCTATTACTACAGATACATGCATGCATGCTATTGATGAAAAAGGAAATTTTCACCCCTAACTCAGGGTGTTACAGATCTACCCTCCTTAAAGAAATCTCGCCCCGAGATTTACCTAAGACAGGAAAAGATAAGGATAGGTTTGCTTAAGATCTTCTTCCTTCTCCCAAGTAGCCTCTTGTTCTGAATGATTCTTCCATTGAACTTTACACAATCTGATTTTCTTCCTTCTGAGCTGACGTTCATCAGTGGCTAGGATTCTGATTGGGTGCTCAAGATAAGTGAGATTCTTCTGTAAAGGCACATCATGTACATCTATCTGGTCAGTAGGTTCCTTCAAACATTTCCGGAGCTGAGAGACATGAAACACGTCATGCACTCCTGCTAATCCCTCAGGTAATTCCAATTTATATGATACTTCTCCCTTTCTCTTGATTATCTTAAATGGTCCAATGTATCTTGGAGATAACTTTCCTTTCACTTGGAATCTTTGTAATCTTTTGAATGGTGTGACCTTGAGATACACAAAATCTCCTGGTTCGAATGATAATTCTCTTCGTCGTTTATCTGCATAACTCTTTTGTCGTGATTGTGCTGTTTTCAACCTTTCTCTGATGAGTCTGACATGAGCTTCTGCTTCTTCTACTATCTCTGGTCCAATGACTTTTCGTTCTCCTGGCTCATTCCAATGTAATGGAGTTCTGCATTTACGTCCATATAAAGCTTCAAATGGTGCCATCTGTATACTAGCTTGATAACTGTTATTATATGTAAATTCTGCAAATGGTAAACATTTGTCCCATGATGTCCCATAATCTAGTATACAAGCTCTTAGAAGATCCTCTAGGATTTGATTAACTCTTTCTGTCTGTCCTCCCGTCTGTGGATGATATGCAGTACTGAAATCCAACTGGGTTCCTAGGGTTTCATGCAGTCTATTCCAAAATTTGGAGGTAAACTGTGTTCCACGATCTGAAACTATCTTCTTAGGAATACCATGTAATGCCACTATTCTTTGCATGTATAACTCTGCTAATTTACTGCCATCACAAATCTTTTTGACTGGTATGAAATGAGCTACTTTAGTAAGTCTGTCCACAATAACCCATATGGAATCATATCCTCCGTGAGTTTTAGGTAATCCTGTAATGAAATCCATACCAATTTCTTCCCATTTCCATAATGGTATTGGTAGAGGTTGTAACTTTCCTGCTATTTTCTGGTGTTCTGCTTTAACTCGTCAACATGTATCACAGTTTGCAATATACTCTGCAATATCTCTCTTCATATTATCCCACCATAATCTGGTTTTCAAATCTTGATACATCTTTGTGTTACCAGGGTGTATTGAGTATGGAGTTTTATGTGCTTCATGGAGAATTATTTCCTTAAGATCTGCGTTTTGAGGTACACAGATTCTTCCTTGATACCATACAATCCCTTGGTTATCTTCAGTAAAGCCTTGAGCCTTTCCTAACTTGATTCGACTCTTGATCTTACGAATTTCTTCATCTTTCTTCTGGGCATTTCCTATCTGTTCTTCAAGTTGAGATTTTATTGTTAAAGTAGCTACCGTTCCCTGCGGTACTATTTCCACTTGATGATTCTGCAACTCTTGTTGTAGGTAAGGGTTCTTCAACATAACCATTTCTTGTAGGTTGTAAACCTTCCTGCTTAAGGCATCTGCTACTACATTAGCCTTTCCTGGATGGTACTGGATACTAAGATCATAATCTTTGATCAATTCCAGCCATCGTCGTTGACGCATGTTGAGCTCCGTCTGCGTGAAGATATACTTGAGGCTTTTATGATCTGTAAAGATCTCACACTTACGTCCAATGAGATAGTGTCGCCATATCTTTAAAGCATGCACTACTGCTGCTAACTCCAAATCATGGGTAGGATAGTTTTCCTCATGTGGCCTCAACTGGCGTGAAGCATAGGCTACTACCCGACCTTGCTGCATTAACACACAGCCTATTCCTTGCTTTGAAGCATCACAGTAAACTACGAAATCTTCTTTGCTGTCCGGTAAGGTGAGGACTGGTGTTGTTGTCAATTTCTGCTTCAGCTTCTGAAAACTCTCCTCGCACTTGGTGGTCCATTCAAATGCAACATCCTTCTTTAGCAGGTTTGTAAGAGGTTTGGCAATTTGGGAAAATCCTTCGATGAATCTCCTATAATACCCTGCTAATCCCAAGAAACTTCTAATTTCTGGAACCGAGGTGGGTCGCTTCCATTCCTTGATAGCTGAAATTTTAGCTGGATCCACTGAAATTCCTTTTGCTGTCAACACATGTCCAAGAAATGCAATCTTTGACATCCAAAACTCGCATTTATCAAACTTGGCATAGAATTGCCTTTCTCGTAGTCTTTCTAAGACTAGATGTAGATGTTGCTCATGCTCTTCTGTATTCCTGGAATATATCAGAATGTCATCTATGAACACTATGACAAACTTGTCAAGGAAATCCATAAATGTGCTATTCATGACATTCATGAAGGCTGCTGGAGCATTGGTTAAACCAAAAGGTACTACTGTAAACTCATACAGTCCGTATCTGGTAGTGAAAGCAGTCTTCGATATATCTTCCTTCTTAATCTGCAGTTGATGATATCCAGACTTCAAGTCTATCTTGGAGAATACTTTAGCTCCTCGAAGTTGATCGAACAAGTCATCAATTCTTGGCAATGGATACTTGTTCTTTATGGTAACTTCATTTAGAGCCCGATAATCCACACACATTCGTAGGGTTCCATCCTTCTTCCTTACAAATAATACCGAGGCTCCCCATGGCGAAGTACTGGGTTTAATGAATCCTTTATCTTCCAAGTCTTCCAATTGGCTCTTGAGCTCTTCTAATTCAGAAACTGACATCTGGTATGGTCGTTTTGCTATAGGCGCTACTCCTGGTTTAAGCTCAATAGAGAACTCTATGTCTCTATCAGGTGGCATTCCTGGAAGTTCTTCTAGAAATACATCAGAATATTGTTGTACTACAGGCACTTGTTCCAGGCATAACTTTTGCAATGCTTGAACAGATCTTAGCGGTCTCTTGACTGTTGATCTTTCTGCATGGAATAGAACTCTTTCCCCTTGGCTACTGACAAGACTAAGGGTTTTCTCTTCACAGTCTACTAGACCTTTATGTTGGGATAACCAATCCATTCCCAAAATAATGTCTAGACCTTGCAGTTCTAGAACTAGTAGATTTGCCTCAAATTCTACCCCTTCTATAATGAAAGTTACATTTGGGCAGATCGAGTAAACAGATAATCTAGCCCCTGGAGTTTGTATAACCATAGAGTACTCTAGTGGTACTTGGTCTATATGCATTTCAACTTCAGATGCAAATGCTCTTGACATGAATGAATTTGTAGCACCAGGATCAAACAATATTAAGGCAGATGCAGATTGAATCAGAAATCTACCTAGAAGAATGTCGGTGGCGCTACCTACTTTTTGAATTGAAGTATAGTTTAATCTTCCTCCTTGGGTTGCAGTTGGTACTCTACCTCTTCCTCTTCCTCGATTAGCCATGTTTCCTCCTCTTCCTGCTGAATTTCCTCTAAAATTCTGCGATGGTGATGCTCTGGTTACTACTGGCTGTGTTCCTGCCTGAGATCTGGCAATGGACATCGGAAGTTGTATCCAAGGACAGAATTCTTTACGGTGCCCACGCTGTCCACAATGATAACACTCAACACGAGGATGAGGGCAATCCTTCTGAGAATGATTTCCTCGGCAATTGGGGCACAATGTCGTTGCTGGTCTGGGATTCTGATAAGATGGTCGGAAATTGGGAGTGATAGGAACTCTTCCTCTGATTGGATTTGGCTGTGGTCTTGTTTGCTGGAACATCCTCCTCTTTCGGCTTTCTTCTCCCATATTCTTCTTCTCTTCCACCTTTAAAGCTCTGTTCACTAGGGTTTGAAATTCCGTAAGTTCATGAGAAGCAATTTGATATTGTAAATAGTGTTGAAGTCCTTCTGTGAAACGCTCTATCTTCTTCTCTTCAGTATCCACATCTCCAGGTGCGTATCGAGCCAAATGAGTAAATTGGTGTAGATACTCAGTGACTGACTTACTTCCTTGAGTTAAATTCCGAAATTCCCGACGCTTAGCTGCCATAACACCAGTAGGTATATGAAATTTCCGAAATTGATCCTTAAATTCCCTCCAAGAGATATTATCTTTATCAGGGTGGGCTTCCTGGTAATTCATCCACTAGGCAGCTGCAGCTCCTGATAACTGATGAGATCCAAACAAAACTTTCTCTCGTTCGCTGCATCGGACCGTGTCCAGTTTCCTCTCGATATCCCGTAACCAATCATCGGCAACCATAGGATCGGTCGCACTAGAGAATGTTGGTGGACGGGTCTTTTGGAAATCTGTTAATCTTGCTCCTACAGCAGAAGTAGTTCCTTCTGTTGTTCCAGTAGGCAGTTTCTGAACTATCTGAGCTAACAACTGGGTATGAGCTATCTGAGCTTCCTGTCGACTTTTCTCCATTGACAACAAAATTTCCTGAAGACTGGGTTGTTCATTCTGAGGTGGATTGGAATTCTGAGATCCTTGCTGAAACAAAGGGTCTCTTGTCATAGTTTCTTCTTCCTGCGGAGTCTGATCTATATCTTCTCTTCCACTTTGAGATCTCCTTCTGGTATCAACCATGGTGGCTCTGAAAAAGTTTAGACGGATCTAACTAACTAAGGCCAACTAAGACAGCAATGCAGAAATTAATGCAACTACTTTTATGCATAAAATACTTAGGCTACTAGCCATAATACACAAATTAACCATTGCAAAAGCAACAGCGAATCACAAAGCTATTAAGAGCATCCACTAGCTCTGTCTACACCAACCTCTAAGATACTCTGGAACAGAACGCACTCTCACAATCTTACCGAATTTTAGAAATCCAAATAAAATTTTGAAATGAAGGTTTTCAAGAGCCACAAAGCTCATTATTTTTACCAAAATAAAATTTCCACAAATAGTTTCTAAATAAATTACGTCTTCCTGGCACGGCCAATTTCCTAAAGGTGTCGTCCTACAGTCAAGTTCTCATATTGCTCTGATACCAACTTTTCTTGTCGCGCCCCGAGACTGGGACAACGACTACTCCTGTAGAGACCTAGCTCGCTGCAGCTAGTCCCAAACTACAAACCTTTGACTTCCCAGGATGAGTCAAACACAGGAGTATATTACATTGCAACAGAGTACTCACAAAATATTAAGCAGTGTGGCCTGCTGGCCTTAATATTACATAAGAGGATTACAATGCCTACAAGGCATTCAGGGTTTAGCAAAATATTTAACTACGCAGCAGAAGATAGGTGACCCTCCCACAAAAGAAGTTGACGGCAGAACAACACACTTCAGGGCTCTGGTGGAACTGATTCTCCTCCTTCTGGATCCACGTAATACTCCGTGCCATCATCTTGATCAAGGTAGGCTCCATCTATTGAGTTGAATGTTGCAAGGGTGAGCACTTACGTACTCAGCAAGTCATGGGTAAGAGTAAATACATATAGTAGTGATGATATGAACCTAGACTAGTCAAGAATTATGGATATTTGTAAAATAATCTTTTCCTTTCTCATCTCATCTTATGGCAGCACTTTTCATAAAGTAACATCATCATTCATGTTCACTAGATTATAACACTACCGCGACACGTCGACACACGACAGCCCACGGCAGCACTCCTTATCATGACAACACATGTCATTTGGGTAATCTTGATTTAAACATATTTTATTTAGAAAATAGTACTTGTGTCACACCCCGTGGATTTAATCCACCGCAGCAGACTCCTATAAACCCGGGAGCTCGGAGTATTCGAATACGTTTTTAACTCTGCAGAAAGGTACCAATTTACCCGCAAGATATTCCACTTTCAAACCTTTCCTATCATAACAAAATGATTGGACCCCTGACTCACTTCATATTGTGAGCGGCAAGGTGGAAATAACAAGAACTTTTGTTATGTTTTACTCACAATTCACCCCCGACCCTGTGGCTCTCAGCGAGGCACAGTTGTGGCAAGTTGTATCCAAACCTCCACCCCATTGCTTATTCCCATTACTGGGTCAGCGTGCTTGATCACCTTCAGTGATATGTGTGGGAGCCGCGCTCCGTGTTTATCGTGCATCACTACACATCTCATGCAGGGGTTTCATGTGCGATCCACATAATTACTTGTTTAGGCCAGTCCCATACCAGGCTTGCGGTTAGCACGTTGTTCATGCCACTAGACGCACAACACAAGGTTCTAGTCCTTATATGCCAGTGACCAGACCATCCACAACCCTGCACCTTCAGTGCCTGCATTCCTTTGCAGTCTAGCACCTCCAGTGCTACAGCCATCCATACCATTTTTCTAGTCACGGCTAGGGGTTTTATTTCATGAATATAAGTATATAGATACATATAATAGTTCATAGCTCAAAACTTGTTTATTTCACATTTCACAGATAACCAGTCTAGTACTGCCAATTCATAAATCAATTATTCTCGATCTTTCACATGCAATATTGCCTATATTCAAGGTTATGTTTTAGCAACATTTAAAATATAGGTTCAAGATGACCAAGGATATGACTTGCCTTCCGCGTCGTAAGATACAGCAGTTGACGTCGGATCCGCAATGAAGTCCTCGAACTCGGGCTCTTGATCTGCTCTCCAATCAAACAAACAACCAATAATCATAATCTTTTCCATACATTATTATACTATATGCAAAGATGCAAAGATGAAGTCTTGATGATTCTGAAATGATTGGGTTTAGAGGCTGATTAGGGTTAAGTTATGGAAACCAATGTTAAGATTAGCTATCAAAGGTTTACAAGGTTCCAAATGTCTCAAAATATCAGAATGATATCAAGGTTGCGACTGGTTCGCTCAAAAACAGCGAACGTCTTTAGGTCGACATTCGGTTCAAAGCGTCGACATAGGGTCGATGAATGATAGGGGGGTTATTTTAACATGTGGTAGTAGAATAAAATGTAGATCGCAACTCTACAAATTTAGTGGACAAAGTGGTTTTCAATTTACACAACCAGAAGTGGGTAAACAAGGTCAATGCCACTGGCTGACAAGCTCTGGCATAGAGCTGACAATGCCAAAAACTAGGGCTTAGCATAACTTTTGATCTGGGGCTCCAAATGATGCACCACTTTGTCTGGGAGGTAGGCATTGATAACAGGAACAATTAAGTCAACAGGATCTAGGGCAAGAAATGACTGGAAAGCAAGAAATTTGATGATGAACAGAGATGAACTGGCTGCACTAGCTCAGTTCTGGACAAGATCTTGGCATGGCTGTAACTTCCAATCTAGGCCGATCTAGGTGTCGGGCTAGAAGACAAGAATACTCAGGAGACTAGGGCACATCTAAATGACAAGGTTTCGAGGGCTGAAATGGCCGGAATCACTTTTCCGATCATCGTCGCCGGAGAAGAGACACTGCCAGTTGGGGGTTTCTGCTACAGGCCGAGAGAACTAAATTCCTTGCTTGGAGAGCATCTAGGAGGTATAGGGAAGCTTCTAGTAACATCAAATTGACCGGAGGATCACTGGAGAAGCCTGGCGACGATCGCCGGTTTTCTGGTGAAGCTCGGTTTAGGGAAAAGCTTCGATTCTTGTTTAAATTCGAAATCCAACTTCACAGGCTTGCTTGATTTAGCTCACTGATCAATTTTGTTTACAGAAACAAAAGCTAATTCGAATTGAATCGGGCTGCATTGCCGGAACAGGGCAATCTTCGATTTTCAGCCATTTCCGGTGATCGCCGGCGACTAGATGCAATGTAAACCAATTAAATGGTACAGCACGATGAGGGAGATGAAGGGAACTTACTGATGCAGTTAATTTGACAGGAGATGTTGCGGATTGTGCTGGCACCGTGAGGCTCCTCGACGGCTCGCCGGAGAAGAAGACCAAGACAGGAGAATTTCGAAACTTAGCTGATTTCCAGTGAGGTTTGAGGGAGCTGCTGAGCACAGGGATGCTTAAATAGGCAGGCGAAGCATGCGAAGAGAAAACAATGAAGAGATTGGCTGCTGGTGACTTGACTGGTTGCGTGCTGGAGCAACAGCGGCGAAGACACAGCGAAGAACGGTGATGCGACGGTGACAAGCCTTCAGCTGATCACAATGTCGCTTCATCGGGACCTGGCGAAGCTTGTAGCAAGCGGTGGCGACAAGTACTGGCGCGGCGAGGCTACGTGGCGATGGATTGCTGACAAAGTTGCTGCTGATCGCGCGCGGGAGCAAACGCTGGTCGTCGACGTAGCAACGACGCTGCCACGGTGACGGCTGAGGCAAGGACACGTGCGTACTGGCATGCACGGTCACAAGTGCGGCGAAGCTTGGCCGGCGATGAGCGTGTACGGCGCAAGAAACACGGCAAAGCTTCTGGTCGTGTACAGCAAACGGCCTGGTCGAAAATGGATTCATTTGCAATTTCCAATTCTCGATTTGGACTGATCTGTGAATCTGATAATTTGGAAGGTTAGAGTTGAATTTGATTCTGCTGATTTGGTAATCTTTATTCAATAGATGATTTGGTAGAGATTGAAGATAAAATTTGGCACATTTGGATAGCTTTTGATACAAACTGAGAATAGGGTAATTTAGGGTAAAATAAAGTGTAAGTTTTGTCGATTTCGAATTCTGGCATTTAGGGTTCGATTTTGATATCCGCACAGAAGAGAAACTTGTGGCAAATAGCATTTTGAGAAGATTTGCTGAAGAAATTCTGAATTTGGAGTTAATCTGGAGATTTTAGCCTTTTTGGGTTTTCAGATAACAGATAAGGACTATTTTGCGATAATTCTTGGACTGATTTGTGAAAAGAGTCTAGATGATGAAATCTGGCTGTCAACTTTTTAGATTAAGGTATTGACATACCCATGATCATATTCCAGAAATAATCTAGTCTAAACTTGGTCAAGATTTAGGTTAAATCTGTATTTCTGAAACTTAGGGTATTTGGGTAATATAAAGTAATTCTGTTTTCGAAAACAGAATGGAGTTGATAATTCTGGGATTTAGAGATAGAATTAGATCTAGGTTCTGAAGACTTTTAGATTCAGGATAACTAATAGATCACATCTGAACAATCTGATCTTAATTTGAGGTCACAGGATAAATTTTGGAGATTTTAGGGCTTGAGATAGAAACTAATCTGGCTATTACTACAGATACATGCATGCATGCTATTGATGAAAAAGGAAATTTTCACCCCTAACTCAGGGTGTTACACACGTGGTAGCCATCGGGGCCATTTTGATTGTCTATATAATGGGGGACCCGCCCCTAGAGGGGGCAAGCCCTCTTCTCCCCCACTTTCATTTCCCAACTAACACTTTGAGCAATTTCTCCCCCGCCCAAGGAACCTCTCTTGGGAAGATGCGAGAGATGGCTTCAAAACCGCGCGGGAAAGCGGCGAACATCCTTCCGGAGGAGGTGACCTTCGACTATCTTGGGGTTACGGAGTTTACCAAGGAGGACCGGGACACCCTCGTCTCCCAGAGGGTTTTTGCAGAGGGGGACATCTGTGTTCCGGGGGTGGAGGAGGTCACCCCTAGTCCTCGAGATGGGGAGGTGGTGGCCTTCTTGGCCTTCATGGAGGCGGGCCTCCGAGTCCCGGTCCACCCCGTGCTCCAGGACTTTCTCCGGGAGCACGGGATAGCACTCAACCACTTGACGCCCAACATCCTCGTTCAGATGGGGCTGTTCCTGTGGTTGTGCGAAACCTCCGCCGGGGTGGAAGGGACTCTTCGTCTCTTCCACTATTACTACTGGGTGACCGCCAAGAGCTCCCTGGTGGTGAAGCATGGGCCGAAGTCGACTTGCGGCTTGGTCATGTTGAAGAATATCCAGTCCTGGGCAGAGGAGTACCCGGTCGTGGCCTCCCAAGATCGTTGGGAGGGCTGGACCCGGAGGTGGTTCTACTTTCGGGTGCGGGACCCAGAGGTGACTTATTCCTCACGGCCCATGACTCTTGGCCGCTCTTCTGGTCCTCCGGCTTTGACCGTGGACGATTACCTCCGTCGCCAAGATGGCAGAGGCCCACTCCTGGAGGAGCATGAGGGACCTAACGGAGGAGCTGCTTCTCCTCCAGCTTTGCCCCTTCAGTCAGAACAGGCAAGGGCTGGGGCTCAGACTCGAGTACAGGTCCCCGAAGTTCCTGGTGTCACGACGTAAGTTTCTTCTTCTTCGGGAAACAAGAAGGTACCTCCAGGTGGACGTCCGGGGACGGGAGCGGCTTCTGTTCTAATGGCCTCCGGGATGGGAAGGGTCCCTATCCCGGGGGTGCTCGGGGTTGGTAGGAATTTGTCTCACCAAACATGCCTTAGCATCTCGCAAGTAGGTCCTACGAGTCGACCCAGGAGAAGGCGGAGCACCTCCCCGGAACTTGTTGGCCTTCGGGATGACACTCCCGGCATGGGTTCCTCTTCCAACCCCGGGTTCCCATAGAAGAAGGGAGACGGGGGTGCTCCCAGAGGCAAAGCGTGCCAAGACAGTTCAAACTCCAGGCGGGGGCTCCGATCAAGGCTGCGCCTCTTCTCCTGTACCCGCACAAAGGCCGGTAGAGACCCCTCGGGCCCCGGAGAAGACGACGCCGCCTCCGGCACGGAGGACCATAGAGACATCTCAATCCCCTGCAGGGGTGAGACCTTCCTCCGCACGGGTGACTCCCGCGAGGGCATCTCGGGCTCCGGAGGTGGCGAGGCCTTCTCTGGTGCGGGCCACCGCAGGGACGCCCCGGCATCTGGAGGGGGCGAGGCCTTCTCTTGCGTGGACCACCCCCACGAGGATGCCTCGAGCCCTGGTGGGGGCAAGGTCCTCTCCAACGTGAGTGACTCCTGAGGGGAGACCTCAGGCCCCGGAGGGGAGCTCGACGGACATGGCCACGTTGGTCGCACAGCTCGATGCCTTGGGGGCATCGGGCATGTACTGCCACGTGGAGATTGAGGAGGATGAGCCTGCCTCAGCAAACAACAACTCGACCCACTCTCCAGAGCAAGCACTCCAGGAGGATCCCCTGGTAGCTTATTTCTGGGGGGACGGTGCTCCTCCGTGTTTGGACGCACTCTTCGCCCCCGACATCAGTGCCCTACAGACACGACTCTCCGGGGGAGTGACCTCCCAGCCCCCGGCCGGGGCAAGTTGTCGACGATTCGGACTCAAGGTCCTTAGCCGAACTTATGCAAAATTTGTAAGTAGTGAGACCTTTCAGGGTGTCCCTCCGGGAAGGTATGTAGAATTATGGAGAACTGGAGCACAGAGAAGTTTATACAGGTTCGGGCCCTCGATGGTGGGAGTAATAGCCCTACGTCTTGTTGGGATTTCACTATATGTAGTAAAAGAGTTACAAAGTGACGGCAAAAGATCTTCACCGGCGAAGATTTTCCCTATATGATTGTACAAAGTGAATCCTGGAAGGCTTATGAAAGCTATCTAGTCTAGGCTATTGTCTTGGTTGTGTATTTAGTTGAGATGTCACGTATCTCGTGGATGAGATGCGATCCTCCGATCCTTTGTTTGATGCACCATGCTGCCCTTTTATAATGGTCGAAAAGGCGCCAAGTCGTAACGGCATCAAACAGTTGCTTGGATGAGGTTTAGGCAACCACTCTTAACCTCCACGCAGGTTTAACACGTGTTATTCATGGATAACCGCATGTATTAACCTCCTGACGGTTGTTGTTCTACGTGGAAGAATCTTCGGGATACTTGGGATATTCCTGGTACAGGGACAGATTAATTCCACGTTCCCTGGTCGGAAGTGCTCTGACCGCGCGATGTTGGCTGACCGCGCAACATCTTCAGCCTTCTGTCTGCGTATAGCATACGAACCCCTAACCGCGCACTAGCTGCGATCTAATCGCGTAAAGCCTGCGACCTCGGGCTGGTACTTCTCAGAATGACTTGAGTTCACACCGCCAGGCACGTGTCTGGCTCGAATCTATCCTGAACCAGTCGTGCATTTATTTGAACTGACTCGGGTGTCAATCCTCTTCAGAGGTAGCTCGGCGACGCTGCTCCCAGGGAGGGGGAGTCCACAGACCCCCCGTCGCCCTCTCCCGTCTTGGGACGACGATATAAACACTCCGTGCCAGGGGGAGGAGACTATGTGGGGTCCTGGAGGGGGTTGACGATTTTGTTCCCCAGGGGGTGCAATCGAGAGTGGGTGGTACCTCGGGCGGGGGCAGAGATAGAGGGAACATGGCGATGGATGGTGCCCCCGGTTCCTCCACGAGGGGGGCATCGCTCTTCTCCCCGGAGGAGATGCGCAAGCTTTCCATGAGCCTCATCACCCCAAAGGTCTGGGCTCATGTCCGGGAGGGGGATATTGATGAGCACTACGGGGAGTTTATGATGAGGACATCACGACCACACACTCACAAGTATTAACACGAGCGCATGCGCATCACCTTGAACATCAGGTGAATTCGTTTCTTGGGTAAATTAATTAATTAATTACAGAACAAATGATATTTCCTAATGATTGTTTTTTTCTTGTTGTTACATGTGAGGGAGTTCTGGACGAAGTTAACTGCTCAACAACTTCGCAACACTACTTAAGGTCGCACATGGCCGTAGCCGACCAAGCCTGAGGACCCATGGTTCGACCATCTTTTCTAAAGTCGATTTGCGTAGTGGATACCACCAAATTAGATGAAACTGGGTGACGAATGGAAAACTGCTTTTCAGACTAAATTTGGATTATATGAATGGCTGGTCATGACATTTGGTCTTACTAATGCACCTAGTACGTTTATGCACTTAATGAACGAAGTGTTGCGTGCTTTTATCGGACACTTTGTGGTGGTTTACTTTGATGACATCTTGATCTACATCATCATCGATGATCATTTGGTGCATTTACGCCAAGTTTTTGCTGTCTTGAGAGAGGCACGTTTGTTTTCTAACCTTCAGAAGTGCACCTTCTACACGGATCGACTCGTGTTTTTTGGTTTTGTTGTGACTGCACAGGGCATTGAGGTAGATGAACAAAAGGTGAAAGTAATTTGAGCATGGCCTACACCTACAACAGTCACACAAGTGCGGATTTTCACGAACTTGCTGGTTTCTACCACCGGTTCGTACAAGATTTTAGTATGATCGCCGCCCCACTCAATATGCTGACCAAGAAGAACATGCCTTTCAAGTGGGAATAGGCACAAGAGGACGTTTTCAACACATTGAAAGATAAGTTGACCAATGCACCACTTCTACAACTTCCTGATTTTAATAAAGCTTTTGAAATAGAATGTGATGCTAGTGGTATTGGAATTGAAGGCGTTCTCATGCAAGATAGAAAACCAATTACTTATTTTAGTGAGAAGCTTAGTGGTCCAACTTTAAACTACTAAACTTACGACAAGGAATTGTATGCATTGGTTAGAGTCTTAGAAACATGGCAACATTACCTTTGGCCGAAAGAATTTGTCGTACATTCAGATCATGAAGCATTGAAGCACATTCGTAGCCAAAGTAAGTTGAATCGTAGACATGCTAAGTGGATTGAATTTATTGAATCCTTTCTGTATGTTGTCAAATATAAGAAAGGTAAAGATAATTTGGTTGTTGATGCCTTGTCTAGACATTACATCTTGTTGTTCCAAGTCGATTGCAAAATTCTTGGGTTAGAGAGTTTGAAAGAATTATATTCAACTGATTTGGATTTCAATGACACTTACATTAATTGTAAAGAAGGAAGATGTTGACCTCGATATGTATTAAATGATGGTTATTTGTTTAGAGCTAACAAGCTGTGTGTTCCCGCGAGTTCCATTCGTCTTTTGTTGTTATAGGAGGCTCATGGCGGAGGATTGATGAGACATTTCGGGATATGCAAAATCGAAGATGTTTTGGCCACCCACTTCTATTGGCCGAAGATGAGGCATGATGTTGAGCGCTACGTAAAGCGATGCACTACTTGTCAAACAGCTAAGTCTCACTTAAACCCACATGGATTATATATGCCTCTTCCTATTCCAAAAGTACCTTGGGAGGATATTTCATATGGATTTTGTGTTGGGATTACCAAGGATTAAGAAGGGGTGGGATAGTATCTTTGTCGTCGTTGATAGGTTTTCTAAAATGGCTCATTTTATACCTTGTCATAAGAGCAATGATGCTACCCACATTACTGATTTGTTTTTCAGTGAGGTTGTTCGTCTCCATGGAGTGCCGAAGACAATTGTTTCTGATCGTGATACCAAATTTTTGTGTCACTTTTGGAGGACTCTTTGGGGGAAGCTTGGTATGAAGCTGTTGTTTTCAACGATTTGTCATCCCCAGACTGATGGCCAGACCGAGGTCATCAATCGAACATTTGGCACTATGCACTCTCAAGCAAAATATGAAGATTTGGGCGGAGTGTTTGCCACACATTGAATTTGCATACAACCGTGTTGTGCACTCTACTACCAAGTTTTGTCCATTCGAGGTCGTCTATGGATTTAAACCTACTGCGCCAATTGACTTGTTACCTCTACCGCTTTCCAAAAGAGGTAATCTTGATGCCAAACAGCGCGCTACAATGATTCGTAAGATACATGAGATGACCAAAGCAAATATTCAGAAGATGAAACTTCAATATAAGAGCATGCGGATAAAGGCAGAAAGGAAGTTGTGTTCGAAGAAGGAGATCTAGTTTGGTTGCAATTGCATCATGATCGTTTTCCAGAACAGCGCAAGTCCAAACTTATGCCACGAGGTGATGGTCCATTCAAGATTTTTGCCAAGATCAATGCTAATGCTTACCAATTGGAGCTACCTGAGAACTATGGAGTAAGTGATACATTCAATGTTGCTGATTTATCTCCATACTTGGGTGAGAATGATGGGCAAGAGTCGAGGATGACTCTTTTTCAAGAAGGGGAGTATGATGAGGACATCATGACCACACACTCACAAGTATTAACACGAGCGCATGCGCGTCGCCTTGAACATCAGGTGAATTCGTTTCTTGGGCAAATTAATTATTTAATTATAGAACAAATGATATTGCCTAATGATAGTTCTTTGCTTGTTGTTACATGTGAGGGAGTTTTGGACGAAGTTAACTACTCAACAACTTTGCAACACTAGTAAAGGTCGCAGCCCATGACCGGCACATGGCCGCAGCCGACCAAGCCTGACGACCCATGGTCGCAGCCTGAGGACCATATAGTCTGCCGACCAAGCTTGATTGTTCAGCGACTTCAACCAAACACCAATTTCAGCACATATGTCCAAGTAGGTCGTGTGTGCACTTGTTGGAAAGATAATCGAAAGAGCTTTCCATCTCATCAAGAATCATTGAAATCCATCATTGTATTCAACCAGGAGACCCAAAAGAATGGCAAGTGCATGAGAGGAAAGAGTCCTATTCGAATCCACGAAAATTAGCTCCAGATTTTCTTTTTATAGTTTGTTAGGATTCTAGTCTGTTTTGAATTAGTTTAGAATTCTGGTTTTAAACCTTCTATCTTTTGTAGACATCATCCTCTATAAAAGAGAAGGCATGGTATTAGTTTAAAGTAGACTTCGTTGATATACAGATTGTATGCTCGTGCCTTCGCCGACTTGTACAATTCAGAGTCTCAATGTTCAACTCACAATTCAGATTATTGAGTGTTATCCTTCCGTTGTTGCCCTTGATTTTCTTATTGATTTGCTTGAGTTGTTCTTCGTGAACAGGTCAACCTAGCTGTGCTCGGTTGATAACCAATTGGAAAGTGGTTTAGCGATTGTGAGGTTGCTGGTCACGTGTTGGATCGTGGTAGCCGCCCCTTCGTCGAGGTCACAACTCGCATTTATCCACGGATTTCTCCTACGACGGAATATCGGGACCAAACTTCATGCACGCATCTTAAAGCGAGGCGTGTGCATTTCAGGTTATCTCCGTTGCTCTGCAAGTAAAGATTTTTCTCTCTCCCACGAACTTACTCTGTTCGTCCTGATCACCGCTAACTATCTACTCCGGCTTCACACAATTACCGTAGCGCGTGCCATCTGGGAGCGCCTTGCCCGGGAAAACGAGGACACAAATTCAGCTATGGCCACCCTCGAAGTCGAAAAGGATGCGGCGGTCCGGGAGTTGGACGTGGCCCTCTGCGATCGGGAAAGGTCCATCCGGGAGTGGGATGTGGCCGTCCAGGAGTTGGAGCTCGTTCGCTGGGAGCAGCTGGCTCCCGTGTAGTCCGAGTGAGATACCGCCGTTCGGGAGTTGGGGTGCGTCCGGGCACATCGCCGTGATCCCGAGGTGGCAGATGTCCGGATCCGGGCCTTGGCAACCACCACAATCGCAATCGCAGCCTCCCTGGTTGAGTACCAAGGAGTCGGGGCTCAGGAGATCGGGAGCCTTGTCCTGCGGAGCTTCCGTGAGTTCTATGAGCTCCAGTGGAGATCACTGGAGGGGCTAGCCAGGGTGTTCTATGATCGGGTGATCGCTGCCCCTAGGACGAGACGCGCCTCCGGGCGACGCCTCCTCTGGGGGTGATGACGACGGGCAAGTATGAGCCTCCTGTCCCCCCTGGATAGTAGTCTTAGGCCCTTTTTTTTTAATAGGATATTTTTGCTCTTGGTAGTTCCGTAGGGGGAACCATGGAGAATTATAAATCATTGGATCTTGAAATGAAACATATCTTTTTCACTAAGTCCTTGTCTCGTTATGAACAGGTGTCCAGGACGGGGTCCCGGGAGAGGGCATGAGGACCTTCCTGTCTTCGGGACTCCCATTTCCGAGGGCCCCCGGGGGTGGGGGGAGCTTTACTTAAGTGGTTGCCAGATTGGCACTTAGGAAATTTTGACAACCATCGCGCGGAGTTGCCCGAGCCTCCTCCGGGAGTTTGGGAGGTTTTTCCAGTGCAAATCTGGCCATCAGCAGGGTATGAGTATTGGCCAGAGGATGCGTTGAATGCGGCGAGTTGGAGGATCCGGATTTTGTATTGGGACTTGTGGCGGGGGCTTGAGGTGGAACTTGGAGAATGATGGTTTCCTCCTGTTACCTTAGCCGGAGTAGGTTGTCCTCTGAGTTAGTCCTCCGGGAAAGCTTAACTCCCTATTATGTACACCTTTGGCCTATCGGGAGAGGCTGTCTCCCGGCTTGTTTTCAATCAATAAAGTAGCAGCATTTGCTGCTTTGTCTTTTTATAATTTTGTCAACACCCTCTCCCAGGAAAAAACCTTCCGGGACAGGAAAAAGGTTGCGCACCGGAGGTGGGGAGGCCCGGACTGGAGAAGCCCTCTCCCAAGAAACAACCTCCAGGAGAGAAAAATGTCTGCGTATGGGTGACGCAGAGCCCTCCGGATTGGAGAAGCCCTATCCTGGGAAACAACCTCTGGGAGAGAACAAAAAGGCCCACGTCTGGGTGGTGCAGAGCCCTCGGACCAGAGAAGCCTTCTCCCAGGAAACAACCTCCGGGAGAGAAAAATGTCCGATTGCGGTTGGCGTGGAGCCCCCGGGCAAGAGAAGTCCTCTCCTGGGAAACAACCATTTGAGAGAGGAAACAACCGCGTCCGGGTGGCACCGAGCCCCCTGACCGGAGAAGCCCTCTTCCGGGAAACAACCTCTGGGAGAGGAAAATGTCCGTGTCCGGGTGGCGCGGAGCCCCCGGACCGAAGAAGCCCTCTCCCGGGAAACAACCTCCGGGAGAGGGAAATGTCTGCTTCCGGGTGGCACAGAGCTCCCGTACCGGAGAAGGACTCCCCCAAGAAACGATCTCCGGGAGAGAAAGAGGTGCGCGTCCGGGTGGTGTGGAGCCCCCAGTCCGGAGGAGGCCTCTCCCGGGAAACAACCTCTGGGGGAGGAAAATGTCCGCGTCTAGGTAGCGCGGAGCCCCTGGACCGGAGGAGCCCTCTTGTAACACCCTGGTTTTGGGAGTGAAAATTCCTTTTCATGAAAATCGTGCATGCATGTATCTCTTTAGAAGTAGAAAGATCCGTTCAATTCTAATCTATCGTAAGCCGCAAAAATCCCAAAATCTATCTTGAAGATCCAATTCAAGATCAGATTATCCAGAAATAATCTACTATCTATCCTGAGTATAAAAGCCTTCAGAAGCCAGATCAAATTCAATCTCTAACTCGCAGATTTATCAATCTCTTTCTGTTTTCGAAAACAAGAATTAATTGAATACTCTAATTACCCTAAATACCCTGAGTTTCAGAATTCAGATTTAATCAAATCTTAACCTAATCTAGACCAAATTATTCTTGGATTGTAATCATGGGCATGCCAATACCTTAATCCAAAAAGTTGGCAACCAGATTCCATCATTTAAACCCTTTTTGCAAATCAGTCTAAATTATATCGCGGATTAGTCCTTTTCTAATTTCCAAGAGCCCAAAAAGGCTAAAAGCCACAAATCAACTCCAGATCTCAATTTGATTCAAGGAATACCTCCTAAATGCTATTCAATACAAAATCGCCTTTTGTCAGAACATCAAAATCCCACCCTAAGTCTCAGATTTCCAGATCTCGACAAAACCCAGATTCAAGATACCCTAATTACCCTGTTTTCTCTTCAGTTCAAATTTGATCAAGAGTTCCCAGATTTTATCAGGTATTCTCTAAAATCATCCGTTGAATAAAGTTCTTCAAATCTGTGAAGTCGAAATCAGCCATAATCTTCAATATCTCAGATTTTACAGATTAGTCCAAATCAGAAAACTGAAATTGCAATCGAGTCCAGCCTCTTGTTTTGACTAGCAGCATCACCTTCGACCAGGGAAGCCACGACCACGAGCTGTGCCATTTTTGACCTCGGGCCCAGCTGCGACCAGGAGCACCAGTGCACCTTGAACCTCACCGCCGGTGGAGCTTCGCCGTTGCCAGCTTCGCCGCAACCTCGTCGCAACATGCGCGCACCAGATTGGCCGTAGCAGCGCTGCAGCAGCACCAGCATCGCCCGAATACTTCCTTCGCACGTGCGCGCTCGCCTGCAGCAATGTCAGAAGCTTTGTGCCACATTGCTTCCATGCCGGAGCTGCCAGACATTTTACCACTGCACCTGCCAGAGCACGCGATGACCGTGTTGAAAAGCCGTTGAGAACGCTGAACACCACCACCGTAGCCAATCAGTTGGATATCGTCGCGATTGCTCCAAGTCTCAAGACCCCATCCTCCACTATTTAAGCCCCCCCGTAGCTCGCAACAGCTTCACTCCTCACCAGAACCAGCAAGTCTCACTTCCTCCCGTTTCTTCTCGTCTTCTTCTTCGTCTCCGGCAAGCCACCGAAGGGGAGAACGACGACAGGGAGCTTCGCTGCATCAACCTCCGATCCCACTTCGCAGTGAGTGTCTCTACCTCACCTCTCTATGCTGTACCAAGTAATTGAACTCCGGTGGTCCCTGTCGCCGGTGATCGCCGTTATTTGCTTTTGCCTTGTTCCAGCTTGGTAACCCGATTTAGCCAAAATTAGTACTCCTTTTAGTAGAAGCAATTGATCAGTAGATCCTTCCTTGCAAGCACTTGCTGTTGGATTTCAAATTGAAGCTCGGATGGAGCCTTTCCCCTGTTTTCGCGCGCCACCGTGAGCTGTTCACGTCACCGGCCCGTATAGCTTCACTTCCGACCAAATTGACTGTAGCATTGTGATCCCTGAAGTCCATAGATGGTGTAGCCAAACCAAATTGACCAGAGCTACCTTGTATCAGCGGCGCCCCAGTGGCCGTCTTCTTCGAGTCCGGCATCAACGCCGGCGAGCTCCAGTATTTGATTGCAACCCAATTCCTCGCTGGAGAATGATCAGCAACACCCCAGAAGCGTTAATCCTCAACCAATTTTGAGTTTCATCGTCTGTAGCTCGTGGCCACCGTAGCTCACCTTAGTTCCTGAAAACCGATGAGTTCAACCTCACAGTTCACCATCGTTTCATCGCTGTTGTTCAATCTACTTTGACCTGTAGATTTGCCTCAACCTACTGAGCATATCACTCCACTACATCACCCTTCGATGCTGTGCCAAATCACAAGATATAGCCGTGCCAAGATCTGTCCAGTACCTGTGTCTTGCTGTGTCGGCATCGTGGTTTCTCATCGCTGTTCATCACCGTCCGACCACCTTAGTTCCTGAAACCTCCACCACTGGATTCCTGTTGTCTTTGCCTACCTCCTAGACATAGTTGGCGAAGCAAAGCTCAAGAGGATCGATCAAACACTCAAGCCCTAGAATCTGGCCGTGCACTGACATTCAATTCTCTGTGTCCAGGGGCCTCTTTGCAAATTGCCTACATTCTGGACTTTCCTGTGAAAACCACCTTGTCAAATAACTACCTTATTACATTTTACATCTAATGCTTTGATCAAATCACATTCTTCCCACTGGAAATTATCCAAACCACATCAATGCCATTCCTTGATAATGCCAGCCCTTGTCAGTTCATGTCAGCCAATGGCATTGGGCAAGTTTAACCACTTCTGGTTGTGCAACCTGAAAACCACCTTGTCCATTGAACTTGTAGAGCTATGTTCTACATTTTATTCAACTACCACACCTTGAGATAAACTCTCTAGAATTCTCTGAAGCTATGTCAGAGCCCTGAACCGAATGTCGACCTTTTGACGTTCGTCGAGAAAAATAGCTGCGGACTTGATGTCCATATTGTAGCCTTGAAACCCTGAGAGTCTCTAGCATTCGTCCTCAACCCTAATTCTATAAATCTCCAAGATTAACTCAAACCCAGCTTTCAAGCTTACCTGTTCCAGTATCGCCGAGAGTATTTCTCCTTTGCATGTTGCATATAGATTATTAATGGATTGTGATTCCTGTTTGCTTGTTTGATCTTTGATTAGAACAAGAGCCTGAGTACAGAGATTTCTTTAGGCCCAACATCGACTGCTGTACCTTACGACGCAGAAGGCAATTCATATTCTTGGACATCTTGAACCTATATTTTATGAATTGTTAAGACATTGCCTTGACTATAAGCAGTATTGCATTTGATGAAATGACAAAAGTATGATATGGCAGTACTAGGTTGTATGCCGACAAAAGATGAGGAGATTCCTTATAAAATGATCAAACCGTGAGCCATAACTAATATATATGTATATATGTATATTCATGAAATAAAACCCTTGCCGTGGCCAGAGTTTGGTATGGAATGGTGGTGGCACTGACAAGTGCAGGGTTTTTGGAATGCACTGGTCATGGGCATGTAAGGACTAGAACCGTGTGTTGTACTTCGATGCGGCATGAAAAACATGCCAACCACTTGCCCGGTTTTGGGACGGGCGCAACTTAGTAGCTTTCTTTAGTATTAGCTTTTCCCTGTAATGGTTGTCAATCCGGTTTCTTGCGAGAACTGGTGGGCCACTGAGGGCCATGAGTGATGTGAGTTCAGAAAAATTATGAGAGGAAAAGGTGGAAAGAAGGAAGATGCCCTATGCCAGATTAAGTCGTGCCCGGCTGTAATCAAGAGAGGCTATGTGTCTTGCGAGAACATAGACCCAGGCTAGGAAGTAAGGCAGTGGGGAGGACCCACAACGGTACTTGAGACTTAACTGTCTATTTACCGGGCAGGGAATTGTTAATGCTACGACTGTAAACTGTTGTGTCATCTCGGCCTTGTCACATGCGTAAAAGTCGCATGGAGAGGTACCGACTTGAAAGCCGAGTGATCGGTGGATTAAAGTGGTACACCTTTGCAAAGTTAAAAACATATTCGAATACTCCGAGCTCCTGGGTCTATAGGAGCCTGCACGCGGTGGATCCTATCCATGTCGATGTGACACAAGTATGTTTTCTAAATAAAATATGGCTAGACTTAGCTCATGTGTGCCTGACATGTGTTGTCATGAAATGAGGTGCTAACATGGGCAGACATGTGTTGTCGTGCTATGGTAGTACTTCTAAGAGTTTATAAAAGATATTAATAATATGCCATGATAAGCACTGCCATAGATTTGGAAAGAGAAAAAGTATTTTGCAACCTTTCCTCCTTCCCTAATAGCATAGGTTCATATCATTCTACTATATGTATCTACTCTTATCTATGACTTGCTGAGTACGTAAATGCTCACCCTTGCAATTCACTATCCAATAGATGGAATGTCCCTGATCAAGACGAAGGCCTGGAGAACTTCTTGGATCCATGAAGGAAGAGAGTCAGTTCTACCCAAGTCCTGAAAAGTGTTGCTCTGCTTTCAACTTCTTGCTGTGGGGGTTCACTTAGCTTCTGCCGAGTAGTTGTTCTTCTGCAACCAAACTTATTTACGCCGTGATGGCTTGTAATTTATTATGTTGTAATGAGGCCAGTTGGCCATACTGCTCAATGTAATGCAAGTTAAACTGATGCAATATACTCCTATGTTTGGCTCATCCTGGGAAGTCAAAAGGTAAGGGGTCAGCTGCAGTGAGCTGGGTCCCCATGGGAGTAGTCGTGTCCCCCTGTGAGGGCGGGATGCGGCACCTCTCCCGGGAAACAACCTCCAGGAGAGAAAACAAGGCCCACTCAGATCTAACCAAGACTTTGAAAAAATTCTAAATGACTATCAGAGGCCGTGGGGTGTTTTACTCTTGCAGTGGCCCGGTTTGTCTCCACCCCCCACAGTGGGGGGTGGCTTGACCTAGGTGACCCGCACTGGTGTTACAAGAGGAATCCAGGCCACTCCATTTGAAGGAGATGGCACCTGTAGTGGGTTGGAATCCAGGACCGGAGGGGATGTTCTCGCGTGGACGAGTAAGGGGTTTCAAGTAGAATTCCACCGGTCAAATGTGACCGAAATCACTAATGGAGGAGGAAGAGCATAGAAGTGAGCTCTGGATTGTATTGGGGGGGGGGGACTACTCCCCCAAAGTGACTCGTTACCGCGCTTCTTTGTGAACCGGGTTGCCGCTTACGCCCTCAGTCCATGAAGGGATATTGTAAGCTGCCCTAGGGGGAGCAGGGCTCCAGCCATCAAGACTTTTAAGGGCTGTGCAGGAGCCGGTAACATCCTTGTATCAAGGGCATCCTCGGGAGGGCATCCTTGGGAGGGCATCCTTGGGAGGGCATCCTCAAAGGGGCATCCTTGTGGAGAGGGCATCCTCATGGGGAGGGCATCCTCAAAATGAGAGCATCGCCTTAGGGGCGGTTAGAAGACATATTCTACGAAAGAAAACAATAGGGAGAAAAACCATTTGCATTGATTTGAATGAGGTGGTGCAACGCCTCCCCCTTGCAAAGTCGTGGAAGGGAGGGGGAAAGGCCCTGAGGCCATTGTTAAAACTCGCCGCACCTTCCCTACGAAGTCGCGAGAGGGGAAGGGGCGAGGCTCAGAGACTTAGTGTAGAATTTGTGGGGTAAGTCCACATTCCACGTGTGCTTCAGCTCTAGGTCTGTGGAGAGCTTGTAAGCCCCCGAGCCAAGGTTCGTGGTGATCCTGTATGGCCCTTCCCACTTTAGGTTGAGTTTCCCTTGGGCTTGAGGTTAGGTGACATGCTTGAAAATGAGGTCCCCCAAGCAAAAAGTCCTTCCTCAGGTGCACATATTGTAGGCACACTCCATTTCACGCTCGTAAATGGTGTTGTGCAGAAGGATTTTGTCCCTCTCTTCTTCGACGAGATCCACTTCCAGCCTTTGGTTTTCTTTGTTGGCCTAGAACGCGGTGGCTGAAACTACCTTGAGGAGCTCGACTCACTGCTATTGGAAATTGATTTCCATGGGGAGTACCGCCTTAGCCTTGTAGATGAGCGAGAAAGGGGTATGTCCCGTCGCATGTCTTCAGGTCATGCGCATGGAGCAAAGAATGCTCGGGACCTCGTCTGCCCATGCTCCACGCTTGGAGGCGCTTTGCTCTAGGCGGTGATGAAGCCCCTAGAGGATGACCCCGTTGACACGCTCGACTGCCCCATTGCTTTTGGGTGAGCCATCGAAGCGTTCCCATGTTCTGGCAGAACTAGTGGAAGACCGCAAAGTCGAACTGGGTTCCGTTGTCAATGGTGATCTCCCAGGGGACCCCGAAGCGACACACTATGTTCTTCCAAAAGAACCTTTGCACCACCCGGGATGTAATACTGGCTAGGGGTTCCGCCTCTACCCACTTAGAGAAGTAGTCCACGGCCACAACCACATACTTGTATCCCCTAGGCGCTGGGGGGAAGGACTTAAGAGGTCGATCCCCCATCGTGCGAAGGGCTAGGTAATGGGGATGGACTACAATGTGGCGGAGGGTAGGTTGGAACCCTTTGCCATCTTTTAGCCTCATACGGAGACGAGATCTTTTGCGTCATGGGCCACTGTAGGCTAGTAGAAGCCTTGTTGGATAGCTTTCGTAGTGACAGCCCATGGGCCAAGGTGGGAGCCGCAGCACCGGAGGTGAATGTCCTCGAGGAGTTTGATCCCCTGCTCTCGCGGGAGGCAGCGGAGTAGTGCGGAGGACCCTCGCTTGTAAAGCATCCCTTCTATCAAGACATGCGCCCGTGCCTTGGTGTGAAGGTGCTTAGCTTCGGCGTTGTTGGATGGCTCCCCCTCTCCTTTAATGCAAGAGACGAGGGGTCCATCCAGGATGTGGTCCGGACGATCTCCATGACGTGAGGGTCACTAGACTCGGAGTCCGGGTCGGGGGCCAAGGCGGAAGGCTTTGGGATGATCTCTAAGAAAGCCCCCTCAGGGAGGGCCTCGCGCACTTGACGCCCTTGCGAGGGTGTTGGCGTGGTCGTTGTCGCTACATGGGATACACGCGCCTCGTGGCCTTCGAAGTGATTCTCCATTTTCCAGACTTCCTTGAGGTAGAGGCTCAGGTTCACATCGTGACACAAGTAGGACTTGTCCATTTGGTGAACCATAAGTTGAGAGTGCCCCTTGACAAGGAGGCGTCGGATTCCCAAGGAGCGGGTGAGACGCAGCCCTAGGGGGAGTGCCTCATACTCTGCGACATTGTTCGTCGTGGAGAACTCAAGCCTTGTGGCGTATTCAAGGGTTCCCCTCGGGGCTTAAGAGGACCACTCCCGCGCCAGCCTCTGCCAGGCACAGGGAGCCGTCGAAGAAGAGGATCCAATGGTCGTCGCATGGTGGTGGCGTGGCGTACACTTCCTCCTCCGGTCCAGGGATCGGAGCCCACTCAGCCACAAAGTCAGCAAGGATTTGTGACTTGAATGAGGATCGTTCAATTAGGGAGAGGGAGAAAGGGGCTAGTTCAGCCCCCCCACTTCCCTATCTGGCCGGTGGCTTCCTTCTTTTGAAGCACTTCTCCCAAGGGGAGAGAGGATTGCACCGTGATGGGGTGGCCCAAGAAGTAATGGCAAAGCTTTCTTGACACTATCAGGAGAGTGTAACAGACCTTCTCCACCTTGGTGTATCTCGTTTTGGAGCCTTGGAGAGCCTCGCTCACGTTGTAGATGGTGCGCTGTTGCCAGTCTTCTTCTTTGATTGGGACCGCGCTTACCGCGGCGGGGGTGGCCGCGAGGTACCCCCTTGCGAGGACTCACAAGCATTGGAGGGCTTGTGAGATACTTCTTCAAGTCTTTGAACGCGGCCTGTGCCTTGGGACTCCATCGAAGCCCCTCAAGGCCGCAGAGGATCTTGAAGAATTGGAGGCCACGCTCCCTTGAGCGCGAGATGAAAAGGCTCCGCATGGCCAAGCGACTAGTGAGCTATTGTACGTCCTTGACAGAATGCAACGGAGGCATGTCGAGGAGGGTCCGAATTTTTTTGGGGTTGGCTTCACTGCCTAGCTAGGACACAAGGAAACCGAGAAGTTCCCCCCGCAGATGCCAAATGTGCATTTTTTCGGGTTAAGCTAACCCTGTACTTGCGGAGGTTGCAGAAGGTTTCTGCTAAATCTTCGAGGTGAGAGGTTGAGAGTGGGCTCTTGATGATTGCGTCATTGAAATAGACCTCCACGTTGCGGCTGATTTGGTCCTTGAGGACCAAACACATGAGGCGTTGGAAGGTTGCCCTAGCGTTTTTCAGCCCGAAGGGCATATGGACGTAGTAGAAGGTGCCGATGGGAGTTATGAAGCTCCTCTTTTCCTTGTCCTCCGTAGCCATCTGGACCTGGTGATAGCCCAAACAGGCGTCCAAGAAGCTCATCAGTTCGCATCCCGCAGTAGAGTCCACCAGTTGGTCGATCCGTGGGAGCGGGAAGTTTTCTTTTGGACAAGCCTTGTTGAGGTCGGTGAAGTCGACACACATCTTCCACTTGCCACTTGCCTTCTTGACGAGGACGGGATTTGCTAGCCACTCGGGGTGCAGGACCTCCCACATGAACCCCGCCACTTGGAGTTTTGTGATTTCCGCTTTGATGGCCTCTCAGCGCTCAATGGAGAGCTTCCTCAGCTTCTGCTTCACCGGGGGTGACCAGGAATTAACACGAGCTTATGCTCAATATCGTCTCTGGGAACACCCCCCATGTTTGCGGGCTTCGATGCGAAAATGTTTGTATTTTCGCGGAGGAAGTCAATGAGTCGTGCTGTGTGCTCCTCGGGGAGATCAGCCCCAATCTTGACGGTCTTCTCCCCACTCTTCTGGAAGAGGGGGACCTCCTGGAGGTCTCCCTCGGGGCGCGTCTTGGCGAGGAACTTCTCGGGGAGCGCGACCGGCATATCCAAGGTTGAGGAGGAGCTCCCTCCCTCCAGAGCCTTGATCAAGTTGACATCCCCGATCACCACAGCAGCACGCTCGTAGAGGGAACAGGCCACGTCCTGGTCACCCCGAGTGGTGATCACCCCACTTGACCTAGGGATCTTCATGCATAGGTAGCTTTTGTCGGTCGTAGTCCCCAGGCAGTTTATTGTGGTTCTCCCCATTATGGCATTGTAGGAGGAGGGATGATCCACTACGTCAAACTGGACCATCTCCGTTCGGTAATTATTTGGGGTGCCGAACGTCATCGGGAGGTCGACCTTCCCCAGAGGGTATATGGTTTTTCCCGAGACAAATCCCTGCAAAGGCCCGGCCACGGGTTGCAGGAGCTTTTCGTCCACCTACATCTCCTTGAATGCCTTTAGATAAAGGACGTTTGCGGTGCTTCCACCTTCCACTAGGATTTAGGTGAGGCAGCAATTGAATACGGTTGCGGAGACAATCAGCACGTCGTCATGTGGGAAGCGAACCCCACGCGCGTCTTCTGCGGTGAAGGTGAGGGGGACGTCCGACCATTTTGGTAGCCAGACGTGTTGAGGACGCCTATGGCCCTCACCTCCCGTGCATACTCTTTGCACTGGTGTTTGGAGTCTCTCCTGGAGGCGGATCCTCTCAAAATGACATTAACATGTCTCTGGGAGGTTTGGAAAGGGAGCTCGCCGCTCGAGCCCTTTTCTTGGCCTTGCCTTTGATGTCCCCTCGAGGGAGCGGGGAGTGCTGCTAGGGCTGATGATGGAGGCGGTAAGGAGGCTGGACCCCCTCCCCCCAGCCCATGCTGCTCGAGATATGCCGCGAAGTGTTGAAGAAGCGCATGGCATTCTCGAGTTGCATGGGAGTTGGACTTATGGAAAGTGTACCATAAGGTGGTTTTAGCCTCTATGGCCCCTGTCTTAGGAGCGTCTCAAGTGCAAGAGGGTTGGTCTCCCCCACCATTTTTTGGCTTGGAGAAGGATTGTTGTCCCCGGTTAGGATCCCCAAGGCCGCCTCCACCTTCTAGGACGAAAGCGTCTCGAGGCCTTGGCTTGCTACGGGATCCTCTTTTTGGGCGTTAGTGGGAGGAGTCCCTTGAGTCCCTCTCCCCAGGGCCGGAGGTTCTTGTTGTAGAGGTCGTCCTCCTCAGCTTTTGCGTACTTCTCGAGCACATTAAAGAGCTCGTCTGTGGAGGTTGGGTAGCTCCGGGAGAGCCTCCAGTGGAGCTCTCCTAGTAGAATTCCGCTTTTGCACGCTTCGATCACGGTCGAGTCAGGGACATGAGCCACCTTACTCTTGATCTCAGTGAAGCATTTGAAGAAGCTTTGTATCATCTCCCCCGACTTCTGTCGAACGGTGTACAACTATGACGAATCCAAGGACCGAATGTAAATCCCCTGGAAATTTGCGCAAAACTCAAGCTTGAGCTATGCGAAGGACTTGATGGAGCCCGCCTTGAGGTTGTAAAACCATGATCGGGCTATTGCAGAAAGGTAGAGGGGGAAGGAATTGCACTGAATGCTCTCGTCCACCCTGACCGCCGAGATGGCCATGGAGTAAACCTGTGCGAACTCATATGGGTCAGCCTCCCCATTGTAGTGCTCGATGTGTGGTGGCCGATAAGGTTTCAGCCATCGGATCCACCGGAGGTGGCAGCAAAGGGGTAGATTGGCTCACCTCTACCTCCTTTGGGGTACGCTGGCTCCCTTCACCGGTTCTTCATCGTAGTACGCTGCCTACGTTGGCTTGTTGGCGAAAGAAATGGTGAAGATCACTGTCGAGAGCTGGAAGGACGTGAAGGGCGAGATCTTGGTTGGCTCGGTCGAGAAGATGCTTAAGCCCGGCGTGTTTCTCAAATCAGGACCTATAGAAAGCATCTTACATGTTTTTGCATGCACCAGCTTGTGGCCAGATGCTTACCTGCTTGGAGAAGAAGAATTGTTGTTATTTGCACAGCCATTCTACACCATCACTACACAGAACAACATCTTGGAAGGTAGGTTCTTTTTGTTAATATCGTTGAGTTGAGTTGAGTTGAGTTGATCGAGTTTGAGTCCGAGGAAATCACCAATACGTACAAATGTATGTCGACGGCAGTTCCAGCTCCTCGGGCGTCTTCGAACTGAACTCCTATGGTTAAGTCCAATGTGGTTCAGACATTTGCTGTTTTGGATGAATGGATTTGTGATGTATCAGGTCTAACTTATAGTCGGTAGTTGCATTGTGGCAACCTGCAAAGGTTCCCCTTTATGTAAAATGCATGTATGGGCCACTGGGTCCTCGTCGTGATCTGTTGTTAATTTCAGAGGTGGCTTTTGTAATATACATCGAATGTGTGAATTGTTGTATTTGTATATTGTTGTATATTTGTGTATCATGTATTGCTAATTGGGACATGAACTTGAATGTGCAGGGAGCATTTGTGTATTTAATTGTATTGGTAGGTAGGTGTGTATTTGTATTGCTGTTTCAGACATGCACTTCAATTTGTGAACTGGCATGTGTATGTTTGTACCTGAATTTGTATTGGTGAACTGGCATGTGTATGTTTGTACCTGAATTTGTGAACTGGCATCTGTAATTTCTTTGGCAAGATGAAGTCCCAACTACCTACGAAAAGTATTTTTGTGTCTCCTAGTTAATCCACAAATTAGCATTTCTTGAAATATATTGCTTTATCTTCTAGTTAAGATCCGTTTGATGTAAGATCTGTTTGATGTTACATTGATATGATTCCTTGAATGTGAGAAATGGCATGTGCATGTTTGTCCCAGTTTGGTAACAGTACCTCCTCTAACGGTAAGTACACATATATACCGATAGGAAAATACATATATTTGTTCAGTCAGGCATATTCTAACGGTAAATACACATATTTACCGATAGGAAGCACATATATTTGTTCAGTCATGCATAATCTAACGGTAAATGCACATATTTACCGATAGAAAAATACATATATTTGTTCAGTCATGCATATTCTAACGGTAAGTACACATATATACCGATAGAAAAACACATATATTTGCTCAGTAATGTATATTCTCTAACGGTATGTGTGTGTTTGTACCGATAGAATATGTGAGCGGCAAATTACCTAAGTTAGTCTAACGGTTATTTCATGTATTTACCGTTAGAAAAATGTCCATTATAAGGAAAACCCCACTCGACCATTGCTGAGTTGTTCTTTAATTTGTTCTGTTGCACTCTGTGTCCCTCTGTTTGTGACGAAAGTTCCAGCTACACTGCTAGGGTGATCAGCGCAGGCTGGAGGGAAGTTGATTGCGCCCCTCTCTTTAAGGTATGCTTAATCGTCGACACTTATCTCTCTCTCCCTCTAGATCTCCCTTCCTCTCTACTTGCAAGCTAGCTGTATTGTGTAGTTCCAAGTTTGTAGCTCTAAGCTTGGGAGCTTGGTAGCTGGAAATGCGTCATGTTTTAGGAGCTAACTAGCTTGTATTGTGTAGTTAGCTAGGTTAATTAGTGTTAATTTCGTCAGGCTAGGGTTCAACACATGTATCTGTTGTTAGAGGCTGTACATGTACATATACATAACTTAATCGGGCAGGTTTCATGCATGGCTTACTCGTTAAATTTTGTTAATTATAGATGGACAGGAAATATTGGATGTATGGAATAAAACGTACTACTCTTGAATATTTGGATGGTGTGAATGAGTTTATTAAATTTGCTGAGCAACAAAAGGAGAGGAAGGGAGAGAAAAATATGCTCTGTCCTTGTACAGATTGTATGAACTTGAAGAGGTTTAGCAACTCTGATCAAATTAAGAGTCATTTGATTCGTCGTGGTTTTAACGCGCGATACACCCGTTGGATATGGCATGGCGAAGACCTTGAGGAAACAAGCACCACTACTACCAATCAGCATGACTCGGATGTGGATTGCAATAATATCGATGATCATCCCAATTTTGGTAATGTTCGTTCCGATGTGCACGTAGATGATGATGATGACAATCTAGATGAGATGTTACGTGATGTAGAGGAAGATTACAACGAAAATGACTTCTGTGAATTTGAGAAACTGATTGCTGACTCTGAGAAGCCTCTGTTCCCTGGATGTGCAACATTTACAAAACTGTCTTCTGTGCTGAGATTATATAACTTGAAGGCAGGAAACGGTTGGAGTGATAAGAATTTCACGGCACTATTAGATCTTCTAGCGGACATGCTTCCAGAGGGAAATGAGTTGCCAAGATCTACTTACCAAGCCAAAAAACTGTTGTGTCCGTTGGGAATGGAAATCGAAAGAATACACGCATGCCCAAATGATTGTGTGTTGTACCGTAACGAGTACTCCAGTTTGCATGTTTGTCCAAGATGCGGCGCATCGAGGTATACGCGTAGGGACCGGATTGACAGTGAACGTCACGAGGTAAGGAAAGGGCCCCCGGCAAAAACTGTGTGGTACTTGCCTGTGATACCTAGATTGAAGCGGCTGTTTGCAAATCCGAAAGTCGTGAAGCACTTGCGTTGGCATGCTGAAGCCCGGAAACAAGACGGAAAACTGAGACACCCAGCTGATTCTATTCAATGGAGAAACATCAACAGAACATTTGCTGAGTTCGGCGGCGAACTTAGGAATGTAAGGTTCGGGCTGAGTACAGATGGTATGAACCCACATGGTAATATGAGCAGCCGGCACAGCACTTGGCCGGTTCTTTTATGCATCTACAATCTTCCTCCTTGGTTATGCATGAAGCGCAAGTACATCGTGATGGCGTTACTAATCTCAGGACCCAGACAACCCGGAAATGATATTGACGTGTTTCTAGCGCCTTTAATCGAGGACTTACAGAAATTGTGGAGCGAGGGTGTGCAGGTGTGGGATGCATACAAGAAAGAGAATTTCATCTTGCGGGCCCTGATATTTTGCACCATAAATGATTTTCCTGCCTACGGCAATTTGTCGGGGTATAGTACGAAAGGAGCCAAGGCTTGCCCTATTTGCCTAGATGAAACTGAGAGCATGTGGCTGCGAAACTGCCGGAAAACAGTGTACATGGGTCACCGCAGGTTTCTTCCGGTGCATCACACGTACCGTAAGAAGAGGAAATCATTTAACGGGAAGCCTGAAAAGGGATCAGCTCCAGTGTTTCTGACCGGTAAGGAGATTTACTCACGCGTGAACGACATCAAAGTTGAGTTCGGTAAGCATTCTAAACCTCGAGAAAAAAATGTTTGGAAGAAGAGATCGATTCTCTGGGATCTACCGTACTGGGAGCACTTACAAGTTCGACATTGCATTGACGTCATGCATGTAGAGAAAAATGTCTGTGACAGTTTGATTGGTTTGTTGTTGAACATTCCGGGAAAGACAAAGGATGGTGTGAAAGCTCGTCGTGACATGGTGGAAATGGGGATAAGGACTGAGCTTGCACCTTTAGAGAATGGAAAGCGTACATACCTCCCCCCGGCCTGCTACACGTTGTCGAAGAGCGAAAAAACAGAACTCTGTCGGTGCCTGCACGGTGTTAAAGTTCCATGTGGGTACTCCGCGAACTTGAAAAAACTTGTGTCTATGAAGGACCTAAGACTGGTTGGCATGAAGTCCCACGACTGTCATGTCTTGATGTCACAGATGCTTCCCATTGCTATCAGAGACATTCTCCCAGTTAAAGTCAGAGAGACAATCACAAACCTATGTTATTTCTTCAACGCAATATCTTCCAAGGTAAGTACGTGCACTCGTACTATAAGTTCACTACCTCCATTTGTGGAGCTTAATTAGAAGATTTTTCTGATATGAATATTTGGCGCAACTGTGTCCTCGTAGGTAATTGATCCCGATGGACTGGACGCTTTGCAACGCGACGTGGTTGCAACTCTTTGTCAGCTCGAGATGTATTTCCCTCCATCCTTTTTTGATGTTATGGTCCATCTGATTGTTCACCTTATCAGAGAAATTAAGTTTTGTGGACCTGTGTGCCTGCGCTACATGTATCCATTTGAGAGATTTATGGGTGTATTGAAGGGATACGTAAGGACTCGTCGTCGACCCGAGGGGAGTATCATGGGAGGTTATGCCGCCGAGGAGGTGATTGAATTTTGCACAGATTATATGGCCGGGGTTGACCCAATTGGTGTTCCTAGGTCCCGACTCGAGGGTAGGCTTGAGGGAATTGGAACGATTGGATTCAAAGCTATCGTCCCCGCTCGTGATGTGTACGCAAAATCACATTTTTGGGTCTTACAACACATGACGGAGGTCGAGCCATACATACACGAGCACAAGGTAATGTTACGGTCACAGAATCCTTCGAAGTCAGACGTTTGGGTAAGCAGAGAACATAACAGGAAATTTGCTGAGTGGATCCAAGAAAGAGTCACGCGAGCTGCCGAGGGCTCCGTAAGTGAAACTGTGACATGGTTGGCTAGAGGCCCAAGATTCACTGTAGGGACTTGGCAGGGGTACGACATCAATGGGTATTCATTTTACACAAGAGCTCAAGACGCCAAGAGTAGCACGCAATGTAGTGGAGTGACACTGTTTGCTATTTCCGAGGATGCCAGGTCAGGAAGGGCGCTGAACTCATATTACGGTGTTATTGACGAAATATGGGAGCTCGATTACGGATTACTTAAGATTCCCCTGTTTCGATGCCAATGGGTCGAAATCCCTCGAGGTGTTCAAGTTGACAGTTACGGGTTTACTCTCGTCGATCTTGGTAGAGCCGGACACCAAGACGATCCATTCATACTTGCAAAGCAAGCCACACAGGTATTCTACATCGTTGACCCGGCCAATCCAAACTTGCATGTTGTCCTCCACAGCAAGAGACGTATTGTTGGGGTCGAAGATGTTGTCGACGAAGAGGAGTATAACCAATTCGATGAAATACCTCCATTTTTAGAGGACATTCAATCTATCCATACTGAAGATATCGACGAAACAACGTATCTGCGAGATGACCACGAAGAAGGATAATGGGTTGAGAACCATTGATGATTAATTTCTATTTCAGGGATAAATGCCAAACAAACAGCCCACAAGTTCTGCAGCAAGGTGAGGAACTTATCATTAATACATCAGGTAGTACATTTTTCTTTAGAATTTAATGATAAGCTAGTTCACAGCATTCATACATCTCAATTTTACTCCACAGCATGAGTTCTAACATGTACAGTACCTTTATCCTGTAAATATTTAATTCTTCCCTTCAAATAGCACTTGCAAAAATCTCATCGCAACCTCTTCAAATTAAGTTCAGCAAAAATCCCTTTTTTCTGACGGTATTTTGTTATTTATACCGATAGAGAAGGACATCTTCTCTCAGGCACTTGAAAACGTTTTCTATCGGTATTGTTCTGTTTTACCGTTAGAATAAATTCGTTTGTCTCACGGTATTTGTTGTCTGACGGTTTTTTCCTGTTTTTACCGATAGAATAAGACTCTACCGCTTTGAATTCTCGAACGTGTCGCCATGCGTCGCCTTGGAAACTCAATAAGTACCTCGCCATGCGTCGCGGTATTTTGTTGTTTTTCTAATTCTCGAACGGTTCGACTCCTCATCTTCTCTTTCACAATGGCAACCTCCATGGGATCGTCATCCACGGCCTCCCCGGTAAGAACTCTAAATCTCCTCGGTTTACCCCTGTATTGTTAATCCATGTTCAGTTCATTCTTGACCTGTTGATTTGCACAGGGAATGGTAGCCGTCGAAGACACTGCCAAAGTGAAGGCTGACCTGAGGGCCCTCCAGGAGGAGCACAAGCTCCTTACAGACAAGCACACTCAGCTACGGCTTGACCTTGACGATCTCTTCCAGCGCATTAAGCGCATGAAGACGGATGGTGACAATGCTAGGGCGAGGACGAGGCGTCTTCGCGAGGAGAAGAAAGCCGCGGATATGACCATCGCTGGCTGCGGTTTGACTATGAAGGATACCATAGCGAAGCTGAGGGAGGTCGCAGGCCTTCTTGACGCGGTAGTAGTTGATCCTAGGGACAACTTGTCGCTAGAGGAGTCCTGCGTCCTGGCTGCAAGTCTAACTGACTCTATTCTACATGCAGCCAGGGCTAAGACCACCCCTTGACCTAGCAATTTGGGTTTTATTTTTTTTTGTAAGTGATAAAACAACAATGAATGAACAATTTCTTTTTATGTCAATTTTTCAATTTTCCGGCTATCTTCCCTCTTTCTTTAACATTCTGCAGCTTTCAACCACGGTCTGTTTGATGTTAAATTGTGTACCTTTTCATTACTCTGACGGTATTTTGTTGTTTTTACCGATAGAAAAAGGGCACACAAATCTCAAGCACTTAATCAAAAAAATTTTCTGGGGAAAATTGGGCTCACGGGATTTTTTTGTTTATACCGATAGAAAAGGGCACCTTTTCATTACTCTCACGGTATTTTGTTGTTTTTACCAATAGAAAAATGGCACTCAATCTCAAGCACTTTAAAAAATTTTCTGTGGAAAATTGGTCTCACGGGATTTTATTGTTTATACCGATAGAAAAATGCATCCACTAATTCGAATATTTTTCCGAGAAATTTACTTTTTCTATCGGTATTATTTTGTTGTTTCGATAGAAAATTACATAAGTCTATCGGTATCATTTTGTTATACCGATAGAAAAGTTCATCCGCTACTTTATTACTCGTACACGGCCCTTTAGTTTCCCTCCACTCGAACAGTTCCACCTTAGAGCACTGCGTCTCTTCGAGAGCGAAGAAAACCCCAACCTCCGCCGTGAGCACTCACTTCCTCTCTCCCACACGACGATCGCCGGCTAGACACTAGTTCGTCACTGCCACCGGTTCTTATTTTCGTCCTTCGCCCGCCGCTGCTGCGTTCTACACCGCCTCTCCATCACCAGAACTGATCGCCGCCGTAAATACCCTAATTCGTCGTTCTATTTCCAGCATCTTCTTTATTTGATCCTAGTGTTTTGCACGTACTAATTCTTCGAGTTTTGCAATTACACTAGGGTTCCCTATTGTGTTGGCTTATGTACATTCCGCAGGCAATGTTGATTTTAATTAGGGTTTACATAATATGTTCCAGTGCTGTAATGAACCTGTTTTGAGATTTTAACTTCTCTATACTGCTGTATGTGTGATCAATTGTATCCAACTGCCATGTAATGCAGATTATATGTTGGAGGTGTTCTTACACATATTCTATCGGCAGCTCATGTGTTTACCGATAGAAAATTTTTCTGCACAAGTAGTAAAACTTAATTTGGATCTGGAAGGACATGAGCCATGCAATGTACTAGTTTGGTTGGGAATTTGTACTCACTTCGTATGAATATATGGCAATGTGGATGGGTCTTCGATGTATATTTTTCAAATGCCTATATACATGACTTTTCCCAACCTAATAGCTGTGAAGTCCTGATGACTCACATACAGGCTAGGCTAAAGATTATGCACAGTGGCACTTAGATGCTTGTGTGCATATTTACGTGTGAAATTATAATGCTGGCCCATGAATATTAGTGTAGCAAATCATCGAGAATGTTATGTGATGACAGTGAATGGTGGCTTGTCAACAAAATTCCATATGTAGAGAACATTGTTATGTTCTATCGGTATCTCACGTGTTTGCCGATAGAAAAATTGTCTTGTGTGGAGGTAATTGTTATGGTCTATCGGCAGCTCATGTGTTTACCGATAGAAAATATTTCTGAAGAGTTCAGTAAGTAATTTATGCATGTCTTTCTTTTTGTATTATTTTCCCTTTTGCCGCCCTAGTTAGTCTCCAGTCCTGGGCTGAGTTATGGAACTTCAAGGCGAATTAATTGCCATATATATGGTTTGTTGAAGGTTTTGTAGGGGAAGACATGTCGTCGTCTTCATCGGATGGTACTAGTGGTTCGACTAGGGCCAACCCCATCGTAACTACTGAAGATGGGGCTGTTACATCCCAGCGCAAGAGGGTGGGGCGAGGCGCGACGACGTTGGGGCGTTTGGCCAAACGCACTGATCTTTCTTGTGAGTTCAACCAATTTGGGAGGCCGATTGGAAAGAATGCTGGGAGGTACGCGGCCTACGTTGGGCTGTTGGCGAAAGAAAGGGTGAAGATCACCGTCCAGAGCTGGAAGGACGTGACGGCGGACAAGAGGGATAGGTTGTGGGCGGAAGTGAAGGTTAAATGAACTGAAATCGCTGAACTCTTTCGTAATCACGTTCTCTTGGCCTATACTAAAGTTTAACTAACTCGTGATTAATTGTATGCATTTTTCAGAAACAGGCTAAGTGGAACATCCCCGACGATACACCTAGGACTGCCTGCTTGAAGGACTTGAACGGAACATGAAAAACCTTTAAGAGCTGGCTCGTCAGTAACTTCCTAGCTGCGGGGAAATCTCCTTGCGAGAAGTACCCCTTCATATCGGAGGAGGTATGGGAGGAATTCACCAAGCAGAAGGGGACTGAGGAGTTCAAGGCCCTTAGCGAGAAGAATAGGGCAATCCAGAAGAGGAACGACCACCCGCATCGGCTCGGATCCCGGGGCTATGCGGGGAAGGAGGAACAGTGGAAGAAGGAAGACGAACAAAATCCTGTGATCGACACCCCTGAGTTGCCGCTCTCCGAGATCCGGGATGAGAGGTGCAAGCGATGGTGGAGGGGGAGGGGGTCCGTGTCGTCCACGGGGTCTGTGCAGTTCGCAACCCCTGGGGACGCCGACGTTGTGAGGCGAATGGTAAGTTGGCTAACCTCGTAAACTGTGTGCGCACAAGTGTATATAAGGCAATTTGTCTCACAAGGTACCTTCAAATGTAACAGATCTCTTTTGAGAAGGAGGCAGCGGAGGGATTGTTTACCCCGCAGAGGGAGAACGACATCCTCACCCGGGCTCTAGGAAATAAGGAGCATCCCGGGCGGACACGGGCCGTGGGAGCCATTGTGTCGTGGAAGGCCGGTTTCGTAGATCCGGCTCCACCGAGGAAGAAGGCCCGCACCTGGAAGGAAAAGGAAGCTGACCTCTCCGATAAGATACGGGCTAAGGTACGGGAGGAGATACGGGCGGAGATGCGGGCTGAGATACGGGCTGAGGTATAGTCTGAGGTGCAGACCGAGGTCGCACAAATGAGGGAAGAGTTTGCACGGTTGAGAGAAACATTGCTGGCCAAGAGTGCAGATGCGGATCCCCAGGGCGACGGTACCCCGCGGGGTCGGATAAGCAGTTGCGCTTCGAAGGTACTCGCGGATCCAGTGGATCTACTTGAGGTACTGCAAGCCTTCATCTGTGCACTTAAGTTGATGCCACTCCCATTCTGTTAGAGTTGTTTCGCTAACCTATTTTAATTGTTACAAATTTGCAGGGGCCGGAGGGCTGCATCCTACAGAATCACGTAGGCGCCGGGCAGGAAGTGGTTGGACACGGCTTCGTATATCCGTCTGGGCCGGATGTCCGGGTCCACTGTGTACCTCTGCGGTTGGGTTTCGCAAAGGTACAGGTGGACATGGCCATGCCGGGCTACAACGATTCTCCGTTGCCAGTCCCAACAGAGGAACTACTAACACTTGCTGAGGCAGTGGGCTCCTACGTACAGTGGCCCAAGAAGTGTCTTGTAATACAACCGGTAAATCCTACACATTTTAGATTACATCCTACTCAGTACACTCAACTTGCATAATCTAACATACGTACTCATTAATTGAAGTGGCCTGCCGCGGGGCTACCAGGGGACTGCGCCCCCAGCTCGGGGCATGAGGGCCGATCTCATGCGAACCTGGACACATCAAAGACGGCCTCGACCCCACCCAGCGCATCCACGCCTCCACCTCGGAAGAAAGCCGCCATCACCTCGCCCTTGCCTTCGAAGGTACGCGCTCAGTCCCCGGCAAAAGGCAAGGGCGGCAAAGGCAAGGGCAAAGGGCGACAGGGACTGCCGCGGACGTTCACGAACGCGCTCCCACTCCTGTCGGAGGCATCTTTGCGGAAATTGGATCGATCAACCAGAGACCTCCACGACTGGTACCTACATCGAGCTCGGCGCAGCCTGAACTTCTTAGTTCCCTACAGGCCTGGGCAGTTCCACCGTGAGCCCGGGACTATATCCGTGGCACACGAGGATCTGTTCGACCTCTACAACTGGCGGGAGCTCGATATGTCCATCATACGGACTGGAGTCCTGTGAGTTTGCTGATGCTATGTATTGCTGTTTTCTAACTCTGTTTGCTAACTCTGCATTAATGTTGCAGTTCATTTGAATACTGAGTAACTTTCTGTGAAATTAATATTAATCTCGTCCTTCGCATGCAGGTGCATGTACAGGCTAGCATCGGAGGCTGCGTGTGACAAGGTGGGTTTCCTCGACCCAGAGAAAATAAGCCTCACGATGCTAGAGCAGGACGCCGCGCACGCTGAGCAGTACATATCCAGCGCGCTGATGGCGCAGCAGGACAGGGACTTCATTCTGATGCCGTACCACCAAAGGTTAGTGCATTTCGTACTAATTTAACTCAATCTTGTATGTTACACCTGAGATGTACTTTGAGCTAGCGGTCCTCTTTTACGTACAATGCAGGGGCCACTGGATCCTCATCGTGATCTGTCCGCCGAGGAACGAGGTGTACTACCTCGATTCGATGCGTGACAGATTATCGATGGAATATGTGCTCAAGGGGAATATGGAGGCGTAAGTAACTTATATGTTTGATTTATATTTTGACCTCACTACTAATGATAATACATTAACTGGCAATACTAACTGAAATGCAGGGCTTTTGATAAATATGTGTCCGTTGGAGGGAGGCATGCCGCACCGCAGGGCTCCGTACTAGCTTGGAAAGAATATGAGGTACTCACGAGACTTTTTGTTTATGCTTAATTAGTTTATGGAAACAATATATAGCTAACATGTCTTCGCATATGCAATTATCTCAGTGCCATCAGCAGCCGCAATCGTGGGAATGCGGGTTTTATGTGCTGCGCTACATGTACGACCTAGTGCAGACAAACTTTTCCCGATTCCCCCAGGTAAGCATCGATAGCTAACTCAAATTTCAAAAATGGGTGTCACGTTCTAAATTAGGATCGAAGTTAGTTAATCAGTATGCACACATGCTTGCAGATCGCCATGTCGAAAGACCAATATGAAAATGCAAAGATTATATATCTTCGACAAATCTGGGCACAATATGTCATGGAGGAAGTAGCGCCCAACCATTCAGCATGACAATTTTCTCCTTTTTGTGTACTCTGCATAGACTGTTCATATACATGTGAATAAATATATATATGTGAATAAATGTCCACATTGGATTGCAATCTGTATTTGTCCATACATATGTGAATAAATGTGAATAACTGCCTAATGTGTCAATTTGTTCTGTGAATTTACCTTGCATCTGTACTGTACTGTGTATCCAATCTATACTGTATTGCATCTGTACTGTATATGTGAATGTACTATATTGTGAATGCAAATAAAGTACTGTATATGTGAATGCTCTATCGGTAAATTCATCAACAACCGAGAGACTACTGTACTTTTTTCTATCGGTACAATCAAAATTAACCGTTAGAAGAGTGTGACCTTTCCTGCCGGTGAACTCATACATATCCGATAGAGAACTAAGCTTTTTTCTGTCGGTAATATTGTAATTAACCGTTAGAATAGTGGTACTTTTCAATCCGCTATTGACGAGTTTTCTATCGGTACACTCCTAATATGCCGATAGAATAGTATAATTTTTTCTGTCGGTAATCTTGTAGTTAACTGTTAGAATAGTGGTACTTTTCAATCCGCTATTGACGAGTTTTCTATCGGTCAACTTGTAAGATGCCGATAGAATATTATGATTTTTCCTATCGGTAAACTTATAATTAGCCGTTAGAATAGTGGTACTTTTCCAACCGCTGACGACGAGTTTTCTATCGGTACACTCCAAATATGCCGATAGAATAGTATGATTTTTCTGTCGGTAATCTTGTAATTAACCGTTAGAATAATGGTACTTTCCCTGCCGCTGGACGTAAGACTACGACGGGTTTTCTATCGGTAGATTCATAATATGCCGATAGAATAGTGAACTTCTTCTGTCGGTTATTTACCGATAGAAAATGTCCAGTCTTGTTCTATCGTGTCTATCTCTATCGGTACAAAAACCGATAGTAGAAGGGTGTTTTTTACCGATAGAAGACTGCATTTCTGTACTAGTGCTGGGTGATTTCGGCGACTTCCGGGACGCGGGACTCATCCCCCGCGTCCGGGGAGGTCACTGAGGGCTTCGTTGCTCTTGACCTGAGCAAAGCGCTTGAAGAAGTTGCGGATGGTCTCCCCCGTCCTCTGTTGGACGGTGTACAGCTGTGAGGAATCCAGGGGACGCACATAGTTCCCCTGGAAGTTTACGCAGAACTCGTGTTTGAGCTGCGCGAAGGACTTGATGGAGCTGGCCTTCAGGTTGTAGAACCAGGAGCGGGCGATCCCAGACAGGTAGAGGGGGAAGACATTGCACTGAACTATCTCGTCCCCCCAACCGCCGAGATGGCTGTGGAATACACCTACACAAATTCATAATGGTCGGCCTCACCGTTGTAGTGTTCGATGTGCGGTGAGTGGTAAGGCCGCGGCCATCAAATGCACCGGAGTCTGCGGCACAACGGTTGGTTAGCCCCTTCCACTTCTCGGGGGGAGTCTCGGTCGCTGTCCCCTTTGACAGGGGACGCACACTTGTTGTTGGAGTCAGGGGGCCCCAGAGGTCCGCCGGCATGGCGGTAGCGCCGCTTTTCCTCCGGGTTGGTGCAGCTGACCTCCAGGACGTCCGGGGGCTCCCCAGGATAGGTTGGTTGTTCGGCGGGTCTCTTCCCCCGACTAGAGCGGGAGCGGGGCTCCCCGCGTCCACGACCCGGGGAGGCTCCTCCCCAGACTTGGTGGTACGCATTTGCTCAACCTCCTCCCAGGTGAAGCGGACTTGATCCACAGGGGGAGCCCTTGGGGGCGGCCCCGGGGGAGGAGGGAGCTCATGTGCGTCGACTGCGGGTGCGGGAGGCGCAACCGGGACGTGAGTGGAATTCATTACCGAGCGGTCCCCAGTAGTACCGTTCAGAACCGGAGAGTCGGTGCCCTGCCGGGGAAGGTCCAGTGACGGCGCTGGAGTCGCCCAACGGGCCACCTCCGGAACAACGGGCATAACCGGCGGGGAGAGGCCGGCGTCCGGTCCCGGGAATGCCCCGGGTGCGGAGTGAACCGTTGGCATGGGGAAGACCCCGGGAAAGGGGTAAGTCCCCGGCGCCGGGAACGCTCCCATGGTCGGGAAGGCTCCGGATGACGAGCCTGTCGGAGCGTAGCCCCCGTTGGATCCACAGGCCCCTGGGACGACCTGACCTCTGAAAGTCGAAGGGGCCACCAGATGCCCCATAAACGGTGGCATTGCCCCCATGAGCGGGAACTGTGGGTAGATGGGGGCCGGTGGCCGCGCCAGAACGCGGAAGAGCTCATCCATTGAGTGTTGGGCGTGGAGCTGGCCCTCCACCAGAGCTTCGAGCAGCGCATCTCGGGAAGCCGGTGGAGCCACCGGGGGAAAGCTTGTGCCCCTGGGTGCGTCTGCGGTCGTCGGGTTGGACCCGGAGCCCTGTTCGCCGGAAATTACCGGGAGAGTTAAAGGTGGTACCTGGGTTTGGCCGTGTCCAGACATCGGCGCCAGGACGACCATGCTTCAGACGGGTGGCACCGGGTTACTGGGACCGGCGTCACCGGGAAGGGTGCGAGCCCTCGTTCTTGGGGGAGCCATGGCGATTCGTTGCGAGTCCCCATGGACGGCGCCAACTGTCGTGGTATTACGGATAACCTGGCAGGTTTTGTTGAAGGTCCTAGCGAAGAAAAGACGATGCGAGCGGACCGTATGACCGGCCTTCTCCCGTCGGGCAAACACAGCATGTGACACACGGATTTATACAGGTTCTGGCCTCAGTGGAGGCCCTAGTCCTGTCGACGTGCCCCCAACCACAGTTGGCTAGGGGAGCTCTCTCTCGGGGGAGAGACAGCTCCAGAGCACTCCTATTTGATTGTCTATTAGAGAAAATGAATCTGTCCTCCTCACATGGGGGGTTACAAGGGCTTATATAGGCCCAAAATATGCAAAAAGACTAAACTACCCCTCTTGCCACCGTTGAATCGAGGGGCACTAGCGTCCTTCTTCCGGTCAGGAGCCTTGGATGCTTGACAGGTGTCCGCCAGTTCCCGAGGTGCTTCTCGTGTGACCCTCACGTGTCCCGGGACCGGGGACCCGTGTCTCCAGAAGAACGGTGGCCTCTTACCTGGACTTGATCCGGTGGAAATTTCCCCCAACACATAAGATTACGGTGCCCTCATCTTTTCCTTTGGGGGACATTGTCCGGAATTCAGAGAAATCTGGTCGGATCGCGAAATGGGCTGTGGAACTCGGAGCATTCGACATCCATTTCACGCCTCGCACCGCGGTCAAATCTCAGATCCTGGCCGACTTCGTGGTCGAATGGACTAATCCTGAACCACCCGTACAGGAGTCTTAAGATTTGGAATGCCTCGATCACTGGACGATGTATTTTGATGGCTCTCACAGTTTTGAACACTCGAGGGCTGGAGTGGTCCTAGTCACGCCTCAGGGTGACCAACTCAAGTATGTCATTCAACTACACTTTGTTGCGACCAACAACGTAACGGAGTATGAAGGTCTTATTCCAGGGCTCCAGGCAGCAAAATTCCTCGGAGTTCATCGATTGGTGGTGAGGGGAGACGCACAGCTGGTTGTAAACCAGGTAAACAAGGAGTACAACACCTCCGATGAGACAATGGCTCACTACCTGGGGGAAGTGAGGAGATTGGAAAAACACTTCAGTCCTTTTGAAGTCCAATATATCCCGCAAAAGGACAACATTCTCACAGAGCAATTATCCAAAATTGGGTCCTCACGCACATCCGCCCCGGCAGGAGTGCTCGTCGAACACTTGGAACATCCTTCAATCATGACTACGACCGGAGATGATCTGGTAACTGTCTGCGTTACAAACCTCGGACATGAACGAGATTGGACCCATCCATTGAGGGTCTATCTCGAACATGGGACCTTGCCCAAGGATGAAACCGAGAACGATCGTTTAATTCAAAAAGCACGCCTATACAAACTTATAGAAGGAGTTTTGTATAGAAAAGGTACTCAAGGAGTATTCATGCGCTGTGTGTCCCAAGAGGAAGGTAAATCCCTCTTGAAAGAGATTCATGACAGTGTATGTGGTGCACAAGCATCATTCCGTACACTGGTCGGGAAGGTTTTTTGACAAGAATTTTACTGGCCTTCGGCACTTGATGATGCCAAAAATATGGTCCAGACATGTCCTCAGTGTCAATTTCATGCGAGACAGGTCCACCAGCCTGCCTACGCTCTACAAACTATCCCTCTATCATGGCCCTTCATGGTTTGGGGGATGGATATTGTTGGTCCTATGCCACCAGCAGTCAATGGATACAAGTTCTTGTTCGTAGTCATTGACACGTTTACAAAGTGGATTGAGGTCGAGCCAGTACGCAATGTCACTACTGCTGCTGCACAAAAGTTCTTTCATAGGAACATTGTGACTTGATTCGGTGTTCCAAATTGCCTCATCACTGATAATGGTTCCCAATTCTCTAGCGGTCTCTTTCTGGACTATTGCGACAATATTGGAACAAGGTGTGTTTTGCTTCTATAGCTCATCCGCAGAGTAATGGTGCCGTTGAACGTGCCAACAGGCAAATATTGCGGGGCATCAAAAAGCACGTTTTTGATCGCCTTAAGACACGCTCGGGGGCTTGGGTAGATGAGCTCTATACCGTTCTGTGGGCACGACGTACTACTTCTAGTCGAGCCACTGGTGAGACACCTTTCCATCTGGTACACGGAGCTGAGGCTGTGTTACCCATGGAAATTAGTATTGGTTCTGTCCGAACCGATCAATTCGAACAAATTGATCAGAACGGACAACGATTACAAGATATTATCCTCCTAGAAGAAAAATGTGATCGAGCTCTGGTCAAGTCCGCGGTGTATTTGCAAGCTTTGTGCAAATACTATAACAAAAGGGTGCGGCCACATAGCCTTCACGTGGGTGATCTGGTTTTACGTAAAATACAAAACCAATCTAATCACAATAAATTCTCCCCTCAATGGGAAGACCCCTACACTGTTGTCTCGGTGCCGCGACCAGGATCGGCTCGGCTAGCAATGGAGGATGGTAGAATCTTATCCAATACATGCAACATTGATCAACTGCGCAAGTTTTACATGTAAGTTTCCCAACCGTTTTCCTTTTCAATTAGCATGATTTAACAAAATCAGTACTTTTAGTTGTTTCATGTGATAATCATTCCTTTTGCCCATATGTTATGAGTCTGGCTCGGGGGCTGGTTGCCGATAATTGTATCACTATAATACCTCGATCGGATTCACTGGCCGATCTTGTAATCACTTCCAGACAATACACCCCTCAATAAACCATTTCTCAACACACACGGGGTTTGCTGGCATGTCCTTGGTCATTAGAGTGGCTGTCGGTTCGCAATAAGATCGGGTGTTGTATTGAAAATGATTATCGGTTTGGTCGAATGATAATACCTAAAGTCACAGTATTCCTTAGGTATTCCTGGTCATCGTTACACCCATATTTTTCCTGCGCTTATAATACTGTCTTCAGTATACATAATCTCAGTAGGGGGCTAGGGGAATATGGTTGCAACATGAAATAAAAATAAGTTTTCAAAAATTAAGGCATACATATGCATTGTATAGTTACATTTGTACAGGTACAAAATTTACCATAAGCCAAGTTCTTTCAAGAGATTTTCGACTAGAGGCCTGACTTCCTCCATTATAACCGCAAGCTGATCTTCACTCTCGATCTCTGCTTCTCCCACCACTGGATTTAAATCAAGGTCCGTGCCATGGTGAAAATGAAGTCTGCAGAGAATGGCGGAGGCTGCAGATTGCACTTTTGTCCTTATCGCCTCTGTTTGACGCCTTGTATCTTTAGGAAGATACTCGAGGAGTGATTCAGCTTGGGTTGCGACCAGTGTGGTCCAGTCGCTAAGGCTAAGGTCGTCCTTCTACGTTTTGACCACATTGGCTTTTAGCAAACTGGCCACCATCTTCAGCTTTTCGAAGATGTCTTGTTGAACACTGCTACAGGTTGAGAGTGTCGTGTTCAAGCCCTCATTTTCCATGCAGACGAATCAACTTTCGAGTTTTGCAACTCGATGGTCGCCTGGAGATCTTTCTTCTCTTGAGAGAGTTGGCTTATTTGGTCCCCTCGTTCTGTAATGAGAAACCATCACAAATAGTTCGCATAACAAGTTAATTCTTTCTGGTCGGAAGTGCACTTACAGGAGAGCTGCAATCGCAGCTGTTGGAGTTCTTTCTCCAGGAAAGAGATCTTGGTGGCTGCCCTGATCTCCTGGTTTTCCCGGTAAGAGAGTCTCTTGATCAGAAAGGCATTTTCTCTGTGACAAAGGAGGCAATTGTTAAAATAGGACTAAAATTCAGGCAGATGAGGAAACATCTTCCTTACCGCTGCAGGCAACTCGTTTCTTGTTGGGCGACCTCGATACGTTTCGCAACAGCTATCGACTTGGTCGCCACCCGAGTTAGTTCCTATGACATGGAAGGAGATTAGTTTCAGAGCCTGGATATTCCTATGCAAATGTGAACTTAAAAATAACAAGAGGTGTTCTGCATACCTCAATATACTCGCTAAACGAGCTACTTTCCAATTAAGCCAAAGGCTGAGTCTCTAGACTCGCCTTATCCCCGGCTGGAATGGCAGATGAATTTTCCTGCTGAGCCTCCTCCATGGCTGGGGTTTCAGATTCCAATCTCTGCGATTGGACCTCCGTGGCCATCCCCTCTACAATGGCATGAATAACTTCCTCGGCCGTGGGGATGGGACTTTGCTCGCCCGTGATCTCCGTAGCAGGACGGGCATCAAGACTCTTAGAGGTCACTGGGGCACTTGGCACTGCATCTCTACGCCTAGCGTAAGCAAACAAGTGAATCATCGGTTAGAATGTCTTCAGTTGATTGCTTCGATATGACACTGTCCAAACGGGAGAGATTCTTACCTTACTCGAAACCCTGTCCATTTCTGGGATTTTGAGGATGATTATCCGGAAAAAAGAGGACAGTCGTCATTTGTCCTGGTCTTCCTTTTCCTGAATAGGACATTGTCCTTTTCTCCCTGTGTGTATGCAAGTCTATGAGAATACACCTGAGGAACGATGAAAAACTAGATTGTAAGGGTCCTTACCGGAGTAACTTCTTCTGTAGGTAAAGATGAAGCCATTGGTCTTGGAGCTTCATGAACCGTAGGCACTGGGACTTCATCCGCGACCACGAGATCAGTAGTGGTCGCGGGACCCTGTTCAGTCATTCCCACTCTTGTCATCAGGAGTGGAGTACTCATCGCCCCAGGATTGGCAGGAGTCCTTTTGCGGCGGATAAGAGGGATGTCGTCTTCCTCGACTTCGCTCCCCTCACCCTGTAGAACCAGGAAGTAATTTCCACTTGTGCTTGGAAAAACGGGGGGTACGGAATATCTTACCACTGTTTTCTTTGCAGTTGTGGGTTTCTTTCGCGAGGCCTCTCCCAAGAACTTCTTGGGTTTTCCAGGGACGAGTTCCTTTGTCTTGGGCCTCGCGGGGGTTCTTTTCGCCTTCTTCTTGGCGATTTCCCCCGAAGATCCATCATCGCCCGGACGCTTGTTCCGATCGTCCTTTTCAACAGCTGTGTAATATGCCTTGGAATGACATAATCTCAAAATGGACAATTTATGCCAAGTCTAGTTGGGAGAAAAAATATACCTTTCGGCGCTCTTGTTTGAGTTCATCGCTGGTATTTATCAAGCTCTGGGGACGGATGGATCCTTTGGCTCCCTCCACTTCGGCGTTGTATGGCCGCAGAAGGTAGTTTGTCCACCTCTCAATCTCGGACAAAGAAAGGACTGTGTCACATACAAGCCAAATTACTTGACATGACAATTTTTGGTCAGTAAGCATGTACAGTTTGTGAACAAGAGGACACACTTGTATTGTAGTCCAATGTGCTATCCGCCATTGAGTTCACTTCCCTGGCCGGATGTGCCCTTTCGTGCAAAGGACTCATCCTGTTCTTCACAAAGTCGCGGATGATATCATGCGCCTGAGTCCCTGCTGGGCTAAGTAAAGAATTTCCTTGACCTGTTTCTTCAACTCCGCGTTGAGAACAGGGAGGGAGTCCATCTCGTTGTCTTTCACTGGTCGGATGTTTGAAAACCAGAGCCCGCTCTCTGATGGAGGAGAGCAGTAGAACCACTTCTGGTGCCATCCATGCACTGAGTCTCGCAGAGGGAGGGATGGATACTTTTTCTTCTAACTTATGCGGAAGTAGATGCACCTAGGGGCGCTGGTACTCTTTGACCATGCTGAAAAGTAAAAGTGCCAGAAAAGATCCACGCTTCGCAACACACCAACGAATGCTTCACAAAGATATTGAAAGATCTCAAGAATCAACATAGCATTTGGATGGAGATTAATGAGTTCTAACCTGTAGTGGTTGAGGATTTCTTTCAAAAACACACTTTCTGGGAATCGGAACCCGCAGCGCAAATACTCCTCAAAGATCACCAGTTCGCCTTCATGAACTGCTGGGGTTTCCTCATCTTTCCCCGCTGGCCGCCAGTTGATCAACAACCGGGGGGGGGGGGAGAACCTCTTCCTTCTCCAAAATCATCAACTTCTCCTCGACGTGGTAAATGGACCGGCTCCAGGAGGCCATTTCGGGAGAGGATGTGAAAAAGTTGGTGTTTTTGGGAAGACGAAGTAGAGGGGAGCAAAAGAGGGTTTTTGTGCGGCGAGAAACTCTAAGATAGACGAAGGGTTTTTAGTTGTGAAGCTTCCTCAAAAAGCTACCTTCTCCTTTTATATGCCCGAGACAACCCTTCGCCGAATATTTTATGAATTTCTAATAAGGGTGCCTTCTTTCTGGAAACCCGTTATGCACTCCCTACAGTGAATCTGGGACAAAATATATTTTCATTATTTTTTGTTTCGAATTTGGGGGCTAGGGTGCACACAAAAACATGAAAATTTTGCAAAGATTATTGAGGAAATAATCCCTCATGTCTTTTGTAAACTAATTTTTATGTGTTGATCACAATGCAATTCTGTGATTGTCTCGAGATTTGCATGTTGATCGCAATGCAATTCTGTGATCGCTGCAAGTGGGTAATCACAACGTATACGATTATCACTCGATTAAGGTATTATGCTCTGATCGCGGTTTCAGTTCTGATCGCGATACCATTACTGGTCGTGGTATAGCACATCAATGCGTTTCTGATCGAAAAAGTTGTTACGAAGTCATACTTCAGATTTACCTGTGTGTATGTAGTCGCAAAGGCATTTTTTGTGACCATGTTTTTACACAAAAATTGTGAAGAGTTTTAATTCAGAATTATAAGTCTTGCATAATCCTTCTTGAGAAATCAAGGTGTGTAAGGTAAGGAAAATTCTTATTTCTGGCCATCTTTACATGCAAAAGGGATACAGGCGACCAGAGTATCGACTTGATCCGAGAGAAGTTTACAAAGTTCTCCTAAGGACATATTGGCATCAGTAGGATCTACACTGACCGCCCCAAGAGAACTAGCAACTACTCTAACCCTATCTACATCATCCCGGAGCAAAGAAGCACTACTACTCCTGATCGTATCGGAGAGTTCTCGCTCCTGCCGAGCGTGGTCTCTCTCCAGGTGAAGTTGGTGTGCCTATTTGCGAGAGTTGTCAAAACATTCTGCCAGATGCAGAATGGCCGAGGACATCTCCTCAGAATGCTTCTCCAGCGCCTCTTTTTGTTCTTGGAGAGTTCGCTCGAAGGTTGCACCCTGGCCAAGAACTTGAATGTTGGTAGGCTGGTCGCCGGGGGCTCTGTAAATTTTGGTCTCCTGCATTCACATGTGTTAGCTTTGAGGATGAAACGACCCATGGGGGGATAGAGATAATTACCAATCCTCGCATTGGAGTCAAATGAGGAGATGCAAAACTTTCTCCAAAAAACAGGTCTCCCGACGGAAGTCGAGGACCACCTAGTCGCGAAAGTGCAACCTTCCCACGAGAAAGCTGATCATCCTGTGAAGTCTGATCAAGAGCAGCTGCATTGTCCGCTCGTGATAATGTAGGGATCCCTCCATGGATCCCCAAAAACGATGTTCCAACTTGTGGAGTAGCATGCACAGGAAGAACTATAGGGGTCAAAGGAAGAGAGAGCAATGATGCATCCCTAACCTTTGCGCCTACAGTTGCAACACCACTGGAGGATCCTTCGTCAACTTTGGTTTTTTTCTTCGGGGGAATTTGTTCCTCGTTAACCTGAAAAAGTTCCAAAGTACACTACTTTGAGAATGACCAAGACAAGAACTGGAACTAGATCTTTTGAAGGTACGTACCTTCTAGTTGAAGTCAAGTTCTAGTGATTCCTCATCACTTTCAATATCAATGATGTTCTTCGAGTCCTGATCTACCATTGAGGTGAAAACAGAAGAGAAGGAAAGATAGCTTTGGAAAAGACTTAGCCGAGAAAAAACTTCTAAAGTTTTAAGACTAAGAGGCTTCGGTATTTATAGCACCCAAGGGTGACGGTTCATTTTTTCGAATGCCTCGAATTCTTAAAACATATTTACAGTTTTATCTCTAGATAAAAAACAGGTCAGCAGCACTATCATTACCTATCAAAAACAACCCGGAACCCGTCTCGAGGAATGAACCGTCGCACGTAGTGCGCCACTAAGTGTAGAAGTTGAAGCGTCGGGTCACTTATCTGATGCAGGATTAAAATTTGAAGTAAATATGTCTCTTTCTTTTCTTCAAATTTGGGGGCTAGCTGACGAGGATTGTTACCCGAGCTAGTTCGAAATAATACACATCTGGTTCAAGGCAAATTCAAACCAGATGAGTGTCTAAAGATCCGTTGTTATGGTCTCAGACGACCTGAGAAGCGTGGACACAAGAATGACTTATGGTCACAGGCTTTGTGCGATGAGATCGCAAACGTTACGCGATCAGGAGGCCATTGACAATGCGCGGTCAGAAGGTCGTTGACTGTCCTCGACTAGAGTAACTCGGGATTGCTTAACACTTTGTACAAGCATATCCCAAGAATCACGAAGATCTTTCCACACATGAAGACAACCTGCCAGGAGGTGAACATGTGCGGTTATCCCTTGATTGCACGAGTTAAGCCTGCATGGGAGTTAAGTGCGGTTACCAAAACTGCTCTTCTACAACCGTTCAAAACCGTTGTGCAATGACGCCCTTTTGTCCGATACAAAAGGGTGAGCAAATGTACAAGACGAGGACATCAGAGACGACGACAGATCAAGCACAAGCTTTCATAAGTTAGTTTAGTCTTTTTAGAAAACAACATAGAAAAGATCTTCGCCTGTGATGATCTTTTCTCCAACTTTGTAAACCTTTTTCCATACATAGTGAAATCACAATAGGACGTAGGGATATTACTCCCACCATCGAGGGCCCGAACCTGTATAAATCTCTCTGTGCCCCAACTGACATTGCTCATCATCCCTTTCCGGAGGGACACTTTGAAAGGCCTCACAACTCACAAATTCTGCATAAGATCGACAAAGGAACCCGAGTCCGAATCGTTGATAGTTGTTGTTGCCAAGAGCTAATCCGGCTAGCATCTTAGAACAACCCTCTTCATCATCGGAGTCAGAATCGGAGCTCTCTTCTCCGGACATCCATTCTCCAAAGCATGCTTCTTGGTTTCCGCCATTGTTTTCGAAGAATTTCTTCTTCTTAGGATCTTTCTTCTTCTTATCCCAAGGCTTGTTCTTATTTGGGCATCTTGAAGCTATATGTCCCTTTTCATGACATTCATAGCATACGATGTCCTTGAAGTTTGCTTGCTTTGACCCCTTTGGTCCTATGTCGATGTTGACTCCCTTCTTGTGCAACTTGCGAAGAAGCTTTTGGTGTTCTTTACAAGAAGGGCTAGATCCTCATCAGAGGAGCCATCGTTTGAATCACCTTTGAAGTTGGTTTTGAATGCCAAGTTCTTCTTTTTCGTCTCTGATGATTCAGCCTCCTCCTTCTTCTCCTTATGATGCATCTCATGGGTGATGAGGTTCCCATAGAGATCGGTGATGAGGACATAACAACCTTGGATACACACACGACTACTTTTCTAGATGAAGCTGAACCGGAACAATTACTTGGACCAATAAGTAGAGCTCAAGCACGAAAACTAAACTATCAGAGTGACTCTTTCCTCGGGTTTAATACTTTGGATTTTCAGAATGGATTACTACCTAACTCTTGTGATCTACTTGTGATCAGGAATGCGGGAGTAGGGGAAGAGAGGAACTCGACAAGTGCTGCCTCAAGACATCACCTTTCGGTTGATCAAGGAGGGATGCATGGCGCCACAAGTGAAGCCGGGCATGGGCTTAGACCTGCAACCACCTTCCCCATACTTTCATAAACGTTTCCACAAGATCCCCGCGTCACATTGGGCCCAAGGGAAGCTAGTGTTTGAGTTGGGTTCGTGCTGGATTCGGATCCGGACTGCTGCGACAGCTCTGAATTCAAATGGTTGTAACTTCCTCATACGGACTCCGTTTAGGACGTTCTTGGGCTTCATGGAAATCTTATCAAGTCTACCTTTCAACAGATCTAGCGTCCTCTCCAAATTCTAGCTGAGCCGGCAGCAATTGTCGAAAGAGTCCACGTTCCTTCCTGTTAATGGTGCTGCACCACCTTAACTTGGGCCGATGGGCCTTGTATCAAGTAAAGCCCATTAGGGGCACGTCCCTAGGGTTGTGTACCCCTCAAATACTTCCCTTCGCCGTCACAAACAGGAGGGTTTTGCTTAGATTGCATCAACACGACATTTTGTAGATTCTTTTCGCCGCTGCGCCGGACTGACTAGGCCGCTATGTTGGTTTGTGGACAATTCATGTGCTTCATCTTTATTTGCAATTCCAGATTGCTTCTTCCTTGTTCTTGTGAATTTCTCGATTGTTGCAGGAACAATTACCTTCGTGGTAAGGTCGGTCGTGTACGAGCGTGGTCGATAACGACGAGACGCGCGGGTGTAGCGATTGCGAGGTGATGATCTGCTGATCGGAAGCCACAAAACGCCAATGTCCACGAGTCGATAAATCGAACCTATTGAAAGATCGGGCCGTTGTTTCATCAATCAGTAGGTGTGGCGGATGATAAGTCGGAGTTGGTGAGGATCGTCACAAGAGTGTTAAAACTCTCCAGAAGAGTCCTAAGCATTTTTCTTACAATCTCAATGTTAGTAAAAACAACTCCGAATCCTTTTAGCTCATTCACAGTGTTGTTCAACCGAGTGAACATGGAATCCACGGACTCGGTTGGTGACATGGTGAACGTCTCATATCATTTCCTAACTATTAGCAATTTTTCCTCCTTGACCCTAGTGGTGCCCTCATATATCTCCTTGAGGGGGGTCCAAAAATTGTGAGCGTTGGTAAGGTTGCTCATGCGGTTGAACTCATTTAGAGACAAGCCGGCAAAGAGAGCATGTTTGGCACATGCATTTAAGTGGAGTTTTCTCCTGTCATCATCAGAATGATTTGCTAGATCAACCAGAGGAGTAAACTCAATCTTAACAATGTCCCAAACATCAAGCCCCATAGCCTATAGAAAAACCGTCATGCACACTTTCCAATAGGGGTAGTTAGTCCCGTCAAAGATAGGCGCACGCCCGGTGTGACTAAGATAAAAAACCTCATTTGGATCCATCCTCTCTCTAGGCGGTGAAGCCTACTCAAAAGAGAGACCACGCTCTGATACCACGTGTAGGATCGAGGACGCCGACTAGAGGGGGGTGAATAGGAGGCTTTAAAACTTTTTGACTAGAAACAATTTTTTGCAAGGAAAAAACTAAGAGCAAATAAACTGAAACCGTTTAATAATATTTTGCACTGAGAAAGAGTAAGAAAGACAAACACAGTGATTATCCCGAGGTCTCAGGGACTCGTCTAGTCTCCCTTACGCCTTGTTGAAGCACTCAAATGAATGAGTCTTGCTTCAATATCCACGAAGGATATTTTTCACTAAGGTTGCTCCTTCTCACTCTGGATAGGTGAGCACTGATGTCTTTCTCAAAGTATGCTGAACCTCTCCGACAAGCTTTGTTAATGGAGAGGTCAACGGTCACGCCTCTAAACTGTCTTGGTGAGGGCATTCACCAAGAGTAACAAGTTGCAAGATCTTCTCTTGACCCCCAACAAATACCAAGAAACTTCTAAGGATGCAAATGATGCAAATGAATGCTCTTGGAGGATCTCTCTCAATCACAAAGAATGATACTCGATCAAAAGATCAAGATTTTAGCACTTGGAAACTTTTTCTCAAGTGTATACTCAGAGATATGTAGGAAAAACTGCTAAAGCATGTTCAAAAAAACTGCTCAAAAATTTTTAGAAAAACAGCTCAAAAGATGTATAAAAATCTGCTCAAATGATGTTTAGAAATCTGCTCAAAACTGTTTTTAAAACCTGCTCAAAAGATGTATAAAAATCTGCTCAAATGGTATTTAGAAATCAGCTCAAAACTGTATTAAAATACTTCTCAAATGGTGTTTAGAAATCTGCTCAAAACTATTTTTAAAAACTACTCAAAAATGTGTAAAAATCTGCTCAAATGGTGTTTATAAAAAGCTGATCAAAACAGTGGAGAAATCTGCTCGAAAGTGTTTATAAAAAGCTGATCGAAATAGTGGAGAAATTTGCTCAAAAGTGTTTGTAAAAAGCTGATCAAAACAGTGGAGAAATCTGCTCAAAAGTGTTTATAAAAAACTGATAAAAAACAGCTCAAAAATTGTTCAAAGACTCCTCAAATGTGTATAGAAAATATAGCTCGAAATTTGTGAAAATACTGCTCAAAACACTTGTATTTATAGCCCAACTCTCAGCTAGCAGTTGTGGTCGAAAAGAAAAGAAATCAGTACAGCTAATAGCCAGCTACAACCTCTAATAGCTAGTAAATAACCGTTGCAATGTTTGGTCGAATGAACAATGTTACTGGTCGTATGATCAAATGAACAGTGCATGAATAGTGTCTGATCAAATAAACAGTACTCGTGTGATCACTGGTCAAATGAACAGTGTTACTAGTCGAATGAACAGTACCTGGTCAAATAAACAGCACTAGATGACCAATTTCAGTTTCTCTTTGAGATTCTTGACCAAGATTGTGAATGAATGCGAATGCAACATATGACCTAAGAGTTTCTCAATGTTTTATGAAACTAAAATAGATTTTGCAACCCCTCTTAATAGTACGGTTTAAACTAAAAAAGAATTTCTTATAAAACCGGTCAAACTCCAAACTCCAAGATCGGTACAATAAACAAGCACTTACCTTAGGTCTTTGCAGCTTCCTTCTTGGTGACATTGCACTTGAGACTTTGGCTCGTGTCTTCAGACTGCGACCTCTGGTGACACTGTGACCTTGCGCTTGCAACTTGCAGACCTTCCCAGATCACTTGTAAACTTCACAGAAATAACACTGCATACAAATAGCTCAAAGCCACAATTAGTCCAAGACACTTAATGTCATCAATAATCAAAATCAACCCAAAAAGGGCCTAGATGCAACTACGGTCGCCATCGCGGCCTCAGCTCCCTCATCATCGACGGGTTCGATACGTAGTGTATCTACAACCATTTTGTCAATGATATCAGGTAGCGGTACATCGCCGGTAGCACCAGCGGCCTCTGTTGTAGCCACTAGCTTAGCCATAGTACCACTCAGGGCAGGAACACTTGTCATAGTAGTTCCTTCCTCCTCGACCATGGCAGTCTCTGATTCACTCTCCATAGTAGCTGTGGCCACGATCGAGGGAGTCCTGTCCATTTCATGAGCAATTGGTAAAACTATTGCTAAGTACACAATGCGACTTAGTTAGAGAGTAACCATTTACTTGATGCCAAGCCCTAGAAGATTTCGGGAGCTTGACCCCCCTCTTTGGGGAGACAACCGCGAGGGCAGCGCTTTGAGCGCGGATTTTTTTGACAGCTCCACCAACCTTCTACTTCGAAGGATTAGAGGAGTCTTGTCCTTCTTCTCCTCGCTTCATTCCCCCTGTACAAGCAAGAAGTGATTTCCTATTGCATTAATTGGGGTATAAGAGGTACAAACGTTTACCACGGCCGCCTTCAAGTCGGTCGTAGTTGCCTTGGACGAAGCCGCCCCAGCAAAGGTCACCACTTTCGCTTTGCTGGAAGCTGGAGCCTTGGGCTGCTTGGACTTCGGGGTCCTCTTTGCCTTCTTCGAGGAAACACCAGAAGGACCTTCATCACCCAGGGGCCTCTTCGTCCCCACCATTTGGCCCCCGGCCAACTACACAAATCAACATGTTTATTGGATAGCCTTACCTCACAACACGACTTGTGCCAGTTTGTTGAACAAAGCATACCTTTCGGCATGCCTGTACAGCCTCATTGGCACTCCCAACAAGGCTCTTTGGCGTCAACGTGCTTGGCTTGCCCTCCCCGGCTGGGCTAAAGGCCTTCAGCAGATAGTTGGCCCTTACCGCAACATCGGAAGAGGCGAGCTCTGGACAATACTACATGTAAACCAAGACATCCAAAACAACATGTCGTGGTATAAAAGATACCACCCGCAGATTTTCTGGACGTGTATAACATGCGTACAACTGCGCGAGCTGACCGAGCGACCGGTCACCTCCCACCAGGAAACATAGAGATTGACACGGGATTTCATTACAGGTTCGGGTCCCGGTGGGGGCCCTAGTCCTGTCGGCACCCTCTGGACATGAGTCCGCTGGCGAGGTGCTCTCTCGGGGAGAGAGATCTCCAAAGGATGCCTATTAATTGTGTGTGTGTGAAAATGAAATTCGGATCCCTTACAAATGAGATACAAGGGGGTATATATAGGCCGCAAAAGGAGCAAAAAGACCAAAGAGCCCTAGCTATGGTCGCCAGATTGAGGGGTATTGACGCCATTCCACCGACAGAAGGGCTTTGATGCTTGACAAGTGTCCTCGCTAGTTCCCCAGGTGTCCTTGACGTCACCCACACGTGACCTTGCATGGGAGATCTCCGTGGCTTTTCCCAGGAAGCCTCTGTGACATTTCATGGGAGGCGCCCGAGGTTTGCCATGGGAGGCGTCCGTGGCTCGGAGAGGTGCCTGAGGCCTTCTTCGGGAGGCCTCCGTGGCTTTTCCCAGTAGGCCTCCGTGACATTTCACGGGAGGCATCTGGGATTTGCCACGGGAGGTGTCCGGGGCTCGGAGAGGTTTCCATGGCCTTCTACACGAGCCCTATGTGTCTTTTCCCCGGGGACGTCCAGGACTTTCCCTGGTAGCCGTCCGTGGCTTTGCACGGGAGCCCTCTGTGGCTTTTCCAGGGGGCATCCGGGACTTTCCATGAGAGGCGTCCAGGACTTTTCCCGGTAGCCCTCCGGGACTTTCCACAGGAGGCGTCTATGGCTTTCCATCAGAGCTCTCCGGGACTTTCCACGAGAACCCTCCGGGACTTTCCACGGGAGGCGTCCGGGACTTTTCCCCGTAGCCCTCCGGGACTTTCCACAAGAGGCATCCGCAGGAGGCGTTCGTGGCTTTGCACGAGAGCCCTCAGGGACTTTCCACACAAGGCGTTCGTGGCTTTCCACGAGAGCTCTCAAGGACTTTCCATGGGAGGCGTCTGGGACTTTTCCTGGTAGCCCTCCAGGACTTTTCATGGGAGGCATCCGAGACGTTTCCCGGTAGCCCTCCGGGACATTCCACAGGAGGCGTCCGAGACTTTTCCCGGTTGCCCTCCGGGACATTCCATGGGAGGCATCCGAAGGAGGTGTTCGTGGCTTTCCATGAGAGCCCTCAGGGACTTTCCACGGGAGGCGTCTGGGACTTTCCCCAGTAGCCCTCCGGGACTTTCCACAGGAGGCGTTCGTGGCTTTCCACGAGAGCTCTCAGGGACGTTCCACAGGAGGTGTCTGGGACTTTTCCCGGTAGGCCTCCGAGACTTTCCAAGGGAGGCGTTCGTGGGTTTCCACGGGAAACGTCCAAGATTTCCCCCAACACAACAAAACAACAAACAAATGACCTGCCAACGTACCAGGGCTGCCATCCCTAGTAGCGTCTTCCATTGCTCTGATCTCCCAAGCGGGGTGATCCCTCTTCTTTAATGGACTGATCTGATTTTTCACAAAATCAAGGATCATGTCCCGAGTAGTCAAGCCCGCTTCTATGAGGCACCTCAGCATCTGGGGTTTCTTCTTCTGCTCTTCGTCAAGGGCAAGGGCAATATCCTTCTCCTTGCTCTTCTCCATTCGCCGATTAGTGAACCAGAGATGACTTTCCTCCCGCGGGGTGCAGTAGAACCACCTCTGGTACCACTTATGCACTGAGTCACGCAATAGAAAGGGGAGGAAGTCTTTCTTCTCCCGCATGAGAAAGTGAAGACACCCCGGCGCCGCCGTGCCCTTCGACATCGCCAGGAAGTAGTATTGGTGAAAAAGTACAACATTGGGCAAGACCCCCAAGAACGCCTGGCACAAATGCTGGAAGGTGGTGAGGATCAACACAGAGTTGTCATCCAGATTCACCAGCTCCAAATCAAAAATGGCTAGAACCTCCCAAAAAAATCGCTCTCTGGTAAACGACAGCCACAGCATAAGAATCAGCGACCTAGAGGGAAGACAACCATCAGCCTCCAACGCAAGAAAACTCTCCTCTGATCGATGACTTGATCTTGTCCAACACGCTGTGAACTAAGGCTAAGCAAAAGACTTAGAAAATTACAATGAGACTTTGGTGCGAAGCTATGGCTTAGCACTAAGGGTTTAAAAACCCACTTCCCTCGGGTCCTTCACCACGGTTCACACCATGGGCAAAAGTGTTTTTCGCATTAAATGCACATCAAAACAAACCTGACACGCGCACTCCCAGCAAAACGTACAACAGGAATTCAAACCGACAAGATGCCTTTTCAGAAGTTGAAACGCCTTTTTCACAGTGAAAATGCCTTTTTCAGCCGAAAGAAAGTTTTTCATTTTGACTTCAGGGGCTAGCAGATAAAGATTGCTGCTCTCATGACCGCGTGTGACCTCACTATGACAATCATTTCATGATCGATAGTCATTCTGTGATCGAACACAGCATAGTTAACCACGCTACGACAATCATTTCATGATCGCAATAGTCATTCTGTGGTCGCACGTAGCGCACATGCCTTTCCATGGTCTCCAAGAGCCAGGAAAGGAATAAGATACGAGTCTAAGAATATACTAGACACAATTCATAAATAGAAAGGGCCATACAAAATTAATTCTTCATTCATTTTTTCATTATTTACAAAAAAAATACAAAGGGCCATACTAAGGATTGGCCATAGCCCTAGCTACATCTAAGATAAAGTTTGTTTGACTTGCAGCCAGGATGCAGGACTCCTCCAGCGACAAGTTGTCCTTCTCAGGGTCAACACATATGCTTCGAGGAGCCCCGCGACCCCCCTCAGCCTTGTGAGGGTATCCTTCATAGTGAGACCACAGCCGGAGATGGTTATGTCCGCGGCTTGCTTCTCTTCCCGCACAAGCTGCACCTTTTGTCGAGCCAGCCGCACGGTCTCCCTGGCCCTGTCAAAACATGCCTTCAAACATTCAACGTGCTAGAAGAAGTCATCCAAGTCGAGCCCCTGCCCGGTGTACTTCTCCCCAAGGAGTTTGTGCTCCTCCCGGAGGGCCAAAAGCTCGGCCTTCACCTTGTCCAGCTCTTCCCTGGATTCGTGGCTCTCTACAAGACCATCAACTCACTCTAAGGTAAGAATATAATAACTAGGATGAGTCCAGAAGATCGAGAGTTCTTACCAAGTAGGAGAAGGGCGAAGCGGCTGCAGCAAGGCCAATGGCTTCCTCATCCTCCATCGAGAAGGGAGAATGAGGCGAAGCTTCTGTGGCCGTGGGCTGCACCAGAGCCACAGTTCTAGGGGTTGCTTGGATGAAGCCCGTATGCAGCTAGCTCATCAAGCTGCATCAGCCTCTTCGACGAAGATCCCCAAGATGATCCAAGATCATCACCACCTCTTTTCCTTGAGATAGTCTAGTTGTCAAGCTGCTGCATATGGCAAAAATCCTTACAAAAAACCACATTTCAAGAAGAAGCTTGCATTGATCTCCCAAGGGAGGATTACATCTTGAGACAGAGTTGCAACACTGGTTCCTCACACTCCCAAAGCCTTGACATTCTCTTCTCCAATTTCCTCGCCGATCTGGTTCGAAGACGCCATTGGCTCAGAAGGTTTGAAGATGAAAGGTTTTGAAACTTAGAGAAATTTGTGGAGAAGTTGGAAATCCCGTAGCAGAGGAGCAGCTATTTATAGAATCACTCAGGCGACGCTTCCGCTTCCCGGCCTTGGGCATGGTGCGAAAATCTCGAGATCCTCCCTAGTGCCTGCAACTCATTCCCCAAGATGTATTGAAGCTATCACCAATATAATACAACGTGGGAATTTGGAGCGACGAGGCACTATTAAGAATTCAAAGTCAACACACCATTGAAGTGGGCCTTTGTCACTTCAAAATCAGGGGCTAGCTGACGAGGATTGTTAGCTATTTTTAGGCCTCCATGGTCACCCTAGCACCCAATGGTCGCACCTGACTATGTCCGTGGTCCTCCCTATGGTCGCCAAAGGCCAGAAGGAAGAACATTGGGTAATCCAAGGGCATTCTGGATATAACTCAAAAATTGTAACTCCCTGGGTTTGGGGTGAAAATTGTTTTTCATAAAAAGTCATGCATGCATATGTCTCTCCAAGATCAGTCAAATCAGCCAAGACTAATTCTATCCTAAGCCCCCAAAAAATCTCAAAATCTTCTATGTGGACCCAAATCAAGATCTGACTTTCCAGATTTGACCTACTATTTATCCTGAGAATAAAAGCCTTCAGAAGCCAAATCCAATTCAATCTCTAACTCCCAGATTTGTCAATCCTTTCTGTTTTCGAAAATAGAAAGTAATTCAGTATCCTAATTACCCTACATACTCTGAAATCTATTTTAATCACATCTTGACCTAATCCAGATCAGATTATTCTTGGATTATGACCAAGGGTATGCCAATACCTTAATCCAAAAAGTTGGCTGTCAAATTGTATCATTGAGACCAATTTCACAAATCAGTCCAAGAAGAATTGCAGATTAGTCCTTTTCCTGATTTTCGAGAAGCCTGAAAAGGCCAAAAAAATCAGCTCCAAATTCAGATCTGATTTAGGGAACACCTCCCAAATGCTATTCAATACAAAATCTTCTTCTATGAGGATCTCAAAATCTCATCATAAATCCCAGAATTTCAATTTTGACAAAATCTAGATTCTAGGTATCCTAATTACCCTATCGTCATTTTCGTTCAAAAACTAGTCAAATGGTTAAATGTCTTTGCCAAATTATTTGTTAAGTTAATTGATCTTCAGCAGCAAAAATCAAATCCATTTGGATTTGCAAATCAGTCCAAAGCTAAAAATCAGATATTGCAATTGGATTCAAATCCCTATTTCGACCAGTAGCGCCAGCTGCAGCTTCGACCAGCGACCAGTGTGCCTTCTCCGTGTTTTCTCACCGTCGGCCAAGCTTCGCCTTCTCCTGTCTCCGTGCTCGGTTGTGCTTGCATGTGTGCACGTGTCTGAGCCAAAACTATCGCCACGGTAGCACCAGCAACCGTGCGCGTGACCAGCAGTGACCCCAGCAGCAACTTTGTCAGGAGCTTCGTGCCACGTCGCCACGCCGTGCCAGTGTAGTCACCCTCGCTTTGCACCGACCAGTGCCAAGTTCCAATGTACTGACCACTTGAACTATTGCAGAGCCGTTGTCACCATCGCGTCGTCGTTACCACTGTTTCTTCTGCGCCCCGCCAGACTCATCCCTGGCGCAAACTTCGTTGTTGTTCCCTCCTCGCAAGCTCCATCCTTGGCCTATTTAAATACCCCTTCACCCTGTGCAATCTTCACTTCACCAGAAAAACGGTTAAGTCCCAAATTTCTTCATCTTCGTCTTCTTCTCTGGTGAGCTGCCGAGGAGGAGCACGACACCAGCCTGATCTACTACATCAATCTTCAAATTGATTCGTCTAGTGAGTACCTCCCTCCCACCTCTCTGTGCTGTAGCCTTTAATTGAACTCTGGTGGACCCTAACACCGGTGATCACCGTTAAATGCATTCGCCCTGTTCCGACAATGTAGCTCGATTTAGCCCATCTGATAGTAGAGTTATATGATCAGTAGCTTAGTCCTAGCAATCTTGTGCACTCATATTTTAAATTCGAGCCTGGATTGAAGTTGTCGTGGTATTGCAAATACCTCGGCAGGTTTTATGAAGGTTCCTGGCAAGCAAACAACGACGCAAGTTGACCGCGTGACCGGTCCTCTCTCGTCGGGCAAACACGAAGAGTGACACAAGGGCTTATATAGGTTCAGGCCCCAGTGGGGGCACTAGTCTTGTTGACGTGGTCCAGACGTAAGTTGGCTGGGGGAGATCTCTCGTGGACAGAGTGCTCCTGATTACGCCTATTGGTTTCTTGTGTATTGATGATAATGAGTTGTCCACTCTTACAAAAGTGGGGTACAAGGACATATATAGGCCCAAAAGATGCAAATTACTAAACTAACGTAGTCGTAGCTGTTGGATCGGAGGGCACCGTCGTCATTCCGCCGGCCAAGGTACTCGGATGGCTGACAAGTGTCCTAGCCGATTCCCGAGACAATTCTCACGTGCCCCGCACGTGACCCCACGTGGGGGCCCTTCGTGGGTTTTTCCCCGGACCACCCCCGCGGCCTTGACCATCTGGCCAGTGGTGGTGCCCGGGATGTGCGGTCCCTGGGGCGTGTCCCACCGGGCCAGTGGCGGCGCCCGAGACATGGTTCCCGGGGCCCTTCTCACGGGGCCACTGGCGGCACTAGGGCGTGGTCTGCGAGGCACTTCTCACCGGGCCAGTGGCGGCACCCCGAACGTGGGATCCCCGGGGCGCCTCTCACCGGGCCAGTGCGGTGCCCGGGACATGGTCCCCGGGGAGCTTTTCACCAGGCCGGTGGCGGCGCCTGTGACATGGTCCCCGGGGTGCGTCTCACCGGGCTAGTGTCAACGCTCGGGACATTGGGTCCCCGGGGCGCCTCTCACCGGGCCAGTGGCGGCGCCCGGGACATGGTCCCCGGGGCGCTTCTCACCAGGCCAGTGGCGCCGGCCGGAACGTGGTCACTGGGACGTTTCTCTCCATGGTCCCCAGGGCGCTTCTTACCAGACCCGTGGCGGCGCCCGGGATGTGGTCGCCAGGGCGCTTCTCACCAGGCCAGTGGCAACGCCCGGGATGTGGTTGCCAGGGCGCTTCTCACCAGGCTAGTGGCGGCACTCGGGACATGGGGTCCTCGGGTGCTTCTCACTGGGCCAGTGGCGGTGCCCGGGATGTGGCCCCTGGGCGCTTCTCATCGGGCCAGTGGCGGCGCCCGGGACATGGGGTCTTCGGGGCGCCTCTCACCGGGCCAGTGGTGGCGCCCGGGACATGGTCCCCGAGGCGCTTCTCACCGGGCCAGTGGCGGCCCCAGGGGCGTGGTCCCCGGGGCGCTTCTCACTAGGCCAGTGCCGGCGCCCGGGAAATAGCGTCCCCAGGGAGCCTCTCACTGGGCGAGTGGCGGCGCCCGGGACGTGGTCTCCAGTACGCTTCTCACCAGGCCAGTGGGCGCGCCCGAGACGTGGGGTCCGCGCGGCACCTCTCACCAGGCCAGTGGCGGCGCACGGGACATTGTTCCCAGGGCGCTTCTCACCGAGCCAGTAGCAGTGCTTGGGACATGGGGTCCTCAGGGCGCCTCTCACCGGGCTAGTGGCGTCTTATCATCGGGATTGATCGGGCGAAGATTTCCCCCGATAGCAGGCCCCCATGCCCTCCGGGGACATGCCCTACGTCCCCGGAGGGGATGGTTTAGACCACCGGGAACATCTCCCCCACAGGTGGTCTCCGACGCTTGGCGACTCTTCAATTTTTGCGCCACACACTTATGGTGGCGCCGCTGATAATCATGACGTCGCGGGCCTCGATTAGCATGCGCCGTCGGTCATGATGGCTTCGCTCAGTTCAAACATGGGGGCGCCGTTTCCCGCGCCTCTTCGATTTGCGCACGACGTTTGAAATGGGAGGCTCCAATTGATCCCGACGGGCCACATGTCTCCCATCGGGGCCGCGCTTTGGTCCTCGAGGGTCCCGGAGAGCTCACATCGAATCCTTAGCCTCCAACTTCTCACCGGCGCTCTGAGGTTCTCCTTGAAAGCTAGCCCCTGGAAATCCTCCCCTGAAACCTAGACTCTCGGAAGCCTAGCCCCCCAGAAACCTAAATGGCCCCTAAAGGCCGCCCCAAAGCTGCCGATGTGCCCCCAGAGGAAGTCACCGCGGACTTCCTCTTTGCTTCTGAGTTCACATCGGGGGACTTGGAGTCCCACGTGGAGCGGGGCGTCGTCGCGAACGGTGACGTCCGGGTCCCCCCTAAGAGGAGACAACGCCTCGTCCCCGGCCTGGGGAGGTGGTCGTCTTCGAGGCCTTAATAGAGACCGGCCTCTGGTTCCCGGTGCATCCATTGCTCCGAGACTTAATCCAGGAATACAGGGTGGCGCTCAACCACCTGACGCCCAACACCCTCGTTTGGATGGGCCTTTTCATTTGGCTGTGCAAGACAGCCATCGGACAGAAGCTGACGTTCCAGCTGCTCCGATAGTTCTATGAGCCCTTGGCGAGATGCTCGTACATTGTCAAGGGAGGACTGAAGTCCGCCTTTGGCCCTATCATGATGCAGCTCCTACCGACCACGGTGGAGGAGTACCCGGTGGTGGCCTCCCGGGATCACTGGGGGGACTGGCCACAGAGATGGTTCTATCTCTGGGTCCGGGACTCTGGGGTGACGTACTCCATGGAGCCCCCCTCATACTGCCACTCGTCCGCCCCCAAGCCTCCGGTTTGGACCGCCTGGGCTCGGAGGTCCACAAGGGACCTTGCCGAGGAGCTAGCGCTCCTAAAGCTCTCCCCCTTCTCCCCCGGGAAGAGGGGGATCGGAATGTGCCCGGCGCACCAGCCGCCGCAGAAGCGGGTGGCCCGACGTAAGTATCCGGTAACACTTATCCTTAGTCTTTGATATTTTTGCTAACACTTGTTCTTTGTAGTCTAGCCGTATCCGGCCTCCCGAGAGAAGGCGGAGAACCTCCTTAGGAGGTACTACGCTGACAAGAACGAGCATGTCGTGCGCATCTTCGGGGAGGGCCCTCCACATAACTTGGTGGTGCAAGCCTTCTGACTGAAGCTACTGGTGAGGGAACCTGTCCCCACCCCCGGCTCGGACAAGCGGAGGAAGGAGGCCACCGGGGGCCTCTAGCCAAAGCGCGCCAAGGTGTCGAAGGCCCCTGACACGGCCGCGACGCCGGGCGCTACGCCCGGCAAGACTCGTGAGGTGGCTCCCGGGTCGAGGCACGCGCAAGCTACCCCGAGGCCCGGGGCGACGTTGCCCCTCCCGTAGGGGGAGCCCTCCCCCGGCCCAAGAATGACGGGGCAGTTCATGCGCCTCCTCGACACGCCCACCGTATCGAGCGAGAAGGGGAAGGCAATTGGTGACGGGGGAGACTCCGACTCGGCGAACTGCAACCCCTTGCCCTCTCCGATGGCCACGCCTCCGGCGGTTCCGGAGCCGGTGAGCGTGAAGCGCCCGAAGGTGGGGTTTGCGGAGTTGTCTCCTCCGCGCTTTGACTGGCCGGTGGACAAGGGGGCGAGCTGTAACACCCTAGTTTTGGGGGTGAAAAGCTTTTGCATGAAAATCCTGCATGCATGTATCTCTGTAGAGTAACCAGATTAGCTAAGCTCTAATCTCTCTCAAACCCTAAAAATCTCCAAATATATTCTCTAGACCCATATTAAGATCTGCCTATTCAGATTTGACCTACCAGTTACCTTGAAGATAAAAGTCTTCAGGAGTTAGATCAAATTTTGACCCTAAGTCCCAGTATCTAAGCTTCTTCCTGTTTTCGAAAACAGGAAATTCCGATTTACCCTAAGTACCCCAGTTTCCAGATAACTGAGTTATCTTGATTTAACCCTATCCAGACTCAAGTATCTCATGGAATATGTTCCATGATACATCCTCAACTTACCCCAAAAGGTTGGGAGCCAGATTGTCTCATCTAAGCACTTTTCGCAGATTAGTCCAAATTTTACTGGGATAAGTCCTTTCTGTTTACCTGGAAGCCTGAAAAGGCTAAAATCCGCAAATCAACTCCAAATCCAGAACTTCTTCAGGAACACCTCCCAAATGCTATTTGATACAGATTTCCCTTCTGATCAGACTTCAAAATCTCACTCCATTTACCAGAATTCGAGATCGACAAAATCCAGATCTATTTTACCCTAATTCTACCCTATTTTCAAAAATAGGTGAAATCCCTCAAATCTTATCAAACTTTCTCCAAATTTGAGCTAAATGAGTATTAATAGAAATATTATACTCGACCATTCAATCAAATCCCAAATTAATCATCTTTAAGACCAGATTTACAATTCAGTCCAAAGCTAATAAAAAATCATTGCAGTCAGGCCCCTGATTCGACCACAGGCCATTGGTCACGATCAGAACCCCTGTTCACGACCAGATCATTCAATTTCGACCCAGACCACCTTTGTTGTTTCGACCATACCTTCTGTTCGCGACCACCTCAGCCAAATCGACCAGGTCTGCTGCACTAGTCGACCAGAGCTGCAGCTTTCGACCTCTTCAGCTGCTAGCAAACTCGACCACAACACTTGTGACCAAATCGACCAAAGACCACTTCTACTGTTCACATTGAATCGACCACGAGCACCAACCCCATTTCCTATTCGTTATCACATGCGATCACAGGCTTCAACACTGTTCATGCGACCTACTATGCTCGTAGCCTCGACCATCTGCTACAGTACATCACCCACTTATCTCCTGCCACGTGTCTAGTCATCACTACACTGTGGATCTTCCCCGGTGCTCCTCCCCGAGGCCAGCAGATTTCCACCTCAGTTCGGTCCACTCACACCCGATTCCCAGCAGCCATTTTGTGCCATTTGTCCACCATGCCGAGAGTAGCACTAACTTCACCATCTATTCGACCGGGACAACTGGGAAAAAGGCTTCACGGCCGCTGGCATCAGGTCACTTCGCCGGTAAGCTCGTCCTGTCAGTTTTGCATCACATCCTTGCCGGCTTTAACTTTCTAGGCATTTTCAACCGTTGCCAAGCTCCCTGGTTTAGCTATAAATACCCCCCACACTTCACTGTCTTCAGCACACCAGCAAAGATCAACAACCACAGGGAAATATACACACTGTTCATCTTCTCCAGTGGCAGCAAAAGTTGAAATCAGATCCAAGCTTCTTCAGAGCCTCTCTCCCCGATCTAGCACCATCAGTGAGTTCCCCTTACCTTCCTCATCCTACTCGAGCTAGGAATTGACTTCAATCTTACTCGATCGCCGAAATTTGCCACTTCTGCTCATTTACTCCGATGAGCAATTAACTTCAATCCAGAACAAATTGATCTTGGAGCCAGTAGTGAAAGATGCTTAGAATACCTCACTTAAGACACCTGAACCATTTGATTGAACAGATTTGTTGTAAAACAAAAACCCACCAATTTCCAGCCTTGAACATGAACTTGTACTTGCTGATTAAGCTTCTCTGGTGCTTCCCCAGCTAATCTACCTTCACACCTAGCTTTCTCATGCCCCAGAGACCATCCTCAAGCAAGGAATCGAGTTCTTTTTCCCTAAAACAGAAATGCCCAAATTTGCATCTTCTCCTCCAGTGCCGGTCGCCGGACGTTGATCTCAGCCGATCCAACTCTAACCACCTTGCCATTTAGATGTTTTCCACCCTCCTGAGTATTTTTGTCTACTAGCTCGACTTCTGATTCGGCCTAGAACAGAAGTTATAGCTATGTCCTAGTTGCTGTACTGGTTATATTGCATGTACTCCAGATCAACAGATTTCTTCTCCAGTTTTCACCATCCGCTGGCCATCTCCCGCCCAAGAGCCTGTTGAATAAATTGTTCCTATTGCAAATGCCTAACTACCAGACAAAGTGGTGCATCATTTGTAGCCCTGAATCAAAAGATATGGCTAACCCTAGTTTCTGGCCATGTCAACCCCTATGCCAGGCTATGTTAGTCAGTGGCATTAGCCCTATTCACCCACCTCTGGTCATGTAAAACAAAAACTACTTTGTCAAATAGTTGCCTCACTACCTTTTGCACCATATGCTTGAATCAAAACCTATTTTGGCCACTGGGAACTGTTCGAACCCTGTCAATGCCATTCTTGGGCATTGTCAACCTTGTCAGCCTATGCCAGCCAGTGGCATTGAGACTTTTGACCTACTTCCAGCCATGAACTTTGAAAATAACTTTGTCCCTTAGACTCCTGACGTTGTGACCCACATTCTTCCCTACTGTCACAACTTGAGTTGAGCCCTCTATCATCCATCGACCTTATGTCGATGCCTTGAACCGAATGTCAACCTAAAGACGTTCGCTGTTTTTGGGCGAACCACTCGTAACCTTGTTATTACTCTGATATTTTGGAACCTTGTAAACCTCGACAACTAATCTTAACCCTGATTTCCATAGTTTAACTCTAATCGCTCTCCCAAATCTTGTATCACCAGAGTGTTTTCACCTTGCATTATTGCATGTAGTGGATTAGTAAGAATAGGATTGACTGTAATGCCTGTTTTGCTTGTTTGATCTTGTTCAGAGCAAGAGCCCGAGGTTGAAGATCTTATCACCGAACCGTCATCAACTGCTGATACTTACGACGCGGAAGGCAAGTCATACTTTGATCATATTGAACCTATATTTTATTAATTGCTATGCTATTCCATGAGTAGATATCTCATTAATATTGCATTTGTCGAGATCAATGATATTATGGCAGTGATAGATTGAATATTTGAGAAATGTGAACTTGTTAAGATAGCAAGCCATGAACTAACAAACATATATATATATATATATATATATATATATATATATATATACATCTATATTCATGAAAAAAAAACCCCTAGCCGTGACCAGTATTTTGGTATGGGATGGTGGTAACACTGGAGGTGCTTAACTGCAAAGGATGAGCAGGCACTAAAGGTGCATGGTTTGTGGTATGATCTGGTCACTAGCATATAAGGACTAGAACCTTGTGTTGTGCGTCTAGTGGCATGAAAAATGTACCAACCACTTACCTGGTATGGGACAGACACAATCTAGTAGCTTTCTTAGTATTATCAGTTCCCTGCATGGCTTGTCGGTCTGGTTTCTCGCGTGGAAACTGGTGGGACGCAGTTCATCCATGAGTGATGTGAGATCAGAAAAATTATGAGAGGTTAAGGTGTAAAGAAGGAAGTCGCCCTACGCCAGATTAAGTCGTGCCCGACTGTAATCAAAAGAGGCTATGTGTCCTGCGGGAACATAGGCCAAGGCTAGGAAGGCAGTGGGGAGGACCCACAACGGTACTTGGGACTGGATTGTCCATTTACCGGGCAGGGATACTGTTAATACTAGACTGCGAAAGCATTGTGTGAACTCGGACTTGTCACATGCGTATAAGTCACATGAAGCTGGCCCGACTTGAAAGTCGAGTGAAGAAGTGGATTTAAAAAGAGGTACACCTCTGCAAAGTTAAAAATGTATTTGAATACTTCGTACTCCCGAGTTTTAGGAGTATGTCGCGGTGGATTAAATCCACTGGGTGTGACACAAGTATTGTTTTATAAACTAAAATTTGTTAGTTCAAGATTATCCAAGTGACATGTGTTGTCACGATAAGGGGTGTTGCCGTGGACTGTCATGTGTTGATGTGTCGCGGTAGTACCATAATGTAGTGAACATATGATAGCTAAGAGGCATGTGGATTTGGCCTTAAGCATAGGATAGCTAAGAGGCATGTGGATTTTGCCCTAAGTATATGAAATATTGTCATGAGCATAAGATTGAAAAGCTTGAGGAAAAGTAATGTGATATGAGGATATATCGCCTTAGATGTGGGATATATTGCCTTTTGTATGATTTATACACTGCCATGAGTATGATCAGGAGTTGGGTAAGAAATGAAAAGAAAAGTATTTTGAAAAACCTTCCACTCTTTTCTGCAATAGCATAGGTTCATGTCATTTATACTATATGTATCTCTACCTCCCCTATGACTTGCAGAGTACGTAAGTACTCACCCTTGCAACAACTCATCAATAGATGGAGCGCTCTACGACCTTGGTGATTATCCCGAAGACATTACAGATCCAGAAGGAGATGAGCAGATCCCTCCTGACCCCTGATGTGGTGCTGTCTTGCTGCCAACCTCTGTTTCCTGTGGGATTGCTTTTGGCCCTAGCTTCCGCCGACTCGATGTTTTATTTTGTTGTACCTTTGTGCCTTGTAAGGCACTGTACCCCGTATTGTACTAAGGCCTGATGGCCATACAATTATGACTACTGTAATATTTTGCTGCTTCAATATATTCCTGTGTTTGGCTCATCCTGGGAAGTCAAGTGGTTTATGGGACCAGTTGCACCGAGCTGGACTCCTCACAGGTGATGTCACAGTCATGACAGACATGACACGAGCCCTTCGGCGGTCCACGGGGCCGTGGGGGCTCTGCAGCCCAGGAGGGGCAAGGGGCTCATTGTCCCCCTCGAAGGCCATGTTCCCTCCGTGAGTTCGTCCTCTGAACCCTCAGAGACCGAGTCTCCATTGGCGGGGGTGTGGTCGAGACCGAACAGGTCCACATCACCCCCGGGAACGGCTGGGGGGGGCCTGCCGGCGGGGACAGGTCCGGTGTCATCAGGAGGGAGACCCCCATGTTGTCCCCGGGCGAGGCTCAGAGGTTTTCCATGGGCCTCCAAACCCGGAAGGTCCAGGCCTACGTCCAGCAGGGGACCATCCGGGAGCATAGCTCCGAGTTGGTCTCGCTCCATCTCCTGGTGAGTTCGCTTTCAAGTCATCCCGTTACTTTTTCTGGGGGGTCGCCTAATCCTTGGGTTCATAGGGGGCGGCCCTCACTCAGGGCATCGAGAACCTCTTCGAGGCGGTGCTAAAAGAGGTGGAGGACAAGGCCGCCACCCCTTGCGGTGAGAGGGACGAGGCCCTCGGGGAGCTGGTCAGGGTGCGGGCCATGTTCACAGAGGCTATGCGCTTTCTCAACGCGCCAGTCTCCGTAATCCCGGAGGCCGCCGACGCACGGGCTCGGGGCCGGGCGGTCCCAGTGATGGCCGCGGCCGCGTTCCTTGTGGTGGAGCATCGGGGGACCGGTGCCCGGGCGATTGGAGGCCGGCTCCCCCGAAGCTTCCCCGACTTCTTCGAGCCACAGCGCCGGGAGCTGGAGGAGTCGGCTGGGGGCTTCTACGACCGAATTGTCTGGGCTCGGTTCCTGGCTCCGGCGCCCCCGAGGGCGGCCATACCGGCGGCGGGGGCCTCCTCCCGGGGGGGGGGGGGGGCGGGACAACAATGAGCAAGTATGAATCTCCCCCCTGGGCCTTTAGATAGGTCCTTTTTCTTTTGTTTGGATTTTTGCTCCCGGTAGCTTCCTAGAGGAAGCCCCAGAGACTTGTAAAGAATTTTTTGCTCAATGAATGAAATGAAGATTATTTTGCTAAGTCTAGACTCGTCGTGAACAGGTCCCCCAGGAGCTTGCTCCCAGGAGAGAGTTTCCAAGGCTTGAACGCCTTAACAAGGGGGGGTTCCTCAGTGGCCCGGGGGCTCGCTCCCGAGATGGGACTTCTGGGTCCCAGGGGACATAACTCGAGGGATGCCCAAGTGGCCTTAGCTTTGCTAAGCCTCACCACCGGGGGGCGTGGTGAAGGTGCTTCCCGAGAGCCGATCCGGTTGCGATGGCTCCCGGAGTGGCACCTGGATAACTTCGACAATAGTTGCGCCGAATTATCCCCTCCGTGACCGGGGTCCCAGAGGGTCCCACCACTTAGGATGCACCCTCCGGCCGGCTACGAGTATTGGCCTGTAGACTTGCTTCGAGAAGCCCAGAGATGCATAAGGAGTTTGTACCAGGACCTTTCCCGGGAGCTATCAGAAGGCCTCTGAGAGTACTAGGTGTAGCCACGTTACGGAGGGGGTTGTCCTCCGGAGTAGTTTCCCGCGGGAGCTTAACTCCTCGGGTTGTATCTTGTACTTTCCCAGGGCTTGTCGTCGCCGGGGCATCTTGGCTCACTTGAGGGGGGGGGGCTTTGTCCCCCAGTTAAATGTATCAATGAAGCTAAGAACTTGCTTGTCTTCAAAATTTTCCACAAATATTCACCTGTCCGGGCACGAGTTACCACCCCCCCCAACAGCAGGGTGCAGCTTGGGTCCATGCACTGTGGGTAAGGAACCCAGAGGCCCAGACGTTTGAAGACCACTGGGGTTATGAAGCCTGATGTGAAATTCCCCCTGTCGCCGTGAGAACTTGAGCCGGTAAGGAAGTTCCCGGCCGAAAAAATTCAGGAGACCGATGAGAAATTCCTCCGGTCGCTGTGAGCATGGGGAGCCGGTAAGGAAGTTACCGGTCGAAAAAATTCTGGAGACTGGTGAAAAATTCCTTCGGTCACCGTGAGAATGGTGAGCCATTAAGGAAGTTCCCGGTTGAAACAATTCCAGAGACCGGTGAAAAATTCCTCCGATCGCCATGAGAACAGGGAGCCGGTAAGGAAGTTCCCGGTCGAAAAAATTCCAGACACTCCCGGAGGGTATCGACAACCGAGAATTCGAAGGCCCTCGGAGGGGAAGCTCGCTCCCGGAGGAGGACGGGCTTAATATCCCACAAAGAGGGAAGCTCTCGGGGGAGGATGAGCCCGATGATGGGCTTGAGTGTTTGAGGGGGGACTAGTCTCTCAAATTGACTCGTTACTGTAGTCCATGAGGACTGGGTTGCCGTTTACACCCTTAGTCCACGAGGGGTGATTGTAAGCCACCCTACGGGAGCGGGGTTCCCGTTGTAGGGATTTTTGGTCTGCGATAGCCTATGTTCTCATGGAGAGGGCAACCTCGTGAGGAGGGCGTCGCCTTTTGAGACGGTAAATCAAGAACCTGTGAAAAATTTCAGTTGACCAAAAAGCCATTTGTATTGATATAAATTGAAATACAATGCCTCCCCCCGCGTAATCGTGGTGGTGGAGGGAATGGTGAATACAGTGCCTCCCCATGCGAAGTCGCGATGGAGGAGGGAGTAAGCCCGGAGGCTAGATGTAGAATGTGCGAAGGAAGCCTATGTCCCATGTATGCTTCAACTCCTGATCTTCGAGGTTGGAGAGCTTATAAGCCCCCGGGCCCAGGACCGTGGAGATCCTGTAGGGGCCTTCCCACTTAGGGGAAAATTTTCCCTAGACTTGGGGGTCGGTTACGCGCTTGAGGACAAGGTCCCCAAGGCAGAAAGCCCTCGCGTGGACTCACTAGTTGTATGCGCACGCCATTTCGCGCTCGTAGATGGCATGGCGAAGGAGTGCTGGGTCGCGCTCTTCCTCGACGAGGTCAACTTCCAGAAGCTGATTTGCTTCATTAGTTTCGTACCTTACGGTCATAGATTCATCTAAGAGCTTGACCGGCAGCGACCGGAAACCAATCTCTGAGGGGAGAACTGCTTCAGCCCCGTATATGAGCGAGAAGGCCATGCGCCTCGTCACCCGGCTCGGGGTCGTGCGCATGCAACAGAGGATGCTTAGGAGCTCCTCTGCCCACACGCCTCATCTGGAAGCGGCCTGCTCGAGTCGTCGATGTAGCCCTGGTAGGATCACGCCATTCACCCTTTCAACGGCTCCGTTGCTTTGGGGGTGAGCTACAGAGGCGAAGTGGAGGGTAGCTCCCAAGCCCTTGCAGAATTCCCGGAAGTATGTCGAGTCAAATCGGGTCCCGTTGTCGACAGTGATCTATCGGGGGACCCCAAAGTGACACACGATATTCTTCCAGAAAAACCGTTGTACTACTTTGGAGGTGATGCTTGGCAAGGGCTCCGCCTCCACCCACTTGGAAAAATAGTCTACTGCGACCACCGCATACTTGTAGCCCTCGGGCGCAGGGGAGAAGGGACCTAGGAGGTCCATCCCCCAGCACGAGAAGGGCCAGGTCATGGGAATGGTTTGCAGTGCAGTGGAGGGCAGATTGAAGCACTTGGCCATCTTCTGGCAGGCCTCGCACACGGAGACAAGGTCTCGCGTGTCGCAGACCACTGTGGGCCAATATAAGCCCTAGGGAAGAACTTTTGCCGCTATAGCGCGTGGAGCCAAGTGAGACCCACAGCTCCCCGAGTGGATGTCCTCGACGAGTTGAAGTCCTTCAGCCCGCAGGAGGCAGCGGAGTAGGGCGGACGCCCCCGCTCGTAGAGTTTTCCCTCCAGCAAGAGGTATGCCCGTGCCTTGGCACAGAGGCGTTTCGCCTAGATCTCGTTGGGACGGTCTCCTTCCCCCCTAATGAACGAGAAGGGGATCCATCCAGGACGTTGTTCGACTGATTTTGGAGACCTCCGGGATGCGTGGCTCCGGGTCCGAGTCTGGAGAGATCACCGAGGGCTTTGCGATGATCTCCAGGAAGGCACCACCGCGGAGAGGTCCCCGGGCGCTGGCCGCCCAGGCTAGGGCATCGGCCCGGTCATTATCCCTCCGGGGGATGTGTCGGACTTCCAGGCCCTCAAAGTGTTTCTCCATCGTGCGCACCTCCCCCAGATACAAGCTCAAGTTCGCGTCATGGCACAAGTAAGACTTGTCTATTTGGCAAACCACAAGCTGGGAGTTTCCTTTAACGAGGAGGTGACGGATCCCCAGGGAGCGCCCGTGGCGCAGCCTTAGGAGTAGGGCCTCGTACTCGGCGACGTTGTTCATAGTGTGGAACTCGAGCCTCGCTGCGTACTCTAGAGCCCTTCCCTCAGGGCTCCGAAGGACTACCCCGCTCTAGCCCAGTGAGACATAATGAACCATCGAACATGAGTGTCCAATGGTCGTCGCATCGGGGCAGCTCAGGGGGAGTCTCTCCCTTTGTCTCAGAGGTGGGGGTCCATTCCGCCATGAAGTCAGCTTGGCTCCCCATTTCTCGATCCGGTCGGTGTCCTCTTTGTTCCGTAGCACTTCCCCTAAGGGGAGAGATGATGGGACCGTGATCAGGTGACCCAGGAAGTAGTGATGGAGCTTCTGGCACGCCATGAGGAGGGCGTAGAAAATCTTCTCCATCTCCGTGTACCGAGACTTAGCCCCCTGAAGGTCTTCACTCACATAGTACACGGGGCGCTGCTACCCAACCTGTTGCTTTACCAGCACCGCGCTTACAGCGACTGGGGTCACAGCGAGGTAAAGGAGCAGGGGTTCTTCTAGACACGTGCTCACGAGCATTGGAGGGCTCGTGAGGTACTTTTTCAGGTTGTCGAAGGCCACCTAGGCTTTGGGAGTCCACCTGAACCCCTCGAGCCCCCGGAGGATCTTGAAGAATTGGAGGCCACGTTCCCCTGACCGTGAGACAAAGCGGCTTAATGTGGCCAGGTGGCCGGTAAGCCGTTGTACGTCTTTCACGGAGTGCAGAGGGGGCATGTCCAGCAAGACCCGAATTTTTTTGGGGTTGGCCTCTATACCCCGCTGGGACACGAGGAAGCCTAGCAGCTTCCCCCCGTGTACGCCGAAGGCACAGTTTTTTGGGTTGAGCTTCAACCCGTACTCATGGAGGCTGCGGAAGGTCTCCGCTAAGTCGTCGATATGAGCGGGCGCGCGGATACTTATGATAACCGCGTCGTCGACGTAGACTTCAACATTGCGGCCGATTTGGTCCTTAAAGACCAGCGACATGAGTCACTGGAATGTTGCTCCACTGTTCTTTAGCCCGAACGGCATGTGGAGGTAGCAGAAGGTGCCGAGGGGAGTTATAAAACTCATCTTTTCCTCATCCTCTTCCACCATCTGGACTTGGTGATAGCCCGAATATGCATCCAAGAAGCTCATAAGCTCGCACCCCACAGTCGAATCAACCAGTTGGTCGATCCGCAGGAGTGGGAAGATGTCTTTCAGACAAGCCTTGTTGAGGTCGGTGAAGTCAACACACATCCTCCACTAGTCGTTCGACTTCTTCACGAGGGCAGGGTTTGCTAGCCATTCGGGGTGCAAGACATCCCGAATGAACCCAGCCTCTCGGAGCTTGGTGATTTCCGCCTTGATGGCCTCTTGGCGCTCAAGCGAGAGCTTCCTCAGCTTTTGCTTGATCGGGGGGCGGTCGGGCGTTATAGTGACCTTATGCTCATAACATCCTGGGCAACGCCCCTCATGTCGGTGGGCTTCCACACAAAGACATCGGCGCTTTTGCGGAGAAAGGTCACGAGTTGCTCCACGTGCTCTTTGGGGAGATCCGCCACGATCTTGATGGTCCTGCCTCTGTCCTCCAGGGACAGTGGGATCTTCCGGAGGTGCCCCTCTAGGCGCGGTTTGGGGGGAGACCTCCCAGAAGGGACGGCCGGGGCGTCCGGCGCCGGGGGAGAACCACCCCCCATGGCCTTGATTAGGTTGACGCTGCTGATCGTTGCGGTAGCGCGCTCGTAGAGAGAGTGGGCCACATCCTGGTCACTTCGGGTGGTGATCACACCGCGAGGCCCAGGGATCTTCACACAGAGGTAGCTTTGGTGGTTGCCGGCCCCAGACGGTTGATTGTGGTCCTCCCCATAATCGCGTTGTACGAAGAGGGGAGGTCCACTACGTCAAACCGGACTAACTCAGTCCAGTAGTTGTCCGGGCAGCCGAAAGTCATGGGGGGATCGACCTTCCCCACCGGGTGGATGGTCTTCCAGGGAACAAAGCCTTGCAACGGCCTTGCTGTGGGTTGCAGGAGTTTTTCGTCGACCTGCATTTCCCTGAATGCCTTCAGGTACAGTGTAACACCCATATTTTTCTCAAATTTTGGCTCACCTCGTCTCTCTCTATTTCAAAATGAGATCCCAGTTGTGCCAGTCTCTTACCCCCAAAAAGTTGGCAGTCAAATTCTTTCGTTCAGACCTTTTTCGCAAATCAGCCCAAAAGTATCACAAATCAGTCCTTTTTAGATTTGTCAGAAGCCCAAAAAGACTAAAAGTCTCAGACCATCTCCAAACTTTGATCTGATTCGGTGAACATCTCCCATTCACTATTTTGAACAATTTTCCCTTCTGGAAGAATTTCCAAATCTTATCCTAAACCCTAATTTTCAGCCTCGCCACTTTGCAAAACCCTAATTACCCTGTTTACCCTAATTATTCTATTTTCGATTTTTGTCAAAACCACCAAATCTTATCGGATCTTACCATTTTTCTTGCTAGATGAGTCCAAGTGATTTAGTAACAGTCATCCGCAAAATCAGATCTCAGATTAGCCCTCCAGATCTCAGATTTGCAAATAGGTCCAAGATCTCGAACAAATTCCTTGCAGATCAGTCCAAAACCTTCGCGAATCAGTCCAAATCTTGCAACCAGGCCCCTGTGCCATTTTCAACCACGACCAGGCACCGTTCAACCGCTCACCGCCGGCGAAGATCCCACGCGGCCACCACCACTGCCACGTAGCCACCACATGTGCGCACCTGTGCCGCCACCGTGGAGCCACCTCAGCCGCGCCTGTGCCACGATTTCCCCCCGTGCGCGCGTGCTCCAGCTACAGCAAACCAGCACCACGTTGCGGCCATGCCGTGGCCAGCTCTCATCTTGTTGCCTCGTCACCTCCTGCGCCTGCACCATCCATTGCTAAAGTTGCATCGCATGTGCGCCGTTGCATTGTCGTCACCGCTGTTCCTCCTGCAGCCGACAAGCCTCTCCCCGGCGCAAGCTTCACTGTCGGATTTCCCCTCGTGAGCTCCGCCCCAGAGCCTATTTAAACCCCAGTGTTGTGTTGCATCCTCACCTCCCAGACTTAGCCAAATTCCAGTTCCCAGCTGCACTCTTCATCTTTCCCGGCGAGCTACTTCTGGAGCTCACAACGCCAGCTTCACCCATTGCTTCCCTCTTCAATCCAAACTTACCAGTGAGTTCCCCTTACCTCTCTTATCGTGCCGAAGCTTGCAATTTTGTTCCCTCACCCTCTATCGCCAGTGATCGCCGGTTTTCCCCCAAAATCTCCAGTGAGCAATTCAGCTCGATCCTTTCCCTTCTAGCCTTCGAACCTGTGATTGAAAGTGATCAATGAGCCCTTCTAAGCATCCCTGATAGATCAAAACCCCCAATTTCTGCCCAGATTGGAAATCCCCAAATCCCCACCTCACCTGCCCATTGGAGCTCGCCGTTGAACTTCTCCGGTGATCCTCCAGCCAAATTGATCTTCCCAGTGGCCTTATCTTGTCCCCAGGATACTCCACAAGCTTGGAATCAAGCTCAAATACTTTAAATCAAAAATGCCCAATTTCTGTGTCTTCGTGTCTGGCGCAGTTCACCGGAGTTTGCTTCCCGGCCGATCCAGCCAATGCCACTTTGTCCCTTAGCTTGTCCTCAGCCCCCTGGGCATTTCCTTCCACTAGCTCGACATTTGAATCTTCCCAGATCGTGAGATATGGCCTTGCCAAGTTCTTGTCCAGAACTGTGTCTGTGCCTGTCGCCACCACAGTTCATCGCCATCGTTCATCGCCGTTCAGCCATCTTTTGCCTATCTCCTAGACATAGTTGGCGAAGTGTTCGAAGTCCAGAATCAAATCTAATGCTTTGCCCTAATTTTTGACATTGTTAGTCCAATGTCAGTGCATGTCAGCCACTGACATTAGCCTTGTTTATCATCTTCTGGTTGAGAAATTGAAATGCCACTTTGTCCCCTAGATTCCTGGAGTTGTGCTCTACAACTTTCTCTACTGCCACTTCTCCAGAAAACCTACCTAAGACCAACTTAAGGCTATATCTAGCCGTGGACCGAATGTCGGCCTTTCGACATTCAACTCCTTTTGAGCCCATCTCTTCGACCAGGACTCAAGTGACTTTGTCCAAACCTTTCCCCTTGCATACATGATATATTTACTTATTATTATTATTTTCTATTGCAACTATTTTCTGTATGCTTATATGGCGTGTGCGTTGTATTGCTTGTGTCCGCCGCAGAGCCCGAAGTAGAAGGAGCGGAAGAAGTCTTCGAAGTTTCGTCCGAGTAACTAGACCCACTACTACAGAAATGCTTCTCACTATCGGTTAAAAATCCACTCTACTATCGGTTTTCTTACCGATAGTGATCGGCACGATAGTAGAAACGCAGCACACTTCTATCGGTTCAAAAACCGTTAGTAAAACATATACATTCCCAACGTTCACTAATCGCTATCGACTATTTTTTCTATCGGCTCAGATTTAAACCGATAGTATTGTTTACATTTTTTCTATCGGCTCGTATATAAACCGATAGCAATGTGTATTTTTTTCTATCAGCTAGGATCTAAACCGATAGTCATGTGTATGTTTTTTTCTATCGGCTGGGATCTAAACTGATAGTATTGTGTAGACACAGTTATTACTGGAAACTTTATTCTATCAGTTGTTGTATATGAACCCGATAGTATTGTATAGACACAGTTAGTACTGGAAACTTTATTCTATCGGTTGTTGTATATGAACCGATAGTAATGGAATATTTATTCTATCGGTTGAAGTATAACCGATAGTACTATGTAGTTTTTCCTATCGGTTATGAACTGGACACGGTTAGTACTGGAATCTTGCACATATACATACAGCAATATAGAGATACATTGGATCATTCACAAATACACCAATATTTACAAATATACACCAATATTCACATATTGAATTTGTTCACAAATACACTAATACAGTAATATACACATGCATTGGACAGATTGAATTTATTCACATATTGATTGAGTTTATTCACAAATACATCAATGAATCTATTCACATATTGAGTTTATTCACAAATACAGCAATCAACACATTCAATATATATTACACAAGTCAGTTACTATTGATCGTTGATAGCCACTTCTTCCATGACATATTGAGCCCAAATTGTTCGCAGCTCCTTCAATTGAGGCAACTCATATTGCTCTTTCAACATGGCGCTCTGCATATATGCGTGTATGAAGTTAGGATCGTACGTCACATCCAATTAAAGTTCGACTTTGAGTCAGGAAAAATGGTTACCTTAGGGAATTGGGCAAAGTTTCTCCTGATCAGGTTATACATGAATCTCATGACATAGAAGCCACATTCCCACGATTGTGGCTGCTGATGGCACTGGAAAAATTGCATATGCAAAGACATAAACCCACATTAACTCGAAAAAACTAATTAAGCTTAAATTAAAAAACTCATCATGAGTACTTCCATCCGTATTAATTACCTCATATTCTTTCCACGAAATTATTGTGCCCTTCGACGCGTCATGCCTCCCTCCAGCACTAGCATAATTCACCAGTACAGAAATGCAGTCTACTAACCCCTATCTTCTATCGGTTATTAGCGAAACAGCACAAAACCGATAGAAAATGTGCCTCGCGGACATAAAAGCCCGATGGATGTATTTTCCCTATCGGTTTCTAAGAAACTTACCGATAGAATAAATAGTATGATTTACTCTAGCGGTGATGAACATATTTTCCGTTAGAAGAGATGCATAAGTACTGACGGAAGAATGTTGTGCGCCGATAGGACTGGTCGACTTCAACAACTAGACTTATTCTATCGCTACTGTATGAATATACCGACAGAGTATATTAAAAATTCCTATCGGCAATATGTAGTTCGCCGATAGAATAGTTGACCTTCTACAAATATTCTGATTCTATCGGTAATGGATTCTTTTACCGTTAGAATATATAGAAAATTGCTTAGGACTGTTCGTCTTCTAATAGTTTTATTCTATCGGTAATGAATGTTTATACCGGTAGAATATTGCACAAAATATCTTAGAACTGTTTGCCTTCTACAACTAGTAATATTCTGTCGGTAATGTACGTACATACCGATAGAGTATGTACAAAAATTCCTATCGGTAATATTTATTGTGCCGATAGAACCATTCGGCTTCTACAGATGTTTTTATTACTAACGGTATTCTGTTTTCTTACCGATAGAAAATATATAATTGTATAAATACACGGGTATGTCTCTTTCATTCTCACAGTTCATCTGGGGCTCATAGTCCTAACCCGTAAGCTCCATGGACGGCCGGCGCACCTCTACAGGGGACCGCTGCACCTCCGCACCTCCATCGACGCCCTCTAGACGTCGGCATCCCAAGGAAGGTACGTAAAATTTCTGCAATATTGTTAGATTATTCTAATCCGATTATGGCAATAATTCTGCTTTTTTTGTATCCTTCATTTTGATGTGTCTTCTTTTCAATATGATTATGATCTGTTCAGGTCCTTGGATGATGCTCGTGAGGGGCAACGTATTTCACGGTTCTTCATCGCAGTACGCTGCCTACGTTGGCTTGTTGGCGAAAGAAATGGTGAAGATCACCGTCGAGAGCTGGAAGGACGTGAAGGGCGAGATCTTGGTTGGCTCGGTCGAGAAGATGCTTAAGCCCGGCGTGTTTCTCAAATCAGGACCTATAGAAAGCATCTTACATGTTTTTGCATGCACCAGCTTGTGGCCAGATGCTTACCTGCTTGGAGAAGAAGAATTGTTGTTATTTGCACAGCCATTCTACACCATCACTACACAGAACAACATCTTGGAAGGTAGGTTCTTTTTGTTAATATCGTTGAGTTGAGTTGAGTTGAGTTGATCGAGTTTGAGTCCGAGGAAATCACCAATACGTACAAATGTATGTCGACGGCAGTTCCAGCTCCTCGGGCGTCTTCGAACTGAACTCCTATGGTTAAGTCCAATGTGGTTCAGACATTTGCTGTTTTGGATGAATGGATTTGTGATGTATCAGGTCTAACTTGTAGTCGGTAGTTGCATTGTGGCAACCTGCAAAGGTTCCCTTTTATGTAAAATGCATGTATGGGCCACTGGGTCCTCGTCGTGATCTGTTGTTAATTTCAGACGTGGCTTTTGTAATATACATCGAATGTGTGAATTGTTGTATTTGTATATTGTTGTATATTTGTGTATCATGTATTGCTAATTGGGATATGAACTTGAATGTGCAGGGAGCATTTGTGTATTTAATTGTATTGGTAGGTAGGTGTGTATTTGTACTGCTGTTTCAGACATGCACTTCAATTTGTGAACTGGCATGTGTATGTTTGTACCTGAATTTGTATTGGTGAACTGGCATGTGTATGTTTGTACCTGAATTTGTGAACTGGCATCTGTAATTTCTTTGGCAAGATGAAGTCCCAACTACCTACGAAAAGTATTTTTGTGTCTCCTAGTTAATCCACAAATTAGCATTTCTTGAAATATATTGCTTTATCTTCTAGTTAAGATCCGTTTGATGTAAGATCTGTTTGATGTTACATTGATATGATTCCTTGAATGTGAGAAATGGCATGTGCATGTTTGTCCCAGTTTGGTAACAGTACCTCCTCTAACGGTAAGTACACATATATACCGATAGGAAAATACATATATTTGTTCAGTCAGGCATATTCTAACGGTAAATACACATATTTACCGATAGGAAGCACATATATTTGTTCAGTCATGCATAATCTAACGGTAAATGCACATATTTACCGATAGAAAAATACATATATTTGTTCAGTCATGCATATTCTAACGGTAAGTACACATATATACCGATAGAAAAACACATATATTTGCTCAGTAATGTATATTCTCTAACAGTATGTGTGTGTTTGTACCGATAGAATATGTGAGCGGCAAATTACCTAAGTTAGTCTGACGGTTATTTCATGTATTTACCGTTAGAAAAATGTCCATTATAAGGAAAACCCCACTCGACCATTGCTGAGCTGTTCTTTAATTTGTTCTGTTGCACTCTGTGTCCCTCTGTTTGTGACGAAAGTTCCAGCTACACTGCTAGGGTGATCAGCGCAGGCTGGAGGGAAGTTGATTGCGCCCCTCTCTTTAAGGTATGCTTAATCGTCGACACTTATCTCTCTCTCCCTCTAGATCTCCCTTCCTCTCTACTTGCAAGCTAGCTGTATTGTGTAGTTCCAAGTTTGTAGCTCTAAGCTTGGGAGCTTGGTAGCTGGAAATGCGTCATGTTTTAGGAGCTAACTAGCTTGTATTGTGTAGTTAGCTAGGTTAATTAGTGTTAATTTCGTCAGGCTAGGGTTCAACACATGTATCTGTTGTAAGAGGCTGTACATGTACATATACATAACTTAATCGGGCAGGTTTCATGCATGGCTTACTCGTTAAATTTTGTTAATTGTAGATGGACAGGAAATATTGGATGTATGGAATAAAACGTACTACTCTTGAATATTTGGATGGTGTGAATGAGTTTATTAAATTTGCTGAGCAACAAAAGGAGAGGAAGGGAGAGAAAAATTTGCTCTGTCCTTGTACAGATTGTATGAACTTGAAGAGGTTTAGCAACTCTGATCAAATTAAGAGTCATTTGATTCGTCGTGGTTTTAACTCGCGATACACCCGTTGGATATGGCATGGCGAAGATCTTGAGGAAACAAGCACCACTACTACCAATCAGCACGACTCGGATGTGGATTGCAATAATATCGATGATCATCCCAATTTTGGTAATGTTCATTCCGATGTGCACGTAGATGATGATGATGACAATCTAGATGAGATGTTACGTGATGTAGAGGAAGATTACAACGAAAATGACTTCTGTGAATTTGAGAAACTGATTGCTGACTCTGAGAAGCCTCTGTTCCCTGGATGTGCAACATTTACAAAACTATCTTCTGTGCTGAGATTATATAACTTGAAGGCAGGAAACGGTTGGAGTGATAAGAGTTTCACGGCACTATTAGATCTTCTAGCGGACATGCTTCCAGAGGGAAATGAGTTGCCAAGATCTACTTACCAAGCCAAAAAACTGTTGTGTCCGTTGGGAATGGAAATCGAAAGAATACACGCATGCCCAAATGATTGTGTGTTGTACCGTAACGAGTACTCCAGTTTGCATGTTTGTCCAAGATGCGGCGCATCGAGGTATACGCGTAGGGACCGGATTGACAGTGAACGTCACGAGGTAAGGAAAGGGCCCCCGGCAAAAACTGTGTGGTACTTGCCTGTGATACCTAGATTGAAGCGGCTGTTTGCAAATCCGAAAGTCGCGAAGCACTTGCGTTGTCATGCTGAAGCCCGGAAACAAGACGGAAAACTGAGACACCCAGCTGATTCTATTCAATGGAGAAACATCAACAGAACATTTGCTGAGTTCGGCGGCGAACATAGGAATGTAAGGTTCGGGCTGAGTACAGATGGTATGAACCCACATGGTAAAATGAGCAGCCGGCACAGCACTTGGCCGGTTCTTTTATGCATCTACAATCTTCCTCCTTGGTTATGCATGAAGCGCAAGTACATCATGATGGCGTTACTAATCTCAGGACCCAGACAACCCGGAAATGATATTGACGTGTTTCTAGCGCCTTTAATCGAGGACTTACTGAAATTGTGAAGCGAGGGTGTGCAGGTGTGGGATGCATACAAGAAAGAGAATTTCATCTTGCGGGCCCTGATATTTTGCACCATAAATGATTTTCCTGCCTACGGCAATTTGTCGGGGTATAGTACGAAAGGAGCCAAGGCTTGCCCTATTTGCCGAGATGAAACTGAGAGCATGTGGCTGCGAAACTGCCAGAAAACAGTGTACATGGGTCACCGCAGGTTTCTTCCGGTGCATCACACGTACCGTAAGAAGAGGAAATCATTTAACGGGAAGCCTGAGAAGGGATCAGCTCCAGTGTTTCTGACCGGTAAGGAGATTTACTCACGCGTGAACGACATCGAAGTTGAGTTCAGTAAGCATTCTAAACCTCGAGAAAAAAATGTTTGGAAGAAGAGATCGATTCTCTGGGATCTACAGTACTGGGAGCACTTACAAGTTCGACATTGCATTGACGTCATGCATGTAGAGAAAAATGTCTGTGACAGTTTGATTGGTTTGTTGTTGAACATTCCGGGAAAGACAAAGGATGGTGTGAAAGCTCGTCGTGACATGGTGGAAATGGGGATAAGGACTGAGCTTGCCCCTTTAGAGAATGGAAAGCGTACATACCTCCCCCCAGCCTGCTACACGTTGTCGAAGAGCGAAAAAACAGAACTCTGTCGGTGCCTGCACGGTGTTAAAGTTCCATGTGGGTACTCCGCGAACTTGAAAAAACTTGTGTCTATGAAGGACCTAAGACTGGTTGGCATGAAGTCCCACGACTGTCATGTCTTGATGTCACAGATGCTTCCCATTGCTATCAGAGGCATTCTCCCAGTTAAAGTCAGAGAGACAATCACAAACCTATGTTATTTCTTCAACGCAATATCTTCCAAGGTAAGTACGTGCACTCGTACTATAAGTTCACTACCTCCATTTGTGGAGCTTAATTAGAAGATTTTTCTGATATGAATATTTGGCGCAACTGTGTCCTCGTAGGTAATTGATCCCGATGGACTGGACGCTTTGCAACGCGACGTGGTTACAACTCTTTGTCAGCTCGAGATGTATTTCCCTCCATCCTTTTTTGATGTTATGGTCCATCTGATTGTTCACCTTACCAGAGAAATTAAGTTTTGTGGACCCGTGTGCCTGCGCTACATGTATCCATTTGAGAGATTTATGGGTGTATTGAAGGGATACGTAAGGACTCGTCGTCGACCTGAGGGGTGTATCATGGAAGGTTATGCCGCCGAGGAGGTGATTGAATTTTGCACAGATTATATGGCCGGGGTTGACCCAATTGGCGTTCCTAGGTCCCGACACGAGGGTAGGCTTCAGGGAATCGGAACGATTGGATTCAAAGCTATTGTCCCCGCTCGTGATGTGTACGCAAAATCACATTTTTGGGTCTTACAACACATGACGGAGGTCGAGCCATACATACACGAGCACAAGGTAATGTTACGGTCACAGAATCCTTCGAAGTCAGACGTTTGGGTAAGCAGAGAACATAACAGGAAATTTGCTGAGTGGATCCAAGAAAGAGTCACGCGAGCTGCCGAGGGCTCCGTAAGTGAAACTGTGACATGGTTGGCTAGAGGCCCAAGATTCACTGTAGGGACTTGGCAGGGGTACGACATCAATGGGTATTCATTTTACACAAGAGCTCAAGACGCCAAGAGTAGCACGCAATGTAGCGGAGTGACACTGTTTGCTATTTCCGAGGATGCCAGGTCAGTAAGGGCGCTGAACTCATATTACGGTGTTATTGACGAAATATGGGAGCTCGATTACGGATTACTTAAGATTACCCTGTTTCGATGCCAATGGGTCGAAATCCCTCGAGGTGTTCAAGTTGACAGTTACGGGTTTACTCTCGTCGATCTTGGTAGAGCCGGACACCAAGACGATCCATTCATACTTGCAAAGCAAGCCACACAGGTATTCTACATCGTTGACCCGGCCAATCCAAACTTGCATGTTGTCCTCCACAACAAGAGACGTATTGTTGGGGTCGAAGATGTTGTCGACGAAGAGGAGTATAACCAATTCGATGAAATACCTCCATTTTTAGAGGACATTCAATCTATCCGTACTGAAGATATCGATGAAACAACGTATCTGCGAGATGACCACGAAGAAGGATTATGGGTTGAGAACCATTGATGATTAATTTCTATTTCAGGGATAAATGCCAAGCAAACAGCCCACAAGTTCTGCAGCAAGGTGAGGAACTTATCATTAATACATCAGGCAGTACATTTTTCTTTAGAATTTAATGATAAGCTAGTTCACAGCATTAATACATCTCAATTTTACTCCACAGCATGAGTTCTAACATGTACAGTACCTTTATCCTGTAAATATTTAATTCTTCCCTTCAAATAGCACTTGCAAAAATCTCATCGCAGCCTCTTCAAATTAAGTTCAGCAAAAATCACTTTTTTCTGACGGTATTTTGTTATTTATACCGATAGAGAAGGACATCTTCTCTCAGGCACTTGAAAACGTTTTCTATCGGTATTGATCTGTTTTACCGTTAGAATAAATTCGTTTGTCTCACGGTATTTGTTGTCTGACGGTTTTTTCCTGTTTTTACCGATGGAATAAGACTCTACCGCTTTGAATTCTCGAACGTGTCGCCATGCGTCGCCTTGGAAACTCTATAAGTACCTCTCCATGCGTCGCGGTATTTTGTTGTTTTTCTAATTCTCGAACGGTTCGACTCCTCATCTTCTCTTTCACAATGGCAACCTCCATGGGATCGTCATCCACGGCCTCCCCGGTAAGAACTCTAAATCTCCTCGGTTTACCCCTGTATTGTTAATCCATGTTCAGTTCATTCTTGACCTGTTGATTTGCACAGGGAATGGTAGCCGTCGAAGACACTGCCAAAGTGAAGGCTGACCTGAGGGCCCTCCAGGAGGAGCACAAGCTCCTTACAGACAAGCACACTCAGCTACGGCTTGACCTTGACGATCTCTTCCAGCGCATTAAGCGCATGAAGACGGATGGTGACAATGCTAGGGCGAGGACGAGGCGTCTTCGCGAGGAGAAGAAAGCCGCGGATATGACCATCACTGGCTGCGGTTTGACTATGAAGGATACCATAGCGAAGCTGAGGGAGGTCGCAGGCCTTCTTGACGCGGTAGTAGTTGATCCTAGGGACAACTTGTCGCTAGAGGAGTCCTGCGTCCTGGCTGCAAGTCTAACTGACTCTATTCTACATGCAGCCAGGGCTAAGACCACCCCTTGACCTAGCAATTTGGGTTTTATTTTTTTTTGTAAGTGATAAAACAACAATGAATGAACAATTTCTTTTTATGTCAATTTTCCAATTTTCCGGCTATCTTCCCTCTTTCTTTAACATTCTGCAGCTTTCAACCACGGTCTGTTTGATGTTAAATTGTGTACCTTTTCATTACTCTGACGGTATTTTGTTGTTTTTTCCGATAGAAAAAGGGCACACAAATCTCAAGCACTTAATCAAAAAAATTTTCTGGGGAAAATTGGGCTCACGGGATTTTTTTGTTTATACCGATAGAAAAGGGCACCTTTTCATTACTCTCACGGTACTTTGTTGTTTTTACCGATAGAAAAATGGCACTCAATCTCAAGCACTTTAAAAAATTTTCTGTGAAAAATTGGTCTCACGGGATTTTATTGTTTATACTGATAGAAAAATGCATGCACTAATTCGAATATTTTTCCGGGAAATTTACTTTTTCTATCGGTATTATTTTATTGTTTCGATAGAAAATTACATAAGTCTATCGGTATCATTTTGTTATACCGATAGAAAAGTTCATCCGCTACTTTATTACTCGTACACGGCCCTTTAGTTTCCCTCCACTCGAACAGTTCCACCTTAGAGCACTGCGTCTCTTCGAGAGCGAAGAAAACCCCAACCTCCGCCGTGAGCGCTCACTTCCTCTCTCCCACACGACGATCGCCGGCTGGACACTGGTTCGTCACTGCCACCGGTTCTTATTTTCGTCCTTCGCCCGCCGCTGCTGCGTCCTACACTGCCTCTCCATCACCAGAACTGATCGCCGCCGTAAATACCCTAATTCGTCGTTCTATTTCCAGCATCTTCTTTATTTGATCCTAGTGTTTTGCACGTACTAATTCTTCGAGTTTTGCAATTACACTAGGGTTCCCTATTGTGTTGGCTTATGTACATTCCGCAGGCAATGTTGATTTTAATTAGGGTTTACATAATATGTTCCAGTGCTGTAATGAACCTGTTTTGAGATTTTAACTTCTCTATACTGCTGTATGTGTGATCAATTGTATCCAACTGCCATGTAATGCAGATTATATGTTGGAGGTGTTCTTACACATATTCTATCGGCAGCTCATGTGTTTACCGATAGAAAATTTTTCTGCACAAGTAGTAAAACTTAATTTGGATCTGGAAGGACATGAGCCATGCAATGTACTAGTTTGGTTGGTAATTTGTACTCACTTCGTATGAATATATGGCAATGTGGATGGGTCTTCGATGTATATGTTTCAAATGCCTATATACATGACTTTTCCCAACCTAATAGCTATGAAGTCCTGATGACTCACATACAGGCTAGGCTAAAGATTATGCACAGTGGCACTTAGATGCTTGTGTGCATATTTACGTGTGAAATAATAATGCTGGCCCATGAATATTAGTGTAGCAAATCATCGAGAATGTTATGTGATGACAGTGAATGGTGGCTTGTCAACAAAATTCCATATGTAGAGAACATTGTTATGTTCTATCGGTATCTCACGTGTTTGCCGATAGAAAAATTGTCTTGTGTGGAGGTAATTGTTATGGTCTATCGGCAGCTCATGTGTTTACCGATAGAAAATATTTCTGAAGAGTTCAGTAAGTAATTTATGCATGTCTTTCTTTTTGTATTATTTTCCCTTTTGCCGCCCTAGTTAGTCTCCAGTCCTGGGCTGAGTTATGGAACTCCAAGGCGAATTAATTGCCATATATATGGTTTGTTGAAGGTTTTGTAGGGGAAGACATGTCGTCGTCTTCATCGGATGGTACTAGTGGTTCGACTAGGGCCAACCCCATCGTAACTACTGAAGATGGGGCTGTTACATCCCAGCGCAAGAGGGTGGGGCGAGGCGCGACGACGTTGGGGCGTTTGGCCAAACGCACTGATCTTTCTTGTGAGTTCAACCAATTTGGGAGGCCGATTGGAAAGAATGCTGGGAGGTACGCGGCCTACGTTGGGCTGTTGGCGAAAGAAAGGGTGAAGATCACCGTCCAGAGCTGGAAGGACGTGACGGCGGACGAGAGGGATAGGTTGTGGGCGGAAGTGAAGGTTAAATGAACTGAAATTGCTGAACTCTTTCGTAATCACGTTCTCTTGGCTTATACTAAAGTTTAACTAACTCGTGATTAATTGTATGCATTTTTCGGAAACAGGCTAAGTGGAACATCCCCGACGATACACCTAGGACTTCCTGCTTGAAGGACATGAACGGAACATGGAAAACCTTTAAGAGCTGGCTCGTCAGTAACTTCCTAGCTGCGGGGAAATCTCCTTGCGAGGAGTACCCCTTCATATCGGAGGAGGTTTGGGAGGAATTCACCAAGCAGAAGGGGACTGAGGAGTTCAAGGCCCTTAGCGAGAAGAATAGGGTGATCCAGAAGAGGAACGACCACCCGCATCGGCTCGGATCCCGGGGCTATGCGGGGAAGGAGGAACAATGGAAGAAGGAAGACGAACAAAATCCTGTGATCGACACCCCTGAGTTGCCGCTCTCCGAGATCCGGGATGAGAGGTGCAAGCGATGGTGGAGGGGGAGGGGGTCCGTGTCGTCCACGGGGTCTGTGCAGTTCGCAACCCCTGGGGACGCCGACGTTGTGAGGCGAATGGTAAGTTGGCTAACCTTGTAAACTGTGTGCGCACAAGTGTATATAAGGCAATTTGTCTCACAAGGTACCTTCAAATGTAACAGATCTCTTTTGAGAAGGAGGCAGCGGAGGGATTGTTTACCCCGCAGAGGGAGAACGACATCCTCACCCGGGCTCTAGGAAATAAGGAGCATCCCGGGCGGACACGGGCTGTGGGAGCCATTGTGTCGTGGAAGGCCGGTTTCGTAGATCCGGCTCCACCGAGGAAGAAGGCCCGCACCTGGAAGGAAAAGGAAGCTGACCTCTCCGATAAGATACGGGCTGAGGTATGGGAGGAGATACGGGCGGAGATGCGGGCTGAGATACGGGCTGAGGTACAGTCTGAGGTGCAGACCGAGGTCGCACAAATGAGGGAAGAGTATGCACGGTTGAGAGAAACATTGCTGGCCAAGAGTGCAGATGCGGATCCCCAGGACGACGGTACCCCGCGGGGTCGGATAAGCAGTTGCGCTTCGAAGGTACTCGCGGATCCAGTGGATCTACTTGAGGTACTGCAAGCCTTCATCTGTGCACTTAAGTTGATGCCACTCCCATTCTGTTAGAGTTGTTTCGCTAACCTATTTTAATTGTTACAAATTTGCAGGGGCCGGAGGGCTGCATCCTACAGAATCACGTAGGCGCCGGGCAGGAAGTGGTTGGACACGGCTTCGTATATCCGTCTGGACCGGATGTCCGGGTCCACTGTGTACCTCTGCGGTTGGGTTTCGCAAAGGTACAGGTGGACATGGCCATGCCGGGCTACAACGATTCTCCGTTGCCAGTCCCAACAGAGGAACTGCTGACACTTGCTGAGGCAGTGGGCTCCTACGTACAGTGGCCCAAGAAGTGTCTTGTAATACAACCGGTAAATCCTACACATTTTAGATTACATCCTACTCAGTACACTCAACTTGCATAATCTAACATACGTGCTCATTAATTGAAGTGGCCTGCCGCGGGGCTACCAGGGGACTGCGCCCCCAGCTCGGGGCATGAGGGCCGATCTCGTGCGAACCTGGACACATCAAAGACGGCCTCGACCCCACCCAGCGCATCCACGCCTCCACCTCGGAAGAAAGCCGCCATCACCTCGCCCTTGCCTTCGAAGGTACGCGCTCAGTCCCCGGCAAAAGGCAAGGGCGGCAAAGGCAACGGCAAAGGGCGACAGGGACTGCTGCGGACGTTCACGAACGCGCTCCCACTCCTGTCGGAGGCATCTTTGCGGAAATTGGATCGATCAACCAGAGACCTCCACGACTGGTACCTACATCGAGCTCGGCGCAGCCTGAACTTCTTAGTTCCCTACAGGTCTGGGCAGTTCCACCGTGAGCCTGGGACTATATCCGTGGCACACGAGGATCTGTTCGACCTCTACAACTGGCGGGAGCTCGATATGTCCATCATACGGACTGGAGTCCTGTGAGTTTGCTGATGCTATGTATTGCTGTTTTCTAACTCTGTTTGCTAACTCTGCATTAATGTTGCAGTTCATTTGAATACTGAGTAACTTTCTGTGAAATTAATATTAATCTCGTCCTTCGCATGCAGGTGCATGTACAGGCTAGCATCGGAGGCTGCGTGTGACAAGGTGGGTTTCCTCGACCCAGAGAAAATAAGCCTCACGATGCTAGAGCAGGACGCCGCGCACGCTGAGCAGTACATATCCAGCGCGCTGATGGCGCAGCAGGACAGGGACTTCATTCTGGTGCCGTACCACCAAAGGTTAGTGCATTTCGTACTAATTTAACTCAATCTTGTATGTTACACCTGAGATGTACTTTGAGCTAGCGGTCCTCTTTTACGTACAATGCAGGGGCCACTGGATCCTCATCGTGATCTGTCTGCCGAGGAATGAGGTGTACTACCTCGATTCGATGCGTGACAGATTATCGATGGAATATGTGCTCAAGGGGAATATGGAGGCGTAAGTAACTTATATGTTTGATTTATATTTTGACCTCACTAGCTAATAATAATACATTAACTGGCAATACTAACTGAAATGCAGGGCTTTTGATAAATATGTGTCCGCTGGAGGGAGGCATGCCGCACCGCAGGGCTCCGTACTAGCTTGGAAAGAATATGAGGTACTCACGAGACTTTTTGTTTATGCTTAATTAGTTTATGGAAACAATATATAGCTAACATGTCTTCGCATATGCAATTATCTCAGTGCCATCAGCAGCCGCAATCGTGGGAATGCGGGTTTTATGTGCTGCGCTACATGTACGACCTAGTGCGGACAAACTTTTCCCGATTCCCCCAGGTAAGCATCGATAGCTAACTCAAATTTCAAAAATGGGTGTCACGTTCTAAATTAGGATCGAAGTTAGTTAATCAGTATGCACACATGCTTGCAGATCGCCATGTCGAAAGACCAATATGAAAATGCAAAGATTATATATCTTCGACAAATCTGGGCACAATATGTCATGGAGGAAGTAGCGCCCAACCATTCAGCATGACAATTTTCTCCTTTTGGTGTACTCTGCATAGACTGTTCATATACATGTGAATAAATATATATATGTGAATAAATGTCCACATTGGATTGCAATCTGTATTTGTCCATACATATGTGAATAAATGTGAATAACTGCCTAATGTGTCAATTTGTTCTGTGAATTTACCTTGCATCTGTACTGTATTGTGTATCCAATCTATACTGTATTGCATCTGTACTGTATATGTGAATGTACTGTATTGTGAATGCAAATAAAGTACTGTATATGTGAATGCTCTATCGGTAAATTCATCAACAACCGAGAGACTACTGTACTTTTTTCTATCGGTACAATCAAAATTAACCGTTAGAAGAGTGTGACCTTTCCTGCCGGTGAACTCATACATATCCGATAGAGTACTAAGCTTTTTTCTGTCAGTAATATTGTAATTAACCGTTAGAATAGTGGTACTTTTCCAACCGCTGACGATGAGTTTTCTATCGGTACACTCCTAATATGCCGATAGAATAGTATGATTTTTTCTGTCGGTAATCTTGTAGTTAACCGTTAGAATAGTGGTACTTTTCAATCCGCTATTGACGAGTTTTCTATCGGTCAACTTGTAAGATGCCGATAGAATATTATGATTTTTCCTATCGGTAAACTTATAATTAGCCGTTAGAATAGTGGTACTTTTCCAACCGCTGACGACGAGTTTTCTATCGGTACACTCCTAATATGCCGATAGAATATTATGATTTTTTCTGTCGTAATCTTGTAATTAACCGTTAGAATAATGGTACTTTCCCTGCCGCTGGACGTAAGACTACGACGGGTTTTCTATCGGTAGATTCATAATATGCCGATAGAATAGTGAACTTCTTCTGTCGGTTATTTACCGATAGAAAATGTCCAGTCTTGTTCTATCGTGTCTATCTCTATCGGTACAAATACCAATAGTAGAAGGGTGTTTTTTACCGATAGAAGACTGCATTTCTGTACTAGTGATTTTTGAAAGCCCTGTATTTAATTTAGCATTGCAGGTTAATATGTTATCATTAATTAGCTAGTCAGAGAAAAATTTAAAGCAACTATGTTACTTACGCGTCTATGTGCCATGTGAGGGTGAAAACATGCACCACCTTGTCGCTCATCGAATCGAGGTTATAGACCTCATTCATCCATGGGCAAATGACGGCGAGGACCCAGTGGCCCCTACATTGCATATATAAGCGAACCGTTTCATACATATATTAGGCGTAACATACAAAAATGAGTTAAATTTGTAGGAAATGCACTAACCTTTGGTGGTACGGCGCAAGGATGAACTCTCGGTCTTGCTGCGCTAGTAGTGCCCTTGATATGTATTCCTCCGCATGTGCTTGGTCGTGCTCTAGCATCGTGAGGCTTATTTTGTCTGGGTCGAGGAAACCCACCTTGTCACATGCCCTCATCGATGCCAGCCTATACATGCACCTGGATGCAAAGTAGACATTAGTAAGTAGTGCATACAAAGTGATTAGATTTATGAAACGAGCTGTGATAACTTCAGACAACAGCAAACTCACAGGACTCCAGTCCGTATGATGGACACATCAAGCTCCCGCCAGTTGAGGAGGTCGAACAAATCCTCGTGGGCCACCGATATGCTCCCGGGCTCACAGTGAAAATGGGCTGGCCTGAAGTGAACCAAGAAGTTGATGTGGCGCCTAGACCGGGTCAGGTACCACTCGTGGAGACTTCTGGTTATTTGATCCATATTACGCAGAAGGTACTCCGACACGAGTGGGGACCCGTTCTTGAACGTACCCGGCTGGCTTTGTTTGGCCTTGCCTTTGGCCGGGGAGCGAGTGTATACCTTCGAAGGTTGGGGTGTGGTGCCGCCGGCCTCATTTGATGGCGAAGGGTTTGAGGCCGTCGGAGGAGGCATGGGGGCCAAAGGAGTTCGCTCATGCGTTGTGGCAGGGGTGGTGTCCTCAGGAAGTGAGCTGGTATCCATCGTCCACTTTAAGTACAAACGCATAAGTTAGATTTTGCAAATTGAGTATATTAACTGAGTTGTAAGCTAGAATGGCTAGGGTTTACCTCATGTAGTCTAACACTCTTCTTGGGCCACTGTATGTACGAGCCCAATGCCTCGCCAATTGTCCGCATTTCGTTCGTTGGGACGGGCAACGGAAAAGAGCTGTAGCCCAGGAGGGCCATGTCCACCTGTACCTTTGCGAATCCAGGCTCCAGAGGTACGCAGTGGATCTGAACATCCTCCCAAGGCTGGTATACGACCCCGTTTGCAACCGCAATAGGTTTGTCGCCTATGTTGATCAGTAGGCTACAGCTCTCCGGCTTCTGCAATTTGCAACAATTATAACAGGTTAGTGAAACAATTCTAACGTAATAGGAGTGGCATCAACCGAACTGCATATATAACTCAAGAGTTGCAATACCTCGATCAGGTCCACCGGATCCATGTGAACCTTCGAGCCACAACTACTCGGCCTGGCAGAGTTGACCTCGGCAGCTAGATCTAAACCCTTGGACTGCACAACTCGGCTGAGGCGTTCATACTTCTCGTTCATTAGAGCGAACATGTCCGCAAATTGTGCAGTCACATCTGCCCGTATCTTCTGAGATAGCTCCACTTCCCTTTCCTTCCAACTGCCAGCCTTCTTCGCCTTTTGCTCGGGCTCCGAGAAGCCTTTCTTCCATGGCACCACAGCCCCCACGGTTCGCGTCCGCCCTGGATGCTCCTTGTTCCCTAGAGCCCGGGTAGGGATGTCGTTCTCCCTATGGGGAGTGAACAATCCCTCGGTCGCCTCCTTCGAGCAAGAGATCTGTTATATTGAAAGCTCTCCATTGTGAGGAAGAAATATATACAAACTTGTGCGCACACTAGTGATCATAGTTTTTTCTACGACACTCTATGATTCCAACCAGGAAGTTAGCCAACTTACGAGTCGCTGTACGACCTCGACGTCCCTGGGGTTTGGGAATGCCACAGTCCATGTGGCCGACACGGTCCCTCTGGCCAGCCACCAGCGCTTGCATCGCTGATCGCGGATCTCGGAGAGTGGTAGGTCAGGGGAGTCGATGAAATTCGACGCCTCGTCTTCAGCCTTCTTCCACTGCTCCTCCTTCCCCGCATAGCCGCAAGAGCCGAGCCGGTGTGGGTGGTCATTCCTCCTCTGGATTGCCTTGTTCTTCTCGCTGAGGGCCTTCATACCAGAAACAAGAAAATTAATGCACCGCTGCTTACTGCATACAATGGTGTAACCAAGCAAAGGAACCATACATACCTTGAACTCAGGAATCCCCTTCTGTTGGGCGAATTGCTCCCATACCTCCTCCGTTATGAAGGGGTACTTCTCGCATGGAGATTTGCCTTTAGCGAGGAAGGTACTGACGAGGACGCTCTTGAAGGTTTTCCACGTGTTGTTCATGTCCTTCAAGCAAGCTATCATGGGACCATCGTCGGGGATGTTCCACTTGGCCTATTTCAAATGGTGCATATAAGCAGGACTTACCTAATCTCTGGGATAAACCAAGGGAATGTGATTACTCAAGAGTTCAGTGATTTTGATTAATTTTACCTTCACTTCCGCCCACAGCCTATCCCTCTCGTCGGCCTTGACGTCCTTCCAGCTTTGGACGGTGATCTTCACCTTTTCCTTCGCCAACAAGGCAACATAGGCAGCATAGTGGCCGGTGTTCTTCCCGATCGGTCTCCTGAACTGGTTGAACTCACATGAAAGATCCGCGCGTTTGGCCAAACGACCCAACAACGTCGCGCCTCGCGCCTTCCTCTTGCGCTGGGACGAGGCAGTGCCATCTACGTTCGCCCTCCCTGAATCACTACTATCAGCCGAGGAAGATGCCGACATGGCTTTACCTAAAATTCCATGAACAGACCATCAATTGATATGAAGATTAGGCATTGACAGAGTTCTGTTTTTTCTCTTTTTGACAAAGTATAGCAGGCCGGGGGGAGGTATGTCCGCTTTCCCTTCTCCAACGGTGCAAGCTCAGTCCTTATGCCCATGTCGAGCATGTCACGGTGAACGTTGATGCCATCTTTCGTCTTTCCTGGAATGTTCAACAACAAACCAGTCAAACTGTCACAAACATTTTTCTCTACGTGCATGACATCAATGCAATGTCGAACTTGTAAGTGCTCCCAATATGGCAGATCCCAAAGAATCGATCGCTTCTTCCAAACATTTTTTCCTGGAGGTTTAGAACATTTACCGAACTCAACTTTGATGTCCTTCACGCGCAAGTAAAGCTCCTTACCAGTCACAAACACTGGGGCTGATCCTTTCTCAGGCTTCCCATTGAATGACTTCCTCTTCTTACGGTAGGCGTGATGCATTGGAAGGAATCTGCGGTGACCCATGTACACTGTTTTTCTGCAGTTCGATAACCACATGCTTTCAGTTTCATCCAGGCAACTAGGACAAGCCTTGCCTCCTTTCGTACTATATCCCGACAAATTTCCATAGGCCGGGAAATCATTTATGGTGCAAAATATCATGGCCCGCAACATGAAATTCTCTTGCTTATGTGCATCCCACACCCGCACCCCTTCGCTCCACAATTTATGTAAGTCCTCGACTAACGGTGATAGAAACACGTCAATATCATTCCCGGGTTGTCTGGGTCCTGAAATTAGTAACGACATCATGATGTACTTGCGCTTCATACATAACCAAGGAGGAAGATTGTAGATGCATAAAAGAACCGGCCAAGTGCTATGTCGACTGCTCATATTTCCGTGTGGATTCATACCATCCGTACTCAGCCCAAACTTTATATTCCTCACTTCGCCGCCAAACTCACCGAATGTTCTGTTAATGTTTCTCCATTGAATGGAATCAGCTGGATGTCTTAGTTTTCCGTCTTGTTTCTGACCTTCAACATGCCAACGCAAGTACTTCGCTTCTTTCGGATTTGCAAACAGCCATTTCAATCTGGGAATCACAGGCAAATACCACACAGTTTTGGCCAGAGGCCCTTTCTTTACCTCATCACATCCATTGTGATAAATTCTGTCCCCATGCTTATACCGCGATGCACCGCATCTTGGACAAACATGCAAATCCTCGTACTCGTTACGGTACAGAACACAATCATTTGGGCAAGCATGTATTCTTTCGATTTCCATTCCCAACAGACACAATAGTTTTTTGGCCTGGTAAACCGATCTTGGCAACTCATTTCCCTCTGGAAGCATGTCCGCTAACAGATCCAATAGCGCCGTGAAACTCTTATCGCTCCAACCGTTGCTTGCCTTCAGGTTATATAATCTCAACACAGAAGACAACTTTGTAAATTTTACACATCCGGGGAACAAAGGCTTCTCAGAATCAACAATTAATTTCTCAAATTTGGCTAAATCGTTTTCGCTGTAGTCTTTTTCTACATCACGTAACATTTCATCTAATTTGTCGTCATCTACATGGACTTCCGAATGAACATTACCAATGTTTTGATCATGAGCATCATTACTGCAATCCACTTCCGGGTGCTGCTGAGTGGTAGCGGTGCTCGTTTCCTCAAGATCTTCACCATGCCATATTCAACGGGTATAGCGTGCGTTAAAACCACGACGAATCAAATGACTCCTAATCTGATCAGAGTTGCTGAACCTTTTTAAGTTCATACAATCTATACAAGGACAATGCATATCTTTCTCTCCCTTCTTCGCCTTTTCTTGCTCAGCAAATTTAATAAACACATTCACACCCTCCAAATACTCAACAGTAGTACGTTTTATTGCATACATCCAATATTCTCGGTCCATCTACAATTATTTCACAAAATTGACAAAGTTAAATAAATAATTAATGACTCAGGGCATGCATATATGCATGAAACATAATTAGCTAGGCCATATGTGTGTACATGAGCTGCTTAATTACATTAAATGGATTTGTATATATGAAACCCTAATTAACTTGATGCATGCATTAATTGGAAGAGCCAGCTAGCTAGCTGCTTAAATTCAGCAAGCTATAGCTAGCTAGCCAACCTAGCCTTCTAGCTAGTTTGGAACTACATGTATCTAGTTTAATGAATTGCAAGTAGAGAGAGAGAGGTAGAGTGTGAAAGAGTGATCTCGAGAGAGAGAGAGGTGATGAGAAGATGACAATACCGAGGGGGATGGAAATATGATCAACCTCTCAGCTAGCTTCTCCAGATCACTCTAGCTTGGAGTCGTGCGCGGCTGAAATGATTCCAACATGCAGAGCGCAGAGCAGGGGTCGACCTAATTAAGTTGTACAATTTTACTATCGGTTCAAAAACACAAACCGATAGTAAAATAAGGTCCCCACTGTCATAACCATTAGTTTATATGAAGTCATTTTACTATCGGTCTATTTTATATAACTGATAGTAAACTGTACTCTATTATATCGGTTAGTACAGTAAGAACCGATAGATAAAAGTCAGTAATTTCACTATCAGTTACGCGAGAAAAATCGATAGTACTATTTAATATATTATATCGGTTGGTACAGTATGAACCGATAGTATAAAGTATGTAATTTTACTATCAGTTATGAATGGAAAACCGATAGTACTATTTTAATATATTATATCGGTTGGTACAGTAATAACCGATAGTATAAAGTGAGTAACTTTACTATCAGTTAAAAATGGTAAACCGATAGTACTATTTAATATATTATATTGGTTTGTACAGTAATGACCGATAGTAAAAAATATTTGTATTTCACTAACGTTGGACTAGTGTGTAACCGATTGTAAAATGCCTCTTTTCCACTACTGTCGTCCTATTCTATCGGATTTTTCCCAGATTGCTTATAACCGTTAGAAGATATGGGTTAGTGGAATGCACTTCTGTAGTAGTGACCCAGCATTGCAAGGCAAGTCTCAACCCCTTGATCATGTCTCGCCTAATATTTTGAAATGAAGTATGTTAATTGTTTTCAAAGTATATGCATGCCTTACATTCAAATGAGAGTATGTTCAAATAATGTGGTTAGATATAACCTAAATGATTGTGAGGCCCCTCTTGTGATTGAATACCCAAGCACCCTTGTCACTCTAGGATATATGCTTAGAATTATGCTTATGCTTGAAGACTTATGCTAAATATCAAATGGTTGCTTATATGAGAAACATGTTTGAAAACCCCTTTTTGTGAAAGAAAATGTGAATTAGAATTGGTACTGAAGATGGTTTGATTGGTTGGCTGCTGTGTGCGCACTGGGTATGTGAATGTCTCCTCACCATTAATTCATAAGGACAAGAACCTTGTGTTGTGCCTCTATGCGGCATGAAAAACGTACCAACCACTTGCCTGGTATGGGACAGGCACAACTTAGTAGCTTTCTTAGTATTAACAGTTCCCCACATGGTATGTCGGTCCGGTTTCTCATGTGGAAACTGGTGGGGCGCAGTTCGTCCATGAGTGGTGTGAGATTAGAAAAATTATGAGAGGAAAAGGTGGAAAGAAGGAAGTCGCACTACGCCTGATTAAGTCGTGCGTGGCTGTAATCATAAGGTCATATGTCTTGCGAGGACACAGACCAAGGCTAGGAAGTAAGGCAGTGGGGAGGACCCACAACGGTACTTGAGACTTAACTGTCTATTTACCGGGCGGGGATACTGTTAATACTAGACTGCAAAAGTGTTGTGTGATCTCGGCCTTGTCACATGCGTAAAAGTTGCATGGAGCTGATCCGACTTGAAAGCCGAGTGAAGAAGTGGATTTAAAAAGAGGTACACCTTTGCAAAGTGTAAGAAAAGTAATATTTGGAGTATGTTCGCGGTGGATTTATCCATGTGGTTCAGCACAAGTAATATTTGGAATGTTTTCATAATGTGGGTTGATAAAAGTGATGACTCATGGGAGACCATCACACATAACGATTTCTAAAGTATAACTTAAGATTTCAAAGTATTGCTTTTGAAACGAAAAGCTTTTCTTTATAACTTTAGATTGAAAATCTATTATATTCTTACATATAAAACTAATACCTCATTCCTTGAGTACCCCTCATCTATATACCTGCATTCTCATAATGAGACTTGCTGAGCATCATGTAAAAACATGCTCACCCTTCCCTTTGCACACAAATTCAGAAGAAAGGATCCGTGGATCCCAATTCCTTTGACTGTGAGCACCAAGAAGAGGAAGGAACCTTTCCAGACGATTCGAGCTTCTAGGAGGGTCATGTGCCAAGTTGAGTCCAATGTGGTGAAGGCCCGAGCCGAACCGCTGCAGAAGGAAGTGAAGACCTTTGTGGTTGCTTTTTGTGTTGTTTTCTGTGTTTGGTACCTTGAAACTGATTCTTGGTTTTGAAAAACTCTCTACTTTTGTATCAACTTTAATTAATGACATCCTTGGCATTATGATATTGTAATAGTGGTCCTCGTGACCTTGTACTTGTTTTATCTACCAGCTTTATTGTTTAAAGTAAATCCTATTATTGTGAGCTTACGATGTACCATTCTGAGTGCAACCCACCTGGGCGGTTGCCACTGGATTCCCCAAATGAGGGTCCCACATACAGGATGTCGGCGGAACTCCCGCCGTTGACGAGGATGCACACCAGCTGGCAATTATAGATAGTAGCGGAGATGATGAGCGCGTCGTGTGGGGGAAGTGAACCCCGTGCGCGTCTTCCACTGTGAAGGTGAGGGGGACGTCTGACCACTTTGGTGGTCGGGACGTGTGTAGCACCCCCACCACCTTTACCTCTCATGCATACTCCTTATGCTGGCGCTTGGAGTCTCGTCCTGAGGCAGATCCCCCCGTAATGACGTTCACACGCCTTCGGGAGGTTTGGAAGGGGAGCTCTTCAGCTGAGCCCCGTTCTCACACCTCTCTCTGCTATTCCCTTGAGGGAGCAGGGAGAGCCGGCAAGGCCGGCTGAGGGGCCAAGGAGGCAGGGCTCCCTCCCCCCTGCCCACGCTGATCGAGGAATGCGGAGAAGTGTTGAAGCTGGTGGCATTCCCGGGTAGCGTGGGTATTGGACTTGTGGAAGGTACACCACAAATTGGCTTTGCCCTCCTTGCCTCCCATCACGGGGGCTTCCCGGCCACGGGACGACTGCACCCCCCATGGCCTTTTGTCTTGGGGAAGGGACGGTTGCCCTTGTGGCCCTAGCACGAGCCGCCTCCACCCTCGAGGCAAAGGTGTCCCAAGGCCCTGGATCGCCGCGGTTTCCCCTCTTGGGACCTCTGAGGGGGTCCCTAACCTCCCGATCAGTGGGGGCGGGGGGCCCTTGGTTCCTCTTCCAGAGGTCATCCTCCTCCGCCCGAGCATACTTCTCAAGTACAGTGAATAGCTCGTCGGCGGAGGTGGGGCAGCTCCGGGAGAGCCTCTGATGGAGCTCCCAAGGGAGCTAGGATCCCGCTCTTGCACGCCTTGATGACTGTGGAGTCAGGGACGTGAGCCACATTGCTCTTTACCTGAGCAAAGCGTTTGAAGAAACTGCGGATGGTCTCCCCCGTCCTCTGTCGGACGGTGTAGAGCTGGGACGAGTCCAGGGGATGCACATAGTTCCCCTAGAAATTCATGCATAACTCGCGCTTGAGCTGCATGAAGCACTTGATGGAACAAACCCTCATGTTATAAAACCATGAACGGGCGATCCCGGTGAGGTAGAGGGGGAAAACGTTGCACTGCGCCGTCTCATCCCCCTCCCCCCCGGCCGCTGAAATGGCCGTGGAGTACAACTGTACGAACTCATAAGGATCGGCCTCACTGTTGTAGCGCTCGATGTGTGGCGGGCGGTAGGGTCGTGGCCAGCGGATGCATCGGAGTCGGTGACACAGTGGTTGGTTGGTCGATTCCACCTCCCTGGGGGAATCCCGGTCGCTCTTCCCTTTAACAGGGGACGCGCGTTCATTGTCGGAGTCGGGGAGGGGTCCAAGCGGGCCCACCGGCGTGACGGTAGCGTCTCTTCTCCTCTGGGTTGGTCGAACTAACCTCCTGGATGTCCGGGTATCCCTGGAGGTGGTGGTCATTTCCCCGGCCGGTCTTTTCCCCCGGTCAGGACGGGAGCGTGGCCCACCGCGACCGCGAGCTGGGGGGAGTTCCGAACAGTAGCGGCGGAGAGCATCCCTGGATTTCGTGGTGCATATTTGCTCGACCTCCTCCCGGGTAAAGCAGGTCTGGTCCACTGGGGGAGACCTTGGGGGGCGCCCCAGGGGAGGAGGGAGCTCATACATGCCGATCGCCGGCCCGGAGGGTGCTACCGGGGCCAGGTGGACCCACCGTCGGGTAGACCCCGGAGCGGCTCCTGGAACTGGTGTGGGAGGTCCCTTGCGGGGGAGATCCCGCGATGGTGATGGGGCAGTCCCTGGCGTAATGGGTCCCATTCGCATGGGGACCGCCTTTGGCGCGGTCGTCTCGACTAGGGGGCAGGAATGGCTCTCGTTGCGGGGAAATCTCCCAGCGCGAAATGTGCCCCCGGTCCCGAAAAGGTTCCAGGCCCAAGGTAAGTTCCCGTCATCGAGAAGGCTCCCAGTGCTGGGTAAGTCCCCGGCATCGGGAATTACTTGGGACGAAGGGCCTGTGGGGGGGACATAGCCCCCGGCGGGGTCATGGGTTCCGGAGGTGATCGGGCCTCCAGGTATTGGGGGGCTATCGGGTGCCCCATAAATGGGGGCAAGGCCCCCATGAACGGGAACTGCGGCGGATAAGTGGGGGCCGGGGGCCGCGCCAAGATGCGGAGCAGCTCCTCTATGGTGCGTTGGGCGCCGAGTTGGCCCTCAACAAGAGTCTCGAGCAACATATCCCTGGGAAACGGGGGCACATTCGGGGGGACACTAGTCCCCGCCGAGACGGTCGCGGTCACCGGGCCAGGCCTGGAGGCCTGTCCACCGGAAGTATATGGGAGTGTAACAGGTGATACCTCGGTTTGCCTGCATCCGATTGAAGGTGCCGTGGCAGTAGTGTCTCGAGGGGGTGGCGTTGGGTCACTGGTACCGGCGTCACCGGGTAGGGCGCGAGCCCTCGTTCTTGGGGGAGTCATGGTGATTCGTCACGAGTCCCCACGGACGGCGCCAACTGTCATGGTATTGCAACTACCTCGGTAGGATTTACAAAGGTTCCTGGCAATCAAACAATGACACAAGCTGACCGCATAACCTGTCCTCTCTCATAGGGAAAACACGAAGAGTGACACAAGGGTTTATACAGGTTCAGGCCCCAGTGGGGCCCTAGTCCTGTCGACATCCTCCCGACATGAGTCGGCTGGGGGAGCTCTCTCGTGGGGAGAGTGCTCCTGAGCACGCCTATTGGTTTCTTGTGTATTGATCATAATGAGTTGTCCTCTCTTACAAAGTGGGATACAAGGGCATATATAGGCCCAAAAGATGCAAATTACTAAACTATCCTGGTCGCAGCCGTTGGATCGAAGGGCACCATCATCATTCCGCCAGCCAAGGTACTCGGATGGCTGACAAGTGTCCTCGCCGATTCCCAAGAAATTTCTCACGTGCCCCGCACGTGACCCCGCGCGGGGGCCCTTCTTGGGGTTTTCCCTGGACCGCCCCCGGGGCCTTGACCACCAGGCCGGTGGTGGTGCCTGGGACATGGGGTCCTGGGGGCGCATCTCACTAGGCCTGTGGCGGCGCCCGGGACATGGTCCCGGGGCCCTTCTCACCGGGCCAGTGGCGGTGCCTCGGACATGGGGTCCCTGGGGTGCCTCTCACCGGGCCAGTGGCAGCGCCTAGGGCATGGTTCCCGGGCGTTTCTTACCGGGCCAGTGGCGGCGCCCAGGGCATGGTCCCCAAGGCGCTTCTCACCGAGCCAGTGGCGGCGCCCGAGACATCAGGACCCCGGGCGCCTCTCACCGGGCCAGTGGCGGCGCCTGGGACATGGTCCTCGGGGCGCTTCTCACTGGGCTAGTGGCGCCTTATCACCGGGATTGATCGGGCGGAGATTTCCCCCAACAGCAGCCCTCCATGCCGTCCGGGGACATGCCCTAAGTCCCCGGAGGGGATGGTTTATACCACCGGGAACATATCCCACGGAGGAGGTCTCCCGCACTTCTCACCGAGCCAATGGCGGCGCCCAGGACATGGGGTCCCGGGGAGCTTCTCATCGGGCCAGTGGCAGCGCCCGGGACGTGGTCCCTGTGGGGCTTCACATCCGGCCAGTGGCGGCGCTCGGGACATGGGGTCCCTGGGAACAAAGTATCTCAACATTTCGCGCACCAATGGCATCCGGCTCACGCCGCTAGGCCGCACCGCGATTTCTCCGGACAAATTGGCAACTCCAAAAGTTTTCCCTCACCTCTCTCTTACTCTCACCACGAATAATTGATGTGCAGAGCCCTGTACTGGAAATGCCCAAATCAGCCCCTTTCTTCTCTGGCCACGTCGTCGAAGCCCTCGTCGGCAGGGCCTCAGCCAAATCCCACCGAGCCACACCTTCTGTAGCAACCCAGGAGCCTAACCGTGCCTTCAATTTGAAGAATAATCCACCCAATCGCCTTGCCACCATGGAGGCCGATTCCTTCTCCAGCGCAGTTCACCGCCACTCGCCGTCGGCCACTTTCTTTCGTTGCCATTTTGTCCAATAGATCCACCTCAACCTCTTAAGTATATCTCTCCACTACATCGACCTTTGGTTCTGCACAAAATCTCTAGTTACGGCTGTGCCAAAAATGTGTACAGTAGCTATGCTGTGCTGTGTCACCACCGTGTTTCTTCGCCGCCGTTCGTCGTTGTTTGGGCACTCCAGTGATCAAAATCACCACCATTGGATTCCTGTTGCTTTCGCCTACCTCCTAGACATAGTTGGCGAAGCAATCGAAGCCCTAAATCGATCAAATGCTTAAGCCCTAGTTCTTGACAGTGCATAGACACTCAGTTCACTGTGCACTGGGGTCTCTTTGCAAATTCTTTGAACTTCTGGACTTTCCTGTGAAAACCTTGTTGTCAAACAGATGCCTTGTTCAATTCTGCTTCCAATGCCTTGATACAAATCTGTTTTGTCCACTGGAAACCTCCTAAAACATGTCAATGGTAGTCTTGGACATTGTCAGCCCTTGTCAATCTATGTCAGCCAGTGGCATCAGCTCAGTTTGACCACTTCTGGTTGTGCAAATTGAAAGCTACTTTGTCCACCAAGTTTGTAGAACCATGTTCGACATTTCCTTCAACTATCATATCTTGAGAAGAGCCTTCTAAAGCCAACCAAAGCCATGTCAGGCCGTGAACAGAATGTCGATCTATTGACATTCGTCGTTTTTGAGCAAACCAGCCATGAACTCAATGTCAATATTGATGTCTTGAAACTCTAGTAACCTCCAGTACTCAATCTTAGCCCAGATTCCTTGAAACCCTAGAATCTTGACTCAGTTCAGCTTGCAATGTCAATCAACTTCAGCATCGTTTAGTTATTCTTTTTAAAGCATATCTGCATGTAAATCATAAAACATTTTAATATAGTTAGTAATCATTGTGTGTTTGTTCGTCGCCGAGCAAATCCAAAAGCTGAGTTCGAGGACTTCACTGTCAACCCAACACCAACTGCTGATTTTTAGGGCGTAGAAGGCAAGTCATATTCTTGAACATCTTGAACCTATATTTTATGAGTTGCTATAATATAACCTTGAATAGAAGTAGTATTGCATGTGAAATGATTGAGATATGGAATGATAGTACTAGGCTGGATGCCTATGAAGTGTGAAATGATCAATTAATGAGCCATAACCTAATATATGTGTATTTATGTATATTCATGAAATAAAACCCCTAGCTGTGACCAGAGTTTGGTATGGAATGGTGGTGGCACTGAATGTGTGAGCACTGGATGTGCGTGACTGTGGATGGTCTGGTCACTTGCATGTAGGGACTAGAACCTTGTGTTGTGTGTCTAGTGGCATGAAAAACATACTAACCGCAAGCCTGGTATGGGACAAGCCTGAACAAGCATTACCACAGAAACAGACATCCAGGATGGCACATCACAGACGGTGATGAACTTTTCAATGGAACACTGTCTGCGAAGGCCTGTCGGGAGAATATGTTCAGTAATCACAGTCAGTTCCGATGTCAAAATCAACTGTGATAGTCAAGCAAACAGTTTTGACCACAGAACCATCTGTGATAGTCTACTTCTCACAGACAATTTTAAACTTAAAACCGACTGTGATAGTTACAATCGGTTCTCAACTGAGAACCGTATGTGATAACTAGAATATCACTGACGGTTCCATGGTCAAAACCGACTGTGATAGTCCAAACAGTTCCGGCGCTTCAAATTCTCAACGATGTGTTATTTCGGTCTCCGATCTTCGCGCGGCACCGTATGCTTCGAACACGAAGCGTCGCCTTGGAAATTCTACGAATAGCTTGGCAGTGGAATAATTACCAACTACTTTACTGGTTTTTCTACTTCCCAAACTCTTCGACTCCTTAGCTTCTTTGCGCCAATGGCATCGTCAGCCTCACCCTCCCCGGTAAGAACTCCCAATCTTCTGGACTTACCCCTGTATTGTTAATCCCTGTTCAGTAGATTCTTGACCTACTAATTTGCACAAGGAAGGGGAGCAGTGGAGTACTCGGGCAAGGTGAAGGCCAAGCTGAGGGCCCTCCAGGAGGAGCACAAGCTCCTTACAGAGAAGTACACTCAGCTACTGCTTGACTTGGACGATCTCTTCCAGCGCATTCAGCGCATGAAGACGGATGGTGACAATGCTAGGGAGAGGACAAGGCGTCTTCGTGAGGAGAAGCAAGCCGTGGATATGACCATCGCTGGCTGCGGTTTGACTATGAAGGATACCATCGCGAAGTTGAGGGATGTCGCAGGCCTTCTCAACGCAATAGTAGTTGATCATAAGAAGGACAACTTGTCACTGGAGGAGTCCTGCGTCTTGGTTGCAAGTCAAACTGACTTTATTCTAAATGCAGCCAGGGCTAAGACGACTCCTTGACCTAGTATTTTGTATTTTTACTTTTTTTTGTAAGTGATGAAAAATTAATGAAAAAATTTGATCTTATGTTTTCTAATTTTCCAACATGTTCTTGGACTGCTATCTTCCCTATTTCTTTATCTTTCTTTACCTTTTAAAATATTACATACAGTTTTGATTTCAAAATCGTCTGTGATAGTTATATCACAGACGGTTTTGAGGTAAAAACCGTCTGTGATGAAAAACGCACGGTTTAGATCTCCCAAACGTCTAGTATTACAGACGGTTTTTATTTCAAGACCGACTGTGATAGTCCCAACAGTGTACGACGCTTCGAATTCTCAACGTTCTTGGAATATCACAAACGGTTCTGATTTAAAAGCCATCTGTGATAGTTATATCACAGACGGTTTTGAGGTAAAAACTGTCTGTTATATCACCATTTGAAGTCAGAGGGTTCTGATTTAAAAACTGTCTATGATATTTCTGTGATACACAAATAAGCCAATTTGCACATTCAAGTACATGTTTGAAACAGCAATACAAGTACACAAATATACACCAATACAAATACACAAATACACACCAATTCACACATTCAAGTACATGTCCCAAATAGCAATACAAATACGCTAATTCACACATTTGATGTATTACAAAAGTCACATCTGAAAGAGAACATTTGCAAGCAAACAACAAATGTAACTGCCTAATACAAGTTAGACCTGATACATCACAAATCCATCCATCTGAAACAGCAAATGTATGAACCACGTTTGACTTAATTATAGGAGTTCAGTTCAGAGACGCCCGAGGAGCTGGAACTGGCATTGAGTTACATTTGTCTTAGTGATCTCTTCTGCCTTTCTCATCTTAGTTGAGTTGAGTTGAGTAGAGAAAGCCTCATGAAATCACCAAGACAAATGAAAGATGCTTTCTATAGGTCCTGATTTGAGAAACACGCTGGGCTTGAGGATCTTCTCGACCTTCACATCCATCCAGCTCTTGAAGGTGATCTTAACCTTTTCTTTCGTGAACATCGTCCAAGGACCTGCACAGAATCATATTGAAAAGAAGAAATATAGTATAAAGGTCTTTTGGCGGATGTTTCGAGCTAGTCGTACACTCTTGCTCGACATACTGTCCAGTTGGAAGAGATCTGGGGCAAGGAAGAGCAATATCTGAAAAGGGGAGCATTTGGGGACAACAAATTTGAAGATCCAAGGTTGGTACTTGCTCCTAAGGCATACCCATTACTTAATTTCATCATCAATATCGATCTCCATTGATTGATCAAATTAGATGGAGAGGGAGGGGAAGCTAGAGTAGCAAATCCTGGTTGTAACTCTCATTTTTCGACCTGTTGCTATTTAATTGCTTTATGATGTGTGTTATCAATGCCCCCAATTAGTTACTAACTAATTGGTTCTAGTTCAAGTAGTAGTTAACTAGTTATACCGCAAACTCCACATCAAACACTAACTAGCTAGATTTATAATTTATTGTGTGTCGACCGTACGTAGAGTATTACTTAGCATGTGAATGAATTTAATTGCAGATGGTCCATCGAGACTGGATGTATAATGACAACCTAGTGAGTGAAGAATACATGAAAGGTGTTTTAGATTTCCAAAAAGTTGCTGAGCAACACATGGCGAAGAAGTGTTTACCATATATGTATTGTTCTTGCCTAGACTGCCAGAATCTTAAGATGTTCACCAACTCATTTCAAATTGTCGCCCACTTGATCCGACGTGGTTTCAAAAAGGGGTACACGTGTTGGGTCCACCATGGCGAAGAGAAAATTGCAGAAACAAGTGCCAGTCAGGTTGAGGAACAGGACATGTCGGATCCCAACAATGATTTCGATGAGGATATGCCAGTGGATGACAATTTAGATGACATGTTGCATGATGTGGAAGGAAATTACAGTGAAAGGGAGTTTGGTAAATTCAAACGCTTGATGAAAGACTCAGAAAAGCCACTGTTCCCTGGTTGAAAGTCGAAGTACACAAAGTTGGCCTTCGTGCTTGAACTGCTAAAATTGAAGGCAAGTAACAGCTGGACTGACAAGAGTTTCACAGCACTATTAGATCTTTTAGTGGACATGCTTCCGAAAAGAAACGAGTTGCCAAAAAACACCTACCAAGCGAAAAAGTTGTTGTGTCCTTTGGAATGGAAGTAGAAAGGATACACGCATGCCCTAATGATTGCATCCTTTACCGTAATGACTACAAGGATATGAATGTTTGTCCGATGTGCGACGCATCCCGCTATAAGTGTAAGGACTGAATCGACGACGGCGACGGCGGCTGCGCTGAGATAAAGTCAGGACCTCTTGCTAAGGTGCTGTGGTATTTTCCCGTCATTCCCCGCTTGAAGCGTTTGCTTGCAAATTGTAAAGAGGCAAAATTATTGTGTTGGTACTCAGAAGACCGGAAGAAGGATGGAAAGCTGAGACACCCAGCTGATTCTCTGCAGTGGAGAAACATCGACAGGGAATTTGTTAACTTCAGAGCGGAATTGAGGAATATAAGGTTCGGGTTGAGTACTGATGGAATTAATCCTTTTGGTAACATGAGCAGTCAGCATAGCACTTGGTCGGTTCTTTTGTGTATCTACAACCTTCCTCCTTGGTTGCGTATGAAGCACAAGTACATCATGATGTCTCTAGTTATCTCAGGACCAAAACAACCCAGAAACGATATTGATGTGTACCTAGTACCTTTGATAGAGGATCTGCTAACAATGTGGAATGAAGGGGTGTAGGTATGGGACACATACAAACGAGAGACCTTCATCCTACGTGCTATGATATTCTGCACCATCAACGATTTCCCTACCCTTGAAAATTTGTCGGGCCGTAGTACAAAAGGAGCCAAAGCTTGTCCCACTGCGAAGATGAGACTGAAGAGCGTGGCTGAAGAATTGCAGGAAAATAGTGTACATGCATCACCATATGTTTCTTCTTAAGAATGACGCATATCGTAAGAGGAAGAGGGAATTTGATGGCCACAAGGAAGATGGTTCAGCCTCAAAGCCTATGACCGGGAAAGAAGTTTACTCACGGGTGAAGGAGATAGACATTGTGTTTGGAAAGGGTTGTAAATTGAAATCCCGCACGAAGAACACTTGGAAGAAGAGATCGATATTTTGGGACTTACCGTATTGGGAGCATTTAGAGGTTCGTCATTGCGTTCATGTCATACATGTAGAGAAGAATGTTTGCGACAGTTTAATCGGCCTATTGCTGAACATTCCGGGGAAGACAAATGATGGCGTCAATGTGTGGCGTGACATGATCGAAATGAAAATCAGGGCCGAGCTAGCACCGAGAGAGGATGAGAAAGGCCGTATATACCTCCCCCTGCATGCTACACTTTGTGCAAGGCTGAGAGGATAGAACTCTGCAAGTGTCTCTATGGTGTTAAAGTTCTGTCGGGGGAAATCTCCACGAGACTAAGTCCAGGTAAGAGGTTGTTCAATTTGCCCGGGGACAAGGCCCCCCGGTGGCTTGTCTCGGGCGCCGCCATTCGTCCGGGGACAAGGCCCCACGGTGGCTTGTCCCGGGTGCCGCCATTTGCCCGGGGACATGTCGCGCCCCGAGACTGGGACTACGACTACTCCTGTAGAGACCTAGCTCGCTGCAGCTAGTCCCATATATGCATAGCATACACATACCCTTGACGTCCCAGGATAAGTCAAGCACAGGAGTATATCACATTGCAACAGAGTAACTTACAAAATAGTTAAGCAGTGTGGCCTGCTGGCCTTGATATTACATAAGGAGATTACAATGCCTTCACGGCATACATGGTTTAGCAAAATAACATCTACACAGCAGAAGATAGGTGACCCACCCACAAAAGAGAAGTGGACAACAGAACAACACACATCAGGGAAATGACGGCACTGACGCTCCTCCTTCTGGATCCAATAAGTACTCCGTGCCATCATCTTGATCACAGTAGGCTCCATCTATTGATTTGTAGGTTGCAAGAGTGAGCACATACGTACTCAGCAAGTCATAGGTAAGAGTAGATACATATAGTAGTGATGACATGAATCTGGACTAGTCAAGAATTATGGATGTTTATAAAATAATCTTTTTCTTTCATACCTCATCTCATGGCAGCACTTTTCATAATATAACATCATCATTCATGTTCACTAGATTATAGCACTACCACGACACGTCGACACACGACAGCCCACGGCAGCACTCCTTATCATGACAACACATGTCATTTGGGTAATCTTGATTTAAACATATTTTATTTAGAAAATAATACTTGTGTCACACCCCGTGGATTTAATCCACCGCAGCAAACTCCTATAAAACCCGGGAGCTCGGAGTATTCGAATACGTTTTTAACTCTGCAGAGAGGTACCAATTTACCCGCAAGATATTCCACTTTCAAGCCCATCCTATCATAACAAAATGATTAGACCCCTCCTCACAACCATGTGTGAGTGGCAAGGTGGAGATAACAAGAACTTTTGTTATGCATCACTTACAATTCACCCCTGACCCTGTGGCTCTCAGCGAAACACAGTTGTGGTAGGCTGTATCATAACCTCCACCCCACCTCATTTTCCCATTACTGGGTCAAATATCAGATCACCTTCAGTGATAGTAGGAGTCAGCCTCCAAGTCAATCATCACAACACATCTCATGCAGGGGTTTCATGTACGATCCACATAAGTACTTGTTCAGGCCTGTCCCATACCAGGCTTGCGGTTAGCACGTTGTTCATGCCACTAGACGCACAACACAAGGTTCTAGTCCTTATATGCCAGTGACCAGACCATCCACAACCCTGCACCTTCAGTGCCTGCATTCCTTTGCAGTCTAGCACCTCCAGTGCTACAGCCATCCATACCATTTTCTGGTCACGGCTAAGGGTTTTATTTCATAAATATAAGTATATAAATACATATAATAGTTCATGGCTCAAAACTTGTTTATTTCACATTTCACAGATAACCATTCTAGTACTGCCAATTCATAAATCAACCATTCTCAATCTTTCACATGCAATATTATCTATATTCAAGGTTATGTTTTAGCAACATTTAAAATATAGGTTCAAGATGACCAAGGATATGACTTGCCTTCCGCGTCGTAAGAAACAGCAGTCGATGATGGGTCAACCGCGAAGTCCTCAAATTCAGCTTCTGAATCTGCTCGACGACAAACCAAACAATACACACAAATATTACTTATATATTAGAATGATTTAGGATCTATATGCAGATATGCTTAACAAGGATAACTGAACGATACTGGAGATAATTGAGATTACAAGCTGAACTGAGTTGAGATCTAGGGTTTCAAGGAATTGGCTAAGGATGGTGTTAGATGCTCTTAGGATCTGAAGGTTACAATAAGAACATTAGTTTTGTGGCTGGTTTGATCAAGAACAGCGAATGTCAGCAGATTGACATTCAGATCAAGAATCTGACATAACTTCAAGGAAAACTAGAGAGCTTATCTCAAGTTATGACAGTAGAAGAAAATGTAGATCATAACTCTACAAATTCAGTGGACAAAGTGGCTTTCAAAATGCACAATCAGAAGTGGGTAAACAAAGCCAATGTCATTGGCTGGCATGCACTGGGACAGTGTCAAAAACTAGGGTTTAGCGGCTAATATAATTCAAGGGCTCAAATCAAGTTGTGATAGAAGAAGAAAATGTTGATCACAACCTCAGGAATCTAAGGGACAAAGTTATGCCCAAAATGCACATCTGGAAGGGAGTGAAAAGGGCTAATGCCACTGACTGACATAGTCTGGCATTGATCTTGACATGGCCAGAAACTAGGGCTTGGCATAACTTTTGATCTAGAGCTCCAAATGATGCACCACTTTGTCTGGGAGGTAGACAATGATAACAGGAACAAATCATTCAACAGGATCTAGGGCAGAAGATGGCTAGAAAGTGATGAAATTCAGTGATGAACTGAGGTGAACTAGTTGCACTGGAGCAGTTCTGGACAAGATTTTGGCATGGCTATAACTTGAATTCTGGGCAGTTTCAGAGATCGAGCTAGAAGGCAAAAATGTTCGGGAGGTTGAGGCACACCTGAATGACAAAGTGGATGAAGCTGAAATGGCCAGGAATAGGTTTTCCGGTGATCGACGCCGGAGAAGAACACTGCCATTTGGGGCTTTTTAATACAGGTCGAATGAACTCGATTCCAAGCTTGGAGAGCATCTAGGAGGTATAGGGAAGCTTCTGGTACAATTAGATGGGCCGGAGGATGGCCGGAGAAGCCTGACGACGATCGCCGGTTTCTGGAGAGCTCAAAATTGGGGAAAGCTTCGATTGAAGCTCAATCTGGAGGTCTTGATGCATAGGCTTGCTGAAAATGAGTCACTGATCATTTTCTTCCACAGGAGCGAAAGCTAATTCGAGGTAATTTGGCAGATGCTGTCAATTTGGCAAGAGATGATGTGGAATGAGCTGTCACCGTGAAGCTCTTCGATGGCTCGCCGGAGAAGACGACTGCAGCGGTGAAACTTGGAAATTGGTTAAGTCCTGGTGACGTGTGGAGGAAACTGCTGAGCACAGGAGTGCTTATATAGGCTCGGCGAAGATGGCAAAGGGGAACAATGAAGAGATTGGTTGCTGTGAGTTGACTGGTTGCGTGCAGGAGCATCAGCGGCGAAGACATAGCATTAACCGGTGATGCGACGGCGACAATGGTTCTGCAGTTGATCATCATGTCGGTTCATCGGGACATGGCAAGCTGGAGCAAGCGGTGGCGACAACATTGGCGCGGCAAGGCAACGTGGCAGTGAATTGCTGACAAAAGGCTGCTGGTCGCGCGCGGGAGCATGCGCTGGTCGTCGACGCTGCAGTGGCGCTGCCACGACACGGCTGGAGCGAGGACACGTGCGCACCGGCATGCACGGTCACAAGTGCGGCGAAGCCTCACCGGCGGCGAGCAAGCGCGGCGAAATTGCACGGCTATCTCTGGTCGTGCACAGCAGCTGCTGTCCTGGTCGAATTTGGGCTTAATTGCAATTTCCAATTCTTGATTTGGACTGAACTGTAAATCTGGAGATTTGGAAGGTTTGATCTGATTTTGATTCTGCTGTTTTGGTATACTTAATTCCACAAATGATTTGGCACAGATTGAAGATAAAATTTGAGACATTTGGATGTCTTTTGATATGAACTGAAAACAGAGTAGATTAGGGTAAAATAAGTCTGAAACTTATTGATCTCGAATTCTGGGATTTAGGGTTTGATTTTGAGATACTCATAAAAGAAAAATTTGTATTGAAAAGCATTTGGGAGGTGTTCCCTGAATCAGGTTTGAATTTGGAGATGATTTGCAATATTTTGCCTTTTCTGGCTTTTAGAAAAACTGGAAAAAGAACTGATCTGCGATACTCTTGGACTGATTTGCGAAAAAGATTCAGATGGTGAAATCTGGCTGCCAACTTTTTGGATTAAGGTATTGGCATACCCTTGATCATAATTCAGGAATAATCTGGTCTGAACTTGGCTAAGATTTTGATTAAATCTGAATTTCCGAAACTTAGGGTAAAAGGTAATAACAGATATTCTGTTTTCGAAAACAGAAAAGAGTTGATAATTCTGGAAGTTAGGGAGAGAATTGAATCTGGGTTCTGAAGGCTTTTAGATTTAGGATAACTGATAGATCAAATCTGGCAAGTCAGATCTTGACTTGGGGTCACAGGATAGATTTGGAGATTTTAGGGCTAGAACAGAATAAAGCTGAGGCTGATTTGGTTGATCTAGAAGAGACATATGCATGCATGATTTTTAAGAAAGAAACTTTTCACCCCAAAACTCAGAATGTTACAGATCTACCCTCCTTAAAGAAATCTCGCCCCGAGATTTACCTAAAGCAAGGAAAGATAAGAATAGAGATAGGTTTCACTGAAACTTCTCTTCCTTCTTTCAAGTAGCTTCTTGTCATGAATGATTTTCTCTCTGAACTTTACACAATCTGATTTTCTTCTTTCTGAGTTGACATTCATGCTAGGATTCTGATTGAGTGCTTAAGATAAGTGATATTCTTCTGTAATTGTACATCTTGTACATCTATCTGATCAGTAGGCTCTTCCAAACACTTTTGGAGCTGCGAGACATGAAACACATCGTGTACTCCTGTTAATCTCACAGGTAATTCCAGTTCATAGGATGTTTCTCATTCTCTCTTGATTATCTTAAATGGTCCAATGTATCCTTAAAGATAACTTTTCATTCCCTTAGAATCTTGGTAATCCCCTAAAAAATGTGACCTTGAGATACATAAAATTTCCTAGTTCAAATAATTATTCTCTCCATCGATTATCTATATAACTCTTTTGTCGTGATTTTGCCATTTTCAACCTTTCTCTGATGAGTCTGACATGAGCTTCTGCCTCTTCTACTATCTCTGGTCCTATGACCTTTTGTTCTCCTAGCTCATTTCAATGAAATGGGGTTCTGCATTTATGTCCATATAAAGCTTCCAATGGTGCCATCTATAAATTAGCTTGATAACTGTTATTATATGTAACTCTGCAAATGGTAAACATTTGTCCCATGATGCTCCATAATCTAGTATACAAGCTCTTAGAAGATCTTCTGGGATTTGGTTGACTCTTTCTGTCTGTCCTCCTGTTTGCGGATGATATGCAGTACTGAAATCCAGCTGGGTTCCTAGGGTTTCATGCAGTCTATTCCACAATAACCCATATGGAATCATATCCTCCTTGAGTTTTAGGTAATCCTGTAATGAAATCCATACCAATTTATTCTCATTTCCATAATGGTTTTGGTAGAGGTTGTAGCTTTTCTACTATTTTCTGATGTTCTGCTTTAACTCGTCGACATGTATCACAGTTCGCAATGTATTTTGCAATCTCCCTCTTCATATTATCCCACCAAAATTTTGGTCTTCAAATCTTGATACATCTTTGTGTTACCAGGGTGTATTGAGTATGGAGTTTTATGAGCTTCATGGAGAATTATTTCCTTGAGATCACAAATTCTTTCTCGATACCATACAATTCCTTGGTTATCTTTAGTAAAGCCTTGAGCCTTTCTTAACTTGATTCGACTCTTGATCTTACAAATTTCTTCATCTTCCTTCTGGGCGTTTCCTATCTGTTCTTCAGGTTGAGGTTTTACTGTTAAAGTAGCTACCGTTCCCTGCAGTACTATCTCCACTTGATGATTCTGCAACTCTTGTTGTAGGTAAGGGTTCTTCAACATAACCATTCCTTGTAGGTTGTAAACTTTTCTGCTTGAGGCATCGGCCACTACATTAGCTTTCCCTGGATGGTACTGAATACTAAGATCATAATCTTTGATCAATTCCAGCCATCGTCGTTGACGCATGTTGAGCTCCGTCTGTGTGAAAATATACTTGAGGCCTTTATGATCTGTAAAGATCTCACACTTATGTCCAAGAAATGAAATTCTTGACATCCAAAATTCACATTTGTCAAACTTGGCATAAAATTGCCTCTCTCGTAGCCTTTCCAAGATTAGGTGTAAATGTTGCTCATGTTCTTCGTTACTCTTGGAATATACTTTGGCTCCTTGAAGTTGATCGAACAAGTCATCAATTCTTGGTAATGGGTACTTGTTCTTAATAGTGACTTCATTCAAAGCTCGGTAATCTACACACATTCGTAAAGTTCCGTCTTTCTTCCTCACAAACAAAGCTGGGGCTCCCCATGGCGAAGTACTGGGTTTGATAAATCCCTTGTTTTCCAAGTCTTCGAGTTGATTCTTGAGCTCCTCCAAATCTGTAACTGGCATCCTATAGGGATGTTTTGCTATAGGTGTTGCTCCTGGTTTAAGCTCAATACTTAATTCTATTTCTCTGCCAGGTGGCATTCCCGGAAGTTCTTCTGGAAACACATCAGGATATTGTTGCACTACGGGCACTTGTTCCAGGCATAATTTTTGCAATGCTTGAACAGATCTTAGTGGTTCCCTGACTGATGATCTTTCTGCATAGAATAGAACTCTCTCCCCTTGGCTACTGACAAGACTAAGAGTTTTCTCTTCACAGTCTACTAGGCCTTTATGTTGGGACAACCAATCCATTCCCAAAATAATGTCTAGACCTTGCAGTTCTAGAACTAGTAGATTTGCCTCAAATTCTACCCCTTCTATAATGATGGTTACATTTGGGCAGATCGAGTAGACAGATAATCTAGCCCCTGGAGTTTGTATAACCATAGAGTACTCTAGTGGTACTTGCTCTATATGCATTTCAACTTCAGATGCAAATGCTCTTGACATGAATGAATTTGTAGCACCAGGATCAAACAATATTAAGACAGATGCAAATTGAATCAGGAATCTACCTAGAAGAATGTCGGTGGCGTTGCCTGCTTCTTGAATTGAAGTATAGTTTAATCTTCCTCCTTGGGTTGCAGTTGGTGCTCTACCTCTTTCTCTTCCTCGATTAGCCATGTTCCCTCCTCTTCCTGGTGGAGTTCCTTTAGGCTTCGGTGCTGGTGGCACTGGTACTCTGGGGGCTTCTGGTTGTGTTCCTGTCTGTAATCTGGCAATAGATGGTGGAAGCCGGGTCCAAGGACAAAATTCTCTATGATGTCCACGCTGCCAACAGTGATAACATTGAGTGTTCATATAAGGGTTTCCCTTGCTTCTGGTAAATATGGCTCTTTTTCTCTTGGGGTTCTGTAGTGGTGATGTTCTAGGTGCTACTGACTGTATCTTTGCTTGAGATATGGCTATGGGTCTAGGGAATTGGATCCAGGGACAGAATTCTTTGCGATGCCCATGCTGTTTGCAATGAAAACATTTGACACTCGCGTGAGGACAGTTCTTTTGAAGGTGATTTCCTTTGCAATTGGGGCACCTCATTCTTATTGGTCTGGAAGTTTGGTATGATGGTTGAAAACTAGAGTTGGTAGGGATTCTCCTTCTAGTTGAGTTTAGTTGTGGTTGCAGTTGTTGGGGCATTCTTCTCTTCCGATCTTCTCCCTCTGTATTTTCCTTCTGTGGAGGATTGGAACTCTGAGGTTCTTGCTGAAACAAGGGATTTCTTGTCATAATATCTTCTTCCTGAGGAGTCTGTTCCCCGTCTTCTCCACTGCATTGAGATCTTCCTCTTGTATTGACCATGGTAGCTCTGAAAAAGAAGTTTGGGCTGATCTAACTATCTAGGGCCAACTAAGACAACAATGCAGAAAATAATGCAAACTACTTTAGTGCATGAAATACTTAGGCTACTAGCCATAATACACAAGTTAACCATTGCAAAGCAACAGCGAATCACAAAACTATCAAGAGCATCACTAGCTCTATCTACACCAACCCCTAAGACACTCTGGAAAAAAAAAAACAGAACGCACTCTCACAATCTTACCGAATTTTAGAAAATCCAAATAAAATTTTGAAATAAAAGTTTTCAAGAGCTACAAAGCTCATTGTTTTTATCAAAATACAATTTTCATCAAATAGTTTTCTAAATAAATTACGTCTTCCTGGCACGGCCAATCCCTAAAGGTGTCGTCCTACAGTCAAGTTCTCATGTTGCTCTGATACCAACTTTTCTTGTCGCGCCCCGAGACTGGGACTACGACTACTCCTGTAGAGACCTAGCTCGCTGCAGCTAGTCCCATATATGCATAGCATACACATACCCTTGACGTCCCAGGATAAGTCAAGCACAGGAGTATATCACATTGCAACAGAGTAACTTACAAAATAGTTAAGCAGTGTGGCCTGCTGGCCTTGATATTACATAAGGAGATTACAATGCCTTCACGGCATACATGGTTTAGCAAAATAACATCTACACAGCAGAAGATAGGTGACCCACCCACAAAAGAGAAGTGGACAGCAGAACAACACACATCAGGGAAATGACGGCACTGACGCTCCTCCTTCTGGATCCAATAAGTACTCCGTGCCATCATCTTGATCACAGTAGGCTCCATCTATTGATTTGTAGGTTGCAAGAGTGAGCACATACGTACTCAGCAAGTCATAGGTAAGAGTAGATACATATAGTAGTGATGACATGAATCTGGACTAGTCAAGAATTATGGATGTTTATAAAATAATCTTTTTCTTTCATACCTCATCTCATGGCAGCACTTTTCATAATATAACATCATCATTCATGTTCACTAGATTATAGCACTACCACGACACGTCGACACACGACAGCCCACGGCAGCACTCCTTATCATGACAACACATGTCATTTGGGTAATCTTGATTTAAACATATTTTATTTAGAAAATAATACTTGTGTCACACCCCGTGGATTTAATCCTCCGCAGCAGACTCCTATAAAACCCGGGAGCTCGGAGTATTCGAATACGTTTTTAACTCTGCAGAGAGGTACCAATTTACCCGCAAGATATTCCACTTTCAAGCCCATCCTATCATAACAAAATGATTAGACCCCTCCTCACAACCATGTGTGAGTGGCAAGGTGGAGATAACAAGAACTTTTGTTATGCATCACTTACAATTCACCCCTGACCCTGTGGCTCTCAGCGAAACACAGTTGTGGTAGGCTGTATCATAACCTCCACCCCACCTCATTTTCCCATTACTGGGTCAAATATCAGATCACCTTCAGTGATAGTAGGAGTCAGCCTCCAAGTCAATCATCACAACACATCTCATGCAGGGGTTTCATGTACGATCCACATAAGTACTTGTTCAGGCCTGTCCCATACCAGGCTTGCGGTTAGCACGTTGTTCATGCCACTAGACGCACAACACAAGGTTCTAGTCCTTATATGCCAGTGACCAGACCATCCACAACCCTGCACCTTCAGTGCCTGCATTCCTTTGCAGTCTAGCACCTCCAGTGCTACAGCCATCCATACCATTTTCTGGTCACGGCTAAGGGTTTTATTTCATAAATATAAGTATATAAATACATATAATAGTTCATGGCTCAAAACTTGTTTATTTCACATTTCACAGATAACCAATCTAGTACTGCCAATTCATAAATCAACCATTCTCAATCTTTCACATGCAATATTATCTATATTCAAGGTTATGTTTTAGCAACATTTAAAATATAGGTTCAAGATGACCAAGGATATGACTTGCCTTCCGCGTCGTAAGAAACAGCAGTCGATGACGGGTCAACCGCGAAGTCCTCAAATTCAGCTTCTGAATCTGCTCGACGACAAACCAAACAATACACACAAATATTACTTATATATTAGAATGATTTAGGATCTATATGCAGATATGCTTAACAAGGATAACTGAACGATACTGGAGATAATTGAGATTACAAGCTGAACTGAGTTGAGATCTAGGGTTTCAAGGAATTGGCTAAGGATGGTGTTAGATGCTCTTAGGATCTGAAGGTTACAATAAGAACATTAGTTTTGTGGCTGGTTTGATCAAGAACAGCGAATGTCAGCAGATTGACATTCAGATCAAGAATATGACATAACTTCAAGGAAAACTAGAGAGCTTATCTCAAGTTATGACAGTAGAAGAAAATGTAGATCATAACTCTACAAATTCAGTGGACAAAGTGGCTTTCAAAATGCACAATCAGAAGTGGGTAAACAAGGCCAATGTCATTGGCTGGCATGCACTGGGACAGTGTCAAAAACTAGGGTTTAGCGGCTAATATAATTCAAGGGCTCAAATCAAGTTGTGATAGAAGAAGAAAATGTTGATCACAACCTCAGGAATCTAAGGGACAAAGTTATGCCCAAAATGCACATCTGGAAGGGAGTGAAAAGGGCTAATGCCACTGACTGACATAGTCTGGCATTGATCTTGACATGGCCAGAAACTAGGGCTTGGCATAACTTTTGATCTAGAGCTCCAAATGATGCACCACTTTGTCTGGGAGGTAGACAATGATAACAGGAACAAATCATTCAACAGGATCTAGGGCAGAAGATGGCTAGAAAGTGATGAAATTCAGTGATGAACTGAGGTGAACTAGTTGCACTGGAGCAGTTCTGGACAAGATTTTGGCTTGGCTATAACTTGAACTCTGGGCAGTTTCAGAGATCGAGCAAGAAGGAAAAAATGTTCAGGAGGTTGAGGCACACCTGAATGACAAAGTGGATGAAGCTGAAATGGCCAGGAATAGGTTTTCCAGTGATCGACGCCGGAGAAGAACACTGCCATTTGGGGCTTTTTAATACAGGTCGAATGAACTCGATTCCAAGCTTGGAGAGCATCTAGGAGGTATAGGGAAGCTTCTGGTACAATTAGATGGGCCGGAGGATGGCCGGAGAAGCCTGACGTCGATCGCCGGTTTCTGGAGAGCTCAAAATTGGGGAAAGCTTCGATTGAAGCTCAATCTGGAGGTCTTGATGCATAGGCTTGCTGAAAATGAGTCACTGATCATTTTCTTCCACAGGAGCGAAAGCTAATTCGAGGTAATTTGGCATATGCTGTCAATTTGGCAAGAGATGATGTGGAATGAGCTGTCACCGTGAAGCTCTTCGATGGCTCGCCGGAGAAGATGACTGCAGCGGTGAAACTTGGAAATTGGTTAAGTCCTGGTGACGTGTGGAGGAAACTGCTGAGCACAGGAGTGCTTATATAGGCTCGGCGAAGATGGCAAAGGGGAACAATGAAGAGATTGGTTGCTGTGAGTTGACTGGTTGCGTGCAGGAGCATCAGCGGCGAAGACATAGCATTAACCGGTGATGCGACGGCGACAATGGTTCTGCAGTTGATCATCATGTCGGTTCATCGGGACATGGCAAGCTGGAGCAAGCGGTGGCGACAACATTGGCGCGGCAAGGCAACGTGGCAGTGAATTGCTGACAAAAGGCTGCTGGTCGCACGCGGGAGCATGCGCTGGTCGTCAACGCTGCAGTGGCGCTGCCACGACACGGCTGGAGCGAGGACACGTGCGCACCGGCATGCACGGTCACAAGTGCGGCGAAGCCTCACCGGCGGCGAGCAAGCGCGGCGAAATTGCACGGCTATCTCTGGTCGTGCACAGCAGCTGCTGTCCTGGTCGAATTTGGGCTTAATTGCAATTTCCAATTCTTGATTTGGATTGAACTGTAAATCTGGAGATTTGGAAGGTTTGATCTGATTTTGATTCTGCTGTTTTGGTATACTTAATTCCACAAATGATTTGGCACAGATTGAAGATAAAATTTGAGACATTTGGATGTCTTTTGATATGAACTGAAAACAGAGTAGATTAGGGTAAAATAAGTCTGAAACTTATTGATCTCGAATTTTGGGATTTAGGGTTTGATTTTGAGATACTCATAAAAGAAGAATTGTATTGAAAAGCATTTGGGAGGTGTTCCCTGAATCAGGTTTGAATTTGGAGATGATTTGCAATATTTTGCCTTTTCTGGCTTTTAGAAAAACTGGAAAAAGAACTGATCTGCGATACTCTTGGACTGATTTGCGAAAAAGATTCATATGGTGAAATCTGGCTGCCAACTTTTTGGATTAAGGTATTGGCATACCCTTGATCATAATTCAGGAATAATCTGGTCTGAACTTGGCTAAGAGTTTGATTAAATCTGAATTTCTGAAACATAGGGTAAAAGGCAATAACAGATATTCTGTTTTCGAAAACAGAAAAGAGTTGATAATTCTGGAAGTTAGGGATAGAATTGAATCTGGGTTCTGAAGGCTTTTAGATTTAGGATAACTGATAGATCAAATCTGGCAAGTCAGATCTTGACTTGGGGTCACAGGATAGATTTGGAGATTTTAGGGCTAGAACAGAATAAAGCTGAGGCTAATTTGGTTGATCTAGAAGAGACATATGCATGCATGATTTTTAAGAAAGAAACTTTTCACCCCAAAACTCAGAATGTTACAGGACAAGGCCACCCCCGGTGGCTTGTTCCCGGGCGCCGCCATTCGCCCGGGGACAAGCGCCACCGGGCTTGTCCTGAGCGTCACCATTCACCCGGGGACAAGGCCCCCCAGTGGCTTGTCCCGGGCACCTCCTTTGGCCTGGGGACAAGGCCCCCCGGTGGCTTGTCCCGGGTGCCGCCTTTTTCCTGGGGACAAGGCCCCCCGGTGGCTTGTCCTGGGCGCCGCCATTGGCCGGGAGACAAGGCCCCACGGTGGCTTGTCCCAGGAGTCGTCGTCCTTCCAGAAGCAGGAGTCTCCAGTCCCGGGTCACGTGATGGTCACGCGGGAAGCGCCTCGCGAACCGGCGGACACCTGTCAAGCATCTAAGGTCCCTGACCGGAAGAAGGACGTCGCTACCCCTCGATCCAATGGTGGAAGGCGGGGTAGTTTAGTGTTTTTGCTTCTTTTGGTGCTATATAAGCCCTTGTATACCTCATGTAAAGGGGACAATGCATTATTATTTGGAATAGACAATCTCACAGGTGTGCTCCGGAGCCATCTCTCCCCCGAGAGAGCTCCCCTAGGCAACTCCGGTTGGGAGCACGCCAGCAGGACTAGGGTCTCCACTGAGTCCCGAACCTATATAAATCCTCGTGTCATTCACTGTGTTTGCCCGACGGGAGAGGATCGGTCACTCGGTCAGCTCACGTCATATTTTCTTCGCTAGGATCTCCTACAAAACCTGCCATGGTATTCGCAATACCACGACAAGTTCCATCGGGTTAGCCCGCAAATATGAAAAAGCTTGTGTCCATGGGTGATTTGAAATTGCTTCTATGAAGTCTCACGATTGTCACGTGTTGATGACACAAATGCTTCCTCTTGCCATCCGGAGTATTCTGCCGCATAAGGTCAGAGAGACGATCACGAGGCTGTGTTATTTCTTCAATGCAATTTCTTGCAAGGTCATTGATCCTGAGGGACTAGATTCTCTGCAGAGCGAGGTGGTTCAAACTCTCTGTCAGCTTGAGATGTATTTTCCTCCGTCGTTTTTTGATATCATGGTCCATCTCACTGTCCACCTTTTCAGAGAAATCAAAGTATGTGGACTCGTGTTCCTATGTTATATGTATCCATTCAAGAGGTACATGGGTGTACTTAAGGTCTACGTGAGAAATCGCTCTCGGCTCGAGGGTAGCATTGTCGAAGGTTATGCAGCGGAAGAGGTTGTTGAGTTCTGCGTTGATTACATGGCCGAGGTAGAAGCAATAGGAGTCCCTGTGTCTCGTCACGAGGGGAGGCTTGATGGCGTTGGGACTATTAGACGGAGAGAAATCACTCCTGATTACGATATGTACTCGAAAGCTCATTTTTGGGTCTTGCAACACATGACGGAGGTGTCTCCGTACATCAACAATCACAAGGAGATGCTACGACAAGAAAATCCTTGCCGATCCGAGATTTGGATCACGAGAGAACATAACAGTCGATTCAATGTGTGGATGAAAGTGCCAAATCACCGGGGAGTCTACAAGTGAGAACCTTAAATGGTTGGCAAAAGGGCCCACATTTACTGTACAGACATGGCAGGGATATGACATCAATGGGTACACATTTTACATGAAAGCTCAAGATCGAAAGAGCACTGTGCAAAATAGTGGAGTGAGCGTAGAAGCTTTTAATGAGGTGTTTAGTGAGACAGGCCCAACAAGGGTAGTATATGGATTGAACTCGCACTACGGGTTCATAGAAGAAATTTGGGAGCTCGATTACGTACTGTTTAAGATTCCCCTATTTCGGTGCCGATGGGTCCAAATCTCACAGGGTGTGAAGGTTGACAGTTACGGTTTCACTTATGTGGATCTCGATCGAGTTGCTTATAAAGATAAGCCATTCATACTTGCAAAGGAAGCCATTCGGTCATTTATGTCACTGACCCGGCCAATAAGAAGTGGCACGTCGTCCTTCATGGCAAGAGAAGGATTGTTGGAGTTGAAAATGTCGTAGACGAGGAAGAATACAATCAATTTGATGAGATGCCTCCATTTGGAGATGGTGTACAGGTCGATACTGAAGACACCGACGAAACCAGTTACGTGCGTATGGATCACCAGGAAGGGTTATACTTTAATGGTAATCAACCATCCTTATCTCTCTGTTTCCATCGGTATAGCTTATATATCCTCGAATTATCGTCTTTGCAGGGCCGCGGCAAGTGGAAAGTTGAGGATAACATGGGTGTGTATGTGGAAATTGTCGGTCAAAGTCCCCATTTGTATGTAACATTTATTAATTTGAACATGCTCCACATTGTATGTTAAATTTATCTGAGTGTCTCTTGAGGTTTCATTTAAAACAAGTTTTCTAGCATTTGGACATCATTTGCATAGATTTGAGTCTTTTTGGATACTAAAATTTCAGTATTCAGAGTTACAGAGTTTCTGATTGTAAAGCTCTACATCATTGTGTTCTGAGTTCAGAGTTTAGAGTTCATATGCGGTTCAGAGTTCACAACCGTCTGTGATATATTAACATCACAGATATTATGCAAATGATTTCACAGACGGTCTATTACAGACGGTTGTGAAATAAAAACCGTCTGTGATGTTAATATATCACAGACGGTTGTGAACTCTGAAACGTCTGTGATAATCTCTCTGCATGTACATAGTTCAAGGCGGCGACGGTCTATCACAGAGGGTTGTCAAATAAAAACCATCTGTGATGTTAATATATCACAGACGGTTGTGAACTCTGAACCGTTTGTGATAATCTCTCTACATATACATAGTTCAAGGTAGCGACGGTATATCATAGATGATTGTGAAATAAAAATCGTCTGTGATGTTAATATATCACAGACGGTTGTGAACTCTGAACCGTTAGTGATAATCTCTCTACATGGTACATAGTTCAAGGCGGGCATTGTCCCACTCATTTCCACACGTCACAACTCTTCACTTGCCCTAGCTCCCTCTGCCCTTGCACCGTCCGATACGATCACCTCCATCGCCTCCCCACCGTCTGTCGCGATCACCTCCATCGCCTCCCCACCGTCAGGCGCGATCACCTCCATCGCCCTCCCACCTTCCGACACAATCACCTCCATCGCCTCCCCACCGTTTCTGCCATTCTTGGTCAATTATAAGTATATGTGTTTAATTATAAAATTATTAGTTTCAGATTTACTTACACTTTTCTCTCTTTCGCTAATGTTAGGAACTGATATGTCCGGTGATGAAATGAACCGGTCGGGGAGTCAGAGTGACCTCTCTGGCGATGAGACACCTGGGCCGGAGGTCGCCCTGTCCACCGTGACCCAGTCGCAGAAGAGAAAGGGGCGAGGCCAGATGATGTGCGCGTGTCTCAACAAGCGGGAAAAGTAGCACATATAGTTCGATGACAATGGTGTGCCGGAAGCTCCGGACAAACTTGTCGGTCAGTACCGCTCACAATGTGGCAAAGTGGCAAGGGAGCGGGTTCCCATCACCACCTCCGAGTGGGGTCAAGTGCCCCAAGAGTGCAAGGATGCGCTGTGGGAAGAAGTGCAGGCGGCGTTTCACATTCCCGAGGATTGCCAGTTTATCATCCGCCGGACGACACTGATGTCAATAAACAAGGCGTGGAGGAACTTCAAGAGCCATCTTGTCAAGCACTATGTGAAGGAGTCGAAGACCCCCTTCAATGTCTACCCTTTCGTGACTCCCAAGGCATGGCAGCAGTTCATGGAGATGAAGGGCACGCCCGAGTTCCAGGCGCTTAGTGAGAAGGGCAAGCTAACCGGGCCAACAATACCCACCCACATAGACTAGGCACCTATGGGTATGTGGGGAAGAAGGCATTGTGGAGGAAGTAGGACGAGGAGGCTTCCCAGTCTTCGTCCGCTGCTCCTTATGTGGCCATAACGGACGTGCGCCCCCACAATTGGTGCCAAGCAAGATCAACGATGACCTCCTCCCGAATCGTCTCTAGGAATAATCCTGCGGACAGGGAAGTAACCGAGCAAGATCTCTAGCTTTGTAGGATCACTTACTATCCTCGTAACACGCATGCAATGGGTTTTATTGCTAAGTTCTCCTGTTGCAGGCCACGCTGAGTGCGCAGGTGGCATCCGGAGAGTTCGACCCTAGGAGGGACGGGGATATCCTCACGACAACGGTAGGAAACAAGGAGCATCTGGGCCGCGTGCGCGGCCTCGGTGCCACTATGCCGTGGAGGGATGGTTTCCCTGATGATGAGAAGGTGGCAAAGAGGAGAAAGAGATCCCACAAAGCCCGCGACGAACAGCTCAAGGAGGAGATGTGATCAGAGTTCACTGCTCGGGACAAAGCACTCCTATAGCAGTTGTCGGAGATGCGGGCATGTATGAAGAGCTAAAACAGGCGACCCAAGGCACCCCCCTTACAACAGTGGAATTACTGAGCCCCAATCTTCGCCACCGTAGTAGCTGCGTGTCCACTCCGAGGTCTTCGCAGCTGGAGCCCTCTTGATAATATCCAGTGGACTTTCTGCAGGTAATGACTGCTTTTCTATGTTAATTCATTCGAAAGTGAAAAATGGTGAAATTCAATATGTTAATGCGCACTGTTTATAGGAACCCGCCTCCTGCAAGTTTATGGTGCTGGCTGGTCTCTACCTGATCGAGGCTGGCCGTGGGATGGCGCAACCATGCACAGAGGGGGCCACAATCCACAGTGTCCCTCTATATGAGGGTTTTGCACGGGTCCAGGTGGACAATGTCTCCGACCATTGTAAGGGATTTTCGTTCGACAAGCCGCTGAATGATGAGATTACCACTCTCGGGGATGCGGTGCACACATTCGTGCAATGGCCTAAGAAGGACACCGTCCTGGATGAGGTAATTCCCCCACCAGTTGCATAATTCGTACTGTAATAATAGCACTCAGAGTTAGTGACTATTACAATACGTAGGTTCTTACATCACAGATGAACACCGACACTCGGCCTACTAGCCAGCCGACCCCTCCAAGAAGCCAACCAACAGGTCCGATGACGAAGCTGACTCCGACTAAGAGACAACCAATCAAGAAGCTGGTTAGTAGGGGAAAAGCAAAGAAGAGCACGATGAAGGAGAGTGAGAAGAGTGCGCCATCAACTCTCATGCCGTTCGCTTTGGGGATGCCCATGGCCTCCGACACCGCAATTTCTAGCATGGGGTTAGCATGCCAGAGCCTACATGGATGGTACATGCAGAGGACAAATAAGACTAGGACGCAGCGTCCGATGCACATCATGGTCTAGTACACCATGGTAGAGTTCCATAATGACGTCGGGACCTACTCAGTGACCTTCGAAGACCTGCACAATTTACTCAACAAAGACGCACTCGACGTGTCAATCCTGCCGTCTTGAGTGCTATAAGTATCCTACTATCATACGCCTGTTCGTGCATATACGGATATATGTCATTTATTAATTGGTTAATTCCGTGCAGCTGCATGACTAGATATACCAAAGCTAAGTACGAACCTGTTGGTTTCTTGGACCCCCAGATGGTCACCGAGGTGATGTTTAGGACCGACGCGAACTTCGTTGTCGACTACATCAAAGAGGTTGCTTGCTCAGGTCGACAAGCAGTACATACTTGTACCCTACAACCAGAGCTGAGTGCTTTCATCAGTACTTCACCTGTAGATTAGTGTCTCCATATGCACATCCCCAGACAGATTAAATTATTAATTCTTTATGCGTAACATGTAGCTATCACTAGATCCTGCTAGTACTTATTCCGAAAAGGAACAAGGTGTTCTACCTTGATTCATTGTAGAGGAAAGGGTACGAGTATTGCGGCACACGAGATGTATTCGATAGGTTAACATGTTTTATGATATTCATGTGGACTTGTCTTGCATCTATATTTACAGTTCTCAAATTGTCAATTTTGACTATCCTCAAACTGTCAATTTCGACTATCTGCAGGGCTTTCACAAACTACTTTGCCGAGGGAGGGCGACAGCACAAGCGGCGAGCCGATAAGTTTCAGTGGTTAAAATTTTTGGTACAAATTTCAACCAGCATCTGTTTTACTTTATGACATGTCCCCAGCTAACTCTCGGTCTGTACATTGGCAGTGCCATCAGCAGCCGAACGACAATACATGTGGGGTCTACGTGATGCGCCAATATATGACCTCATCACCGCTCATCGACCAGATTTCCCCGAGGTATACAACTACTGCCCTTGTATCGATTTGGCAGAATTTACAACTGCTTTAAGCTAATTTTTCTGTACCAACTCTTATTTGTAGGGGGTCGACTTCCCCTCAAAAAGCTTTGACCCTCGGCAGATTGGTATAGTCCGAGGGATGTTCACTGAGTTTTTCTTTACAGAGGTCATATCAACCAAGGGGAAGTTTAGGGACCCGCAAGGTTCGTATTAGTGCAGCCTTACTAACTGAGACAAATTGCAGGGCATCAAACTGAGAAATAGATATAGATAGTATAGTACATCTACGATACTGAATTTAATTGTCGATTACATTTATTTGGTCAATCTCAATTGTACATATTTCTAAGTTATGTGCTGTATATATGACATGCATGCTATTGTACATGTTTCTAAGTTCTGTGCATGTATGAGATGAACTGTATATATTTCTGAGTACTGTGCATGTATGAAATGAACTGTATATATGAAATTCTATTGTACAAAGGGCATAGCTAGCATGATTCGTGAGGCTAGCCACAAAAAAAAAGAAATTTATTTTAAAAAATATTAATATGCACATACTGTTTTGAGATAAAAATCGTATATGATAAATCGATCTATGTATGTATCACAAAGTATTACAGATGGTTATAAGCTCAACACCCTCTGTGATACTCATACTATCACTGACGGTTATAAACTCAACACCCTGTGTGATACTCATACTATCACTGATGGTTATGAGATGACAACTGTCTGTGATACTCATACTACACAGACTGTTATAAAATCAAAACTGTCTGTGATAAGGACACTATCACAGACAGTTCTAGATTACAATTGTCTCCGATAATGACACTATCCCAGATGATTTTGACCTCAAAACTGTCTGTGATAAGGACACTATCACAGACGGTTCGGATGATATAACCGTATGTGATAGGACACTATCCCTGATTGTTTTGAACTCAAAACCTTCTGTGATACTCATACTACACAGACGGTTATAAGCTTAACACCGTCTGTGATAGTATGAGTATCACAAACGATTTTGATCTTATAATAGTCTGCGTAGTATGAGTATCACAGACGGTTTTGCTCTTATAAAAGTCTGTGATGGGAAAAATCATGGATGATTTAGAACCATTAGTGGTAGTACTCGATTATCAGTGACTCGAATATCATAGACGGTTCGACACCGTCTGTGATGACTGTTTTGACCCGATTGTGATAATGTATTATGTAGTAGTGAAGTAAGTATGCGGATCGCACATGAAACCCCTGCATGAGATGGAAAGTGGTGCACGATTGGCACGGAGTGCGGCTGCTACACATATCACTGGATGTGATGATGCACGTTGACCCAGTAATGGGGAGATGCAGTCAGGGTGGGGGTATAGCCCGCCACAACTGTGGTTTGTCCGACCACAAGGTCGGGGGTGAATTGTAAGTGAAACATAACAAAAGTTCTTGTAATCTTCACCTTTCCAGTCACATTATGCAGTGAGAAAGGGTCTAATCATATTAATAGGATGGGCATGAAAGTGGAATATCTTGCTGGTAAATTGGTATCCCTCTGTAGAGTTAAAAACGTATTCGAATACTCCGAGCTCCTGGGTTTTGTATAGGAGTCTGCTGCGGTGGATTAAATCCACGGGGTGTGGCATAAGAATGTGTAGGATCGAGGATGCCGACTAGAGGGGGTGAATAGGAGGCTTTAAAACTTTTCAATAAAAACAACTTTTGCAAATAAAGAGAACCAAAAACAATTGAACAATATATTGCACAATTAAAACGGAAGAGAAGACAAACACGAAGATTTATCCCGAGGTCTCAGACCTACGCCTGGTCTCCCCTACTCCTCGTTGAAGCACTCAAATGAATGAGTCTTGCTTCAATAACCACGAAGGATATTTATCACTAGTGATTGCTCCTTGTCCACTCCAGAAAGGTGAGCATCGATGCCTTTTACAATCACGCCGAGTCTCTCCGACAATCTCGCCGAGTCTCTCCGGCAATCTCCGAAATGGAGAGATCAATGGCCACACCACCAAACCGTCTAGGTGAGGGCGTTCACCAAGAGTAATAAGTTGCAAGGTCTCTTCTAGACCTCCAACAATCACCGAGAAACTCTAAGTATGCAAACGATGCGAACAGAACACTCGGTGGATCACAAAACTCACAAATGTGCAGCGAAGAGTGCGAAGGCGACTCGCGTGCCACCAGGAATAATCAACCGGGGCACGGTCGGGTGGAGATGGAGAGCGAGTCCCAGATGGCTGACCCGTTGAACGACTGCTGTTTGTAGCATTCTTTCGACGAGAAACGCATCGAGACGAGGACGGCTGATCAGACATGATGCAAAGAAAAACTGATAGGTGAAAACAGGGACCTTTGTGGAGAACAAAACAGGGACCTTTTGATGCTAAGAATGAAAGCTCAAATGTGTATAAGAGAATGAGGCCGCTTGATGTGTGAAACAAATCCTCAAAGCCTCTATTTATAGCCCAAATGAACAAAAGAGCCGTTGTGCACGAGCTGAGAAGAAACAGTACACGCTGACAGTTAGCATAGGTCACGACCAGTAAGAAACAATGTACGAAGAAAACTCAGCTAGCCGTTTGAGGTTGAAAAAGGAAACAAAACAACACATACTCACAGTCAACAACACATGATGATAGTCAGCATCCACAACCACAGCTCGACAAAGATCACAGATAAAACTTAGCTAGCCGTTTTTGGTTGCATATAAAAAGAAGTCACTCATGATGACAGTCAGCATCACATGCTGATAGCCAGCATCGACCAAAAAAATGACCAGTTAAAACAAACTCAAAAACAAAACAGATGAGGTCGAAATTCATGCTGACAGTCAGCAACACATGCTAACAGTCAGCGTAAGTCAAAAAGTTTCAGCTCAAAAAACATGCTCTCTGGACAAATGTCTGCAACGAAAACTGACATTTCATGTTGAAAGTCAGCATCACATGCTGACAGTCAACGTGGATAAAAAAAGTCATAAATTTTGATCCAGAGGTCTGATTGAAGTGTTTTATAGCTTCTGTAAAAGATAATTTAAATGGCTATATTTGTCAACAAAAGTAAAACCCAGATTAGTCTAGATCTTTCTAGAAAATGCAAAAAACACTTCTGCTACCAAAAAACTCATCTGAAAAACCAAATCATTTCAAAACAAATCCAACCGAAAAGAATGAATGCAATGACTTAGAACTTTCTCGGTTTATGCTAGAAATGTAGAGAGGACTTGCAACCCCTCTTTATAGTACGGTTCAAACTAAAAACAAATTTCTAAACTAATCAAACTCCAAACACCGAGATCGGTAAAAATAAAAACAGATTTTACCTTAGATCCTTTGCAACTTCAATCTTGCGATTTGCGTATCTTCTTTGTAGGTTCTTAAGACTTCTTGCTTGATCATCTTTCATATCTGTGCCAAAAGAACTCTATATCCAAATAGCTCAAGAATTACAGTTAGTCTGAAATGTTTGTTTTCATTAATCATCAAAATCAGGCATAAAGGCCTAGATGCAACAATCTCTCCCTTTTTGATGATTGATGACAACAAGTGTTCGATAATAATAAAAAGCAATTACTCCCCCTAAGTGTATGCATGAGATCAAATAATATATGATACAACGAGAAGTTCAGATCATCATAAGTCAATAAGGATCAATCAACATCATATAATAAAGATCAAATCATCGTATATAAAACATGGTCAAACATCCATACAGCAAGGCATCCAAACATAACAACTATATATCATAAAAGAAATGCCATAAAAAATTCTCCCCCTTTGTCATCTAACACAAAAAGGTGGGAGTCGACATAAACAAAAAGACTACAGCCTAATCCTGCTCACTAGAGGAAAAACCTAGGACGGCTGTATCTCCGGACCTGCTGGAGATCTAGTCGGGTCGACCACTGGAGAAGTTGGGGCAACGGAGGCTGGTGCAGCATCTGAAGTAGTACCGGGTGAGGAGGCAGCTAGGCGGGCCCTCTTGCGAGGGACAGGAGTGGCAGAAGATGGCAAACAATCCAACAGCTACTCCTGCTAAGCCTGAAGACGAACTAGGATCTGGTGATGCTCCTTCTGGGTGCGCAAAATCTGCTGCTGACTCTGGAGCAACTGATCTAAGGTGTGCTGGAGCTGAGCAAAGGAGGATGACCCAGTGCTCGTGTCGCTAGTAAGTACCGGATCAGCTACCTGACCTACAACGTCATCTCCCGACTCACCAACAGCATCGTCATCAGATGCGGGAGAAGAGGGCCCAAGTGTAGCTGCAGGGCGAGCACTAAGACGGCGATCAGCCTGACCCAGAGGGTAGAAGACCAGCGGGTGGTGAGGCCGAGGAAGCTCAGCGTCAATGACCCGGATGTGTAGAAGTATCGCCATGATGTATGGAGCATACACCAGATGACGACACGGGGCAAGAAGAACGTGCTGAATCTCACTGATGAGGAGATCAGTGACAACGAAAGGCTCCTCCCAGAAGATGGAAATCAGAACATGGAGGGCAAGATAGGTAACCCTGGCCCTGTCTCTAGTCATCGGAAGCAGAGTGAGACGAAGGATCATCAGGGCCTGGTCAAATCGCGGCGCAGACTAGCGATGTGACGGAGCTGGAAGGGGCCGCAGTAGGGCATGGCCACCTCCTGATGCTCAAGGTCAGGGAGAGTGTGGAGCTGGCATCCGGAAGCGAGACGAACAAGACCAAGAGCAGCCTCAAACTGCTCCTTCGTGATAGTGTGGACCAGGAGGCCTATCATGAAGGTCAGTGAGTCGCACTGAGGACAGATAAAAATGGTAGCATAGAACTGGCGAATGGGCTCATCAGCCTAATGAAGAGAGGAGTCAGAGAAGAGATCTCTGAACCCTACAGAAGCAAAGGAGTCGGCTAGAGAGACAATGCTTGTGCGAGGGCAATCGTCTGCCAAGAGAGGGAGTGATGAACAAAAATGGGGACACGGCTATAAATGCTAGTCCACAGATCAAGGTGCAGGTTTGTGTAAAATGTAAGAACCTGGCAAGAGTCACGACCAGTGGGGCGCGGCGACATATATGGGTTTGTGGAGCGAAGAGTGCGAAGGCGACTCGCGTGCCACCAGGAATAATCAACCGGGGCACGGTCGGGTGGAGATGGAGAGCGAGTCCCAGATGGCTGACCCGTTGAACGACTGCTGTTTGCAGCGTTCTTTCGACAGGAAACGCGTCGAGATGAGGACGGCTGATCAGACATGATGCAAAGAAAAACTGAGTGGTGAAAACAGGTACCTTTGTGGAGAACCAAACAGGGGAGCCGACGAACATCGAGGCGATGACGACGGCGAGCAAGGCCGGTGAAAACTGTCGGCAAGAGAAGAGGGAGACACGACGAGGCAGTGGCACGGTGAGGTGGTGGCTTGGTGAAGGTGGTGGTACGGCAAGGCACGGCGAGATGGCGCAGCGAGAGAAGGGCACGGCGAGGCGATCCATGGCGAGGCACGATGTGGCGGTGCTCAACAAGGCACAGTGCGGCAGTGATGAGGTGCAATGTGGCACGGTGAGGCGAGGCGCGGCACAGTAGTGGCAAGGTGCGGCGCAACAAAAAATGGCAGCGGCGGCGAGAAGACTATGGGACGGGAAAAAGAAACAGGGGTTTAGGGTTTTAGGGGTCACACACTGACAGTCAATATGATATACTGACAGTCAGCACAAAAACCAGGGTTTTAAAATTGACAGTCGGTGTGAAATGCTGACAATCAGTGTGTGTCACCACTTTGACCAGCGGCTACGACCAGGTGCTGAAATGAATAACTGACAGTCAGTGTCGAAGCTTACTATCAGCATGGTCAATGACTTTGACCAGAGGCTACTACCAGGCTCCTAAGCAAAGAACTGACAGTCAGTTTGTGATGCTGACTGTCAGCATGGGTAATGACTTCGACCAGATAGCAGATTTTGATCAGAGAGAGAATAAAAGATATTTTAATGTATTTAACATATCAACTAGCATTTGAGATATCAATTATATTTAATTCATCTCTTAGAAAGCAAAATCTAGTTTCATCTAAGGGTTTGGTGAAAATATCTGCTAGTTGCATCTCAGTTCTAATATAACTTACATCAATATTCCCTTTTGCCACATGATCTCTTATAAAATGGTGCCGTATTTCAATGTGCTTGGTTCTAGAGTGTTGAACAGGATTATTAGCAATTTTAATGGCACTTTCATTATCACACAAGAGTGGCACTTTCTCAAATGTAATTCTATAATCCAAAAATGTTTGCTTCATCCACAAAATTTGAGCACAATAACTACCTGTCGAAACATATTCCACTTCAATGGAGGAGAGAGCAACAGAATTATGTTTCTTAGATGACCAAGACACTAGTGATCTCCCCAAAAGTTGACAACCACCAGATGTGCTTTTTCTATCAATTTTGCAACCCGCATAATCTAAATCCGAATAACCAATTAATTTAAAGTTTGCATCTTTCAGATACCAAAGGCCTAAATTGGGATAGCATTTCAAGTACCTAAGGATTCTTTTAATAGCAATCAAATGAAATTTCTTAGGGGCTGACTGAAATCTAGCACAAAAGCAAACACTAAACGTGATGTTAGGCCTAGATGCAGTAAGATAAAGAAGGCTACCAATCATAGATCTATAAAGTTTAGAATCAACCGCCTTTCTATTGTTGTCCATATCAAGATGTCCATTAGTGGCCATGGGAGTTTTGACTGCTTTAGCATCTTCCATCCCAAAGCGCTTGAGCAAGTCTTTCACATACTTCGTTTGACTCACGAACGTTCCGTTCTTGAGTTGCTTGATTTGTAGTCCAAGGAAGAAACTTAGCTCGCCGATCATTGATATTTCAAATTCCCTAGACATCATTTCTCCAAACTCATGACAAAAATATTCATTAGTAGACCCAAAAATAATATCATCAACATATACTTGACATATGAACAAATCTTTTTCAATCATTTTTGTAAAAAAGGTTGTGTCTACCTTCCCAATTTTAATACCCTTTGATAAAAGAAAGTCTCTAAGTCGTTCATACCAAGCTTGAGGAGCTTGCTTGAGACCATAGAGAGCTTTAGACAGTTTAAACACATGGTTTAGAAATTTGGAATCTTCAAAACCGGGAGGTTATTCCACAAAAACTAGTTCAGATATTTCTCCATTTAAAAAGGCGCTCTTTACATCCATTTGAAATAACTTAATATTAAAATTTGATGCAGAAGCAAGAAGAATACGAATAGCTTCAAGTCTTGCTACTAGTGCAAAGGTTTCATCAAAGTCTAAACCTTCAACTTGAGAAAAATCTTGTGCAACAAGACAAGCTTTGTTTCTAATTACTACACCATTTTCATCTTTCTTATTTCTAAAAACTCATTTTGTTCCAATCACATTATGATCATTGGGTCTTTCTGCTAAAGTCCAAAGTTTATTCCTAGAGAAATTATTAAGTTCATCATGCATAGCATTTACCCAATCATGATCACTAAGAGCTTCATCTACAAGTTTAGGTTCTAGAGATGATACAAAATAATGATGTTCACAAAATGAAGAAATACGAGAGCGAGTGTGAACACCCTTACTGACATCACCCAGTATTTGATCTAAAGGGTGATCCTTGGTGATGGTTTGATGTTGCCTTGGTGCTTCTTGTTCTGCTTCTTCTTGACTTTGTTCTGGTGGATCAATATCAGGTGATGATGTATGTTGATCATCATTCTCAATATTTTCATCATCTTCTTGATCATCTTCTCTTGGCTTGATGTCTCCAATGGTAATGTTCTTCACAGCTTCTTGAAGATCTTCACCTGAAACTTCACAAGAGACTTGCTCCTTTTGCGAGCCATTAGATTCATCAAATTCTATGTCCACGATTCTTCAATACAACCAGAATTTTTATTAAAGACTCGATAAGCCTTGCTAGTGGTGGAGTATCCGACTAGAAAGCCTTCATCTACTCTTCTTTGAAATTTACCACCAAAGTTTCTTTTTCTAAGAATGTAACATTTACAACCAAAAACTCAAACATAAGAAACATTTGTCTTACGTCCAATAAGAAGCTCATAGGGAGTTTAATTCAGAATATGATGCAAATAAAGCCGATTAATAGAATAGCAAGCAGTATGCACGGCTTCGGCCCAAAAGCGAGTAGGAGTGTCATACTCACTTAGCATTGTTCTTGCCATTTCTATTAGTGTTCGATTTTTCCTTTCTACAACTCCATTTTGCTGTGGAGTGTAAGAGGTAGAAAATTTGTGTTTAATGCCTAGCGAGTCACAAAAATCAACTAAAGTTGAATTAACAAATTCTCCACCATGATCACTACGGATTTTCTTGATGAAAAGTTTGAATTCAGTGGAAACATGTTTTGCAAAAGTTTTGAAAACATCGGGCGTTTCAGATTTTTGAGAAATAAAGAAGACCCAAGTGTATCAAGTAAAATCATCAACAATAATAAAACCATAATTGTTACCCCCGATACTTTGGAACTCGAAAGGTCCAAATAAATCCATATGCAGCAGTTCCAAAGGTTTGCAAGTTGAAAGAACACGCTTAATTTGATGTGAAGTAGCTACTTTCTTACCAGCTTGACTTGCGCTACAAGGTTTATTATTTTCAAAATTCACATCTTTTAAGCCAACAACCAAATCACGTTTTAAAAGCTTTTTAAGTTGATGCATTCCAACATGTGCCAGCCTTCTTTGCCATAGCCAACCTTTTGAGGTTTGAGAGACAAGATATGTTGAAAGAAATGCATCTTTAGAGTGAAAACCAACAAGAGAAAGATTTCCAAAACAAAAGCCTTTGAAGATCAGGGAATTATCTTTTAAAGTTTCAACTAAAACTTCTTTAGGATAAAAAATGCAACAAAATCAAAGATCGCAAATTTGTGCAATGGAAAGAAAATTAAAGTTCAGAGATTCCACAAGTAAAACATTTGAAATTGAAAGATCATTAGATATTGGAATTTTACCCAAGCCTACCACATTTCCTTGACGATTTTCGCCCAAAGTGATCTTTTGATTTTTGCTTGAGTTATCTTCTAGTGAGGTGAATAACTTTTTGTTACCGGTCATGTGTTCGGAGCATCCGCTATCTAGGACCCAATGTTTTCCACTGGTCTTGTAGTTCACCTGCAAAAAGAATCAAGTTCTTTTAGGTACCCAAACTCTTTTGGGTCCTTCGATGTTAGCAATCAAAGTTTTGGGCACCCAAATTGATTTCTTCTTTTTATTTAGTATGGGTGCACCAATAAACTTTGCTATAGCATATCCTTTCTTTGACTTTTTGAGCATATAACAAGTATCAAAATAAGTTGAAGTCATCAAAGGACAAGCATCATGTGAATGACCAATTTCATGGCATTTAAAGAAAAATGTGTTGCATGCTTTTACAAAGACAATTTTTGTATTTAACATCTTTCCTTTCTTCGGAAAGCATTCAAGTCCTTCTTTTCTAAATGAGCATTTTTGTTTGCTATGAATAAGATCAAGTGATACTTTTCCTTTGTAACAATTTTCTAATCCTTTTTCAAGCTTCTCAATTTGTGCCTTGGTTCATTATTTTCATTTAAAATTATTTCATTAGAAGCACATGGTATATCAAAATAATTATGACAACTAGAAGTCGTATTATTCTGAGGGAAGATATTGGAAGGATTATCATCTAGATCACAAGAAATTGCCACATCTACTTTAGATGGTGCATTAGTGATATCTTTAATGAGAAGCTTTTCATATGAAATTTTTAACTCTGAGTATTGAGTGCGTAAACAAGAATGCTCTTCTTTAAGTGCTCTATACTTTTTCTTTGTGATTCCAAAAACTTCATTTAATTCAGTAATCATTTCCACTAGTTCATCATATGAAGGGTCATGAGAATATACCTTATCATCACCTTTAGCCATAAGACAAAGGGATGGACTCGTTGATGTGTTAATATTGCCGAGAGCTAGTCCGGCTAGCTTCTTGGAGCAACCTCCTTCATCATCGTAGTCGGAATCGGAGCTCTCTCCTCTGGACATACATTCTCTGAAACAGGCTTCTTTGGATGCACCATTGTTCTTCTTGAAGAATTTCTTCTTCTTGTCCCAAGTCTTGTTCTTGTTTGGACATCTTGAGGCTATATGTCCCTTTTCGTGACATCCATAGCATATGATGTCCTTGAAGTTTGATTGCTTTGACCCCTTTGGTCGTGTGTCGATGTTTACTCCCTTCTTGTGCAACCTGCAAAAAAGTTTTTGAGTGTTCTTGACCATAAGGGCTAGATCCTCGTCGGAGGAGCCATCGCTTGAGTCATCTTTGGAGCCGGCTTTGAAAGCTAACGCCTTTTTTTTCGTCTCCAATGGTTTGGCTGCTTACTTCTCCTTTCGATGCATCTCATGGGTGATGAGGTTCCCATAGAGATCAGTAGGTGTGGTGGTCGACATGTCGGAGTTGGTGAGTACCGTCACTAGAGTGTCAAAACTCTCCGGAAGAGCCCTGAGCATTTTTCTTACAATTTCGATGTCAGTAAAAACGACACTAGTCCCTTGAGTTCATTCACAATGTTGTTCAACTGAGTAAACATGGAATCCACGGAACATGGTGAATGTCTCGTATCGTTGCCTTATCATGAGCAACTTTGCCTCTTTGACTTTAGTAGTGCACTCGTATATTTCCTCGTGAGTGATCCAAACCTTGTGAGCAGTGGTAAGATTGCTCACACGGTTGAACTCATTTAAGGACAAGCCAGCAAAGAGAGCATTTTTGGCACGGGCGTTTAAGTGGAGTTTTCTCCTATCGTCATTAGAGTGACTTGCCGGATCATTCGGAGGAGTAAACCCAAGATTAACTATGTCCCAAATATCAATCCCCATGGCCTCTAGAAATACTGACATGCGCACTTTCCAATAAGGATAGTTAGTCCCATCAAAGATAGGTGCACGTCCGGTATGACCGAGATGAAAGCCCTCATTTGATGTCATCCTCTCTCTAGGCGGTGAAGCCTACTCAAAGAGAGACCATGTTCTGGTACCACGTGTAGGACCAAGGATGCCGACTAGAGGGGGGTGAATAGGAGGCTTTAAAACTTTTAAATAAAAACAACTTTTGCAAAATAAAGAGAACCAAAAACAGTTGAACAATATATTGCACAATCAAAAAGGAAGAGAAGACAAACACGAGGTCTCGGAGACACGCCCGATCTCCCCTACTCCTCGTTGAAGCACTCAAATGAATGAGTCTTGCTTCAATATCCACGAAGGATATTTCTCACTAGTGGTTGCTCCTTGTGCACTCCGGAAAGGCGAGCACCGATGTCTTTTATAATCACGCCGAGTCTCTCCGACAATCTCCGAAATGGAGAGATCAATGGCCATGGCACCAAACTATCCAGGTGAGGGGATTCACCAAGAGTGATAAGTTGCAACGTCTCTTCTAGACCTGCAACAATCACCGAGAAAATCTAAGTATGCAAATGAAGCGAACAGAACACTTGGTGGATCAAAGAACTCATGACTTGATCAAAAGATCAAGATTTTTATGCTAAGAATGAAAGCTCAAATGTGTATAAGAGAATGAGGCTGCTTGATGTGTGAAACAACTGCACAAAGACTCTATTTATAGCCCAAATGAACAAAAGAGCCGTTGTGCACGAGCTAAGAAATAGTACACGCTGATAGTCAGCATAGCATGCTGATAGTCAGCATAGGTCACGACTAGTAAGAAACAATTTACGGAGAAAACTCAGCTAGCCGTTTGAGGTCGAAAAAGGAAGCAAAACAACACATACTGACAGTCAACAACACATGCTGACAGTCAGCATCCACATCACAACTCGACAAAAATCACAGATAAAACTTAGCTAGCCGTTTGTGGTTGCATATGGAAAGAAGTCGCTCATGCTGACAGTCAGCATCGACCACAAAAATGACCAGTTAAAACAAACTCAAAAACAAAACAGATGAGGTCGAAACTCATGCTGACAGTCAGCAACACATGCTAACAGTCAGCGTACGTCAAAAAGTTTCAGCTCAAAAAACATGATCTCTGGACAAATGTCAGCAACAAAAATTGACATTTCATGCTGACAGTCAACGTGGATAAAAAACAGTCATAAATTTTGATCCAGAGGTTCGATTGAAGTGTTTTATAGCTTTTGTAAAACATAATTTAAATGGCTATATTTTGTCAACAAAAGTAAAACCCAGATCAGTCTAGATCTTTCTAGAAAATGCAAAAAACACTTCTGCTGCCAAAACTCATATGAAAAACCAAATCACTTCAAAACGAATCCAACCGAAAAGAATGAATGTAATGACCTAGAAGTTTCTTGGTGTATGCTAGAAATGTAGAGAGGACTTGCTGTCGCGCCCCGAACTGGGACTACGACTACTCCTGTAGAGACCTAGCTCGCTGCAGCTAGTCCCATATACACATACCTTTGACTTCCCAGTATAAGTCAAACACAGGAGTATATAACATTGCAACAGAGTAACTTACAAAATATTTAAGCAGTGTGACCTGCTGGCCTTAATATTACATAAAGAGATTACAATGCCTTCACGGCATTCAAGGTTTAGCAAAATATTAACTACACAGCAGAAGATTGGTGACCCTCCCACAAAAGAAGTTGACGGCAGAACAACACACATCAGGGTTCTGGCGGAACTGACTCTCCTCCTTCTGGATCCACAAAGTTCTCCATGCCTTCATCTTGATTAAGGTTCGCTCCATCTACTGAGTTGAATGTTGCAAGGGTGAGCACTTACGTACTCAGCAAGTCATAGGTAAGATTAGATACATATAGTAGTGATGATATGAACCTAGACTAGTCAAGAATTATGGATGTTTATAAAATAACATTTTTCTTTCATATCTCATCTCATCTTGTGGCAGCACTTTTCATAACATAGTATTGATATTCTTGTTCACTAGATTATAGCACTACCGCGACACGTCAGCACACGATAGCCCACGGCAGTACCCCTTATCATGACAACACATGTCATTTGGGTAATCTTGATTCAATAAATTTTATTTAGAAAACATACTTGTGTCACACCCTGTGGATTTAATCCACCGCAGCAGACTCCTATAAACCCGAGAGAGTATTCGAATACATTTTTAACTCTGCAGAGAGGTACCAATTTACTCGCAAGATATTCCACTTTCAAGCCTTTCCTATCATAATGATTGGACCCCTGGCTCACTTCATTCTGTGAGTGGCAAGGTGGAGATAACAAGAACTTTTGTTATGTTTCACTCACAATTCACCCCTGACCCTGTGGGTCTCCGCGAACCACAATTGTGGCAGGTTGTATCCAAACCTCCACCCCTTTGCTTATTCTCATTACTGGGTCAGCGTGCAAGATCACCTTCAGTGATATGTGTGGGAGCCATTCTCCGTGTAAACCGTGCATCACTGCACATCTCATGCAGGGGTTTCATGTGCGATCCAGATAAGTACTTGTTCAGGCATGTCCCATTCCAGGCTTGCGGTTAGCACGTTGTTCATGCCACTAGACGCACAACACAAGGTTCTAGTCCTTATATGCCAGTGACCAGATCATACCACAAACCTTGCATCTTCAGTGCCTGCTATCCTTTGCAGTTTAGCACCTCCAGTGCTACCACCATTCCATACCAATTCTGGTCACGACTAGGGGTTTTATTTCATGAATATAAGTATATAAATACATATATAATAGTTCATGGCTCAAAACTTGTTGATTTCACATTTCACAGATAACCAGTCTAGTACTGCCAATTCATAATTCAACCATTTTCAATCTTTCACATGCAATATTATCTATATTCAAGGTTATGTTATAGCAACTCTTAAAATATAGGTTCAAGATCACCAAGGATATGACTTGCCTACCGCGTCATAAGATACAGCAGTTGATAACGGGTCAACAGCAAAATCTTCAAAGTCAGCTTCTGGATCTGCTCGACGACAAACAAACACACAATGATTACTTATTATATTAAAATGTTTTATGACTTATATGCAGAAATGCTTAACAAGAATAATTGAACGATATTGGAGATAATTAGGATTACAAGTTGAACTGAGTCGAGATTTGAGGGTTTCAAGGAATCTGGGCTAAGGATGGGTGTTAGATAATCTTAGGGTTTCAAGGTTGCAACAGGGATATCAATTTTGTGGCTGGTTTGTTCAAAAACAGCAAATGTCAGCAGATTGACATCCGGATCAAGGCTTTGACATAGCTTTAAGAAAAGCTAGAGTGCTTATCTCAAGTTGTGGTAGTAGAAGAAAATGTAGATCACAACTCTACAAATTCAGTGGACAAAGTGGTTCTCAAATTGTACAACCAGAAGTGGGTAAACAAGGCCAATGCCACTGGCTAACAAGCTTTGGCATAAGGCTAACAATGTCAAAAACTAGGGCTTAGCATAAAATGCTATTCAAGGGCTCAACTGGTGTACTAACTTTGTCTAGGAGGTAGGCTTGAGTAACAGGAACAAAAGTCATAACAGGATCTATGGCTGAAGATGGCCGGACAGCAAGAAATCCGGTGATGAACTGCGGTGAACTCACTGCACTGGAACAGTTCTGGACACAAATCTTGGCAAAGCTGTAACTTTCAATCTAGATCGATCTAGGTGTCGGGCTAGAAGACAAAAATGCTCAGGAGTTCAAGGCACACACACTGGACAAAGTGGTTAGGGCTGAAACGGCTGGGAAAAACTTTTAGGTGGTCGGCGCTGGAGAGAAGGCACTGGAATTGGGCATTTTCGATACAGGAGGTTTGAACTCAATTCCTTGCTTGAGGAGTGATAGAGGGGTACAAGTAAGCTACTAGTAGCATCAATTTGATCGGAAAATCATCAGAGAAGCCTGGCGACGAGAGCCGGCGACTGTTGAAGTTTAAATTTGGGAATAGTCTTGATTAGAGCTCAATTGATGATTCTAGGTTTACAGGCATACTCAAAATAGCTCTCTAATCAATTTAATCTACAGGTTCAAAGGCTAATTCGGGATAAATCAAGCTACATTGCAGGAACAGGGCAAATCAGGAATTCCGGTGATCGCCGGTGTTAGAGGTCACCGGTGAGCAATTAAATGATACCACACAGAGAGAATGATAAGAGGAACTCACTGGTGGCTTCAATTTGAAGATTGATGCAGCAGGGCAGGCTGGCACCGTGAGCCTCCTCGACGGCTCGCCGGAGAAGAAAACGAAAACCAGAAAATCCGAGACTTAGCTGATTTCCAGTGAAGTATGAAGAAGCTGCTAGGTACAGGAGTGCTTAAATAGGCATGGTGAAGCTTGCGAAGAGGGGACAGCGAAGAGATTGGCACCAGTGACGAGACTGGTTGGGCGTAGAAGCAACAGCGGCGAAGAAATAGCGATGAACGGTGATGCGACGGCGACAACGGTTCTGTAGCTGATCACATTGTCGCTTCATCGGGACTTAGCGTTAGCTGAAGCAAGCGGTGGCAACAACAACTGGCGCAACACAAAAGCTACTGACAAAAAGCTGTGGTTGCTGCTGCTGGTCGCGCACGAGGGCGGTCCTATTCATCGCCGTTGCCATGGCAAGGGCTGAAGCGAGGACACGTACACACTAGCATGCACGGTCACGAGCGCAGGCAATGCTTCACCGGCAATGAACAACCACGGCACACAAGCACGACGAGTTCTGGTCGAAAATCAGCTGAGAGCTCTGGTCGAATTTGGACTGAGTTGCAATTTCAGATTTTGAGTTTTGGACTGATCTGTAAATCTGGAGATTTGGAAGGTTTAAACTGAAATTGATTGCACTGATCTGGCAGATTATATTCAATAAAATATTTGGTAAAGATATTTGATAAAATCTGGCACATTTTTGAATAGTTTTTGATATAAACTGAAAATAGGGTATTTTAGGGTAATTGAAATCTGAGTTTCAATTGATTTCGAATTATGGCATTTAGGATGAGATTTTGAAATCTGAACAGAAGGGATAATTGTATCAAATAGCATTTAGAAGAGATTTACTAAAGAAATTCTGAATTTGGAGTTAATCGGAAGATTTTAGCCTTTTTGGGTTTCCAGATATCAGATAAAGGACTAATTTGCGATATCTCTTAGACTGATTTGTGAAAAGAGACTAGATGATAAAATCTAGCTGCCAACTTTCTGGTTTAAGGTATTGGCATACCCATGATCATTATTTAAGAATAATCTGCTCTGAATTAGATCAAGATTTGGCTAAATCTGAGTTTAGAGTATTTAGGGTAGTCAACTTAATTTTGTTTTGGAAAACAGAAGTTTTGACAAATCTGGGATTTAGAGATGGAATTGAATCTGGCTTCTGAAGACTTTTAAGTTCAGAGTAACTGATAGATCACATCTGAACAATCTGATCTTGATTTGGGTTCACAAGAAAGATTTGGAGATTTTAGGGTTTAAGATAGATACTGATCTGGCTACTACTACAGATACATGCATGCATGCTATTCATGAAAAAGGATGTTTTCATCCCTAAACTCAGGGTGTTACACTTGCAACCCCTCTTTATAGTACGGTTCAAACTAAAAACAAATTTCTAAACCGATCAAACTCCAAACACCGAGATCGGTAAAAGTAAAAACAGATTTTACCTTAGATCCTTTGCAACTTCAATCTTGCGATTTGCGTATCGTCTTTTTTGGTTCTTAAGACTTATTTCTTGATCATCTTGCATATATGTGCCAAAAGAACTCTGTATCCAAATAGCTCAAGAGATATAACTAGTCTGAAACGCTTGTTTTCATTAATCATCAAAATCAGGCATAAAGGTCTAGATGCAACAGTATGTTTTCTAATTAAATTTGATAAGTCAAGATTACCCAAGTGACATGTGTTGTCATGATAAGGAGTGTTGCCGTGGGCTGTCGTGTGTTGATGTGTCATGGTAGTACTATAAATAGTGGAACATAAATAGCAATGCTTTGCTATGAAAAAATACTAGCATGAGACATAAAGGAAAAGACTATTTTACAACCATCCACACTTCTTCACTAGCATAGGTTCATATCATCACTGTTATATGTATATACTCTTACCTATGACTTGCTGAGTATGTAAGTACTCACCCTTGCAACCTACAAACCAATAGATGGAGTGTCCCATGATCAAGACGAAGGCGTGGGGAACTTCATGGATCCAGAAGGAGGAGAGCCAGTTCCGCCATAGCGCTGATGTGTGTTGTTGTACCATCAACTTATTGCTCTGGGGGTTCACCTATCTTCCGTTGTGTAGTTGTTATTTTGCTAGACAATGTATCCCGCGAAGGCGTTGTAATCTCTTTATGTTGTATTAAGGCCAGCAGGCCACACTGCTTAAATATTTTGTAAGTTACTTTGCTGTAATGTAAATATAATCCTGTGCTTGACTTATCCTGGGAAGTCAATGGTATGGATGTATGGGATCAGCTACAGCGAGCTGGATCCCCACGGGAGTAGTCGTTGTCTTGAAGGCGGGGGTGCGACAAATTAAAGTGGTATCAGAGCAGCATGAGAACTTGACTATAGGACGACACCTTTAGGAATTGGCTGTGCCAGGAAGGTGTATTTCATCTAAAAACTATTTCTTTGAAAACTCTATTTTGGTAAAAATGAGCTTTGTAGTTTCTATAAATTTTGATTTCAAAGTCTTATTTGGTTTTTCTAAAAATTTGGTAAGGTAGCGAGAGTGCGTTCTGCTTTCTCAAAGTGTCTTAGGGGTTTAGGTGGGGATAGTGTAGATAGAGCTGGTGAATGCTCTTGATAGCTTTTGTGCTTCGCTGTTGCTTTTGCAATGGTTAACTTGTGTATTATGGCAAGAAGCCTAAGTATTTTATGCATTAAAATAGTCTGCATTAATTTCTGCACTGTTGTCTTAGTTGGCCTTAGTTAGTTAGATCTGTCTGGATTCTCTTCAGAGCCATCATGGTCGACACAAGGAGAAGATCCCGAAGCGGTAGAGAAGAAACTAGACACAGTTCGATGTGGTGACAGAGAAAAGGTCTTATTTTGATCTCATCAGTTAGCAGGAGCTGCAACTGTTGCATCTAGGCCTTTCATGCCTAACCCTGATGTGTTTTGATGGTTGATGATAATAAGTATTTTTGGACTAACTATGTGTTTGAGTCATTGTTACAGATTTCAGACAAACGCACAAAAAGCGAGGGCTTGTGATCAAAATGTTGAAGTTCAATTTAAGCATAAGAAGACGCAAAAAAAAGAAATTGTTTTTGCTGGACTAAACTGATGCATCGAGGTATGTTGTAGTTCTAGGTTTACCGATCTCAGGGTGCATGAAGATCGATCGGTTTAAGGATTTTATTCTTAGTTTAAACCGTACTATAAAGAGGGGAAACAAGTTCTCTCTACATCTCCAATCATACCGAGAAAAATCTAGGTCAATGCACGCATATCATTATCTGTGGTTTTTCGACAATTTGTTTTGATGTATTGAATTTTGTCAACAGTTGAGGTTTTTACTTCTTGAGAAAGATCTGAAAAGATCTAATTTTTGTTGTTGTTGTCAAAAATGTTCTTCTCGAAAATATCTTCAAAACAAAACTGAAATCATTTGAATCAGATCTCTGGATTTTGAGTTTTCTCTGTTTTTATCCAGACTGACTGTCAGTCTTTGTAACTGACTGTCAGTATGAATGTCAGTTTGATAAACTGACTAATCTCCAGAGAGTATGTTTTTATTGAGCTGATTTTTGTTGTACTATACTGACTGTCAGTGTTGGTAACTGACTGTCAGTATGAATGTCAGTTAGTGCAAACTGACAAATCTCCAGAGAGCATGTTTTTTTGTCTCAGATTTTTTGTACTAAACTGACTGTCAGTATGAGTATACTGACTGTCAGTGTGGGTTTCGACCACAGAGAGTTTTTGAGTTGTTTTTAATTAATTCTGTTTTTCTCTGTGAGACTGACTGTCAGTTTGGAACACTGACTGTCAGTTTGGGCAGTAAATTTTTGCTGTTATAAAGTTTTTAGCCGTTGCTTTTCACTGTTGATTTTGTGGACACTGACTGTCAGTCTTTGTAACTGACTGTCAGCTTGGACTGTTTCTTTTTACCGTTTTAGTCCACAACGTTCGAGCTGTTGTGATCCTATTTTTACTCTTTCTGGTGATATACTAGACTGACTGTCAGTTTGTGAGACTGACTGTCAGTCTTAGTTACTATTTTTCAGCTCGAGTGCAAACGGCTCTTTTGACCACAAAGGCTATAAATAGAGGTGTTGAGCTACTGTTTCAACACAAGAAAACACAGCAACACAGCCTTTCTTACTTTCTCACTAGTGCTTCTTCGTTTTACTTAAAACTTGATCTTTTGATCGAGTTGTGAGAGTTTTAGCCACATCGAGCATATTGTTCTTGCATTCCATTTCTAGATATTTTCTCGGTGTGCATTGGAGGTCTAGAGTAGACCTTGCTTCTTATTACTCTTGGTGAGCGCCCTCACCTAGACGGTTCGAAGGCGTAAATCGCTGATCTCTCCAAATCGGAGATTGTCGGAGAGACGCGATTACTTGTAAAAGGCTTGGTGCTCGCCTTTCCGGAGGGGACAAGGAGCAACCTTAGTAGATAGTGTCCTGTGTGGATACTGAAGCTATACTCAAGGACTGAGTGCTTCAACGAGGACTAGTGGAGACTGGGCGTCTCTCCGATACCTCGGGATATATCGGTTTCAATCTCTTATCCTTTTCTATTACTTGTTTTATCTGAATTTTTCATTTGCAAAAACAAATTTTAAAAGTCTCCTATTCACCCCCTCCCCCTCTAGTCGACATCCTGATCCAACAGCAACATCATGGTGGATGAATTACCAAGAAGCTCACCTGGACAGAGACAACATCTCTTGGAGGGAGTTTAAGGATCAATTTCAAAAATTTCACATACCTACAGGTGTCATGGCAGCAAAGCACCGGGAATTCCGTAATCTGATTCAAGGAAACAAGACAGTCACTGAGTATTTGCACCAATTCACCCATTTAGCTTGGTATGCACCTGGAGACGTCGATACCGAGGAGAAGAAGATACAACACTTCGCAGAAGGACTTCAACACTACTTGTAGTATCAAATTGCCTCCCATGAGTTTACATAATTCCAAACATTAGTGAACAGAGCTTTGAAGGTAGAGGAGAAGAGGAATATGGGGGAAGAGAGTCGGAAGCGAAGGATGCTTCAACAAGCGCGGCCACAGACAAACCCGATTAGAGGAAGATCCCCTATTGCCTCTAGTTTCCGACCATCATACCAGACTCCCAGACCAGCAATGACGATTTGCCCTAGCTGCAAAGGAAACCATCTTCAAAAAGATTCTCCTCATCCCCGTGTCCAATGTTTTCACTGTGGACAATATGGACATCACCGAGATTTCTGCCCATGGATTCAACTCCCGATCTCCATCGCCAGGTCACAAGTAGGAACACAGCCAGTAGTACCCAGACCATCACCATCACAGAATTTCAGAGGAACTCCACCATGAAGAGGAGGAGCCATGGCCAACCGAGGAAGAGGAAGAGGTAGAGCACCAACTGCAGTTCAAGGAGGAAGACTAAACTACACCTCGATCCAAGAAGCAGGAAGCGCCACTGACATTCTTCTAGGTAGATTTCTGATCCAGTCTGCATCTGCTTTAATATTGCTTGATCCTAGTGGTACCAATTCATTTATGTCAAAAGCATTTTCATCTGAGGTTGAAATGCATATAGAGCAAGTACCCTTAGAGTGCTCCATGATTATACAAACTCTAGGGGCTAGATTTCCTATCTATTCGATCTGCCTGAATGTATCCTTCAGTATAGAAGGGGTAGAATTCATGGCAAGTATGCTAGTTCTAGAACTACAACGTCTAGACATTATATTGGGCATGGATTGGTTGTCCCAACATAAAGGTCTAGTAGACTATGAAGAGAAAAACTCAAGCCTTGTCAGTAGCCAAGGGGAGAAAGTTTTATTCTATGCGGAAAGATCATCAGCCAAGGAACCGCTAGGATTTGTTCAAGCACTGCAAAAATATGCCTGGAACAAGTACCCATAGTATAGCTATACTCCGTTGTGTTTCCAGAATAACTTCCAGGAATGCCACCCGATAGGATATAGAGTTCTCTATTGAGCTTAAACCAGGAGCAGCACCCATAGCGAAACGTCCTTACTGGATGCTAGTCACTGATTTGGAGGAACTCAAGAGTCAATTGGAAGATCTAGAAAGCAAAGGATTCATCAGACCCAGTGCTTCACCATGGGGAGCCCCAGTATTGTTCGTGAGGAATAAGGACGAAACTCTACGGATGTGCGTGGATTATTGAGCTTTGAATGAAGTCACCATAAAGAACAAGTATCCATTGCTAAGAATTGATGATTTATTTGATCAACTTCGCGGAGCCAAGGTATTCTCCAAGATAGACTTGAAGTCTGGATACCATCTGACGAGGATTGACACCTGAGCTAGTTCAAATAAATACATGACTGGTTTAGGACAGATTCGAACCAGATGAGTGTCCGTTGATGCGAATTCAAGTTGCTCAGAGAAGCGCGGACATATGATCATAGGCTTTACGTGATCAGACCGTAGACAGTGCGTGGTCAGGAGTTCGTAGGCGATGTGTGGACAGAAGATCGCAGATAGTGTGTGGTCAGATGATTACAAGCAACGCGCGGTCAGAACACCTTCGACCAGGAGACGCGAGATTTCTCAGTCCCTACAACAGGGATATCCCGAGTATCCCGAAAATTCTTCCACGTATAGAGACAACCGTCAGGAGGTTAATACATGCAGCTATTCCTTAATAACACGTGTTAAACCTGCGTGGAGGTTAAGAGCAGTTATCAAAACTGCAGCCGAGCAACTGTTCGATGCCGTTATACCTTAGCACCCTTTCGACCAGAATAAGAGGGTAAGCCAATGCATCAAACGAGAGGATCAAAGGATCAGGAGATCGAGAGATCAGAAGATCAACAGAAGACATTAGACTAAGTTAGTTAGCTTTCATAAGCCTCCTGAGCATTGTCTTGTATAAACACACAGGAAAGATCTTCGGCTGTGAAGATTCTTTCCATATTTTTGTAACTCTTTTCTCCTACACATAGTAAATCCTAACAGGACATAGGGCTATTACTCCCACCATCGAGGGCCCGAACCTGTATAAATCTCTCTGTACTTCAGTTAACTTTGGTTCATCATTCCTTTCCAGAGGGACACCCTGAAAGGTCTCACAACTCACAAATTCTGCATAAGTTCGACTAAGGACCCCGAGTCCGAATCGACGACACCATCAACTGAAGATCAAGAAAGAATATATACCGAAGAGTGCCTTCACTACCAGATACGGGCTGTAGGAGTTTACAGTAGTACCATTTGGCTTGACCAATGCCCCAACAGCTTTCATGAATGTCATGAACAGTACATTTATGGTTTTCCTTGACAAGTTTGTCATAGTGTTCATAGATGACATTCTGATATATTCCAGGAGTACAGAAGAGCATGAGCAACATCTGCATCTAGTCTTGGGAAGACTACGAGAGAGGCAATTCTATGCCAAGTTTGATAAATGTGAATTTTAAATGTCAAGAATCGCATTTCTTGGACATGTGTTGATAGCAGAAGGAATTTCGGTGGATTCAGCTAAGATTACTGCTATAAAGGAATGGAAACAGCCCACATCAGTTCCAGAAATTAGAAGTTTCTTGGGATTAGTAGGCTACTATAGGAGATTCATCGAAGGATTCTCCCAGATTGCCAAACCTATTACTAACCTGCTACAGAAGGATGTTGCATTTGAATATATCGTAAAGTGCGAAGAAAGTTTTCAGAAGCTTAAATTGAAATTGACAACAACACCAGTCCTTACTTTGCCAGACAGCAAGGAAGACTTCGTAGTTTACTGTGATGCTTCAAAGCAAGGGATAGGCTATGTGTTAGTGCAGCAAGGTCGAGTAGTAGCTTATGCTTCACGCCAATTGAGGCCACATGAGGAAAATTATCCTACGCATGACTTGGAAATAGCAGCAATAGTCCATGCCGTAAAGATATGGCGACATTATCTCATTTGGAACAAGTGTGAGATTTATACAGATCACAAGAGCCTCAAGTATATATTCACCCAGACGGAGCTCAACATGCGTCAACGACGATGGCTAGAATTGATCAAGGATTATGACCTCAGCATCTAGTACCATCCAGGAAAGGCTAATGTAGTAGCAGATACCCTAAGCAGGAAGGTCTATAACCTGGAAGAAGCAATCATACTGAGGAACCCTCACCTACCACGAGAGTTGCAGAAATCACCAAGTGGAAGTAGTACAACAAGGGACGGTATCTACTCTAATTGTAAAACTCAACTCGAAGAACAGATAGGGAATGCCCAGAAGGAAGATGAGGAGATTTTCAAGATCAAAAGCCGAATCAAGTTAGGAAAGGTTTAGGGTTTTACTGAAGACAACCAAGGGATTGTGTGGTATCAGGGAAGGATCTGTGTTCCTCAAAGCGCAGACCTTAAGGAATTAATTCTCCATGAAGCGCATAAAACTCCATATTCAATACACCCCAGTAACACCAAGATGTATCAACACTTGAAAAATCGATTTTGGTGGGATAATATGAAGAGAGAGATCACAAAGTACCTCGCAAACTGTGACACATGCCAGCGACTTAAAGCAGAGCACCAGAAGATAGCTGGAATGTTACACCCTTTGCCAATACCACTATGGAAATGGGAAGAAATCGGTATGGATTTCATTACAGGACTTCCTAAAACTCAAGGAGGATATGACTCCATATGGGTTATTGTGGACAGACTCACCAAGATAGCTCACTTCATACCAGTCAAAAAGATCTACAACGGCAGTAAATTGGCAGAATTATACATTCAAAGAATAGTGGTATTGCATGGTACTCCTATGAAGATCGTCTCAGATCGCAGAGAACAGTTTACATCCAAGTTTTGGGACAGACTTCATGAAACTCTAGGAACTCACTTGAACTTCAGAACTGCTTATCACCCTCAGACAGGAGGACAGAGAGAGAGAGAGTAAACCAAATTTTGAAGATCTTCTAAGAGCTTGTATACTAGATTATGGCACATCATGGGACAAATTCTTACCATTTTGTAGAGTTTACATGCAATAACAGTTATCAAGCTAGTATACAGATGGCACCATTTGAAGCTCTATATGGTCGAAAATGCAAAACCCCATTGCAATGGAATGAGCCAGGAGAACGAAGAGTCATAGGACCAGAGATAGTAGAAGAGGCAGAAGCTCATGTCAAACTCATCAAAGAAAGATTGAGGACAGCACAATCTAGACAAAAGAGTTATGCAGACAATCGATACAGAGAACTATCATTCGAACCAGGAGATTTGGTTTATCTCAAGGTCACGCCATTCAAGGGATTGCAGAGATTCCAAGTAAAAGGAAAGCTATCTCCAAGGTATATTGGACAATTTAAGATAATCAAGAGTAAAGGGGAAGTATCATATAAATTGGAATTACCTTTGGGATTAGAAGGAGTGCATGATGTGTTCCATGTCTCTCAACTCAAGAAATATTTAAAGGAACCTACTGACCAGATAAAAGAGCAAGAGATATCACTGCAGAAGAATCTTACTTACCTTGAGAACCCAATCAAAATCCTAGACACTGATGAACGTCAGCTTAGAAGGAACAAGATCAACTTATGTAAGGTTCAGTGGAGAAATCATTCAGAACAAAAAGCCACTTGGGAGAAGGAAGTGGATCTTCAGCAAATCTATCTTTATCTTTTCTTGTCTTAGGTAAATCTTGGGGTGAGATTTCTTTAAGGAGGGTAGATTTGTAACACCCTGGGTTTGGGGTGAAAATTCTTTTTCATAAAAAGTCATGCATGCATATGTCTCTCCAAGATCAGTCAAATCAGCCCAGACTTATTCTATCCTAAGCCCCAAAAATTCTCAAAATCTTCTCTGTGGACCCAAATAAGGATCTAATTTTCCAGATTTGACCTGCTATTTATCCTGAGAATAAAAGCCTTCAGAAGCCAGATCTAATTCGATCTCTAACTCCCAGATTTGTCAATCCTTTCTGTTTTCGAAAATAGAAATTAATTATCCTGATTACCATAAATACTTTGAACTCTGATTTAATCACATCTTGACCTAATGCAGACCAGATTATTTCTTGGATTATGATCAAGGGTATGCCAATACCTTAATTCAAAAAGTTGGCTGTCAAATTGTTTCATCTAGACCATTTTCACAAATCAGTCCAAGAAGAATCGCGAATTAGTCCTTTTCCTGATTTTCCAGAAGCCTGAAAAGGCTAAAAGACACAAATCAGCTCCAAATTCAAATTTCATTCAGGGAACACCTACCAAATGCTATTCAATACAAAATCTTCTTCTGTGAGGATCTCAAAGTCTCATCCTAAATCCCAGAATTTCAATTTTGACAAAGTCCAGATTCTAGATATCCTAATTACCCTATTGTCATTTTCGTTCAAAAACTATTCAAATATCTCAAATCTGGTCAAATGTCTTTGCCAAATTAGTTGTTAAGTTAATTGATCTTCAGCAGCAAAAATCAAATCTATTTCTATCTAAGTATTTTTCTGGATTTGCAAATCAGTCCAAAGCCAAAAATCAAAAATTGCAATTGGGTCCAAATCACTGTTTCGACTGGCAACACCAGCCACAGCTTTGACCAGCGACCAGTGCGCCTTCGCCGTGTTTTTTCACCGCCGACCAAGCTTCTCCCTCGCCTGTGCCCGTGCTCGATTGTGCTTGCATGTGCGCACGTGTCCGCGCCAAAACTGTCGTCGTGGCAGCACCAGCGACCAACAACTGCCCGCGCGCGATCAGCAGCGACCGCAGCAGCATCTTTGTCAGGAGCTTCAAGCCACGTCGCCACGCCATGCTAGCGTTGTCAGCCTCACTTTGCACTGGCCAACGCCAAGTTCCAATGTACAAACCATTTGAACAGTTGCAGAGCCGTTGTCGCCGTCGCGTCATCGTCACCGTTGTTTCTTTTGCGCCCGGCCAGTCTCATCCCCAGCGCAAACTTCATTTTTGTTCCCTCCTCGCAAGCTCCGTCCTTGGTCTATTTAAACACCTCTTCGCCCTGTGCAATCTTCACTTCACCAGAAAAAGGTTAAGTCCCAAATTTCTTCGTCTTTGTCTTATTCTCCGGTGAGCCACCGAGGAGGAGCACGACGCCAGCCTGATCTGCTACATCAATCTTCAAAATGATTCGACCAGTGAGTACCTCCCTCCCACCTCCTCGGGTTGTAGCCTTTAATTGAACTTTGATGGACCCTAACGCCGGTGATTGCCGTTAAATGCATTTGCCCTGTTCCGGCAATGTAGCTCGATTTAGCCCGATTTAGCCCTCCTGTTAGTAGAGTTAGATGATCAGTAGCTTAGTCCTAGCAAGCCTATGAACTAAGATTTTAAATTCGAGCCTGGATTGAAGTATCTCCAATTTTCGCGCGCCACCGGCAACCGGCTCACGTCGCTAGGCCACACCGCGGTTTCTCCGACCAAATTGGCCACTCCAGAAGTTTTCCCTCACCTCTCTCTTGCTCTCACCACGAAGAATTGACCTGCAGAGCCCTGTACTGGAAATGCCCAAATAAGCCCCTTTCTTCTCCGGTCGCGCCGTCGAATCACTCACCGGCGCCGCCTCAGCCAAATCCCTCCGAGCCACACCTTCTGTAGCAACGCAGGAGCATAACCGTGCCTTCAATTTGGAGAATAATCCACCCAATCTCCTTGTCGTCGTTGAGGCTGATTCCTTCTCCAGCGCAGTTCGCAGCCACTCGCCGCCGGCCACTTTCTTTCATTGCCACTTTGTCCAGTAGATCCGCCGCAACCTCTTAAGTATATCTCTCCACTACATCGACCTTTGTTTCTGCACAAAATCTCAAGTTACGGCTGTGCCAAAAATGTGTACAGTAGCTGTGCTGTGCCGTGTCACCAACGTGTTCTCCGCCGCCGTTCATCGTCGTCCGGGCACTCCAGTGATCGAAATGACCACCATTGGATTCCTGTTGCTTTCGCCTACCTCCTAAACATAGTTGGCGAGGCAATCGAAGCCCTAAATCGATCAAATTCTTAAGCCCTTTTTGCAAATTCTTTGAACTTCTAGACTTTCTTGTGAAAACCTTCTTGTCAAACAGATGCCTTGTTCAATTATGCACCCAATGCCTTGATTCAAATCTGTTTTGTCCACTGGAAACCTCCTAAAACATGTCAATGCCATTCTTGGACATTGTTAGCCCTTGTCAATCTATGTCAGCCAGTGGCATAAGCTCAGTGTCAATGCCAATCTCGGACATTGTTAGCCCTTGTCAATCTATGTCAGCCAGTGGCATCAGCTCAGTTTGACCACTTCTGGTTGTGCAAATTGAAATCCACGTTGTCTACCGAGTTTGTAGAACCATGTTCTACATTTCCTTCAACTGTCATATCTTGAGAAGAGCCCTTTAAAGCCAACCAAATTCATGTCAGGCCATGAATTGAAGGTGAAACATAATGTAACACCCTGGTTTTGGGGGTGAAAAGTTTTTGCATAAAAACCCTGCATGCATGTATCTCTGTAGTAGTAGCCAGATCAGCTAAACCCTAATCTCTCTCAAACCCTAAAAATCCCCAAATCTATTATCTAGATCCAGATCAAGATCCGACCATCCAGACTTAACCTACCAGTTATTCTGGAGATAAAAGTCTTCAGGAGCCAGATTGAATTCTAACCCTAACCCCCAGTATCTAAGTCTCTTTCTATTTTCGAAAACAGGAAATCCAGATTTACCCTAAGTACCCCAGTTTCCAGATAATTGAGTTATCTTGATTTAACCCTACCAGACTCAAGTATCCCCTAGAATATGTTCCTAGGTATACCCTCAACTTACTTCAAAAAGTTGGGAACCAGATTAATTCATCTGAACACTTTTCGCAGGAAGGTCCAAATTTTACTGCGAATAGGTCCTTTTCTGTTTACCTGGAAGCCCGAAAAGGCTAAAATCTGCGGATCAATTCGAACTCCAGAATTTCTTCAGGGAAACCTCCCAAATGCTATTTGATACAGATTTCCCTTTTGATCAGACTTCAAAATCTCTCTCCAATCACCAGAATTCGAGATCGACAAAATCCAGATTTATTTTACCCTAATTTTACCCTATTTTCGAAAATAGGTGAAATCCCTCAAACCTTATCAAACTTTCTCCAAATTTGAGCTAAATGAGTATTAATAGAAATATTATACTCAACCATGAAATCAAATCTCAAATTAAACCTCTCAAAGACCAGATTTGCAATCTAGTCCAAAGCCAAACCAAAAATCATCGCAAATCAGTCCCTGGTTCGACCACAGGCTACTGTGCACGACCAGGCCGTTCAAACAACCACGAGCGCCGGAGTTTGGTCGTCGCCATTGCCACTGCTGCGGTTTCGTCGCCGGCGATCTCCAGCGCTGCCACCTCCACCACTGTTTCCTTGCCACGTGTGTGCATCGTGTTCGCCACCGTGGAACAGCTTCATCCCGCCAGCAGCGCCTTCGCTCTCCCGCGCGCGCGCCCGACAACGGCAGCACAATTGCGCCACGTCGCAAGCATGCCTTGGGGAAGCATCACTTCGCCTTCACCTCCACCAGAGCAGCAGGTTAAAGCCGGCACGGCCGCTGAAGCGCGTCACTTCGCCGGGATTCAGTCGTGTTGTCACCTCTAGCCCGCTTCACTTCCCCGTGCATTTCCAACCGTTGCAAGCTCCTTGCTGTGCCTATAAAAGCCACCCCAGCCCAGCTCAAACACACTCACACCCAGAACCACCCAAGTTCCTAACCACGCCGTCGTCTTCGTCTTCTCCGGCGAGCTCGAGAAGAGGCTCACAGTGCCAGGCCAATCCACTGCACCGAACTTCAAATTGAAGCTACCAGTAAGTAACCCTCATCCACTTACCTGTGTAGTAGCAGCCAATTGAGCTCTATCGCACCACCTCGCCGGGAATTGCTGATTTTCCACGACAACTCCGGCGAGCAATTAAACTCTAACCAGAGTGAATTAGCTCTCGAGCCTGTGATCAATCTTGATTAGTGAACTTATCTAAGAATCTCTAAGCAACCAGAATCGAAGAATTTGCTAAAATATGAAAAACCCCAACTTTGCACCTTGCATGTAAGCTGGAGCTCGCTGTTAAGCTTCTCTGGTGTTTCTCCAGACAATCTAGCTTCACATCTAGCTTTGTTATACTCCAGAGACCATCCTCAAGCAAGGATTTGAGTTCATTCGTCCTAGATCAGAAATGCCCAAATTTTTGTGGCTTCTTCCCTAGCTCCGGTCGCCGGATTTTGTTCCCGGCCGTTTCAACCCCAACCACCTTGTCTAGTAGATGTGCCTCGACCCCATGAGTATTTTTGTCTTCTAGCTCGACACCTGGATCGGCCCAGATGAAGAGGTATCACCATGCCAAGGTTTTGTCCAGAAAATGTTGAGAATAGTTCGGCCACCGTGTTCTTCGCCGATTTTCATCGCTTTCCGGCCATCTCCTGCCCTAGATCCTGTTGAGAAATTTGTTCCTGTTACAAATGCCTAACCACCAGACAAAGTGGTACATCATTTGGAGCCTTTAATCAAAAGATATGGCTAACCCTAGTTCTGGCCGTGTCAAACCTATGCCAGGCTGTGTCAGCCAGTGGCATTAGCCCTGTTCACCCACCTCTGGTCATGTAAAACAGAAACTACCTTGTCAAATAGTTGTCTCACTACCTTGTGCATCATATGCTTGAATCAAAACCTACTTTGGCCATTGGAAATTGTTCAAACCATGTCAATGCCATTCTAGAGCACTGTCAGCCTATGTCAGCCAGTGGCATTGAGCCTTTTCACCCACTTCCAGCCATGCGCTTTGAAAATAACCTTGTCCCTTAGACTCTTGATGTTGTGATCTACACTTTTCCCTACTGCCATAACTTGAGTTGAGCCCTCTATCACCCATTGACCTTATGTCAATGCCTTTAACCGAATGCCAATCTAAAGACGTTCTCTGTTTTTGGGCGAACCAGTCACAACCTTGATATTACCCTGATATTTTGGAACCTTGTAAACCTTAACAGCTAATTTTAACCCTGATTTCCATAGTTTAACTCTAATCGCTTCCAAACCTTGTATTCCCAGAGTGTTTCTATCTTGCATTATTGCATGTAGTGGGTTAGTAAGAATAGAATGAATTGTAATGCCTGTTTGCTTGTTTGATCTTGTTTAGAGCAAGAGTCCAGGGTTGAAGATCTTGTCGCTGAACCATCATCAACTGCTGATACTTACGACGCGGAAGGCAAGTCATACTTTGATCATATTGAACCTATATTTTATGAATTGCTAAGCTATTCCATGAGTAGATATCTCATTAGTATTGCATGTGTTGAGATCAATGATATTATGGCAGTGATTGATTGAATACTTGATGAATGTGAACTTGTTAAGATAGCAAGCCATGAACTAATAAAGGTATAAACATGTACATCTATATTCATGAAATAGAACCCCTAGCCGTGACCAGTATTTTGGTATGGAATGGTGGTAGCACTGGAGGTGCTTGGCTGCACTGGATGTGCAGGTACTGAAGGTGCATGGTTTGTGGAATGATCTGGTCACTGGCATGTAAGGACTAGAACCTTGTGTTGTGCGTCTAGTGGCATGAAAAACGTACCAACCACTTACCTGGTATGGGACAGGCGCAATCTAGTAGCTTTCTTGGTATTAGCAGTTCCCTGCATGGCTTGTCGATCCGGTTTCTCGTGTGGAAACTGGTGGGACGCAGTTCGTCCATGAGTGGTGTGAGATCAGAAAAATTATGAGAGGATAAGGTGTAAAGAAGGAAGACGCCCTACGCCAGATTAAGTCGTGCGCGACTGTAATCAAAAGAGGCTATGTGTTCTGCGGAAACATAGGCCCAGGCTAGGAAGTAAGGCAGTGGGGAGGACCCACAACGGTACTTGGGACTGGATTGTCCATTTACCGGGCAGGGATACTGTTAATACTAGACTGCAAAACGTTGTGCGATCTCGGCCTTGTCACATGCGTATAAGTCGCATGGAGTTGGCCCGACTTGAAAGTCAAGTGAAAAAGTGGATTTAAAAAGAGGTACATCTCTGCAGAGTTTAAAAATGTATTCGAATACTTCGTACTCCCGAGTTTTAGGAGTATGCCGCGGTGAATTAAATCCATGGGGTGTGACACAAGTATTGTTTTATAAACTAAAATTTGTTAGCTCAAGATTACCCAAGTGGCATGTGTTGTCATGATAAGGGGCGTTGCCGTGGGCTGTCATGTGTTGACGTGTCGCGGTAATACCATAATATAGAGATCATATGATAATTAAGAGGCATGTGGTTTATGCCCTAAGTTTATGAAATACTGCTATGAGTATATGATTGAAAGACTTGAATAAAAGTAGTGTGATATGAGGTTATATCGCCTTGGATATGGGATATATGTATCACCATCAATATGATTTATTCACTGCCATGGGTATGATCAGAAGTTGAGTAAGAATTGAGAAAGAAATGTATTTTGGGAAAAACCCTTCACTCTTTCCCCAATAGCATAGGCTCATGTCATTTATACTGTAACTATATCTCTACCTCCCCTATGACTTGCTGAGTACATAAGTACTCACCCTTGCAACAACTCATCAATAGATGGAGCGTTCTACGACCTTGGAGGATACCCTGAAGATGCTGCAGACCCAGGAGAAGATGAGCAGTTCCCTTCGGAGCCCTGATGTGGTGCTGTCTTGCTGTCAACCTCTGTTTCCTGTGGATTGCTTTTGGGCCTAGCTTCTGTCGACTAGATGTGTTATTTTGTTGGACCCTTGTGCCTTGTAAGGCACTGTACCTCGTTTTGTACTAAGGCCTGATGGCCATACAATTATGACTACTGTATTATTTTGCTGCTTCAATGTATTCCTGTGATTGACTCATCCTGGGATGTCAAGTGGTTTAAGGGACCAGCTGCACTGAGCTGGGCTCCTCACAGGTGATGTCACAGTCGTGGCAGACACGACACATAACAAAAGTTCTTGTTATCTCCACCTTGCAACTCACATTATGCTGTGAGAAAGGGTCTAATCATATTGATAGGATGGGCATGAAAGTGGAATATCTTGCGGGTAAATTGATACCCCTTTGCAGAGTTAAAAACGTATTCGAATACTCCGAGCTCTCGGGTTTATAGGAGTCTGCTGCGTGGATTAAATCTACAGGGTGTGGCACAAGTTTGTTTTCTAAATAAAATTTGATAAGTCAAGATTACCCAAGTAACATGTGTTGTCATGATAATGAGTGCTGCTGTGGGCTGTCGTGTGTTGACGTGTCGTGGTAGTACTATAAATAGTGGAACATGAATAGTGATGCTATGCTATGATATGAAAAAATACTGCCATGAGACATAAAGAAAAAGACTATTTTATAACCATCCACACTTCTTCACTAGCATAGGTTCATATCATTACTATTATATGTATATACTCTTACCTATGACTTGCTGAGTACGTAAGTACTCACCCTTGCAACCTGCAAACCAATAGATGGAGTGTCCCATGATCAAGATGAAGGCTTGGAGAACTTCTTGGATCCAGAAGGAGGAGAGCCAGTTCCGCTAGAGCCCTGATGTGTGTTGTTCTACCATCAACTTCTTGCTGTGGGGGGTTGACCTATCTTCTGTTGTGTAGTTGTTATTTTACTAGACCATGTATGCCGCCAAGGCATTATAATCTCTTTATGTTATATTAAGGCTAGCAGGCCATGTACACTGCTTAAATATTTTGTAAGTTACTATGCTGTAATGTAAATATACTCCTGTGGTTGACTTATCTTGGAAAGTCAATGGTATGCATGTATGGGATCAGCTGCAGCGAGCTGGGTCCCCACGGGAGTAGTCGTTGTCCCTAAGGCGGGGGCGCGACAAAAACCATACTTATTTCACGCAAATTCAAGACACTTATCATCACATAACCCATGTCTTATGCTGTATACGAGAATAGTATGAGGCGCAGAGATAGTCCCTACGACCATCCTTTCTCACAGATACAAGGACTGATCTCACTACCATGGTCGCAGTACTACGCGATCACTCCTTAAACATTACCTTACCATGATCCTTATGATTATTCCCAAGATAATCATATGTCCCTGACAAGGTAATCGTGAAAGGATGTTAAGACGATAAGGTAGTTCCACAACAACCAAGTCAAGAATGTCAAACTGCCACATACCCATGATCTACAGCAACTACAACACTCACGACCTCACAGCTACCACTCCGGGGCGGTTAGGAGAGATCGTGGAGCGTGCCTTCAGGAGACCAACTGACGACCACTTTGGTAGGTAGAAGAAGGCCTTCAAGGGAAGGATCGGGGGATGGATCGACCACAGAGAGAAGACTAGACTTAGCAAAGATAGGATTAGCTAGCTACACATTGTAACCACCTGTTTCTAACTCCTTTTTTACATAGTCAATTACACAGGACGTATGGCTATTACCCAGCTTGAAAGGGCCCTAAACCTGGATATTCTTGCTCCCCATGTCATAGATTCATAGATACATTGAACGTCTTGAGAATCTATCTGCTTGGCCTCATCCCTTCTTACTCCCTTTCTTGCATAAGATTGACAGAGGGACCCGGAGTTCCAATCGTCAACAGACGAAGTTTGGACCATTGATCATTATCGACCTGAGATCATCTCGGATCATGACTCCCCTTTTTTAAGAAAAGAGCCAACTCCCGTTGGTGATTCAAATTGAAGATGCCAGAACTGAGATTGGCCTTTCTCACGTGTGTATCTTTTCGTCGTACTTGCACATTGATCTTTTCATCCAACCCGAATGGTCTCCCATGTGCCGTTATGAGTTGTTGTCACCTTCTTCTCTAAGGTCATGTCTTCAGTAAGAGGTGCCTCCCGTTGATATACCAAATCTTCAATAGATGGTACTGTTGTATCGGACTCATCATCCAGCATCGAGGGCTCGAAGACTTTAAGGAGCTTGACATTGACCATATCCATATATAGGGGTAGTTTGAGCTGACAAGCATTTTCATCAATTTTTCATAGGATCCGAAATGAACCATAACAGATTGGTTTAAGCTTTTTACCTGCCCCCTTTAGCCGATCCTTGCTCAAATGCAGCCAGACCATATCACCTTCATGGAAATGGGCTTCAACTCAGTGTCGATCATTTCATGCCTTGTACTTGAACTTGGCCTTTTGAAGGTTCTGTTCAACCTCACCATGAAGTCGCCGAATGCCTTCTAAGAATCATTGTGCTCGATATTGATCAGACTCCTCCTTGGTGTTTTGTACTGAGGTAGGGATTGTGAACTCCAAGTCGAATGGACTTTGTGGCAAAAATCCCAAATATACCTCAAAAGGGGTGTTTTCAGTCGACCCATGTACCACTTGACAGAATGCGAACTATAGATAGGGCATGCTTTCGTCCCAGATCTTGGGATGCCTTAAGTTGTAACCCCTCAGTAAATGGACAACTATATGCTTCACCACTTCGGTTTGACTGTCAGTTTGTGGATGAAAAGCTATACACTTTCTAAGCTTGGTGTCCATCATCGACCTAAGAGATCACCAAAAGTGGCTGAGGAACCGGGTATCACGATCAGACACAATAGAGTTTGGGAGCCTGAAATATGTCCAAACGTGCTGAAAGAATACCCGAGTTGCTTCTTCTCCCGTAATGGTGTTATTGCAAGTTATGAGTACCACCATCTTGGAGAATCGATTAACGACCACAAAGAGATAGTCGTTGCCACGCCGAGTCTTGGGTAATCCTCCCAGGAAATCAATGGAAATATTTTCCTATGGTCGTGATGGAACAAGTAAGGGAGTATACAAACCCAACTTTCAATTTGTCGGTTTGATTATGCTACAGAAAACACAGCCTCTAACAAAATGAGCCATATCCTGCTGCATGCAAGGCCAAAAGACATGTCGATGAAGATTTTGGAGCATCTTTGTCACGCCGAAATGTCCAATAACCTTCGATGAGTGCGCCTCATGTTGCCACTGTACTTGAGGTGCTTCACAGTACACAAAACAATGTCCCCTTATACAAGAACCCTCCATGAAAGGCAAACTCTGATGGTCATCTTATTTCGAGCTCAGCTAATACTGGTCAAAAATCAGGGTCCTCCCATATATTGTGGTGTACTCCTCATGGCATGAAGGTTCAGCCTGCAAGAACTCTGACAAGCAGAGAGCATCAACTGGTGGCCTTGACAACATGTCAGCCAACTTGTTGTCTGCAGCCTTCTTGTACTTGACCACCAAATTGAATTGTTGTTAGTCGGACATCCACTTCGTGTGATGGGCTTGTGTAGTTTGGACTGAGTTTGTAGATACTGGAGTGACTAGTGGTCGGTGTGGTTGTCTCTACTGATGACGAACTGAACCCCAATCTTTGTGACCTCGTACTCTTGAGCCCTCCAATGGAAATCCCAAAAATCACCTGGCAGATACTGATGAGAACATCATCGCATTGAACCTCATCGACGTAGCGAGCAGAGATAGAAAAATTTAGAGTACACTGATTCTTGATTTGCTGGTTCACGTCTGATGTGAACAATCCTAGAGGATATGGTCGAGGATGTTTGGTCATCTTCAGACCAAGTCGTCGTACCAGCCTAGCGGAAACCAAATTCTTTTGGCTTCCAGGGTTGAAAATGGGTGCAACCACCTTATGCTTCACCTGTATGTTGATGGTGAACAGATCCTTCATTAGGTGGTTCTCTATTGATGAACTCGAGCCTATCTCCTTTGGCATTGACATTAGAGACAAGGTCGTGCCCACCTTTTCGACTGAATTTACCTAGATGACATCTTCTATCGGGTGGTAGCCGTGGTTGTTCATTTTCCTGGTTCGTTCTTCCTTGGTCTCTCTAGTCGAAGCTCAGAATGAAGTTTATAACACTTATCTTTTGTATGCCCTACAACCTGACAATGCTCACAAGTGATACTCGTACTAGACTTGGGGGTACCTTTTCTGTCTTTTCTTTCCATGTGATCAAAATCTCCCTGACGCTCTTGTCATTGCGGGACTTGTTCTTTTTCTAAATCGCCATAGCAATTGTACACGCAGTTAAGATGTCATGGATGCCGAACAAACTTAACTCAGTACTGATCATTCTATAACCTTGACGTATATTTTTGGAACACTTGGGGGTTGGAAAGCAAGATGCCAATGACCATCGCTTATCTTCGAAATTCCGTCATATAGTCTTGGACGGTCTGGTCACGTCGTTGATATAATTGGTGCCACCAATCCATGTCTTTTCAAGGTACCCCATCAGGTAAAATTCTTGTCGTAGGAGCCGCTTGAATTGATCCCAAGTGAGGTTTTAGCTTCCCCATCGGTGACAAGTGCCTTCCACCACATCTTGGCGTGGTCCTTCATCTTCAATTGTGCGAACTTCACCTTTTTGACACTACTGAAACATCATAGGTCAAAGTAGGTCTCAAGCTAGTCGATCCATGAGTCCAACTTCTTAGCATCGATCCACGAGTCCAACTTCTCAGCATCGATCGCCCCATCGTACATGGGTATGTCGACCTTTGCATCGATCTTAAAAGGTCAGTCAGCTAGGGATGATGTGTTGGCGTGGTCATCGTCGTCAAGGTCGTCCACGTCTTTGTCATTCTACGCGAGCTACTCCCAACCCTCATATCAACCGTTGTGTTCGCCTTTGGAGTGTCAACTTCAGGATGCGAGGTCATGGCTTGCTGCTTAATCCATGCAAGCACTGTATCCATGTTGGACGAGTGTTTGGCCACTTGATCGACCAAATAAGCTTGAGCAGAGGTTTCTTCAAGCATGCTCAGAGATGTGGCTACCAGTGCCATTGAACATTAGCCTCCGGTATTGGGAAGTTCTTGCGGAAGCTTGTCGGACTTTTCGTAGTCAAGGCGATTTTTCACCATCCACATGAGAGGACAGTGATCCGATTGAGTACTTGACCCAATTGGATGTAAATTGGTTTTGCTCCAAAGACAAAACCACAGGTGGTCGTACGGAAAAAATGACTCTTTAATTATGAGGAACTCGTAGACTTTGATTCGACCTAACAATTGATTGCTTTTGATCTCTGTCGATCTCTATCTATCAGTTATGAGCTATTTTCCTAATTCTATTATAGGGTATTTATATACGACAGCTAGTACATGACTACAACAAGTCCAGCGGCTATACGATGAGTCCAACTATGAAGTTCTTCTACAAAATGGCTTGGTCTTGCTCGGCTATGAGGAATCCAATTGCGAAAAGACTTGATCTGTGCAGCTACGATGAGTCTAGCTATGATAAAACTTGGTCTATGGAATAAACCAAGTCTAGTTGATTTGATATTGGACTCAACCACAGACAATCGACCAAGTTTGGACCATCGACCATTATCGACCCGAGATCATCTCAGATCATCAAGGATATTTGGGGATTTTAGGAGTAGAAACTAAAGTGATGGAGTGAGGAGAAGAAGGGGGTACGTCACGGGGCATGAACCTAGTCGCCAAGATGGAAAAAGGTGGGGAGGAAAGAAAGGAGTTCCATCCTACCAAGAACAGTAGCTGGCAGCTAGAGTAAAACCCAGTTTTTCAAAATTATGCAAAAAAAGGGCTTTTCCGTTTTAGGTACATTAGAGATAGGTCTTTCCCCTATAGAAATCTCGGTTTTAGAATTATAGATAAGACATTTTTCCTTAGAAACAAGTCCTTGCGTGATTGACATTTTTAGTTTTGGTCCTTAGAAACTCCGATTTCATCGTGGTCAGCTCCTACGCGACTATGCCGACGCATAATCAATCCTGGATAATCCTTGGGTTAGAATTAGGCGATGAAACACATCCAATTATCCAAAACATGCCTGATTTTCACTGACCTACAATTTGTAATCAATAAACAAATAATCTGGTCGATCACTTCTTAATTCGTGTAAATGCTGACTCATATGACTAAAGTATGCGGTCGATCACTTCTTAATTCGTGTAAATGCTGACTCATATGACTAAAGTGTGCATAGGCTGGGAAATCTACGAAAATTATATGCATAATGGACAAGTGTTATATATACGAAAAATCACATGAGTATGGCCATGTTTGGCGAGGGCTTTGGAACTATTCAGCAAAAAGCTCTAGATTCTCCATTTGATTTTTTGGATGATATTTTACCCTATAAGTAAAATATTCATGAGTTATAACTAATGGTAAAGCCATATCATCACTGGCAATTTTATGAGAATACTGTAAACTTGAAAGTTAGAATTACTGGACAACCTTTAATTTAGCTCCAACTTCTAGTGTAAATGTAGTTTTGATTCCACCTTAGCTTCAGAGAAGACAACAGTAGGGGCCGCCCAACTTGGCCATGTGATTAAACTTCCAGCCTACCAAATACAGCCTAGATGTTTTTGATTAAAGTATTTTCACAATATTATTGATGAAAGTATTTTCACATATTATAAAGTTTTTTGGCGACTCAAGATTTCAAAGTGACAGCTACTTCAGAAGGAGGGGGCTATATAATGAACATCCACTAGATATAAACTAGATAACACTTTACTTTTTTGAAAATTGCCGTCTATCTTTCTAGGACACCCACTCTTTTTTGGAATATTGCTTTTCATCTTTTCATATTAGGACAACTATCTTGAAGTCGTTTTTTCTTCTACATGTCTTTTTTTTCTTTACTTTCAAAAAATATAATACAAATATATAAATCAACACTTATAGAAAATAAGACTATATGCAATTATATTGTTACACATGTGGATGATGGGTTCATAACTGAAAAATTATGTATATATGTACATGAATGTTCATCTTATATTGATGAAGCATATATGTATTTAGTATGTATGGTGTCAATGGAATACCACTTACACCATATTTCTCTTTTCCAACTTCGGCATGCTTTTCCACTATCTCACACAACAAAAATAATACTTACACGTGGACATTTAGAGTTTATAATTAAAGTTTATATAAACTTATTTATGCATTTTGGGTGTTTATAACTAAAGAAATGCTCTTACACATGGATGTTAGCTTTGTACTACTAAAAAATATGTACTTATCTAATACTTACAACTAAATAATATTTGTGCTTACATATCTTCATTTAGCACTAGAACTGTACTTATATGCTATACATATCATGCACTAACAAATGAAAAATATATGAACTTACACATACATGTTAAGCACGTATGATTAAAAAATATATGGCACTAACAAGTCACAACCATGTACAACATAAAAAAAAGAAAAAAAACAAAAGTGAAAAGAAAAAACAAAAAAAATAATGGACAAAAAAGCAAACAAAAAGGGAAAAGGGAAAATCAGACGAAAACATATACCACTTACAACTATAATATTTAAAGAAAAACAAGTATGTAGAATATTTAAAGAAAAACAAGTATGTAGATCAATATACATGTGTACGTAAGTGTTGATCTTTATATTTGTAATAGATTTTTTTAAGCCGAAATAAAAACAATTTCGATGGTGATTGTCTTAATTTATAAAGATAGAGGGATATCATTGAAAAAAAAAGAAAGGTGTATCGAAGAAAAAGGAGAAAAACTATGAGGATGATTGTCTTCGTATGAAAAGGTGAAAGGCAATGTTAGAAAAACAAATAGTGCCTCTCCTAATATGGAAAGGTGGAGAAAAATAATGTAAAAAAAGGAAAATATCAATTACTTTATATTTGGTGGGGTCCACTAACTAGTAATTTTTATTTAAGAATGAAGAGAGTAATATTTTGGCAATCATTACACATATTAAAAATTAATATTTAATTTCACTACTAATCTCTATTACAACACAAAAATTTCAATTTTTCCTTACTTCTTTCAAATTTTCACCTAAAGCCCCACATTGTAATCAAGAATTGTAATTAAGTCCTTGTTTAATAAATTCTATAGATAATATTAACAAAAAACATTTTTAAAAAGTACTAAAAATTGAGACAACTATAACTCTTCACAAAATATCAAAAATAGATTATAGTTAGAAAATGTTTGAAAAATACAAAGTATGTCCAAAACTAAAAACTAAATAGCACCAACAGACATTAAGTAATTAAAATAATTACAAAAACATAAAACAATTTAGAAACTCAGAATTATCTTCTATACTAAAAATCATATCACCGAAACTATAAAAACTATGAAGTATAGAAACAAGAAAAATAAAAAATAATACTAAGCATAAAAAAGTAACTAATGAATTACTCATAAATAAACACTACTATAAATTAAAATCTTGAAATGAATTCATTTTATTTTTATGGATATGTCTTGAAGGAAAGTACTTCACAGTTTTGTGATATAAAAAATGACGATAGAATTGAACTCTTTACTATATATGTGTGTTATAAATAGTTTTATTTTTTATTTTTTGTGATATACTTTTATGAATCTAGGTATTTCATTTTTTTACTACTTTTTTAAATATTTTCTATTAACACCATTTATGAAACTTAGTGGATAGGAATTTTATTGAATTTTTATACATAATGTAGGACTTCTGATACAAAATTAAAAGACATGAGACCAAATTGTCATTTTTGTTTTATAGTACGGACAAGTGATGAAATTGACATAAAACTAATACTTTGCTCTAATAACTATTTCTTTCTCATCCTAAATTTGCTTTGCAGTGAAGAGTGGTTAATGTAGAGAGTGAGAAGGATGATTGGTATTAAAGGTGAAAGAGAAGGACATTTTTCAGAATTAAGATTGGGGTCAAATATGACCTGTAATGGTGTTGAAAAATTTTTAGATTCAGCAAGAAAATATTTGTATCTCTTATAGTATACAATAACAAAACTTTTTTTTTTCTTAAAATTATATACCTGTTGGGGGAATCCCCAGGGGGCCCACGAAGTCCCAAGGAGTCTCCGGTGAAACCCGGAGAGCCACTGGGCCCCCGGTGAGATCCGGGGGGTCACCGGGCGCCCGGTAAGATCCGGAGGGTCACCGGAACCCCGGTGAGACCCGGAGGGTCACTGGGCGTCCGGTGAGATCCGGAGGGTCACCGGAACCCCGGTGAGACCCGGAGAGCCACCGGACCCCCGGTGAGACCCGGAGGGTCACCGGAACCCCGATGAGACCCGGAGAGCCACCGGGCCCCTGGTGAATCACCGGGCGCCCGGTGAGACCCGGAGGGTCACCGGAGCCCCGGTGAGACCCGGAGAGCCACCGGGTCCCCGGTGAGATCCGGAGGGTCACCGGCTACCTGGTGAGATCCGGAGGCTCACCAGAATCCCGGTGAGACCCGAAGAGCCTCCGGGCTCCTGAAGAGCGGCCGCTGACCGTGGGGCCTCTAGGAAGTCAACGGCGCCACGTGTCAAGCATCCGGGCCGTCCCTCTGGCCAAAGGACGTCTTCGCCCTTCCATCCAGTGGTCGCGGCAAGGGCTTTTTGGTCTTTTGTATTTCTTAGGGGCTATATATACTCCTCTTGTACCCCTTTTCAGGGATTGGAATTCATTTATATGAACGCAATATCCGGCTCTCTTGGAGACTTCTCCCCGAGAGCACACCTCCCCAGCGTACTCGCGTCCGGAGAGAGCCAACAGGACTAGGGCCCCCACTGGGACCCGAACCTGTATAAACCCCTATTTCAATTTCTGTGTTGCCCGGCGGGAGAAGACCAGTAACTCGGTTTGCTCGCGCCGTTGTACTCGTGCTGCGCACGTCCGAACCTGTCGAGGTACCCGTAGTACCACGACAGTTGGCGCCGTCCGTGGGGACCGAACGACGAATCGCCATGGCTCCCGCAACAACCAGAGCTCAAGCCCTGTCATCTCCCGAGGGCGCTGGTCCTAGCAACCCGGCTCCACCTCCGTGAAATGAGGCCTCCGCGGCCCTGCCGCCCGGGGGCGAGCGGGGGGAGGACCTGCTTCCTCCGCTCGCGGCCTCCGGCCAAAGGGTCCCCGTTTCTGACCCGGCGACCGCAACCGAGCTTGCGGGGCCTGGTGCGCCCCAACTCTCCGTTCCGGTCTCCGGAGATTCTATGCTGGGGGCTTTGATCCAGGGCCAGCTTCGCATCCAGCACACCCTGGAGGAGCTGCTGCGCGTCCTGGCGCGACCCCCGGCTCCCATCTACCCGCCTCCATATCCGTTTATGGTGGCACCGCCCCAATTCTTCATGGGGAACCCCGCCTTTGCTGGGCCGGGTACAGGGAGCGCTGCCGTCGTGGACCGAACCACCGAGGAGCCCGTCTCCGGGGCCAGGATCGAGGCCATCGGCAGGCCGCCCGGCATCCGAAACCGGATGGAGACCTCACTGGACGAGGGCTGCGGCTGGGTCCCCGCGGGTGTTGGAGGCGGTGAAGGACTCGGAGCATACATCTCCGAGTCCGAGCCCTGGCCCTCTCCGGCTGGGACGCCGCCCATGGGATCCGGCCCGCCCGGGGTGCCGGGGGCTGCACCCGATGCCCCAGCAACCGCCACCGTAGTGTCCCTCGCGGGAGAAGGTGGAGGGGAAGACCGGGGCCTCGCGGGACTCCTCCGGGCTCGGGACCTCACGGGGCTGCCAGACGGACGAGACCGCTTCAAGGGTCCGCTGGCGACCTCCTTCCCCCGCTTGCACGAAGTGGGGGTAGGCAGAGGCACCCGGTTTGGGAGCCTCAGCTCGAACGCCTCCGCGACGACGTTTCGGGGAGGACCCTCCCCGATAACGCGCACCACCCTCTCATGCTCGTCCTCGTAGTACCGGCCAACGAGGGTCGCCGCGACCTCCTTGGCCTGACCATAGGACTTAACTGCAAGACTAACAAATAAAGCAAGAGTTAGGAAGAATCCCCCAGCAGGGAGAAAGAGTCCGGATACTTACGGTTCACCACCGCCATCCGGGGTGGCCAATGCGCCGCCGACATCCCCCTTCCAATGCCGGAGCCAGTCCCCCCAGTGATCCCGAGAGGCTAGCACCGGGTACTCATCGACGCGGCCTGGGGTCAGCTGGATCATGATGGAGCCGAAGGCCGACCTAGAGCCGCCCCTCCTCACCACCGGGCCCCTTGCCGCTGGCTGGTAAAAGTACCGCAGGAGCCGCATGGTGGGCTCCGTCACGGCGGTCGTCTCGCACAACCAGATAAACAAGCCCATTCGAACGAGGGTGTTCGGAGTGAGGTGGTTGAGCGAGAGGCCATATACCTGCAGGAACTCGCGTAGCAGCAGGTGCACCAGAATCCGAAGGCCCGCCTCCACGAAGGCCTCGAAAGCCACCACCTCCCCGTCCCGGGGGCTCGGCACCTGCTCTGTCGGGACAGGGATCCTGATGTCTCCCGCCCGAAAATAGCCGCGCTCCAAAAAGGCCTCAAGGGCCCCCGAGGAGAACTCGGTGGCCCCGAGGAAATCGGAGGTCACCTCCTCCGCAGGCAGCTCGGAGACCTTGGCGCGACTCTTCGGCGCCATCAGGGACGGACTTGTCGGAAAAACCGCCGGGAGTTACCGGAAGCTACCGGGGAAAGGTCACCGGATCTTTCCGGAAGAATCACCGGAAACTACCGGGCGCTTCCGGACAAGATCACCGGATACTACCGGAAATCACCGGAAACTATCGGGAGACAACTGCAATTTGTGGAATTTTGAGGGCTTGTGGTCATGCTCAAACTAAGGGCCCCCCCTATTTATAGGTGGTGGAGGGGGGCCTGGATGCCCGACACGTGTCCACGAAGCCATCAGAGTCGCGGAGCTGAACCATCGCGCACAAAACGAGGCGACGCGAAGGTGGGCGCATCGAAACGATGCGTCGGTTCGCGGATAGACGCGTCCCGCGGAGGAACGGTTCGGAAGCTGAAACGCCGCCAGGGGCGTAAGGGACTTCATGGAATATGGAGCGTCATCGTCGGGAGCTTCACATACCCATCGGAGGCACCAAGTGCCCCCGAGGGCCTGGGGGGCTGCTGTTGGGGGAATCCCCAGGGGCCCCACGAAGTCCCAAGGAGTCCCTGGTGAAACCCGGAGAGCCACTGGGCCCCCGGTGAGATCTGGGGGGTCACCGTACCCCCGGTGAGACCCGTAGGGTCACCAGGCGCCCGGTAAGCCCGGTGAGATCCGGAGGATCACCGGGCCCCCGGTGAGAGCCGGAGGGTCACCGGGCGTCCGGTGAGATCCGGAGGGTCACCGGAACCCCGGTGAGACCCGGAGAGCCACCGGGCCCCCAGTGAGACCCAGAGGGTCACCGGGCGCCCGGTGAGATCCGGAGGGTCACCGGAACCCCGGTGAGACCCGGAGAGCCAGCGGGCCCCCGGTGAGACTCGGAGGGTCACCGGGCGCCCGGTGAGATCCGGAGGCACACCGGAATCCCGGTGAGACCCGAAGAGCCTCCGGGCTCCTGAAGAGCGGCCGCTGACCGTGGGGCCTCTAGGAAGTCAGCGGCACCACGTGTCAAGCATCCGGGCCGTCCCTCTGGCCAAAGGACATCTTCGCCCTTCCATCCAGCGGTCGCGGCAAGGGTTTTTTGGTCTTTTGTATTTCTTAGGAGCTATATATACCCCTCTTGTACCCCTTTTCAGGGATTGGAATTCATTTATATGAAGCCATATCCGGCTCTCTTGGAGACCTCTCCCCGAGAGCACACCTCCCCAGCGGACTCGCGTCCGGAGAGAGCCAACAGGACTAGGGCCCCCACTGGGACCCGACCCTGTATAAACCCCTGTGTCAATTTCTGTGTTGCCCGGCGGGAGAAGACCAGTAACTCGGTCTGCTCGCGCCGTTGTACTCGTGTTGCGCACGTCCGAACCTGCCGAGGTACCCGTAGTACCACGACAATACCATATATCATATTTTTTTGAGAAAATTATATTACAAGTGGTGTATCTATTTTGTTGATAATATAAAACTCTATCTTAGATACCCACTCGAAACACACACACAAAAATACATCAATATAATACTTTAACTAAACTAATAAAATACAGATGATTCAAAGTTAAATGAAGACCTTTTTTTTCATAGATATATACTTTAAACATACAAGCACCCATCAGTTATTTGAGAACAAGAACTTCGTACTAACACAACAATCACTTGTTCTGTAACAGTGGATTTTTTGCGGGAAAAGTTAGTTAATTCTAACCACCAAGCTAGGTATCATAGCTAGAGACTAGAGATCATGAAGTTGCGAGTGAGTGGGGTGGGCCGGTGGGGCCATCAAGTTAGTTGAGCTGATGATGACAACAAAATGCGACATGTTTTGTGACTTTTTTGTTTACTAAAGAGCCACTGAGTTAGTTACAAGACAGAACATAAAGTACTTAACGAGGTGCAAAAGTGAGTGCACTCCGACAAACAGACCCGTGGGATGTAATGACCAGTTATTTGGTTGCTTGCAATGTAGCTAGGTCAGGCTCCTTGGATGTCAGAGGCTAGCTACAAAAGTGTAACTTCGTAGCAGCAGAATCTGGGCTGACAAATAGTGCGATTAGATAAGTGATTAATGAGCACTAATGATTTTATCATGTATTAATATTAATTAAGGATTATTAATGTCAAATAAGAGTTATTAAATAAGAGTAAGACATTATACTAGCTTTGGTAATATTCTTCACCTCTTATCTCAATATTTCCACTTATATTATCTCATTGAACCAATTGAACTATCCTACTCATATGAGTCATGTCAAAGACAATACAGACAATCAAATACACCTCTCAATATGTCGGGGGAAATCTCCGCCGGATTAAGCCCAGGTAAGTTGCGTCACGTTTGCCCGGGGACTTGGCCTCCGGCCCCTCCCCGAGCGCCGCCTTTTGGCTCCCGGAACTTGGCCTCCGGCGCCGTCCCGGGCGCCGCCATTCGCCCGGGGACCTGGCCTCCGGCCCCTCCCCGAGCGCCGCCTTTTGGCTCCCGGGACATGGCCTCCGGCGCCGTCCCGGGCGCCGCCATTGGCCCGGGGACGTAGCCTCCGGGCTCTCCCCGGGCGCCGCCATTTGGCCGCCGGGACCTGGCCTCCGGCCCCTCCCCGGGCGCCACCTTTTGGCTCCCGGGACATGACCTCCGACGCCGTCCCGGGCGCCGCCATTGGCCCAGGGACGTAGCCTCTGGGCTCTCCCCGGGCGCCGCCATTTGGCCCCCGGGGACGTAGCCTGCGGGCTCTCCCCGGGCGCCGCCATTTGGCTCCCGGGACATGGCCTCCGACGCCGTCTCGGGCGCCGCCATTTGCCCGGGGATGTCGTCTCCGGCCACTCCCCGGGCGCCGCCTTTTGGCTCCCTGGACATGGCCTCCGGCGCCGTCCCGGGCGCCGCCATTTGGCCCCCGGGACCGTGCCCCCCGGGCGGGTCCCGGGCGCCGCCATTTGGCCCCCGGGACCGTGCCCCCCGGGCGGGTCCCGGGCGCCGCCATTTGGCCCCCGGGACCTAGCCTCCGGCCCCTCCCTGGGCGCCGCCTTTTGGCTCCCGGGACATGGCCTCCGGTGCCGTCCCGGGCGCCGCCATTTGCCCGGGGATGTGGTCTCCGGCCACTCCTCGGGCGCCGCCTTTTGGCTCCCGGGACATGGCCTCCGGCGCCGTCCCGGGCGCCGCCATTTGCCGGGGACGTAGCCTCCGGGCTCTCCCCGGGCGCCGCCATTTGGCCCCCGGGACCTGGCCTCCGGCCCCTCCCCGGGCGCCGCCTTTTGGCTCCCGGGACATGGCCTCCGGCGCCGTCCCGGGCGCCGCCATTGCCCCGGGACGTGGCCTCCGGCGCCGTCCCGGGCGCGGCCATTTGCCCGGGGACGTGGTCTCCGGCCGCTCCCCGGGCGCCGCCTTTTGGCTCCCGGGACATGGCCTCCGGCGCCGTCCCGGGTGCCGCCATTGGCCCGGGGACGTAGCCTCCGGGCTCTCCCCGGGCGCCGCCATTTGGCCCCCGGGGACATAGCCTCCGGGCTCTCCCCGGGCACCGCCGTTTGGCCCCCGGGACATGGCCTCCGGCGCCGTCCCGGGCCTCATCGCCCTCCTAAAGGTAAAGTCTCGAGTTGTTTGTCACGTGCAGGTCACGCGAGGAGCGCCTCGGGAATTAGCGACCACCTGTCAAGCATCCAAGGCGTTTGACCGGGAGAAGGACGGTCCTACCCTTCAATCCGACGGTGGCTTCTGGGGTAGTTTAGGCTTTTTGCCTCTTTTTGGGGCTATAAATAGCCCTTGTACCCCTCTGTTGTAAAGGATCGGATCACTTTTATTGGAATAGCTACACTCACAGGTGTGCTCCGGAAGCTTCTCCCCCGGAGAGAGCCTCCCCAGCCGACTCTGGTCGGGAGCGCGTCGATAGGACTAGGGCCCCCACTGGGATCCGAACCTGTATAAATCCTCGTGTCATTTCTTGTGCTTGTCCGGCGGGGGAGGACCGGCCAACCGGTCAACCCGCGCGGCGTAATCTTCACTAGGATCATTCTCAAAACCTGCCGGGGTATTCGCAATACCACAACAGTTGGAGCCGTCCGTGGGGACCCGTGACAAGACGCCATGGCTCCCCCAAGAACAAGGGCTCGCACCCTTCCCGGTGACCAGGGTCTCAGAGACCCAGCGCCGTCCACCCGGGACATTGCTGTCCCGGCGTTCCCTTCTGGAGGCGACCTGGCCCAGGTACCGCCTCCCTCTTTTCCTCTTAACTTTGGTGCTTCCACCTCCAGGCCGTTCCCGGTGACCGCGGGGACCTCGGCCGGGACCAGTCTCCCCCCGACGGCTCCCCCAGCTCCCCGGGACGCCCTGCTTGAGGCTCTCGTGGAGGGCCAGCTCCGTGCCCAGCGCTCTATGGATGAGTTGCTCAACATGTTGGCGCGGCCTCCGGCCCCCACATTTGCGTCGCACCCATATCCGGGGACTATGCCCCCGTTTATGGGTTACCCGGCGGCCCCTCCGGCCTCCGGGGGTTTGTCCGCCCCGTATGGTGCTGCCGGGGGCTTCCCTCCCCCTGCCGGATATACGTCCGGACCCTTCCCGGCACCCGGGCCCGTCCCGGTGCTGGGAGGTTACTTCATGCCAGGGCCCTTCGTAGAGATGTAAGTTGGGCCGTGCCGGGCCGGCACGGCACGGGCCCGTCGGGCCAGTGGCTTGTGTCGTGCCGTGCCCGGGCCGGCCCACGGGCTGTCGTGCCGTGCCCGGGCCGGCCCACGGGCTGTCGTGCCGGGTCGAGACGGCCCGTTTGCTCGGCGGAGAGGCCCGGCACGGCACGGTAGCCCGCAGGCCGCAGTGCGTGTCGGGCCGGCACGGGCACGGCCCGTTTCGTCCTCGACTCCTCGTCGTCCTCCTCTGCGGCTCTGCCCTTCCGCCAGTCACGCCGGCCCGTTGTCCTCCTAAGTCGGAAATGCTGCTGCCGTCGCTGGCGCTCGCCACGGGAGCCTGCGCGTCCGTGCCGTCCCCGCTGCAGCGATCGGCGAAGTGTTCCTCGGCGCCGACGTTGCTGAAGCTGCTGCGAGCGGCGCGGATGGGCCCTAGATCCTGATCGACGACGGCGCACTAGGGTTTGTAGGGTGGCGCGGCCATGAGCAGGAGGCGGCGCTGGATTTGGTGCGGAGAGGATGAGGGGGCGGGGTGGATCTGGTGGGATCCGGGCGCGAGGAGCTTCTAACGGGAGCTGGCCGCTCTGTGGCGCACGGCGGCGACAACGGCAGCTATGTGGAAGAATTAGGAGGGAGAGAGAGCAGCACCGGCGGCCCAAGGCGGTGCGGGCAGGAGAAAGGAGAAGAGAGAGGGAGTGGAAGAGGAGGAGAAGAGGCGCGATGGCGGCTCAGGTTGAGGACGGTGCCGATGGCGGTGATCTGAGGCACGGAGTCGTGGTCTCGTGGAAGAGGCCAAAGTGTTGGGCCGGCCCGCGTGCGAACGGGCCGCTTCGTGCCGTGCCGGCCTGGGCACGGCCCGCAGTATCGTGCCGGGCCGTGCCGCCCGTGGGCTGAGTTTCGGGGCCCGGCACGGCTCGGTCCCCCGTGCCGGGCCAGCACGGCCCGTTTTCTTTCGTGCCGGGCCGGGCCACATGTCGGGCCAAAATAACGTGCTTCGGGCCGGCCCGATAAAAGCCTGTCCCGACTTACACCTCTAGCCCTTCGTGGCACCAGGGGGGTACCCCGTCCCTGGCCTATTACCGGGGCCGGGAGCCCACTTCATGCCGGGGGTTTTCCCTACGCCGGGAGCCAGTCCCGCCCCCCGCGTCGCGTTTACCGCTCCGGGGGCGGTTGACAGAGCAGCTCCCGTGCCGCGGCGGATTTCCCCCCGCATGGGCTCCCCGGTTTCGGACGTCGCCGCTAGGGCTCCCTCCTCTCCGGTTCCGGATGTTACAGGGGCTTCCCCCTTTCCGGTTCTGGTCGTTGCCACTGGGGCCCCCTTCACTTCGGTTCCAAGCGTCGCCGTGGGCGCCCCCTCCCCGGTTCCGGATAATACAGGGGCTTCCCTCTTCCCGGTCCCGGGGGTCGTCGCAGGGGGCTCCCCCCAATCGGCTCCGGAAGCCTCCGGGCCGGTAGCTACAGTGCATGAGCTCCCTCCCTCGGCGGGACAGGTCCGTTTCGCCCAGGGGGAGGTCGAGCGAATGCATTCACCAGAGCGCGGGGAAGAACTAACCCCCGGCCGCGGGCGCGGGGAGCCTCGCTCTCACACCGGTCGGGGGAAGAGACCCGCTGAAGAGCCAACCTCTCCGGCAGAGAGCCCGGACGTCCGGGAACTCAGTCCCGGTCAGGAGGAAAAGCGTCGCCACCGCCATTCTGGCGGACCTCTCAGACCGCTTCCAGACTCAGACAACGAATGTCCCGTGAAAGAAGATAGCGACCGGCGCTCTCCCCAGGAGGTACAAGGGGCTAACCAGCCCCTGTGCCGAAGACTTCGCAGTATCCGGTGGCCGCGGCCCTACCGCCCTCCTCACATCGAGCATTATAACGGTGAGGCAGACCCTTACGAGTTTGTGCTGGTCTACTCCACAGCCATCTCCGCGGCCGGGGGGGACGAGACGGTACAGTGCAACGTCTTCCCCCTCTACCTCTCCGGCATTGCCCACTCCTGGTTCTACAACCTGAAGGCGGGCTCCATCAAGTCTTTCTCGCAGCTCCAGAGGGAGTTCTGTGCCAACTTCCAGGGGAACTACGTGCGTCCCCTGGACTCCTCGCAGCTGTACACTATCCGGCAGAGGACTGGGGAAACCATCAGAAGCTTCTTCAAGCACTTTGCTCAGGTGAAGAGCAAAGTGGCCCACGTCCCCGACTCTACGGTCATCGAAGGCTGCAAAAGCGGCATCCTCCCGGGGGAGCTCCACCGAAGGCTCTCCCGGAGCTGCCCCTCTTCCACTGACGAGCTCTTCAACGTACTCAAAAAGTACGCTCGGGTGGAGGAAGACGACATCTGGAAGAAAACCCAGGGGGTTCCCGCTCCCGCCGACCGGGGGGCCAGGGATCCCCTCAAGCGCCACAGACAGGGGGAGCGTAGCGAGCCACGGCCTCGGGACACCTTTGTCCTCGAGGGCGGAGGAGGCTCGCGTGACCCCCCCGGGGGACAACCGCCCCTTCTCCAAGCCGAAAGGCCATGGGGGAGGACAGTCCTCGCGCGGCCGGGAAGGCCCCGCGGGGAGAAGGCGGGAAGGACCGTGGTGCAGCTTCCACAGATCCAGTACCCACGCTACCCGAGATTACAGCCTACTACTACAGCACTTCGCGGCGTTCCTCGACTAGCGCGGGCAGGGGGGGGACTCCGGCCTCCTCGCTCCCTCGGCCAGCTGTTCCGACCCTCCCCGCTCCAGCGGGGGGGGGGGGTTCAGCAGACACAGACGCAGGAGGGGGAGCCTTCAGAAGCTCTCCCATTTCAAACTTCTCAACGCCACATCAACGTCATCGTGGGAGGGTCCGCCTCCGGGCGGGACTCTAAGCGCCAGCGTAAGGAGTACGCGCGCGAGGTCAAGGTTGTGGGGGTGCTACACGCGTCCCCGCCACCTAAGTGGTTGGACGCCCCCCTCACCTTCACGGCAGAAGACACGCGACGAGTTCGCTTCCCCCACGACGACGCGCTCATCGTCTCCGCAACAATCTACAACTGCCACATGGCCCGCATCCTTGTGGACAGCGGGAGCTCTGCCGACGTCCTATTCTTGAAGGCCTTCAAAGAAATGTAGGTGGATGAGAAGCTCCTGCAGCCCGCAGCTGGGCCCTTACAAGCTTTTGTCCCGGGGAAGGCGATCCACCCCGTGGGCAAGGTAGATATTCCTGTGACGTTCGGCACCCCGGAGAACTACCGGACCGAGCTGGTCCGCTTCGACGTAGTGGACCTCCCCTCCTCCTACAACGCGATTATGGGGAGGACCACAATCAACCGGCTGGGGGCTGCCACCCATCAAAACTACCTCTGCATGAATATCCCTGGGCCACATGGTGTTATCAACGTCCGGGGAGGCCAAGACATGGCCCGTGCTCTATACGAGCGTGCAGCAGCCACAATCGGAAGTGTCAATCTCATAAAGACGCCCGGGGGGAGGCTATCCCCCCGGAACTAGACACCGCTGCGCCACCGCCCGGGAGGCCCCTCCTCAAGCCGCGTCCGGAAGGGGGCCTCCGGAAGGTCCTGCTGTCCACGGAACCAACAACGTCGCCAAGTACGAGGCTTTGCTCCTCAGGTTGCGCCTCGCTTGTTCCCCGGGGATCCGACGCCTCCTACTGAAGGGAGATTCTCAACCCGTAGTTTGCCAGAAGGACGAGCCTTACCTGTGCCATAACGCAAACTTTAGTCTTTTATTTGCAGGAGGTGTGAAAGGTGCAGAGGCACTTCGATGCCACCAGGGGGGTACCCTGTTCCAGGCCCATTCCCGGGGCCGGGGGCCCATTTCATGCCGGGGGTTTTCCCCACGCTGGGAGCCAGTCCCGCCCCTTGCGTCGCGTTTAACGCACCGGGGGCGGTCGACAGAGCAGCTCCCGTGCCTCAGCGGACTTCCCCCCGCATCGGCTCCCCGGTCCCGGACGTCGTCACGGGGGCTCCCCCTTGCCGGTTCCGGATATTACAGGGGCTTCCCCCTTTCCGGTTCCGGTCGTCGCCGTGGGGGGCTCCCCCTCTGCCGGTCCCGGATATTACAGGGGCTTCCCCCTTTCTGGTTCCGGTCGTCGCCGCGGGGGGCTCCCCCTCTGCCGGTTTCGGATATTACAGGGGCTTCCCCCTTTCTGGTTCCGGTAGTCGCTGCGGGGGGCTCCCCCTCTGCCGGTCCCGGATATTACAGGGGCCTCCCCCTTTCTGGTTCCGGTTCCGGTCGTCGTCACAAGGGCTTCCCCTTTCCGGTCCCGGTCGTCGCCTCGAGAGGGCCTTTCGCCTTAAGGACCTTGTCCTCAAGCGCATTAGGCCCCCCAAGCCCAGGGTAAGCTCTCCCCCGAGTGGGAGGGCCCCTACAGGATCTCCACGGTCCTGGGCTCGGGGGCTTACAAGCTCTCCAACCTTCAAGATCAGGAGCTGAAGCACACGTGGAACTTGCGTTCACTTCGCAAGTTCTATGTTTAGCCTTACGGGCCTGTCCGCTCCCCTGGAGCGTTCACGCCGGAGGGGGAGGAGGGACACTGTATTTTCCTCCCCGTTCGCGACTTTGCAGGGGGAGGCCCTGTACTTCATTTTATTAGCAATACATAGGTCTTGCTTTTGAAACTCTCATTGCAGGTCTTTCTCATTACCGCCCCTAGCAGCGATGCCCTCCCCGCGAGGATGCCCTCCCCGCGAGGACGCCCTCCCAGTGAGGATGCCCTCCCTGCGAGGATGCCCTCCCCGCGAGGAAGCCCTCCCCGTGAGCATGCCCTCTCCGTGAGGAAGTGGGCCAGGCCCAGCAAGTCCCTTCTGTAGGGCGGCTTACGATCAGCCCTCATGGACTGAGGGTGTAAGCGGCAACCCGGTCACAGTGGCCGTGGTAACGAGTCACTTTGGGAGACTAGTCCCCTGCCCAAACACTCAAGACCCGTCTCCGGGCACATCCTCCTCCGGGAGTCGACGCTATTCCCGGCTCCCCGTTCTCACGGCGACCGGATGATAGGCCCCCTGCGGCCTGATTGGATCTATCTTCCTCCTCCGGGAGTCGACGTTATTCCCAGCTCCCCGTTTTCACGGCGACCGGATGATGGGCCCCCTATGGCCTGATTGGATCTATCTTCCTCCTCCGGGAGTCGACGTTATTCCCGGCTCCCTGTTTTCACGACGACCAGATGATCAGCCCCCTACGGCCTGATCGGATCTATCTTCCTCCTCCGGGAGTCGACGTTATTCCCGGCTCCCCATTCTCACGGCGACCGGACGAATGCCTCCCGGAGACTCTATTCCCGGCTCCCCGTTCTCACGGTGACCGGACGATTGTCTCCCGGAGAAGTCACGGATTTCTCAGACATTTTTTTCCCGGAGCCCCTATTCCCGGCTCCCCGTTCTCACGGCGACCGGACAATTGTCTCCTAGGAAGCTCGACTCCGGAAATCTCATCGGGTTTTTCTTGGATGTTTCTTCCACAAGGGGCCTTATTCCCGGCTCCCTGTTCTTACGGCGACTGGACGCTTGTCTCCTGGGAGATCTTTTCCCAAGAAAGCTCGTTTTAAAATTTTCTAACTTAGAAAAATTCCTATGCTACAGGTTGTTTTCACCCCGGGCGCCTTGTTACCCCCACAGCGCGCGGAGCTACCCTCCGGCCCGCTGTGGGCGGGGGGGATAAGGAACCCCCGGGTGTCGACCGTACGGCCCACAAGCAAACTTAGATCATTCTTGTGAAAAGGAGTCGCCCAGACCATCCAAGAAGAAAAAACAAAAAGACAATGAAAGATGAAGCAACAACACAGCTTTATTGATTGTCAAACTCGGAGGACACCTTCCCCCTCCGGTGGGCTTCGGAAACGATACAACCCGGGTTCTAACCCGGGGGATTCTCTACGCCCTAAGGCTCCTACGCCTAATACTCTCGAAGGCTCTCCGCTAGCTCCCGGGTCAAGTCCCGGTACTATGCTCGCACGCGGCGCCGAGCGTCCCGAAGCACATCTTCGGGCCAGAACTCGTATCCCGCCGGTGGAAGTATCCGGAGGGGAGGTATCATCCGGAACCCCGGCCGCGGAGGGGACAATTCGGCGCGATGATTGTCAAAGTTGTCCAAGTGCCACTCCGGACGCCACCTCAACCGGATCGGCTCCTGGACGCTGTCCCCGCCGCGATTCCCGGAGACAAGGCTTAGCAAGATTAAAGCCGCTTGGGCGTCCCCCGGGGAGCCCCTCCCGGACCTTCGCCCGGGAGTAACCTCCCGGGAACCCTGGTAACATCGCATTCAATTCAAAGACTTAGAAAAAATTCCAATTCCATAGCATTCAAAATGTCTTTTTTACAAGTGTCCGGGGCTTCTTCTAAGAAGCTACCGGGATCAAAAGTCTAAGAAAGAAAAGGGTCCTATCTAAAGACCCGGGGGGGAGGCTCATACTTTTTCGTTGGCGTCCTCCCCCCGGGGGGCTTCTTCCGAGGCCGGGGCTGGGACGTCCCCCGCCGGAGGCGCCGGAGCCGGGAATCTCGCCCGGATGATCCGGTCATAGAATCCTCCGGCATGCTGCTCGACCTCCCAGCGCGAGGGCTCGAAGGGGTCCGGGAAGCTTCGGGGGATGCGGCCCCCGATCGCTCGGGCGCCGACCCCCCGGAACTCGATGAGTGTAACGCCCTGAGTTAGGGGTGAAAATTTCCTTTTTCATCAATAGCATGCATGCATGTATCTGTAGTAATAGCGAGATCAGTTTCTATCTCAAGCCCTAAAATCTCCAAAGTCTATCCTGTGACCTCAAATCAAGATCAGATTATTCAGATATGATCTATCAGTTACTTTGAACTTAAAAGCCTTCAGAACCCAGATCCAAGTATATCTCTAACTCCCAGAATTATCAACTTCTTCTGTTTTCGAAAACAGAAATACCTTATATTACCCAAATACCCTAAGTTTCAGAAATACAGATTTAATCCAAATCTTGACCAAGTTCAGACCAGATTATTCCTGGAATATGATCATGGGTATGTCAATACCTTAATATAAAAAGTTGACAGCCAGATTCTACCATCTAGATTCTTTTCACAAATGAGTCCAAGAGTTATCGCAAAATAGTCCTTATCTGATATCTGAAAACCCAAAAAAGCTAAAATCTCCAGATTAACTTTATATTCATAATTTCTTCAGCAAATCTTCTCAAAATGCTATTTGCCACAAGTTTCTCTTCTGTGCAGATATCAAAATCGAACCCTAAATGCCAGAATTCGAAATCGACAAAACTTAAACCTTATTTTACCCTAAATTACTCTATTTTCAGTTTGTATCGAAAACTATTCAAATGTGTCAAATTTTATCAATTACCTTTGCCAAATACCTTGTTGAATATAATCTACCAGATTAGTGAAATCAATTCCAGTTTAAACCTACCAAATCTCCAAATTTACATTTCAGTCCAAAACTCAAAGAATTAAAACTGCAGTTCAGTCCATTTTCGACCAGGCCGTATACTGCTGTACACGACCAGAAGCCTTGCCGTGTTTTGCTTCCTTGCGCCGTGCACGCTCGCCGCCGGCCAAGCTTCGCCGCACTGTGACCGTGCATGCCAGTACGCACGTGTCCTCGCTCTAGCTGGTGCCGTGGCAAGGCCGCTGCTACGTCGACGACCAGTGCTTGCTCCCGCGCGCGACCAGCAGCGACTTTGTCAGCAATCCATCGCCATGTAGCCTCGCCGCGCCAGTACTTGTCGCCACCGCTTGCTACAAGCTTTGCCAGGTCCCGATGAGGCGACATTGTGATCAGTTGAAAGCTTGTCGCCGTCGCATCACCGCTCTTGCTGTGTCTTCGCCGCTGCTGCTCCTGCACGCAACCAGTCAAGTCACAGCAACCAATCTCTTCATTGTTCCCCTTTGCCATCTTCGCCGAGCCTATATAAGCACTCCTGTGCTAAGCAGTTTCCTCCACACATCACCAGGACTTAACCAATTTCCAAATTTCACCGCTGCAGTCGTCTTCTCCGGCGAGCCATCGAGGAGGCTCACGGTGACAGCTCATTCCACATCATCTCTTGCCAAATTGACAGCATCTGTGAGTTCCCCTCGTCTCCCTCATCGTGCTGTACCATCTAATTGGTTTACATTCCACCTTATCGCCGGTGATCGCCGGGATTGCTAAATGCCCTGTTCCGGCAATGTAGCTTGAATTACTCCAAATTAGCTTTCGTATCTGTAATCAAAATTTATCAGTAAGCCAAATCAAGCAAGCCTGTGAAGTTGGATTTCGGATTTAAGCAAGAATCGAACCTTTTCCCTAAACCGAGCTTCACCAGAAAACCGGCGATCGTCGCCAGGCTTCTCCAGTGATCCTCCGGCCAATACAATTGTACCAGAAGCTTCCCTATACCTCCTAGATGCTCTCCAAGCAATGAATTAAGTTCTTGTTGCCTGTAGGAGGAACCCCCAATCAGCAGTGCTTCTTCTCCGGCGCCGATGACCGGAAAAGTGTTCCCGGCCGTTTCAGCCCAAATCACCTTGTCATTTAGATGTGCCTTAGCCTCCTGAGCATTTTTGTCTTCTAGCTCGACACCTAAATCAGCCTAGATCAAAAGTTATAGCTTTGCCAAATTTTTGTCCAGAACTGATCTAGTGCAGCCAGTTCATCATCAAATTTCTTGCTTTCCAGTCATTTCTTGCCCTAGATCCTGTTGACTTAATTGTTCCTGTTACTCAAGCCTACCTCCCAGACAAAGTGGTGCATCATTTGGAGCTCCAGATCAAAAGTTATACTAAGCCCTAGTTTTTGGCATTGTCAGCTCTATGCCAGAGCTTGTCAGCCAGTGGCATTGACCTTATTTACCCACTTCTGGTTGTGTAATTTGAAATCCACTTTGTCCACTGAATTTGTAGAGTTGTGATCTACATTTTCTTCTACTACCACAACTTGAGATAAGCATCATAGCTTTTCTTAAAGCTATGTCCAAGCTTTGATCCGAATGTCGATCTGTTGACATTCGCTGTTTTGATTAAACCAGCCACAAAATTGTTATCCCTATTGAAATCCTGAAACCCTAAGATTATCTAATCACCATCCTTAGCCCAAATTCCTTGAAACCCTAGAATCTCGACTCAGTTCAGTTTGCAGTTCAAATTATCACCAGTTTAGTTCAATCATGCTTGTTGTGCATTTCTGCATATAAGTCATAAAACATTTTAATATTAAAAGTAATTATTGTGTGATTGTTTGTCGTCGAGCAGATTCAGAAGCTGACTTTGAAGATTTTGCTGTTGACCCGTCATCGACTGCTGTATTTTACGACGCGGAAGGCAAGTCATATCCTTGGTCATCTTGAACCTATATTTTAAATGTTGCTATAATATAACCTTGAATATAGGCAATATTGCATGTGAATGATTGAGAATGGTTGATTTATCAATTGGCAGTACTAGACTGGTTATCTATGAAATGTGAAATAAACAAGTTTTGAGCCATGAACTATTATATGTATTTATATACTTATATTCATGAAATAAAACCCCTAGCCGTGACCAGAAAAATGGTGTGCATGGCTGTAGCACTGGAGGTGCTAGACTGCAAAGGAATGCAGGCACTGAAGATGCAGGGTTGTGGATGGTCTGGTCACTGGCATATAAGGACTAGAACCTTGTGTTGTGCGTCTAGTGGCATGAACAACGTGCTAACCGCAAGCCTGGTATGGGACAGGCCTGAACAAGTAATTATGTGGATCGCACATGAAACCCCTGCATGAGATGTGTAGTGATGCACGATAAACACGGAGCGCGGCTCCCACACATATCACTGAAGGTGATCAAGCACGCTGACCTAGTAATGGGAATAAGCAAAGGGGTGGAGGTTTGGATACAACCTGCCACAACTGTGCCTCGCTGAGAGCCACAGGGTCGGGGGTGAATTGTGAGTAAAACATAACAAAAGTTCTTGTTATTTCCACCTTGCCGCTCACAGTATGAAGTGAGTCAGGGGTCCAATCATTTTGTTATGATAGGAAAGGTTTGAAAGTGGAATATCTTGCGGGTAAATTGGTACCTCTCTGCAGAGTTAAAACGTATTCGAATACTCCGAGCTCCCGGGTTTATAGGAGTCTGCTGCGGTGGATTAAATCCACGGGGTGTGACAGAAGTACTATTTTCTAAATAAAATATGTTTAATCAAGATTACCCAAATGACATGTGTTGTCATGATAAGGAGTGCTGCCGTGGGCTGTCGTGTGTCGACGTGTCGCGGTAGTGCTATAATCTAGTGAACATGAATGATGATGTTATATTATGAAAAGTGCTGCCATGAGATGAGGTATGAAAGGAAAAGATTATCTTACAAATATCCATAATTCTTGACTAGTCTAGGTTCATATCATCATTACTATATGTATCTATTCTTACCTATGACTTGCTGAGTACGTAAGTGCTCACTCTTGCAACATTCAACTCAATAGATGGAGCCTACTTTGATCAAGATGATGGCACGGAGTACTACGTGGATCCAGAAGGAGGAGAATCAGTTCGGCCAGAACCCTGAAGTGTGTTGTTCTGCCGTCAACTTCTTTTGTGGGAGGGTCACCTATCTTCTGCTGCGTAGTTAAATATTTTGCTAAACCCTGAATGCCTTGTAGGCATTGTAATCCTCTTTATGTAATATTAAGGCCAGCAGGCCACACTGCTTAATATTTTGTGAGTACTCTGTTGCAATGTAATATACTCCTGTGTTTGACTCATCCTGGGAAGTCAAAGGTTTGTAGTTTGGGACTAGCTGCAGCGAGCTAGGTCTCTACAGGAGTAGTCATTGTCCCAGTCTCGGGGCGCGACAATGAGCCCCGCAGCAGCCGCGATGATGGGGATCGCCCGGCCCCGCGCCCGAGCGTCGGCAGCCTCCGGAATGGCGGAGACCTGTGCGTTGAGAAAACGCACAGCCTCCGCGAGGGTCGCCGGCTGCACCTCCTTGCTCCCGGAGCCTAGGCTTACGCCAAGGCTCTCGAGGGCCGAACGGACGGAGCGGCCCGCGTCCGCCACCGCCCGGACGCTCGAGCCCTCGAGCTCCCGGAGTGCCTCCTCCCTCGCCTTGGCCTCCTCCCGGAGGCGGCCGTTGACAGCCTCGGAAATATGAACCTGGGCCCGGACCCGGGTCAGTTCCGCGAGGGCTTCATCGCGTTCCCGGAGGGCCTCCTCACGCTGCCCTACGGAGGCCGCGGCCCGGCCCTCCGCTTCCTTAGGCAGCCGGGTGACCTGCTGCTTAAGGCCCCAGGTAACAGTTGCCACCTACAAAATATATAGTTAGAAAAATCTCAAGTGCAGGAAATGAATGAAGACATCATCGACTCGGGTTACCTGGGCCCGGAGGGACTGAAGCCCCTGGAAATGCTCGTGGAGCGTTCCCTCCGCGACGAAGGCCTGCACCTTCCGGGTGTGCAGGCCCTCCGCGTAGCGGGCGATTTCCCCCACGGGAAGCAGAGGGGCCTCTCGCCCGGCGCCGGCGTCGCGGCCGGTGGGGCGTCCCCGGACCTGTGAGTCCGGTAACGCAACCAGTGTCACCGGCGTCTTCGTGGCCGAGGAGGTCTCCTCCGAAGACGTGGCTGAGGAGCTTTGGGCGGGAGTCCCTGCCCGGGGGGGGATCATCAGACCTTTCCCCGCCCCGGGCCGGAAGGTCCTCGGGGCCTCCTCCTCCGGAGGAACCTCGTAGACCGAGGGGCTCCCCCCCTCGTCCACCGGCCAAACCCGCGGAGGCGAGGCCTCCGCGAATCTCACCTCCAGCCTCTCCGGCTCCAAAGAAGCCAGAAGGGGGAGGAGGGGCTCCACTGAGGGTGGCGACGGGGCGCAGTTCACCGAGTCGGACGCCGCCCCGCCCGCGGCCGCCTCCTTCCCCCAGGCCTCGACGAGGCTCTTCGGGGGAGGAGGTGTTGCTCCCTTCCGAGCTGGTGCCCGGGCACGCTCGGTCCCGGGGGTCTCGTCCCGGGGCTTCGCCGGTGTCGCCGCCGGCGTCGACGATGGGCCGGGGTCTTTTGGATGGCCTTCTTTGGCTCCGAGCCCCCGGCCGCATCCTTCCCCCGTTTGTGCGACCCGGGGGTGGGGAGAGGCTTCCTCTCCGGCAACTTTAGCCCGTAGGCCGCAGCGACCAAGTTCTGGGGAGGGCCCTCCCCCACGAGGCGCACGACGCGCTCGTGCTCGTCGGTGAAGTACCTCCCCAGGAGGTTCTCCGCCTTCTCCCGGGCCGCCGGGTACGGCCGGACTACAAGAGGTAAAGAGTTAGTCAAATTTCCAGAAATTTGTAAATGCAATGCAGGTAGTGGACTTACATCGAGTCACCGGTTTGACCGGGGGCTGCTGCTCGAGGCCCATGCCGATCCCCCTCTTCCCGCCTGTGAAGGGGGAGATCCGAAGGAGCATTATCTCCTCGGCGGCGTTCCGCGTTGAGCGGGTCTTCTTGGAGAGGACCACCCTACCGAGGAGCTCAAACTCCTCGTCTGTCCACACCAGAGGCTTCGGCGCGGACGATCGGCTGTAGGTGGGGGGCTCCGGGGCATACACCACCGCCTCGTCCCAGACCCGGAGGTAAAACCACCTCCGGACCCAGTCGCCCCAGTGGTCCCGGGAGGCCGCCGCCGGGTAGTCAACCACCCGGGACGGCAGCATTTGTACCATCACCGAACCGAAGGGGGAGTTGGGTCCCCCCTTCACCAGGTGGGAGCTCCGCGCCGCCGGTTCGTAGAAGTACTGGAAGGTGCGGAGGGTGGGCTCCCGCCCGGTCGCCGTCTCGTAGAGCCAGATGAAGAGGCCCATCCGAACGAGCGCGTTCGGGGTGAGGTGGTTGAGCGCCACCCCATACTCCTTCAGAAACTCCCGGAGCATGGGATGCACCGAGAGCCGGAGCCCCGCCTCCAGGAAGGCCTCGAAGGCCATGACCTCTCCCGGCCTGGGGCGGGGGGCTCCGTCTTTTTTCACGGGGACTCGGATGTCCCCGTTCGCGACAACGTTGCGCTCGACCATGGACTCGGTGTCCTCGGCCGTGAACTCCGACGCCCAGAGGAAATCCGGAGGGATTTCCTCCGGGGGCACTTCCGTTGTCTTTGCTCGACCCTTGGGTGCCATGAGGTTAGTCTTTTCTTTTTCTTCGGTGGCTAACTTTTCAGGAGGCTCCTACTAAAACTTCCGGATGCCTGCTACCGGGAGCTAACTACCGGAAAGAGCTACCGAGAGAGGGCTACCGGGAGAGCTGAGTTCGCTACGGTTGAGGTTTTGGAATGAACTTCTGGGTCCCCCAAGGCCCTATTTATAGGGGCGAGACGTGGTCTAGATGGGCGCCACGTGGCACCCCGCGGAGCAATCTGGACCGTTGAAGTTCAAACTGCACGCGGGAAACGAAGAGACGGGCGAACGAATCGAGGCGCCGGTTCGAACCGCGCGCACATTTATGGCGAAACGGCGCCGCCTTAAGCACGGGGCACGGAAACCGAAGCACCGCGGCTCCGGTGACTTCGTCCGGAGATTTTCCCGGTAACATATGCCACAACCACCGGGGGCTCAAGCTTCGTCCCCGGGGGGCATGGGGGGCTGCTGTCGGGGGAAATCTCTGCGGGACTAAGCCCAGGTAAGTTGCGTCACGTTTGCCCGGGGACTTGGCCTCCGGCCCCTCCCCAGGCACCGCCATTTTCCCGGGGACCTGGCCTCCGGCCCCTCCCCGAGCGCCGCCTTTTGGCTCCCGGGACATGGCCTCCGGTGCCGTCCCGGGCGCAGCCATTGGCCCGGGGACGTAGCCTCTGGGCTCTCCCCGGGCGCCGCCATTTGGCCCCCGGGGACATAGCCTCCGGGCTCTCCCCGGGCGCCGCCATTTGGCTCCCGGGACATGGCCTCCGGCGCCGTCCCGGACGCCGCCATTTGCCCTGGGACGTGGTCTCCGGCCGCTCCCGGGGCGCCGCCTTTTGGCTCCCGGGACATGGCCTCCGGCGCCGTCCTGGGTGCCGCCATTTGCCCGGGGACGTAGCCTCCGGGCTCTCCCTGGGCGCCGCCATTTGGCCCATGGGACGTAGCCTCCGGGCTCTCCTCGGGCGCCGCCATTTGGCCCCCGGGGACGTGGCCTCCGGCGCCGTCCCGGGCGCCGCCATTTGCCCTGGGACGTGGTCTCCGGCCGCTCCCCGGGCGTCGCCTTTTGGCTCCCGGGACATTGCCTCCGGCGCCGTCCCAGGCGCCGCCATTGGCCCCGGGACGTAGCCTCTGGGCTCCCCCCGGGCGCCGCCATTTGGCCCCCGGGGACATAGCCTCCGGGCTCTCCCCGGGCGCCACCGTTTGGCCCCCGGGACATGGCCTCCGGCGTCGTCCCGGGCCTCATCGCCCTCCTAAAGGTAAAGTCTCGAGTTGTTTGTCACGTGCAGGTCACGCGTAGAGGGCCTCGGGAATCAGCGACCACCTGTCAAGCATCCAAGGCGTTTGACTGGGAGAAGGACGGTCCTACCCTTCAATCCGACGGTGGCTTCCGGGGTAGTTTTGGCTTTTTGCCTCTTTTTGGGGCTATAAATAGCCCTTGTACCCCTCTGTTGTAAAGGATCGGATCACTTTTATTGGAATAGCTACACTCACAGGCGTGCTCCGGAAGCCTCTCCCCCGGAGAGAGCCTCCCCAGCCGACTCCGGTCGGGAGCGCGTCGACAGGACTAGGGCCCCCACCGGGATCCGAACCTGTATAAATTCTCGTGTCATTTCTTGTGGTTGTCCGGCGGGGGAGGACAAGCCATCCGGTCAACCCGCGCCGCATAATCTTCGCTAGAATCATTCTCAAAACCTGCCGGGGTATTTGCAATACCACGACACAATATTTGTATATGTCAGTTAGAGTTCATCTTAAATACAGATTATACTACATCATATCAATTACAAAATCAATCAGAAAAGAATATATAGTACACAAACAAAAAAAAAGAAAGAGAAAGTAGATTTTAGATAAAAAGTGGAAGCACATTTAGCACATATGACATGTCGGAATTAGTTATTCATTCTTTTATACTCTCAAATGTATGTTTATTTTTTGTGTGACTTTTTCTATCATTAGTTGGCTTTCATAATTTATAACTAGTGTTCTCATCGAGTGGTCTATAACAATAAAGAAAGTCTTGCACATGAACTCTATCCTTTTCATTAGGGGTTTTTAACTGAATGGTTTGGTACAGATCGGATCCATTCCATGTGCAATCATAATTTCAGATCGATTGGACTTTGCATTAACAACCGAACATGAGGGTACACATAGCACATCCTTCCTTGCTTGCTTCAACAAAAAGCAATTAGGTGATTTATATATCCGTACAATCTTTGCTTAGGTGTATAAGTGTTGGCAAATATCATATTGATTGCTCTTGGACAAACGTTTGTCCACCGTGCATTGCGTGCACTTTTTTTAATTTGTCTTTTTGGAGTTGACCTTGATTAGTGTAACTACCATGAAAAACCACGTAGGACTCTTTGGTGGGTGATCTTGTCATCATGAGACATGTGTTGAGTTGTCTGCAAATTTATCTAAGTTTTAAAATTTTCTCATTATGAATTTTTAAATTTGTTTAATTGTTTGTTATTGTTGAAGTAAGAGTAAACTAACTAATAAATGTATAAAATTTAACATAGAATTAGAATTAAAAGTCTTGAATATAAGACTTAAGGGAACTACCTCAAATTTTTATGGGCCATTTCATATGTTGTGATTTAATGTTCCATATTTTTATTGTATATATCGTTTGGTGTTATGCGATAGTCTACAGGGAAAATTATCAATTACTATTTGATTTGAGAGCCCTTCTTTCCACCCGGTATCAACGTGTTTTATAGCAATCCTAGTCTACCTGTGTGTCAAATTTGCATTAGTCATAATAGTCATGATTTGCTTTAGCTTACGTGTGTTATGCGGTCATTGAGGTTACCAAATGTCTTGAATTAGTTAAAGCGTGGAAGTAATCAATTGATATCAAGATTCAAGAATGTGATAGACTACTAGCTGTGTGGTAAGGCACTGGCACCATGCATTGGTTGGGAAAGATGAGTCTCAAGCCACAAATTGTTGCTTATAGAATGATCAAATGCCAAAATGGTTTGGCAGTTGCTGATTAAGTCTCACAGGATTAAGTTTGTCTAATGATTCTGAGAGTTTTGCAAGAGACTTAATTTTTTTTTTTGCGTTGTTACATGCAATATTTTTTCATAATTCGATCAAAACTCTCTAATTACGGATTTTAATCTAGTTAAGATTCATCTATCCTCTTTAAGTTCACTAGTGATAGTAGTAGTATGTGATAATGGCTAATGAGAGAGATAGACAACAGGCATAGTTGTAGTGGATCAGTGATGCGGAGAGACAGGTGTTGCTGTTGGTGGAAGACAGGGTAATGGAGGTGGTGAAGGCCAGTGGTGCTTGTAGTGAGTTGGTCTAGATGAGCGTGGAGACGGACGGTCAGCAAACAACATGTGATTAGTTTTAGTCGACCAGTTACCGAGTGGTACTCGCAGTCCTTGTAGAAGAATGGTGGTCCTTGTCTCTACAAAGGTTCCTATGCACTTGCCTAGGAAGGAATGAGAATCCTTAGGGCATCACCAACATCCACGTCAGGAATCGCTATGATTTGTTAAAAAAATTATTTCTTTAGTGGAACACACAGGTTTTCTATTCCCTCTCTCTTACGTAGTAAATGTGAGCCCACTCTTTTCACTTAAAAAAAAATTCTCTCCGCCACTGTCCCCACTTGCTGCCTTGCTAGCACGGTTACCAAAATTTTATTTCTCCGTCTCATCCAAGCCGGCCTAATCAGCCCGCTAGATATGTCCTTATGTCCTGTGCAATTGTGGGGATCACATCACTGGTGGCACGGACGAAACAGAGAGAAGCAAGAACATACATATATCATCATTATTGTGGTTGCCAAGTGTGGATGTTTATCAGTTGAGATCAAGAATTGTAAAGACTTTTTTTTTTAAGAGAACAGTAAGAAGATCTTAGTGAAAGGAGTATATTACACAACAAGAGAATGGCTAAATACGAGAAAGAAAAGAGAAATGAAAATTACAAAAGATGAATCTATCTTACCAAACAAGATTTCTTAGCAGAATTAACTCTAAACAATAATAATCTTAAGTCATTTGATGTAATCTTCCAACCAATCAGAACAATTTTTTAAATTATTTTGAAAAATAATATTATTTCGGAATTTCCAAATATTCTAGAAAACAGAATTGTAAAGACTAGTAGGTGTATGTAAGGCATTAACACCATGCATGCGTTGATTGCACAATATAAGAATGAAACCAAAAAAAGTTCTGTTACTTTAGAAGGAAGAATAAACTCAAAGCTAATGCATCCCAAGTTACAATGTGCTTGTATTAGTACAAAATTCTTTGTTTTAGGGAAGAAATAGAATTTTTTAAATTAACTGAAAAAAGAAATATAAAAATCACTCAGATGAGAGAGGAATTGTAAAACTAATCTTATATCACTCAATATAGACTTGATCTTAAATCCACACATGATCAACGATAAATATGACATGTGAGTGTGCAACTTGTTGATATTAGGGCAATGATGTGGCAAGCCACACACAATTGGGTGCTACACAATCAATTTTTACTCACATCAAATGCAAACTTGAGCTGATATATGAGTCTAACTGTGCACTTAGGCTGTCTCCAACCGTAACTCCTCCTCAAAAGGCTCTTCAGGAGAATATTCTCTGCCACGTCAACATGGAGCCTCCCTGGCTCTTGGTCTCTAATGCAAAGCCTCTTCGAGAGGCTCTTCGTGAGTCCACTCCTGAAGAGCCTCTCCAAAAGCCTCCCTCTCCAATGCAAAGGCTCTTCGAGAAACTCTTCGTTAGGCCTCGTGTACTAAATATATAATTTAGGTTTTACCATTATATTAATGAATAAATAATTGCTATAAATGATTAAATAATTGTACAACAATAATTCAGACATATAAAAATTTAATTTGCGGATCGAAAATTTGCCATATGGAAAATAAATATTTTTATTAAATTCGATAGTTGAACATCAAATTAAATGTACGATATTTCATATGTGCGGAAATTGAAACTTGAAATTTAACATTGCCGTGGAAATTAAAAATACTAGAAAAATGACATATAACGACTAATTTTAGTGGATACCTCCAAAACGCTCACAAATGTGGTCAATCAAATCTCTTTTGAGCGCTGCATGCATCGGTTGAGCCCAAATGTCGGGTGTTTCTCTGGATCACATCATCGAAAGCAACTGTACCGCCATGTTGGATATTAGACGATGTTACGGTCAACCTCCCATTGCTGTTGTCGAAATCGTAGAGTTGCCCAGCATACTCTCGCTCATCCTCAACAATTATATTGTGCAATAAGACACATGCACGCATGATTTTCACGAGAGTTTAGTATCGCCAAAAGTGGGCAGGGCCATGCAGGATGGCAAAGCGGGATTGTATCGCTCCACATCCTTCCTCGCTCCTTCATGATGCTGCCCAAATAGTCTGAGTTTGTCTGTCTGCGGCAGGGGTACCGTCTTCACGAAGGCAGCCTACTCTGGGTATATACCATCTGCTAGATAGTATACCATGTTGTACTCGTGCCCATTGAAGAAGTACTGCACTTGAGGAGCTTATCCCTGCAAAACATCAGTGAATAAGGGGGATTGGTTCAACACATTTATATCATTGTTGGACCCGGCAACACCGAAGAAGGCATGCCATATCTAAAGGTCCTAAGAGACGATAGCTTCGAGTATAATGGTCGAGACTCCATCTCAATCGTCGCCACTGTCGCCAGTCAATTCGATATCCTCCCAATTTGCTTCATGTCTCGAGAGCTCCAGCCTGCTACCTATTGAAACCCCCCCCCCTCACCCAGAGCTTCTTCACACCATCCAGAAACTCGCTAAGTCCCAGCTTTTGCCATTTTCTTCTTCTTCTCCGGCGAGCCTCCGAGGAGGAAAACGACGCCAGAGCTCGCCACTACCCCTTTTCTTCATCTAGCTGCACCGGTATGCTCCTAACATCTATCTCCTTGTTCAGTAGCATGCAATTGACCTCCGGTGAACCTCACCGGCGGCAATTGACAATATTTCCATTTGCCCTGTTACTGCCACCGCCCTAGCTCCAGCCAAATTAGCCTCCCCTCCAATAGAGTTATTTGATCCCTAGAGCCAGTTGAGCAAGCTTGTTCAACCACATTTTGAAATTAGCCCATAGTTGAGATTTTCTGTTCCTTCCTGCGCCACTGTGGATGCCTCTCATTGCCGGCACACCTCGCTGTACCCCTGATCAAACTAACCTTACCTACACCTTTCTTGTGTCCCGTGGGTCGTGTAGCCAAGGCCAATTGCCCGGCATTGCCCTAAACTAGCAGCACCACCACGACCATCGTCTTCGAGTCTGGCTATGACGCCGGCAAGCCCCTAGCTGCCACCAAAACCAAATTCCTCACTCCCACACCATCAACATCATCCCAGGATCAAAACCCCTCAACCAATTTTGAGAATCATCAACCCCTCTGCCCTATGACTGCAGCCCATCTTTTGTTCCAGCGGCCGACGACTTAAACCTCGCCGTTTGCCGCCGTCAAGCCGCCATCTTCCAATGAATCTTGTCAGCAGCACCCTTTCTACCTCGCCTACGTGACTGACAAAGTTGGCGAAGCAACGCATGCGTGGATCATCCAGACGCGCGTGCCCTAGACTCAATAGTGCACTAGCACTTGATTTTTCCTATGCCAGGGTTCTTTTTGTAATTTCACTGATCCCTTGGACTTTTCTGCAAAAATTAAATTGTCAATCAGTTTCCTCATTGTTTTTGGCACCTAATGCACTAGTTTGAGTCTATGTTGACTTTTCGAGAGCCCCACATTGACCCAATGCCACTCACTGACATTGTTAGGCCGTGAACCGAATGTCGGCCAGCAGACATTTGCTGTATCTGAGCCAAACCCTTGTGCTCTCCGGCCGCCTAGCCGCGCTCAGCCGCTTCGTCTCTCGGTCGGGGGAGCGAGGCCTCCAGTTCTTCAAGATCCTCCGAGGGCTCGAGGGTTTCCGCTGGACCCCCGAGGCCCAGGAGGCGTTCGACGACCTCAAGAAGTACCTCACGAGCCCTCCAATGCTCGTGAGTCCGTCTCCAGAAGAGCCCTTGCTCCTTTACCTTGCCGCGACCCCCGTCGCCGTCAGCGCGGTCTTGGTGAAAGAGCAAGGGGGGCAGCAGCGTCCCGTGTACTATGTGAGTGAGGCCCTCCAAGGGGCCAAAACACGGTACACGGAGATGGAGAAGGTCTGCTACGCCCTCCTGATGGCGTCCCGGAAGCTTCGCCATTACTTCCTGGGACACCCCATCACCATCCCGTCGTCCCTCCCCCTGGGGGAGGTACTGCGGAACAAAGAAGCCACCGGCCGGATTGAGAAGTGGGGGGCCGAGCTCGCCCCCTTCTCCTTGTCCCTTACCAGCCGCTCCACCATCAAGTCGCAGGTCCTCGCCGACTTCGTAGCAGAGTGGACCCGTGCCTCTGGGTCCGGGGACGAAGACCTCCCTATGCCGCTCCGACGCAGTGATCATTGGACTCTCATGTTCGATGGGTCGCTATGTCTCACCGGGGCTGGCGCGGGGGTAGTCCTCCGGAGCCCCGAGGGGAAGGAACTCGAGTATGCCGCGCGGCTTGAGTTCCCCGCAACCAACAATGTCGCCGAGTACGAGGCTTTGCTCCTCGGGATGCGCCTTGTGCGCTCCCTGGGGATCCGGCGCCTCCTAGTCAAGGGAGATTCTCAGCTCGTAGTTTGCCAAATGGACAAGTCTTACCTGTGCCATGACGCAAACTTAAGTCTTTATTTGCAGGAGGTGCGAAAGATGGAGAGGCATTTCGACGGCCTCGAGGCCTGGCATATCCCGCGAAGGGACAATGACCGGGCCGATGCCCTACCCGGGCAGCAAGCGCCTGGGAATCGCTCCCCAAGGGGGCCTTCTTGGAAATCATCACGAATCCCTCGGTGGCCTCCCCGGACATGGGCGACGAGCCTCATGTCCCGGAGGTCGTCGAGATCACCCGGACTCCGTCATGGATGGACCCCGTCATCTCCTTCATCAAGGGGGAGGGGGACCCTCCTAGTGAGACCGAGGCCAAACGCCTCCGGGCCAAAGCCCGGGCATATCTCCTGCTGGAGGGAAGGCTCTACAAGAGGGGGGCTTCCGCCCTCCTGCGCTGCCTCCCCCGGCCGGAGGGACTTCAACTTCTCAAAGACATCCACGCGGGGAGCTGTGGTTCTCACCAAGCCCCGCGTGCCATCGCGGCCAAGGCTCTCCGGCAGGGTTTCTACTGGCCCACGGTCATGCGCAACGCACGAGACCTTGTCTCCGCGTGCGAAGCATGCCAGAAGATGGCCAAGGGCTCGAACCTCCCCCCTGTAGCGCTGCAGACTATCCCCATCACTTGGCCCTTCGTGCGCTGGGGGATGGAACTCTTAGGGCCCTTCCCCACAGCGCCCAGAGGATACAAGTATGCGGTGGTCGCGGTTGACTACTTTACAAAGTGGGTTGAGGCGGAGCCCTTGGCTAGCATCACATCCCGGGCCGTTCAGCGGTTTTTCTAGAAAAACGTCGTTTGTCGTTTTGGTGTCCCCCGGGAAATCACCGTGGACAACGAGACCCAATTCGACTCGGCTTATTTCCGGGAATTCTGCGAAGGCCTGGGGCTCGTCATCCACTTCGCCTCAGTGGCCCATTCCCGGAGCAATGGGGCTGTCGAGAGGGTCAACGGCGTAATCCTACAGGGGTTGCGCCGGAGACTCGAGCAAACCACTTCTAAGCGGGGTGCATGGGCGGAGGAGCTTCCTAGCATCCTCTGCTCCATGCGCACGACCTCGTCCCGGGCAGCGGGACGTACTCCCTTCTCCCTGGTCTACGGGGCGGAGGCAGTCCTCCCCCCGGAGATCGGCTTCCGGTCGCTGCGGGTCGAGCTCCTAGACAGAGCTACGACCGCAGCGTACCAGGCCAACGAGGCCAACCAGTGCCTGGAGATCGACCTCGTGGAGGAGGAACGCAACCGAGCGCTCCTCCGCCACGCTATCTAAGAGCACGAGATGGCGCGCGCATACAACTAGCTCGTGCGCGAAAGATCCTTCCGCCTTGGGGACCTTGTCCTCAAGCGCGTCACAGACACCCAAGCCCAGGGTAAGCTCTCCCCCAAGTGGGAGGGCCCCTACAGGATCTCCGCGGTCTTGGGCTCGGGGGCTTACAAGCTTTCCAACCTTCAAGAGTAGGAGCTGAAGCACACGTGGAACTTGCGTTTACTTCGCAAGTTCTATGTTTAGCCTTACGGGCCTGTCCCCTGTTGGATCTAGGTAGATCTTAGTATCTAGGTTTTGATGATTAATGACGTTTTGGATAAATCCATGATGATTAAAGTTAATATGAAAATATCAGATTTGATGATTAAATGACAATTTAGATAAATTCTGATTTAGCACAAGTAAATTGAATTCATTATCGGTAAACCCTGAATTGGATGTTTTTCCTCGATTGTGGGTTTGATATTGATGCATATGTAGAGGATGAGCTCGGTGGTTGCATCAAACTTGTGCTAATTGATTGATCAAGATGTTATATGTTAAATCTTGAGGTTGATGACTCCAGTTGTGGATTTAATATCGATGCACATGTTGAGGGAGAGCTTAGGATGATTAGTTATCCATGTTTGTGCAAAAGGTTGATGACTCCGTGTTCTGGATTTGATATCTCTATGTATGATTGAGAGAGAGCTCATGATGTTAGTCATCCATATTGATTGATATCATAACTTGAGTAGTATGGATCGTGTGCGCATTTCTTGTATCATATATGGATCTATATGATTGTGAGATTCATCCATTACTCATTTGTTGTTCAATTGAAATTGGTTTTGTCATTTCACCGAAGAAAGAAATTGTTGAGTGAACTCCTGTGTGGAGTGATTTATCTGGTGGTGATTAATGACGAACTGCAAATGAGACTAACGTTTGCGCATTGAGTGTATATGTTCTAGTCTCAGAATGATTGCAGGATGAAAACAAGCAAGGGCGTGAAGAGGATGAAGACAATATGAGACATCCCGAGCAAGGTCAAGCTTACCGAGGACGAGCTTTGCGAAGACAGGCGTCGAGATGTCGAGCTTCGCGTGGTCAAGCTTAACGAGATCGAGCTTTGCGATGATGAGCGTCGAGCGGTCGAACTTCACGAGGTCGAACTTCACCTAAGGTAAAATCCAAGATTAAGGATTGTTTTCTTAGGGTTTTACCGGTCTCGGTGTTTGGAGACAGACCGGGTTGATAGGTTTCTTTTTACTAGTTTGACCGTACTATTAAGAGGGGTCGGAAACTAGTAGCTTGAATCTATCTAGTACGGAAGCTCAGATGCATTCATATCATCTTGCACTAGTGTCTTGCATTGCTAGTGAGTCTAAGTGTAGTTCATGTGCATTAGATTAAATGTTTTGAAAACTGCACTTAGTCGTGATCGCCAGCTGTTTAAATTAGTTTATTTATCTAGAGCTGGTCGTGGTCGTATTTGCATATTCTGATCGTATCAGTGTTGATACGTGGTCGTGGTCGTGTCGCTTGTTTGGCGGCTTTTTGTTTAGAGTTTGGGCGTGGTCGTAGGAGTTCGAACTGGTCGTACCAGTCTTCGACTCGCTTGCGTACGCTCGACCAAACCCTATCGACCACCTGTTTTCGATCGGATGTCAAGACCTGTGTGGTCGTGGTCGTTGCTAAGTGACACAAATCACATCCGCGAGAAAACGGCAAATCCGTATGTGCAAATACTCTAAAATTGCATTTGAGATGATTTTTGGATTGAACATTTTGATAGTAGGAAATTTTCTGAGCTTTCTAGAAGTTTCTAGACCTTTATAGGTCTTTCTTCTGTTGACAAAATTGTAGAGCTTTGAGTTATCTTTCTAACAAGCGAAAAATCACCTCAATCGGATCTCTGGATCAAAAGTTATGCATTTTTTACTGTCAGTGTGCAGTGGCTGGACAAATGCATCCGTCCTGAGCTATTTGTCCGAAGTGGCCGGACTTTGTCCGAAATGGCCGGACATTGTCCGGCCTGTACAAATTTTTTAAGCCAAAAAATGAAACAGAGACAAATGCATCCGTCCGGGGCATTTGTCCGTTATGGGCGGACTTTGTCCGAAATGGCCGGACATTGTCCGGCCTGTACAAGTTTTTTGAGCCGAGAGTTAACAGAGACATATCCATTTGTCCGGACGTTTTGTCCGGACAAATGGTATCCGTCCGGCCTTCACAAATTTCGCCCAACGGTCGCTGACACGTTTGCAACGGCTGAAATTTTTGTACTAGCCGGACAGTGTCTGAAGTGGCCGGACAATGTCCGGCCTGTACAACTTTTAGCCCGGTTTCTTGCAAAAGCTAGTTTTTCGTTGAGGCTATAAATACTTCGTGTTTGGCTTCATTTTTGGGTGCTCAAAGAGTTCATTCTTCAGCTGAAAACCTAGCCAATTGATTTGCATTTGAGTTATTGCACTTAGAGGCTAGAATTGAGCCCAAATCTTGAGTAGATTTGAGAGAGAGCTTGAGGGAGATTGTGTGAGTGTTTAGTGCACTTCATCTCCATTAGATTGCTAGTGCTAGAGTGTTGAGCATATCATTTGCATCATTGAGCTTCTAGCACGTGGTCGATTCAAGTGAAAGCGCATCCGGCTTGTTACTCTTGGCGATCGCCGTCGCCTAGACGGTGCCGGAGGAGAGCCGAAATCTCTCCAATTGAAGTTTGTCGGAGAGGCCGGCAAAAGATTGTGAAAGGTGTGGTGCTCGCATATCCGGTGTGGAGAAGGAGCAACCCTAGTGAGATATCCTTCGTGGATATAGAAGTGAGGCTCCGAGCAAGCGCTTCAACGAGGAGTAGGGGAGACCGGGCGAGTCTCCGAGACCTCGGTAAAAATATTGTGTCAATTGCATAATTCTTATTTGCTTTATATTCATCTTGACACAATTGCTTATATCACTATTGTTGCATGTATTGTTAAATATTTCATATGGTTGAATGCAACTAGTTGATTGAATTGTTTTAAGCCTCATTGTAAAATTTAGGTCTCTCAATTATTCTTTAAAATTGCTTAATTGAAAAGAAATTTTAAAAGCCTCCTAATCACCCCCCTCTAGTCGGCATCCTTGATCCTACATCGCCTCCCCCGGAGCGATCACGGCAGAGGGGGAGGAGGGACACTGTATTTACTTTTCCTCCCCTTTCGCGACTTCACAAGGGGAGGCACTGTACTTCATTTTATTAGCAATACATAGGTCTTGCTCTTCAACTGTCTCATTGCAGGTTCTTCTCATTACCGCCCCTAACGGCGATGCCCTCCCCGCGAGGAAGCCCTCCCCGTGAGGATGCCCTCCCCGCGAGGAAGTGGGCCCAGACCCAGCAAGTCCCTCCTGTAGGGCGGCTTCCATCAGCCGTCGTGGACTGAGGGTGTAAGCGGCAAGCCGGTCCTCAGTGGCCGCGGTAACGAGTCACTTTGGGAGACTAGTCCCCTGCCCAAACACTCAAGACCCGTCATCGGGCACTTCCTCCTCCGGGAGTAGACGCTCTCCCCAGTGGGACGTCTAATGGCTTTCTTGGATATCTGTTCCTCCTCCGGGAGTAGACGCTCTCCCCAGTGGGACGTCTAATGGCTTTCTTAGATATCTTTTCCCCGGAGACCCTGTCTCTCGGAAGGATTTTCTCCGGAATCTTCCTCAGGATTTCTGGCCTTATTCCCGGCTCCCCGTTCTCACGGGGACCAGATGATTACCTCCCGGTGACCTTATTCCCGGCTCCCTGTTCTCACGGCGACCGGACAATTGTCTCCCGGAGAAGTTACGGATTTCTCGGATTTTTCTTCCCCTGGAGACCTTATTCCCGGCTCCCCGTTCTCACGGCGACCGGACGATCATCTCCCAGGAAGCTCGCCTCCGGAAATCTCATCGGGTTTTCTTGGATGTTTCTTCCACATGAGGCCTCATTCCCGGCTCCCCGTGCTCACGGCGACCGGACGATTGTCTCTCGGAAAGTCTTTCCCTTGGAAACCCCGTTTTAGAATTTTCTAACTTAGAAAAATTCTCATGCTACAGGTCACTTCCACCCTGGGGGCCTTGTTACCCCCACAGCGTGCGGAGCTACCCTCCGGCCCACTGTGGGCGGGGGGGATAAGGAACCCCCGGGTGTCGACCACACCACCTACGTGCAAACTTAGCTCATCCTTGTCAAAGAGAGTCGTCCAGACCATACAAGAAGAAATTTATAAAAAGACGACAAAAGAAGAAGCAAACAAACAGCTTTATTGATTGTCAAACCCGGAGGACATCTTCCCCCTCCGGTGGGCTTCGGAAACGGTACAACCCGGCCTCTAACCCGGGGGATTCTCTACATCCTAAGGCTCCTACGCCTAATAGTCCCGGAGGCCCTCCGCTAGCTCCCGGTACAATGCGCGCATGCGGCGCCGAGCTTCTCGGAGCACATCTTCGGGCCAGAACACGTATCCCGCCGGTGGAAGTATCCGAAGAGGAGGTATCATCCGGAACCTCGGGCGCGGAGGGGACAATTCGGCGCGATGATTGTAAAAATTGTCCAAGTGCCACTCTGGGTGCCACCTTAACCGGATGGGCTCCCGGAAGGCGTGCCCGCTGCGCTCCCCGGAGATGAGGCTTAGCAAGATTAAAGCCGCTTGGGTGTCCCCCGGAGAGGCCCTCCCGGACCTTCGCCTGGGAGTAACCTCCCGGGAACCCTGGTAACATTGCATTCAATTAAAGACTTAGAAAAATTTCTAACTCTGTTGCCTTTCAAAATGTCTATTTACAAGTGTCCGGGGCTTCTTCTAAGAAGCTACTGGGATCAAAATCCTAAGAAAAGCAAAAAGGGTCCAAACTAAGACCCGGGGGGAGGCTCATACTTTTTCATTTGTGTCCTCTCCCAGGGGGGCTTCCGCTGGGGCCGGGGCCGAGCCATCTACTGCCGGAGGTGCCGGTGCCGGGAACCTCACCCGGATGATCTGGTCGTAGAAGCCCCCGGCGAGCTGCTCCACCTCCCGGCGCGAGGGCTCAAAGAACTCGGGGAAGCTCCGGGGGATGCGGCCCCCAATCGCCCGGGCACCCACCCCCCGGTGCTCGACGAGTCCGGCCGCGGCTGCGACAACGGGGATCGCCCGGCCTCGCGCCCGGGCATCCGCTGCCTCCGGGATCACGGAGACTTAGGCACAGCCTCTGCGAGCGTGGCCGGGGGCACCTCCGAGCCTCCCCCGAAGCCTCGGCTTACGCCAAGGCTCTCGAGGGCCGAGTGGACGGAGCGGCCCGCGTCCACCACCACCCGGACGCTCGACCGAGCTCCCGGAAGGCCTCCTCCCTCGCCTTCGCCTCCTCCTCGAGGCGGCCGTTGACGGCCTCCGAGACGTGGACCTGGGCTCGAACCCGGGCCAGCTCCTGGAGAGCTTCGTCCCGCTGAACCAAGAAGGAGGCGGCCCTGTCCTCCGTGTCCTTGAGCAGCCAGATGACGCGCTGCTCAACGCCCCAGGTAATTGACTCCCCCTACAAATTGCAGAGTTAGAAAAATTTTGGATGCAGGGAGCCAAAAGAATGCGACAACCACCTTGGGTGAGTACCTGGACTTGGAGGGACCGAAGCTCCGTGAAGCACTCGTGGAGCGTCCCCTCCGCGACGAAGGCCTGGACCTTGGGGGTCTACAGGCCTTCCGAGTAGCGCTTGACCTCCCCTGCGGAGAGCAGGGGGGTCTCCCGCCCGGCGCTGGTCCCGCCGTGGCCGGTAACGGGCCCCCGGACTGGGGCTCCCAGCATGATCTCTGTCGGGGTCGCGGTCGTCGTTGTCTTCGTCGCCGAAGTGCCCCCCGAAGAAGTGGCTGAGGAAGTCCCGGAAGGGGTCCCTCGTCGGGCGGGGATCATCAGCCCTTTCCCCTTCCCGGGCGGGAGGGCCCCCGGGGCCCCCACTTCTTGCAGGACGTCGTAGACCGAGGGGCTTCCCCCCCCCCGTCCACGGGCCAGTCCACCAGCGGAGGCGAGGCCTCCGCGAACCTCACCTCCGGTTTCTCCGGCTCCAAGGGTGCCGGGGGCGCCAGGAGGGCCGCCACCGAAGGCGGTGACGGGGCGTAGTCCGCCGAGTCGGACGCCGCCCCGCCCACGGTCGGCGCCAACTATTGTGGTATTGCGAATACCCTGGCAAGTTTTGTGAACGATCCTAGCGAAGATTACGCGGCGCGGGCTGACCGGGTGACCAGTCCTCCCCCGCCGGACAAACACAAGAATTGACACGAGGATTTATACAGGTTCGGGTCCCGGTGGGGGCCCTAGTCCTGTCGGCGTGCTCCCGACCGGAGTCGGCTTGGGAGGCTCTCTCCGGGGGAGAGGCTTGCGGAGCACACCTGTGAGTTTTGGCTATTCCAATAAATGAATGACTTGCTTACAACTGAGGGGTACAAGGGCTATTAATAGCCCCAAAAAGAAGCGAAAAGACCTATCTACCCTGGAAGCCACCGTCGGATTGAGGGGTAGCGATGTCCTTCTCCCAGTCAAACGTCTTGTATGATTGACAGGTGGTCGCTGATTCGCGAGGCGCTCCTCGCGTGACCTGCACGTGATAAACAACTCGAGACTTTACCTTTAGAAGGGCGATGAGGCCCGGGACATGCGCCGAAGGCTAGGTCCCCGGGCCAACAGGCGGCGCCCGGGACCGGCACTGGAGGCCAGGTCCCCGGGCAAATGGCGGCTCCCGGGACGGCGCCGGAGGCCAGGTCCCGGGGACCAAAAGGCGGCGCCCAGGGAGGCACCGGAGGATAGGTCCCCGGACAAATCGCGGCGCCCAGGACGGCGTCGGAGGCCAGGTCCCAGGGGCCAAAAGGCGGCGCCCGGGAAGGCACCGGAGGCGATGTCACCGGGCAAATGGCGGCGCCCAGGACGGGGCCGGAGGCCAGGTCCCAGGGGCCAAAAGGCGGCGCCCGGGGCAGGCACCGGAGGCCAGGTCCCCGGGCAAATGGCAGCGCCCGGGACGGCGCCGGAGACCAGGTCCTGGGGGCCAAAAGGCGGCCCCCGGGGAGGCACCGGAGGCCAGGTCCCCGGGCAAATGGCGGCGCCCGGGACGGTGCCGGAGGCCAGGTCCCGGGGCCAAAAGGCGGCGCCCGGGGAGGCACCGGAGGCCAGGTCCCGGGAGCCAAACGGCGGCGCCCGGGGCAGGCCCCGGAGGCCACCTCCTCGGGCGCATGTGACGCAACTTACCTGGACTTAATCCCGCTGAGATTTCCCCCAACAAAAACACCCAAATCTCTCTCCAATTACCTTGAATTCAAAATCGATCAAAACTCAGATTTTAATTACCCTAAAATGCCCTATTTTCAGTTTATATTAAAGACCATCAAATCATGCCAGATTTTACCAAATTTCTTGCTGGATGAGTATAAGGTATAAGTTTATACTCATCTATGAAATCAGATTTCAGATTACGTCTCTCTAAATCAGAAATTACAAATCAGTCCAAAAATCAAACAAAGATTCTTGCAAACATGTCCCTGACTCGACCACACCTGCAGTTCACGACCGGAGGAGCCAATTGCGACCAGAGTTCGCAGTCCCTTCGACCTCGATCACAGCCAGCAGTGCACAGTGTTCGACATCGACCACTTCGACCAGCGCCGCTGCGACCGTGACCAGGTGCGCCGTGTCGCCGTGTCTTTGCCGCCGATTAAGCCCCGCGCTAGCCCGTGCTTTTTCACAACCGTGTTTGCATGCGCACACATGTTTGTACCTCAGTTATCGCCGTGGCAGTCGATGTCCAACACAACAGCAGCTCGCGCGCCAGAGAGAAGCTACACCTTCTCGTTTGCTCGCTGTTGCTTCAACCCGAAGTCTCCACCAGCGCAAGCATCTTAGCCTCCAAGCAGTGAGCTTCACTTCACCTTGCCTTGCTTTTAAATAGCACTCCAGAGCAGCTTCTTGGTCACCAGCACTGCTCTGCAAAACTCCTCAGCAATTAACCACATTTCTTCGTTGTTTTCTTCTCCGGCGAGCCACCGAGGAGGTCGACGATGCCATCACACCCCACTGCTCCAAACTTCGAATTGAAGCCACTAGTGAGTTCCCCTCATCAAACTCTCTGTACTGTATCATGTAATTGAACCCCTGTGCCCCTCATCGCCGGTGATCGCCGGAATTGCTAAAACCCCTATTCCAGCTTTTCAACTCGATTCAATCCAAATTATCCCTCGATCTAGTAGAGTAGATTAATCAGTGAGCTTTATTTAGCAAGCCAATGCATCAAGATGTTGAAATTGAGCTTGAATCGAAGCTATCTCCAAGCTTGAGCTTCACCAGTCGCCGGCTCTCGCCGCCAGGCTTCTCCGGTGATGCTCCGGCCAAATTGATCGTGCCAATAGCTTTCTTATGCTCTCCTCTTACTCCTCGAGCAAGGAATTTAGTTCAAACCTTGTGTAGCAAAAACCCCCAAATCCAGTGTCATCTTCTCCGGCGCCGGCCATCGGAAATCTGTTCCCGGCCGATCCAATTCCAGCCACCTTGTCCACTAGATGCGCCCCACTCTCCTGAACAATTTTGTCTACTAGCTCGATGTCTAATTTGGTCTAAATCGTAAGTTATGGCTATGTCCTTATTTCTATCCAGTGCCATGACTTGAAACTCCAGCCACCATGTTCTTCGCCAGTTTTCACCACTTTTCGACCATCTTCAACCTTGGAAACTGTTTAATCATTTGTTCTTGTTATCAAGGCCTATCTCCCAGACAAAGTGGTGCATCAATTTGAGCCCTAGATCTATAAATTCCAGGGTTTTGACCCAGATCAGCTTGCAATCTCAGTCTGTTTCATCATCGCCAAGATCCTTTCTCTTAAAAGCATGTTGCATATAGATTTTAAAGTATTTAAAATAGTTTGTGATCTTTGTGTGCTTTTTTGATTGGAGAGTAGATCAAGAGCCCGAGTACCAAGACTTCGTCGCAGACTCGACATCGACTGCTATTTCTTACGACGCAGAAGGCAAGTCATAGTCTTGATCATCTTGAACCTATATTTTATGAGTTGCTATGATATGACCTTGAATATAAATAATATTGCATGTGAAAGAATGGTTGAATTATGAATTGGCAGTACTAGGCTGGATGCCTGTGAAATGTGAAATGATCAAATAGTGAGCCATGAACTATTATATATGTACTTATATATATTCATGAAATAAAACCCCTAGCTGTAACCAGGATTTTGGTATGGAATGGTGGTAGCACTGGAGGTTCTTAACTGCAAAGGATGAGCAGGCACTGAAGGTGCATGGTTGTGGATGGTCTGGTCACTGACATATAAGGACTAGAACCTTGTGTTGTACGTCTAGTGGCATGAAACACGTGCTAACCGCAAGCCTGGTATGGGATAGGCCTGAACAAGTACTTATGTGGATCGCACATGAAACCCCTGTATGAGATGGAAAACAATACACTAATTTCACGGAGTGCGGCTCCTCGACATATCACTGAATGTGATCATGCACGTTGACCCAGTAATGGGAAGAAACTTAGGGGTGGAGAGAGTACCTGCCACAACTGTGGTTCACGAGAGATCCATAGGGTCAGGGGTGAATGGTGAGTAAAACATAACAAAAGTTCTTGTTATCTCCACCTTGCCACTCACAGTATGAAGTGAGCCAGGGGTCCAATCATTTTGATAGGAAGGGCATGAAAGTGGAATATCTTGTGGATAAATTGGTACCTCTCTGCAGAGTTAAAAACGTATTCGAATACTCCGAGCTCCCGGGTTTATAGGAGTCTGCTGCGGTGGATTAAATCCACTGGGTGTGGCACAAGTATGTTTTCTAAATAAAATTTGATAAGTCAAGATTACACAAATGACATGTGTTGTCATGATAAGGGGTGCTGCCGTGGGCTGTCGTGTGTCGACGTGTCGCGGTAGTGCTATAATTTAGTGAACATGAATAGTGATGCTATGTTATGAAAAGTGCTGCCATGAGATCATATATGAAAGAAAAGATTATTTTACAAACATCCACATTTCTTGACTAGCATAGGTTCATAACAACACTACTATATGTATCTACTCTTACCTATGACTTGCTGAGTACGTAAGTACTCACCCTTGCAACCTACAAATCAGTAGATGGAGCCTTCCATGATCAAGATGAAGGCGTGGAGAACTTTGTGGATCCAGAAGGAGGAGAGTCAGTTCCGTCAAAGTCTTGATGTGTGTTATTCTGCCGTCAACTTCTCACTGTGGGAGGGTCACCTATCTTCTGCTGTGTAGTTGCTATTTTGCTAAACCATGTATGCCGCGAAGGTATTGTAATCTCTTTATGTAATATTAAGGCCTGCAGGCCATACTACTTAAATATTTTGTAAGTTTTTCTGTTGCAATGTGAATATACTCCTGTTCTTGACTTATCTTGGGAAGTCAAAGGTATGCATATATGGGACTAGCTGCAGCAAGCTAGGTCTCCACGGGAGTAGTCGTAGTCCCAGTTTCGGGGCGCAACACGACTCACCTGGGTGGTTGCCGCCGGATTCCTCAAATGAGGGTCCTACACTGCTGAAGGAAATGAACGACTTATGACGAATTATTTGCCAACGGTCCTTGAGAGTCCGGCACGGACTTGGTTGTTCAATCAACCAGAAGGATCGATCTACAATTGGGAGATGTTGTGTGATGCCATCCTCAATAGCTGCCAAAATTGCAATGAGAATTCGGGCAAAAAAGATGATCTTCATCATCAATGCCAAACTTCGACCGAGACACTTCGGTAGTTTGTCAAGAGATTTGTATGAGTGAGGAATACCATTCCTGTTAGGGGAAATCTCTGTCCCACCTTCAGTCCCCGGAACCTCCTAGTCCCGGGGAAGTCTCCCCTGGGTGAGGGGCCTCCCCCGTCCCGGACACCGCCACCGGACGCGGTGCCTCCCCCATCCTAGATACGGCACCCAAGTAAGGGGCTTCCCCCGTCTCGGACACCGCCGCCGGACACAGGGTCTCCCTCGTCCCGAACAATTCCCCAGGTAAGGGGCCTCCCCAGTCTTGGGTGCCGCCGCCGGGCACAGGGCCTCCCCCATCCCAAACACTGTCCCGAATAAGGACCTCCCCCGTTCCGGGCGCCGCCCCCAGACACGGGGCTTCCCCCTATCCCGGACATTGCACCGGGTAAGGGGTCTCCCCCATCCCGGATGCTGCCGCCGGACATGGTGTCCCCCCCACCCCCCCGTCCCAGGCACTGTCGCCGGGCTAGGGGCCTACCCCATCCGGGGTGCAGCCACCGGACCCAGGGCTTCCCCCCGTCCTGGACACTATCCCCGGGTAAGGGTTCTCCTCCATCCTGGGCGCCGCCACAAGGCGCGGGGCCTCCCTCGTCTCAGGCGCCGCCACAAGACACAAGGCTTTCCCCGGCCCCGAACACTACCATGGGTAAGGGGCCTCCCTCGTCCCGGGAGCATCCTCAAAAATTGAAGTCTGCACATGTCAAGCATCTAGGCGCCCTGATCTGTGAAAAGACCATCGCGTCCTCGATCCGATGGTCGGGGCTGGGGCATTTTAGTCATTTCGCATCTTTTTGGGGCTATTTATACGCCATGTACTCCTCTTTTGTAACCCAAGTCTCTCATTTGCAATCAATACGCTAAGAGAATAGGCATGTCTAGGAGCACTCTCCCAACGAGAGAGCCTCCCTAACCGACTCGTGTTGGGGGCACGTCAAAAGGACTAGGGTTCCCATTGGGAACTAAACCTGTATAAATCTTCCATGTCAATATATGTGCTTGCTCGATGGGAGGTGACCGGTCGCACGGTCAGCTCGCATCGCTGGACACGTGTTACACACGTCTGAAAACATGCCGGGGTATTTTTAATACCACAACAGTTGGCGCCGTCTGTGGGGACTCGTGACGATTCGCCATGGCTTCCCAAAGAAGAATGAGAAACTTTACCTCCCTTTCCAATGATGACGGTCCCAGCGATCCGGCTCTACCTGCGCAGGAGGCCGTCACCACTACACCCCCCGAGGGACCTCTGGGGGGAAGCAACGCTTCCTCCATCTGCTATTACTGGGGGGCATGTCGCTTCAACAAGCTTCCTGGGAGCCCCCACTGACGCGGTAGCACCCCCAAATCAGGCAGCTTTTGCTAACTTTGCAGGGCTGATCGCCTCCCAGATGGCTCTATCGTGCTCCGGGGACTCCGCGCTCAGGGCATTGGTGGAGGGTCATCAGGGGAAACGGTGCCCGATCTTCCAACAGGTATAGTAATTCGATTGGTGGAGAACTTGACGTTGACGATCCGGCTTTCGATCTAGAACCGATCCAAAACCTGCAACCGCTACACCACAGCTCCTTTCGTTATAAACCACGTGCACGCACGGATTGACCTCGCCATGAAGGCTTGTTCCTGCTGCAAATCGAGAACACAAGCAACAACGAAGAAGAAGCAACTGAATTGCGAATTGTATTAAGCTCACGAGTTGGGATTTCACAAACCGAGTTCGGCGAAACTGCAATGGCAGAATAATCTATGCAAAATTCAAATCTGAAGTGACGACTACTGAGTATATGAAGAGGTGGCGTGGCTAGGATTTCTCATGCCCTACTAGGGAATAGATGGGCCTAAGGCCCGAAAAAAGGTGTCACCGCACCGACTTGGCCAAATCAGAATCTGGTCAAAAATTGTTTTGTTAATTTCTGGCGATTCAGAAGGAATTTGGATGTGGGGCCAAATTCATTGGAAAGATCTCGTCGTGGGCTTCTCTGGACTATAAGAACGTCCCAATCGGACTTCGTAGGAGGGAGTTATGGTTATTTGAAGGCAGACTGCTCTTGGATGGCCGAACTGGACTCCAACTCGAATCCATCTTGGACTCTAACTCGACTTGGGCTCCTTGCTGGTCCTCTCCATGGTTCCTAAGTACAATTTATCACCATTAGGTTGTAAACCTGTCGTGGTATTGCGAATACCCCGGCAGGTTTTGAGAATGATCCTAGCGAAGATTACGCGGCGCGGATTGACCGGATGACCGGTCCTCCCCCGCCGGACAAGCACAAGAAATGACACGCGGATTTATACTTGTTCGGGTCCCGGTGGGGGCCCTAGTCCTGTCGACGCGCTCCCGACCGGAGCCGGCTGGGGAGGCTCTCTCCGGGGGAGAGGCTTCCGGAGTACGTCTGTGAGTTTAGCTATTCCAATAAAAGTAATCCGATCCTTTACAACAGAGGGGTACAAGGGCTATTTATAGCCCCAAAAAGAAGCGAAAAACCTAAACTACCCCGGAAGCCACCGTCGGATTGAAGGGTAGGACCGTCCTTCTTCCGGTCAAACGCCTTGGATGCTTGACAGGTGGTCGCTAGTTCCCGAGGCGCTCCTCGCGTGACCTGCACGTGACAAACAATTCGAGACTTTACCTTTAGGAGGGCGCCGGAGGCCAGGTCCCGGGGGCCAAAAGGCGCCGCCCGGGGAGCGGCTGGACGCCACGTCCCCGGGCAAATGGCTGCGCCCGGGACGGCGCCGGCGGCCAGGTCCCGGGGGCCAAAAGGCGGCTCCCGGGGAGGGGCCGGAGGCCACGTCCCCGGCCAAATGGCGGCGCCCGGGACGGCGCCGGAGGCCAGGTCCCGGGGGCCAAAAGGCGGCGCCCGGGGAGGGGCCGGAGGCCACGTCCTCGGACAAATGGCGGCGCCCGGGACGACGCCGGATGCCAGGTCCCGGGGGCCCAAAAAAGGCGGTGCCCGGGCCAGAGGCCACGTCCCCGGGCAATCGTGATGCAACTTACCTGGACTTAGTCCCGCGGAGATTTCCCCCGACAAAACCATTCTCAAAACCATATATATATATAAACTTAGGAACGAGTACACCTGGCAATGCAACAATCGGGCTCGGCCGCGCGTTATTGGTCCTTGTGTAACAAGCGGAGGATTATGGCTGGTGCGTGTATCCGAAGGAGTGATTTCCTCATCATCCTCCCCCTCTTGAAGTGGAGCCGTACTTGGCTCAAGCTCGTCTTCCTCTCCCATGTACGACTTCAAATCTGAATTGTCAAATGTGGGACTAATCTAAAAATCTATAGGCAACTCAAGCTTATATGCATTATCATTAATCTTCTCAAGTATTTTAAAAGGACCATCAGCTCGAGGCATTAGTTTACACTTTCGTAGTTCTGGAAACCTATCTTTTCTCAAGTGTAACCAAACTAAATCACCCGGTTCAAGTTTTACTTCTTTCCTACCTTGATTTCTCGCAATCCTATACTTTTCATTCATTCGCACTATGTTTTTCTTAGTTGTTTCATGCAGTTTGAGTACAAATTCAGCGCTCTTTTTAGCATCAAAATTCATTCTCTCATATGTAGGCAAAGGCAAAAGATCAATTGGAGCACGAGGGTTAAAACCATACACTACCTGAAAAGGACTTACCTTGGTGGTGGAGTGTACTTATCTGTTATAAGCAAACTCAATGTGTGGTAAACACTCTTCCCACATCTTCAAACTCTTCTGTAGAACAGTCCGCAACATGATGGACAATGTGCGGTTGACAACCTCAGTTTGTCCATCTGTTTGGGGATGACATGTAGTAGAAAACAGCAGCTTCGTACCCAATTTATTCCACAAGCTTCTCCAAAAATGACTCAAAAACTTCGTGTTATGATCTAAAACAAGAGTATTTGGCACTCCATGTATGCGTACAATCTCACGGAAAAATAATTCAGCAATATGTGTAGCATCATCACTCGTATGACACGGTATGAAATGTGCCATTTTAGAAAAATGATCCACAACTACAAAAATACTATCCCTCCCCCTCTTAGTCCTAGGCAATCCTAAAACAAAGTCCATCAAAATGTCCTCCCAAGGAGCGCAAGGAATAGGAAGAGGCATATAAAGACCATGTGGATTTAAGCGAGACTTAGCTTTGTTGCAAGTAGTGCAGTGTGACACGTAGTTGTCGACGATTCGGACTTGGAGTCCTCAGCCGAACTTATGCAAAATTTGTAATAGCGAGACCTTTCAAGATGACCCTCCGGGAAGGTTTGTAGAAAAATGGAGAAAAGGAGCACAGAGAGGTTTATACAGGTTCGGGCCCTCGATGGTGGGAGTAATAGCCCTACGTCCTGTTGGGATTTCACTATAGGTGATAAAGGTTTACAAGATGGCGGAAAAACACCTTTACAGGCGAAGGGTATTTCTTATGTCAATGTACAGAATGAAGCCAAAGAGGCTTGTAAAAAACTATCTAATCTAGGCCGTAGACTTGGCTGTTTGAGTGGTTGAGATGTGTTGTATCTCGCTTGTATCAGAGACGTTGATCTCCTTCAATCCCCCTTCCCCTGTTTGATACACCATGCCGCCTTTTTATATTGGTCGAAAGGGCGCCAAGTCGTAACTGCATCAAACAGTTGCTTAGATGGTTGGATGCGGTTTTTAGAGAACTGCTCTTAACATCCACGCAGGTTAAACACGTGTTATTCATGGATAACTGCACATATTAACCTCCAGACGGTTGGTCTTCTACGTGGAGGAATCTTCGGGATACATGGAATATTCCTGCTATAGGGACAGCCAGACAGATGAACTCCAAGTACCCTGGTCGAGAATGTTCTGACCGCGGGATGTTGGCTGACCGCGCAACATCTCCGACATTCTGTTCGCGTATAGCATACGAACTTCTGACCGCGCGAAGCCTGCTGTCTGATCGCACAAAACCTGCAACCTGATCGCGCAAAGCCTGCGACCTGATCGCGCAAAGCCTGCGACCTCAGGCTGATGCTTCTCAGAATGACTTGAGTTCGCACCGCCGGGCACGTGTCTGGCTCGAATCTGTCTTGAACCAACAGTGCATTTATTTGAACTGACCCGGGTGTCAATCCTCGTCAGCTAGCCCCCAAATTCAAAGGAAATGAAGGGACGTGTATATTTCAAATTTAAAGTCATGCATCGGATTTTTAACCCGACTCTTCAAATCCCCCGCTTAGTGGCGCATTAAGTGGGTCGGTTGGTTCCCCGAGACGGGCTCTGGGCATTACGTGACGGGTAATGATGGCGCTGTTGAAATGTTTTTTAACCCGAGGTGAAATTGTAAATGCTTTTAAAAACCCGAGGTGATTTAGAATGTGAACCGTCACCTTGGCGGCTATAAATACCGGGTCTTTCGTTTTGGAAAGCTCCACAATTTCTTCTCACGGCTAAGTCCTTTCTAAAGTTACCTTCATTCTTCTCTTCATACACCTCCTGATGGCAGATCACAACATCATTGAGATTGAAAGTGATGAAGAGGAAGTTCGCAAGAAGGAGCCCCAAATGCCTGAAGATCCATCTCCCTCAAGGAAGAAACCCAAGGTTGACGAAGGATCTTCCAGCAGAGTAAAGGTAGAAAATGAGCCATCATCTTTTCTTCCTTCAGCTTTCTACTCCAACACACCCTGCTTTTGTTTGGGTGATCGATTTTCTGGTCGGCAAGCGGTGACTATACGACCAGAAGATCCTCAACTTGTGTTGGGGAAGCAATCTTCTGGTGGGAAGGTTGCACTTCCACCATCTGATGATCATCCGATTTTATCGGATGATCTACTTCCCAGGATGGCTATATCAACGTGTCATGAGCAGGGACAGGTAATAATCCTCCTCTCCTTTTGCTGATAGTTATAGTTAGCACAACTAACTTTTGCAAATGTAGGAGATTAAAGGCCCCCAATGATCAGCCTTCTGCTACTCCACCTCTTCCCCTCGAACAGATTCTTCCAGAGGAGAAGAATGCCCTGGAGAAGAAGACCGAAGAGATGTCTTCGGTGATTTTGCATCTGGCAAAATGTTTTGAACGATCCCGTGAAGAGGCGCACCGGTTCCGTCGAGAGAGGGACCACGCTTAGCAACAGTGAGAACTCTCCGATTTAATTAGGAACATTAGTGTATCTCTTGTTAGGGATGATGTAGATAGGCTTAGATTAGTTGCTAGTTCTCTGGGGGTTGTCAGTGTAGATCCTACTGACAACAACATGTCCCTAGGAGAACTCTGTAAACCTCTTTCGGATCAGGTCGACGCTCTGGTCGCCAGTGTTCCTTTTGTATGTAAAGAATGCAAGAAATAAAACTTCCTTCTTTATATGAATATTCTTCACATCTTCTGTGCGAAAATATGGCCATAAATATTATGTTCACGACCACTCATATACAGGGAAATTTCAGTTCTGCGATCAGAATCACGCTGTTATAAAACTACCGCGACCAGCTCTGATACCGCGATCAGACTTAAAGCCGCGGTTAGTACTGAAGCATACTGCGACCAGAATTGAGGCTTGGTCAGACCGTCACTTAGATTAGAATCGGAGCTTAATCAAAAGCATGGTCTCGATCATACCACAACCCGGTCAAAATATATCCATACGTCCAAAAATTGAGTCGTAGGATTTTTTCATGAAAATGTCCAAGGCATATAGAGGAAAAACGTCCTCTGAAAAGCACTGAAAACTTTTCAGGCCTTCTGCACTTTCAGTTTCTGAAACAAAGAAGTATTTTTGTTTCAAATCCGATGCCTGAACACTTTAACGGGTCCGCCAGAGAGGGCGAGTTGGTGGTTTTTGAAGAATATTTGTGCTGCGGGTTCCGATTCCCTGAGAGTCGGTTCTTGAAGGACGTCCTCGAGCACTACGGGTTGGAGCTAATCAACCTCCACCCAAACGCAGTGTTGATACTGGCAGTGTTTCAACACTTGTTGATACCGGCCTAGACCATCTCGCAATAGAACGAGGACGATGCAGTAGGCGAGTATTCTAGTCGTTCTTTCCACAGGGACTAGAGAAAACGAAATGTATAAAACTAGACTAAATCGGTGGCAGGCGAAAATAAATCAGACGAAGGAGAGAAGGGAAAAAAGTCTGAAGATATAAAGAAAGAAAGAGAGGGGTAAGCTTGCCACACTCAATCAGTGTTAAATCCATACGCGTGATCATGAGTCCAAACGATAGAGTAGTAATCATTTAGTAGTCTCGCGAAAAGGGTGAAAGCGACTAAAACAACTGCGTCTCTATCGTTTGTATCAACGAACATGCATGTAAAGATAACATAGATCGACCATAACAGCCTCACACCTTCAGCCACTACCACAACCACGACAAATTCAATCCAGAGAAAATAAACCAATCTAAACTGAATAGGAGTTTAATATCTAGAAATGAAAGACTTGCAGCATAACACCACGTCTCTCTCTAACTCAAGTGCAAGGTCAACAATAGCAAGATCATCGCAAATCACCATACAAAATCAGTAAAACCCCTAGCATTCATTTAAAGAGAGATCCACTTCAGTCTCAAACAACAAGCACATTCCAGTAAATGATTCATAGTGCAAGCCAAGATTAAAATAGCAATGCAACAATAAAACAATGAAGTTTGCATTTGATTTGCTACTCTTTGAAATCTTCAGACTACGTGCAGCAGAAGAATGATTTCATTTGAACATGAATCGAACACAAACATTAAATAATTCATCACTCAACACATTAATTCAGCACAAGACAGTCGCTTAGAGCAACGAAAAGAATATTGCTTGAGAACTTAGTATGGATTAGGAAGAAATTCCGCTCACAACGACTAACACATTGCATCAAACAAAAGTTAAAAGACATGCATTTCAGTTTAACCAGATCTGATAGATGATCCAGAAGATAAGTCAGTTCATGACTTTGTTCATAGCTGTACAAGGATCAACAATTTCATACAACTCAAGAGACTCAAATGGAAATGAAGAAAACGAGAGAAGGAATTGATCACCACTGATTCGGTTGCTGCCTGCTTATGGCGATCACTGGAGTGAAATGCCGGAGAAGTGGTCGAGGTGCTGTTGAAGCTGTCGAGGTTGAAGAAGCACGGCAGAGCTGTGAAGGTGGCAGTTCTGGTGCCGGCGTATGGAGAAGAAGAGGCCGCCGTGTTTGATGAAGAAGGCGGCACCGTAGAGCACCACTCCGAGGTGGCGTGGTGGCGCAGGAAGGTGGGAGGCGGCGCTGCGCAGATCTGGTGGCAGATCGCCGGTGTAGTGGACGGAGATCGGCGGCAGATCGGGCGCACAATGGCCGGAGGCGAAGACAGCTCGGTGGAGGAGGTGAAGATGGCACTGTGGAGAGGATATGCCGTCGGCTGGAGCGGTGGCGCCGTGGACGGTGCGGCACAGATCCGACGGCGGTGTGGCGCGAAGAAGAGGCGGTGCCGGCTGTGGGAGGCGTCGGTTTGGAGTGGTGGCGGCGAGGCGCAGAGGCGCGCGCGGGGGAGGCCACGAGAGGAGATGCGGCGGTGGCCGAGGGAGAGGAGGCTCCGACGTGGGATGGTGGTGGAGGCGGCGCCGGTGGTGCAGCTCATGAGAGGTGGAGAACAGTGGAGAATGGGGAAAGATCTGTGGAATTGGGGTTTTGTGGTGTAGTGGTGGAGTGGCGAGGGAATGGAGCACCACCGGCGTATGGCCCGGCCGCCGGCGGCGAGGTGGAGGGAGGTGTGGAAGAGTGGTTTGGGGAAGAAGAAGAAGGGAAGAAAAAATAAAAGCGGGGCACAAATGCCTCAGGTGGCCGGCGGCTAGGTAAAAGGGAAATTTGGCACTTTTGCAGAAAAGTGCTCGAAGTTTTGGAAAATTAGAAATGGGACCTTGTGGCTAGGGTTTGGGATTCTGGGCCCCCGGTGACTCCGATTTCGGTACGGTCGGATCCTACGCGTTCACGGGAACACGCACTTCCATCAGGAATGGACCAAAGGTCAGAATAAGTCGATGAGGCGCGTCCGCTAGCCGAAAATCCATCCAATCCTCGCTGACCTGCGATAAAAATTGGAAAAACGAGTAATTCGGTCGATTTGGCGATTAATCTGGAATAATCTAGGTATATATGCCGAGGTATATGACTAATATGTGAAAAAGCATTGGAAAAATGTATAGAAAAATGAGGCAAATCGAGTAAATATCACTTGTGCGAGGCGTTCGTCGGAGTATATCCCAGTGTGGATCTCTTCCAGCGATTTTATTTTTCGGCGTGGTCGAAGAGCGCCAACGCCGCCGGATGCATTTACTTCCGGCTAAGGGAAAAGAAGGAGTATCCCTTCCCACCCCTGCGAGACTCGGTGCACGGGTGGCACCAGAAATGGTTTTACTGCACCCCGCCAACCGAGAGCGGGCTGTGGTTTGAAAACTCGCGGCCGGAGAAGCCGAGCGAGTTGGATACTCTCCCGGCGATGAACGTGGAGTTCATGAAGCACGCCGAGGTGATCCTTCACTTAGTCGGACAAGGGTTGACAGCACGCGACGTCATCCGAGACTTGTGAAGAACCGGGTGAGCCCCCTGCGTGAAAGGGCTCATCCGTCTTGGGAGATCAAGTCCATGGCGGACAGTACCCTGGACTATAATGAAGGTATTCATTTCTGGCACTGAAATCATTTTATGTCATTTCTGAAATGCATCAATTTAACTCGTATCTGGGAACAGTCCTGCCCTCAGCCGAGATTGAGAGGCGGACTAACTACCTCCTCAGGGCGTACAACGCCGAGGTAGAGGGCCCCAAGGGATCGCCTCGCCCCCAAAGCTTGATTCACACCAGCGACGACCTTAAACAGGAGCGCCGAAGGGTACATTTTCCACTTGGCCTCTGTTTTGCAGGTCTCATGTATGTCCAGCACTAATCAATTCCATTGGAATGAGAACAGCTCCTAGGGAGGTTCGCCGAGGCGACGTTTCCCAGCGAGAACGTCGGTTCCCTGGGAAAGCCGATGACAAAACACGTGAAGAAGGTTTCCTCGAGACCCAGGACGAGGAATCCCGGCCCCAAGAAAGCCAGGCTAAATCTTGGGGAAGGGTCTTCACGAAGCGTTCCTCCTACTGCCAGAAAAACTGCGGTAGGATATCACATCCCTCCGATCTTTCCAGGTGCGAACTGGAATTACTTCTTCGTCTACAGGGAGAGGGGAGCGAGGAGGAGGAAGACGATGATGTCCCCTTGATTCGTCGGAGGACGAAGATCGCGGGTTCTTCATTCGGCGACGCTCCAACCCATTCCGCAGAAACAACTGCTACTGCAGAGGCTGCTGTAGCAGACCCCGCAGCCGCCGAAAGCCCCGTGGCCGCAGACAACATCCCAGACCATGAAGCCCCCGAGGCTTCAGGGCCAGTTGCCTCTACTTCCCTGGTCGGAGGGACGACCGTGGTAAGATTCTCTCACAGTCTTGTTTTCTTCAATTCCGTCTGTGCATTCGATAAGTTAATGCTTATGCAGGGAGAAGAACTTCCCCCCGTGACTCCGGCGAGTCCCAGGGAGGAAAATCCTCCACCCCCACAAACAGGAGTGGAGGTGGTCGGACAAGACCCTACTGCGGTTGCAAACGAGACGCCGGTCTCAGAAGTCCAGGAGCCATCCAGGCCCTCGGATGCAGCCCTGCCTACTGGTCTAGTTGCCCAGGTAAAGACTCTTATGGTTTGTCTTCATCTTCCCTTAGAAATGTGCTTACAAAGGAACACATCTAGGGAGGGAATGCCTTATTTACGAAGAGGAAGATCAGGACAGACGACAGTTGTCCTCTTTCTCGCGGAGAGCCTTCCCAGAAATCTCAAAAACTGATGGGATTTCAAATAAGGTAAGAACCTTTATCTTGGTTGTATTAAAAAAAGTCGTGGCGATCACGAATTGTAACTGCTTGGTTCCTCTTTCCTTTGTCAGGCGAAAAGAAACAGCATCCGGCCCTTCAACCGCTTCGGGGAGGGTTGAAGTTGCTGCTGGTGCAGGAGCCTCCAGTGAGAAGCGCTCTGCCCCCTTGGTCCCAGAAGTCGTCCGGGCCGTAAGGGGAGAAGCAAGCGCGGAGACCCAGTCGCAACCAACAGTGACTGGGGGTAGTGCCCAGCAGGCACTCCCACCGGCTGCCCTTGTTGTGGCCGCATCGGGGCCTTCAACGGGTATTCCGGTTACTCCGGAAGACATTTTCTTACAGGAATTCATGAAGGTATGATGAACTTCACTTTCGGTGCCTGAATTGTACATAGGACACCTTTAACTCCTTTTTTGCATCATAGGAGTTATCCCGAATGTCGGCCAAGTCGCACGCTATGATGGCGAGCGTTGGGGCCATTCAAAAGGAAAGAGACAGCTTGCGCAAGTAAGGATCATTACTCTTCAACTTGTACAGATACAAATTGGTTATGACCACTCCTTCTGTTCTACTATAGAGATGTGGCATTGCTGAAGAAAGAAGTGGCCACAGTCAAGCTCCATTCGATCTCAGTGACTAGAAACCAAGAGATCGAAAACAACAAGCTGCGGTCACAACTTGCTGGTAAGTCGATTCCTGATTAGGAGGACTTAACTTCATAACGCGCGAGTAATCTTTTCTCTTGCTGCAGCGCAAGCGGGTCAAATAAAACAACTCAGTCAAGACAATGGACTCCTCCATGGCTCTATTCTAACCTCCGAAAGGGAGATCAGAGAGCTGAGCCGTTCAATCTTTGAAAAACTGAAGGCAGTGGCTCGTCTTCTGAAGGCTGATGTGGTCGAGACCACAAGAGATAATCTCAGCCTAAATGACTGGTCTACACTAGTCATGGCCCAGGCGGAGTCACTTCTCGAGTATCTTCTTGAGGATACACGGCGACGAGAAGAGGCGATCAGAACCAGGGTTCGGTCAGCCGCTTCCGCCATCCTCAGCCGGGTTCGACTTCACCAGGGACCAGATGCAGATCTGAATCCATTGGTGGGACCGGTTGAGGTTGAGAGTGAGGAGTAACTAGAGGCCATCATGGAGGAGATCAAGCCCCTTGTAGATAAGCTCCTGACTGAGCTTGGGATCGAGTGATCCCTACACCTATACAAAAATAGTTGTATACAATGCAATGTATGTGGAAATTCATTTTTGAAAATGAATATATATTCTGATTTGCATATGGATATAAGCTATTTCATGTTCCAAACTCGAATTTTGTGGATTCTGGACCACGAGAACTCTTTCTTTTAATCTGTATCTTTTTACCAGTAATAGGAATTGGTATTTATCCAGATTTTGTTCTCTCGCTATCCGTTGACAGGGTAGAGGCTATATTATCCAATTATTATCCTAAATAGGATTTTCTTTTTTTTTAACTAGTCCGCTCTATATTCCATAGTGAAAAAACTAAATAATTCAGAAAAAACTAAAAAAGTCTAATTAGACCCATCTCTAATTTTTGAGAACCCTTTGAGAAGACGTTCAAGGGGTTCTCAAACCAAACAAAAATGGAAAAACTTTCATTTCCTGAGGGTTTTATGTTATGTAATCATTTAGATATATTCTTGTTTTGTGTTCGTTGCATACTATAAACATATCCCCCTAGCCCCCGCCTGTGATTGTAAATACTGAAGACTTAGTATTACAATCGCAGGAGAGAAGTGAATATAACGACTAGGGATGTGTGATCGAACCAACAATTATGATCGAAGTAACGCCTAGCCTTGTTTGCAAACCAGCAGCCACTCAGATAACCGAGGACTTGCCAGAAAGCCCCGTGTGCGTTGAGAAACGGCTTATTTAGGAGTGACTTGTCTGGAAGCGGTTATGAGATTGGCCAGCGAATCCGACTAGGACGTTATAATGATCTAACCGCAGGCGACCAGCCCCCGAGTCGAATTCGCAGCACATGGGGACTTGATCGTATGAAACCAAAACATTTTTTGTTTTATGAAAAAAATGCTAATTGAACAGGAAAAGGGATTGAGTACTTACACGTAAAACTTACGAAGTTGATCGATGTTCCAAGTATTGGATAAAATTCGACCATCCTCCATGGCTAACCGCGCGGATCCTGGTCGCGGCATCGAGACAACAGTGTAAGGGCCTTCCCATTTCAGGGAGAATTTGTTGCGATTAGACTGGTCTTGGATTTTTCGTAAAACCAGGTCGCCCACGTGAAGACTACGTGGTCGCACCCTTTTGCTGTGATACTTGCGCAAGGCTTGCAAGTATGCTGCGGACTTGATCAAAGCGTGATCACGCGTTTCTTCTAAGAGGATGAGATCTTGTGATCGCTGTTCGGACTGATTAACCTGTTCGAATTGTTCTGTCCGAACAGACCCAATACTGACTTCTATAGGCAACACAGCCTCGGCCCCATAGACCAGATGGAAGGGCGTCTCACCGGTGGCTCGACTAGACGTAGTTCATAGTGCCCATAGAACGGTATAAAGCTCGTCTACCCAAGCCCCCGAGCAAGTCTTAAGGCGATCAAAAACACGTTTTTTGATGCCTTGTAGTATCTGCCCATTGGCCCGTTCTACAGCACCATTGCTTTACGGATGTGCCACAGAAGCAAAGCACACCTTAGTTCCGATCTGGTCGCAGTAATCTAGGAAAAGACCACTGGCGAACTGAGAACCATTGTCGGTGATAAGACGGTTTGGAACACCAAATCGGGCAACAATGTTCTTATGAAAGAACTTTTGTGCTGCTGAGGCGGTAATATTTCGTACCGGTTCGGCCTCAATCCACTTTGTAAATGTGTCAATGGCTACGAACAGAAACTTGTACCCGTTGACCGCTTGTGGCATAGGACCAACAATATCCATTCCCCAGACCGCGAAAGGCCATGCGAGGGGAATGGTTTGTAACGCATAGGCAGGTTGATGAACCTGTCTCGCGTGGAACTGACACTGAGGACACATCTTGACCATATACTTGGCATCATCGAGTGCCGAAGGCCAGTAGAATCCTTGTCGAAAAGCTTTTCCGACCAGTGTTTGATATGACGCGTGCGCACCGCATACACCGTCATGTATTTCCTTCAAGAGGGATGTTCCTTCCTCCTGAGATATACAATGCATGAATACTCCTTGAGTACCCTTTCTGTACAGAATCCCATCTATGAGCTTGTACAGACGCGCTTTTCGAATTAACCGATCGCTTTCGGTTTTGTCCTCGGGTAGGGTCCCATGTTCAAGATAGACTCTCAATGGATGAGTCCAATCCTGTTCCTGACCGAGGTTGGTAACGCAGGCTATTACCGGATCATCCTCGACCGTAGTCATGATCGAAGGACGGTCCAAGTGTTCAATGAACACTCCTGCCGGAGCGGATGTGCGTGAGGACCCAATTTTGGATAATTGGTCTGCGAGAATGTTGTCCTTTCGCTAGATGTATTGGACTTAGAAATGACTGAAGTGTTTTTCTAATCTCCTCACTTCCCCCAGGTAATGAGCCATTGTCTCATCGGAGGTGCTGTATTCCTTGTTTACCTGGTTTACGACTTGTTGTGAGTCTCCCCTCACCACTAATCGACGGATTCCGAGGAATTTTGCTGCCCGGAGCCCTGCAAGAAGACCTTCATACTCTGCCGCATTGTTGGTCGCAGCAAAGTGTAGTTGGATGACATACTTAAGCTGTTCGCCCTAAGGCGTAACTAAGACCACTCCAGCCCCCGAGTGTTGAAAACTACGGGAGCCGTCAAAGTACATTGTCCAGTGATCGGGGCATTCCAATTCCTCTGGCACTTGCACGGGTGGCTCAGGGTTGGTCCATTCGACCACGAAAACCTGAGACTTAACCGCCGTGCGGGGCGTGAAATGGATATCGAAGGCACCGAGTTCGACCGCCCATTTAGCGATTCGACCAGATTTTTCTGGATTTCGGACAATATCCCTGTAACACCCTGGTTTTGGGGGTGAAAAGTTTTTGCATAATCCTGCATGCATGTATCCCTGTAGCAGTAGCCAGATCAGCTGAACCCTAATCTCTCCCAAACCCTGAAAATCTCCAAATCTATTCTCTAGATCCAGATCAAGATCAGACCATCCAGATTTAACCTACCAGTTATTCTGAAGATAAAAGTCTTCAGGAACCAAATTGAATTCTAACCCTAACTCCCAGTATCTAAATCTCTTTCTGTTTTCGAAAACAGGAAATTCAGATTTACCCTAAGTACCCCAGATCCCAGATAACTGAGTTATCATGGTTTAACCCTATCCAGACTCATGTATCTTTTGGAATATGTTCCTAGGTTTACCCTCAACTTACTCCAAAAAGTTGGGAACCAGATTGTTTCATCTAAACACTTTTCGCAGTTTAGTCCAAATTTTACTGCGAATAAGTCCTTTTCTGTTTACCTGGAAGCCTGAAAAGGCTAAAATTCACAAATCAACTCCAACTTCAGAATTTCTTCAGGGAACACCTCCCAAATGCTATTTGATACATATTTCCCTTCTGTTTAAACTTCAAAATCTCTCCCCAATCACCAGAATTTAAGATCGACAAAATCCAGATCTATTTTACCCTAATTTTACCCTATTTTCGAAAATAGGTGAAATCCCTCAAACCTTATCAAATTTTCTCCAGATTTGAGCTAAATAAGTATTAATAGAAATATTATACTCATCCATTAAATCAAATTCCAGATTAAACCTCTCTAAGACCAGAATTACAAATCAGTCCACTTTTCAACAGAAACTCTTACACTTATACCCCTGGATCGACTAGCCCCTCTGTTCACGACCAGAAGCCGTCTTCGACCAGCGCCTGGGACTTCGACCACCACCTGGAACAGCGCACGAGCACGGGAGCCTTCGACCTCGAGCGCGCCACTGCTGTTGCTTCGCCTGCTGCCACGTGTGTGCTCGGCGTTGGCCACTGTGGATCTTCTCCAGCGAGGATCGCGACCAGCTAGTTCTCCCGTTTGCACGCCACCGGCAATGGCTCCAGCAGGAAAGCTTAGCCACGTGGAGTTCTTGCTGCGGCCAGCCATCGTGTCGCCTTCACTTCGCAGCAGCTCCAGCTGCAAAAGCTCTCACGGCCGCTGAACAGGTCACCTTCATCGCCAGCTCACCGTGAAGTCGCCATCCAGTCACTTCCTTGCCGGCTTCAACTCCCCGTGCACTTCTAGCCGTTGCATCTCCTCCGAATCCTCTATAAATAGCCTCTGGCCTCGGGGAAACATCACACACCCACCAGAAACACCTAAGTCCTCAAACTCGCCGTCTTCTTCTTCTTCCCCGGTGAGCAGCAAAGGGAGCTTCGATGCTAGCTTCAACCGCTGCTTCCTTCTTCAATCCAACACCCCCAGTGAGCTTCCCTCATCCCCCTCATGCTTCTCAAGCTGGGAATTTAGTTTAAATGCTTCCTGTCACCGGCAATCGCCGTGTTTCACCTAGAACTCCGGTGAGCAATTAACCCTCACCTAAACCGATTTAGCTCTCGAGCCAGTGATCAAACATGCTCAATAGATCATTCTTATCATCCCTAAGCAACCAGAATCATCAATTTTGCTAAAATCTGGAAAACCCCAAATTGGAACTTTGCTTGTGAACTAAACTTACTGTTTAAGCTTTCCTGGTGCATCTCTAGCCAATCTAACTCCACCAGTATGTTTGTAATGCCCTAGAGATCATGCACAAGCAAGGAATTGAGTTCAACCACTTTAAATCAGAAATGCCCAAAACAGATTTGAGTTCATCTTTTCACCAGCCAGTATCTTCCAAATCCAGCCACTCCAGCTCAAACTACTTTGCCATTTAGATGTTTTGGACCATTCTGAGCAACTTTGTCTTCTATCACGACTTCCAATTTGGCCTAGATTGTGAGATATAGCTATGCCCTAGTTACTGCACTGTTTATGTTGCATGTGCTCCAGGCCAGTCAACTTCTTTGCCGGTTTTCATCACTTTCTGGCCATCTCCTGCCCTAGATCCTGTTGAGACATTTGTTCCTGTTACAAATGTCTAACTACCAGACAAAGTGGTGCATCATTTGGAGCCCTAGATCAAAAGTTATGGTAAACCCTAGTTTCTGGCCATGTCAACTCTATGTCAAACTATGCCAGTCAGTGGCATTAGCCCTGTTCACCCACCTCTGGTCATGAAAAATAGAAAATACTTTGTCAAATAGTTGCCTCACTACCTTGTGCACCATATGCTTGAATCAAAACTCATTTTGGCCACTGGGAACTATTCAAACCATGTCAATGCCATTCTTCGGCATTGTCAGCCCTTGTCAGCCTATGTCAGCCAATGGCATTGGGCCAGTTTGACCCCTTCTGGGTATGCAAACTGAACATAACCTTGTCCCTTAGACTCCTGATGTTGTGATCTACATTTTATTCTATTGTCACAACTTGAGTTGAGCCCTCTATCATCCATCGACCCTATGTCGATGCCTTGAACCGAATGTCGACCTAAAGACATTCGCTGTTTTTGAGCGAACCAGCCGCAGCCTTGATATCATCCTGATATTTTGGAACCTTTGGAACCTTGTAAACTTTTGTCGACTAATCTCAACCTTGGTTTCCAAAGTTTAACCCTAATCGCTTCCAAATCTTGTATCGCCTAAGTGTTTCTCCTTGCATTATCGCATATAGTGGAATAGTAAGAGTAGGATTGATTGTAATGCATGTTTGCTTGTTTGATCCTTGTTTAGAGCAAGAGTCTGAGTTCGAAGACTTCGTCGCAGACCCGACATCAACTGTTGTTTCTTACGACGCGGAAGGCAAGTCATACTTTGATCATATTGAACCTATATTTTATGAATTGCTATGCTATTCCATGAGTAGATATCTCATTAATATTGCATGTGTTGAGATCAATGATATTATGGCGGTGATTGATTGAATACTTGATGAATGTGAACTTGTTAAGATAGCAAGCCATGAACTAATAAAGGTATAAACATGTACATCTATATTCATGAAATAGAACCCCTAGTCGTGACCAGTATTTTGGTATGGAATGGTGGTAGCACTGGAGGTGCTTGGCTGCACTGGATGTGCAGGCACTGAAGGTGCATGGTTTGTGGTATGATCTGGTCACTGGCATATAAGGACTAGAACCTTGTGTCGTGCGTCTAGTGGCATGAAAAACGTACCGACCACTTACCTGGTATGGGACAGGCGCAATCTAGTAGCTTTCCTAGTATTATCAGTTCCCTGCATGGCTTGTCGATCCGGTTTCTCGCGTGGAAACTGGTGGGACGCAGTTCGTCCATGAGTGGTGTGAGATCAGAAAAATTATGAGAGGATAAGGTGTAAAGAAGGAAGACGCCCTACGCCAGATTAAGTCGTGCGCGACTGTAATCAAGAGAGGCTATGTGTCTTGCGAGAACATAGACCCAGGCTAGGAAGTAAGGCAGTGGGGAGGACCCACAACGGTACTTGGGACTAGATTGTCCACTTACCGGGCAGGGATGCTGTTAATACTAGACTGCAAAACGTTGTGTGATCTCGGCCTTGTCACATGCGTATAAGTCGCATGAAGTTGGCCCGACTTGGAAGTCGAGTGAAAAAGTGGATTTAAAAAGAGGTACACCTCTGCAGAGTTTAAAAATGTATTCGAATACTTCGTACTCCCGAGTTTTAGGAGTATGCCGCGGTGGATTGAATCCACGGGGTGTGACACAAGTATTGTTTTATAAATTAAAATTTGTTAAGTCAAGATTACCCAAATGACCTGTGTTGTCATGATAAGGGGTGCTGCCGTGGGCTGTCATGTGTTGACGTGTCGCGGTAGTACCATAATTTAGTGATCATGTGATATCTAAGAGGCATGTGGATTGTGCCCTAAGTATATGAAATGCTGCCATGAGCATGAGATTTGAAAAGCTTGGAAGAAAAGTATTTATGGAAAAACCCTCTCACCTCTTTTCCCTCAATAGCATAGGATCATGTCATCTCTACTATATGTATCTCTACTCTTACCTATGACTTGCTGAGTACGTAAGTGCTCACCCTTGCAACTTATCAACAATAGATGGAGTGCTACAATACCAAGATGAAGGCTTGGAAGATTTCGTGGATCCAGAAGGAAGAGAACCAGTTCTGCCAGAACCCTGAAGTGTGCTGTTCTGCTGTCAACTTCTTACGACTGTGGGGGTTTCGCCTAGCTTCCGCCGAGTAGTTGTCTTTTGTTTTAATTAGACCATTTGTGCCGTGAAGGCATTGTATTACTCTTGTTGTATCAGGCCAGCAGGCCATACTGTTTATCAATGATATTTTGTAAGTTACTCTGCTGCAATGAACTCCTGTGCTTGACTTATCCTGGGAAGTCAGTGGTATGTATGTATGAGGCCAGCTGCAGCAAGCTAGGTCTCCACGGGAGTAGTCGTGGTACCCTGTGCGGGGCGCGACAATCCCCCAAAGGAAAAGAGGAGGGTACTGTGATCTTGTGAGCTTGGAAGTAGTGTCGTAGCTTACGGGAAGCCATCAGTACTGCGTAAAGTATCTTCTGGACCTCAGGGTAACGCTCCTTAGGACCATGAAGTACTTCGCTCACATAGTAGACGGGTCTGTGTATTCCTTCCCTATCCGCGATCAGGAGAGCGCTGACCGCATGCGGTGTGGCCGCCAGATAAAGACGCAATGGTTCTCCTTTGTTGGGAGACACCAACACTGACGAACTGGATAAATACGTTTTTACCTCCTGAAACGCTTTCTCGGCATCATCCGACCATGTGAAATTGTGATGCTTCCGCAAGACTTTGAAGAAAGGTAATCCCCTTTCGCCTAGTCGCGATATAAAGCGACTTAAGGCTACCATGTGACCAGCCAAGCGTTGAACATCTTTCATGGTCGAGGGTGACCTCACTTGTTCAATGGACCTGATTTTCTCAGGATTAACTTCAATGCCCCTGGAACAAACAAGGAAACCAAGGAGTTTTCCTGAAGAAACCCTGAAAGAACATTTCTCCGGGTTTAATTTTATTCCAAAGCGATTTAAGTTACAGAAGGTTTCAGCGAGATCGTCCAAATGAGACAATCTCTTGGTACTTTTTACAACCAAGTCGTCTACATATGCTTCGAGATTACGCCCTATCTGGGAAAGAAAGGTCTTTTGCATCAAGTGCTGGTACGTGGAACCTACGTTCTTGAGACCGAACGGCATTCTGACGTAGCAGTACGTGCCGAATGGGGTGATGAAGGCAGTTTTCTCTTCATCTTCTTCTGCCATGCTAATTTGATGATATCCTGAGTAGGCGTCCAGGAAGCTCATCAGTTCGCAACCCGCAGTTGAGTCGACCAGCTGGTCGATGCGGGGAAGGGGAAAGTCGTCCTTCGGACAGGCACTGTTGAGGCTAGTGTAGTCGACGCACATGCGCCACTTGCCGTTTGACTTGCGGACCATGACCGGATTGGCGAGCCATTCCGGGTGATCGACCTCGCGAATGAACCCGGCTTTTAGGAGTTTGTCCAACTCCTCTCGGATGGCTTCGTGTCGGTCAACAGCAAAACGCCTGAGCTTTTGCTTTATTGGTCGTTGTCCAGGTCGAATTGCTAACCTGTGCTCGGCTACTTCCCTTGGGACACCGGGCATGTCGGACGGTTTCCACGCAAACACATCTGCATTAGCCCGGAGGAAAGCAATGAGCTCGAGTTCCTATTTGTCATCCAGACCTGATCCGACCTGAATTGTCTTGGATGGATCATCTGGGTACAAAGGAACCAGTTTGAGTTTCTCATCTGGTCGAGGAGCAGCCTTGATCACGTCGGTGGCGACGGTGGCGACCTGGGTGTCCCGGAGGGGAACTTGATCGACCATCTCCAGAGATAGCCGGTCGCACGTGAGTGCCACGTTGTGACTGCCTCGAACCGAGATGACACCTTTGGGGCCAGGCAATTTTCCGCACTGATAAGCATAGTGCGTTGCCATCATGAATTTAGCGAGAGTTGGCCTGCCAAAGATTGCATTATAAGTTGAATCACAATCGATTACGTCAAAGGTAACCAATTCTGTTCGGAAGTTATCCGGTTCTCCCAGTGTGACCGGGAGGACCACTAGTCCCAACGGCATCATGGAGGGGCCTGGGATTATCCCATAAAATGGATGGATTATGGGCTTGATCTTCGAACGAGGAATTTGCATCTCGTCGAGCGCCTCGACCAACAAAATGTCAAGGGAACTCCCTCCATCGATCAGGACCCTTTCGACTCTCGCGTTACTGATGATCGGGGTAATGACCAGAGGGAGCCTCAATGGTCGAGTAAGCCCCACGGGACAATAAGAACGATCGAATGTCAAGGGTGTATCTGACCAACGGGGGTATTGAGGTTCACCAAGAAATGTCTCCGTTTGGTTAACCTCTCGGTAAAAGGCTTTAAACTGCCTTTTGGAAACGAAAGAAGAAGAACCCCCGAAAATAACATTAATATGATTTTGAGGTACCTGGTAAGACATTTCCTCGTCTCTGTCGGTGTCTCTAAGTCCGCACGCCTGCTCTTTAGGCGGTACGGTTGGCATTGGCCCAACTCCCTGGTAGAAATCATCCAATTGCTTCAACCATCTCCTGCAGTTCTTGAGGTCGTGGCCTGTGGAGTTGTGGAGTGGACACCACTTCTTATCTTCCTACGAATTAGTTGACTTTTTTGGCTGGTCGGCACTACGACCACCAGAAGCAGTTTTATTCTTAAATGAAGGCTTGTTACCTTTGGTCGAAGGCGGCTTCTCTGCGACTGCGACCTCGCGGTACTGTCCAGAGCGGTTCCTCTTCGACTTTTGCGACTTCCCACCTGATGAAGATTCCGTCTTCTTACTTGAATCTTCTTTCCTGGCATCTTTGAAACCTGGTTGAGGTGGTAGGTCACCCTTGTCGACCATCCGGTTCCATTCGACTACTTCGGCTGCGTCAGAGTATCGATCGGCCATGTCGAACAGACCGGCCACTGATCGAGGAGGGTGGATAAGCAAGTCTTCGGTGAATCTCCGGTATCGAACGGCATGTTTAAATGCCCTGATAACGGAGCCATCAGATATGTTCGGGATGGTATTCCTCACCCCGACAAACCTCTTGACAAACTGCCGAAGAGTTTCGGTTGAAGTTTGTCGTAGCCGATGAAGATCGTCCTCTTTACCCGGCTTTTGGTAACAGTTTTGGAAATTGCTGAGGATAGCGTCGTACAGCATTTCCCAATTATAGATGGAACCTTCAGGCTGGTTAAACAGCCAGGTTCTAGCCGGTCCTTCGAGGACTGTAGGCAGGTAGTTGGCCATGACCCGGTCATCGCCTCCTGCCGCTTGGATGGCAGTGATATAGATTTGAAGGAACTCGGATGGGTTCTAAGTTCCGTCAAACCTCTCAATGGCCCTTAGTCGAAACTTATCAGGCCAAACGACCGCACGTAGGCTGGGCGAGAAAGCTTTACAACTGACGTAGGGACCGTGAACTGCCTTGTGACTCTCGACCGGGTTACGGGCAACCTCACGCAACGGTGAAGTTACTTGCGGTCCCAAACGAGAGTGAACAGGAATCTGATCCCTGCTACGAGAATCCTGCGTTCGCCGGTACTTGTCCTGTCGGGACAGTACGGGCGGTGGGTAACTTCGCCGGCCAGAACCAGAGTGAGGACACTCTCATTCGCGGGAACGTGTTACCGAGCGGGAAGAGGCCGTTGGGGTCGCCTCAGACGCGACCTCATCCAACCTTTCCGCCAAGATCCTGGTAAAGGCCGGTTTCTACGCATTCGTGACCGTAGGAGGAAAGTTACGCATGACTTCCGCGATAGATCGCAGTCGACCATGGGTGCTTCTCCTAGGGGCACCAAGTGTTACCGTTTCTTCGTCCCCCGGGAAACGCTCCAGAGGCAAAGAAGGGGTCTGGTCACGTTTGCGACCACGTGACCGTCGAGAAGAACTCGGAGCAGCATCGTAACGAGCCTGCGCATCTTGAAGAGCCTTTAGGGCAGTTCTGCGTAGTTCATTGTTTTGTTGCTCGAGATCTTCATCCTCCTTTTGTTTACGATCCCGTTCTTCCCTAGCAGCTTGTTGGTCGGGAGTTTCCTCCGACAAGGCGGCGAACTGTCTAGGGAGAGAGGTTGTTGATGGGGAAAACATCTCGGTTTGTTCTGAGTCGGACTCGAAATCAAAGAGACGGTGAAGGTTATCAGGGTCGAATCTCCCCGGGCTGATTTCCAGGTCGATATCATTCTTCCCCTCAGCGGGGTCGTATGACGGACCGGATTCATCCTCTAGCGCATTGAGAACCTCTGTGGGTTCTAACCTTGCGCTAGTCGCCCCCTGGTCGATGGACATGACCTGGAGAGATGATTCCACCTCTGGAAGATTCCGGCCTTCAACCTCCTCCATCGGAACAGGATCGTTTGGAGAAGGCATTGGAATGTGAGCATAATCCTTGAGATCAAAATCGTTCTCGGAATCATATACTCCAGCCATGTTTCAGCGAACCTCAGGATTAATAATTAGGACACCTTGAGAAAGGCCCCACGGTGGGCGCCAGCTGTCGACGATTCGGACTCGGAGTCCTCAGCCGAACTTATGCAAAATTTGTAATAGCGAGACCTTTCAAGATGACCCTCCGGGAAGGTATGTAGAAGAATGGAGAAAAGGAGCACAGAGAGGTTTATACAGGTTCGGGCCCTCGATGGTGGGAATAATAGCCCTACGTCCTGTTGGGATTTCACTATAGGTGATAAAGGTTTACAAGATGGCGGGAAAACACCTTCACAGGCGAAGGGTTTTTCTTATGTCAATGTACAAAATGAAGCCAAAGAGGCTTGTAAAAAACTATCTAATCTAGGCCGTAAACTTGGCTGTTTGAGTGGTTGAGATGTGTTGTATCTCGCTTGTATCAGAGACGTTGATCTCCTTCAATCCCCCTTCCCCTGTTTGATACACCATGCCACCTTTTTATATTGGTCGAAAGGGCGCTAAGTCGTAACTGCATCAAACAGTTGCTTGGATGGTTGGATGTGGTTTTTAGAGAACCGCTCTTAACCTCCATGCAGGTTAAACACGTGTTATTCATGGATAACTGCACGTATTAACCTCCAGACGGTTGGTCTTCCACGTGGAGGAATCTTCTGGATACTTGGAATATTACCGCTATAGGGACAGCCGGACAGATGAACTCCAAGTACCCTGGTCGAGAATGTTCTGACCGCGGGATGTTGGCTGACCGCGCAACATCTCCGACATTCTGTTCGCGTATAGCATACGAACTTCTGACAGCGCGAAGCCTGCGGTCTGATTGCGCAAAACCTGCAACCTGATCGCGCGAAGCCTGCGACCTGATCGCGCAAAGCCTGCGACCTCGGGCTGATGCTTCTCAGAATGACTTGAGTTCGCACCGCCGGACACGTGTCTGGCTCGAATCTGTCTTGAACCAATAGTGCATTTATTTGAACTGTCCCGGGTGTCAATCCTCGTCAGTAGTGTTCGATGTCGCATCTCATTTTGGGCCAAAAGAAGTGAGTGGACAGCACATCTTCAATTTTCTTCACTCCAAAATGACACATCAAACCACCTCCATGTGCTTCCTGCAAAAATAAAAGGCGAGCAGAGCTAGCTGGAATGCATAGCTTGTTAGCACGATAAAGCAATCCATCATTCAGCACATATTTATTCCATGTTCTCCCTTCCTTACAATTTTCAAAAGCTTCTTTAAAATCCAAATCAGTGGCATATAGCTCTTTGATCGTTTCTAGGCCAAAAATCTTGTGATCTAGTTGTGACAACATGGTATAATGCCTAGACAAAGCATCAGCAATAACATTTTCTTTTCCCTTCTTATGTTTAATGACATATGGAAATGACTCTATGAATTCAATCCATTTAGCATGTCGTTTATTTAGTTTGCCTTGACTTCTAATTTGTTTCAAAGACTCATGATCAGAGTGAATAACAAATTCTTTAGGCCAAAGATAATGTTGCCAATTTTCTAAAACTCGCAGTAAAGCATACAATTCCTTATCATAAGTGCAGTAATTCAGAGATGGTCCATTCAACTTCTCACTAAAGTAGGCAACAGGCTTGCCTTCTTGCAGCAGCACTCCTCCTATTCCAATTCCGCTAGCATCACATTCTATTTCAAAAGTCTTACCAAAATCTGGAAGTTGGAGTAGAGGTGCATGTGTAAGTTTCTCCTTAAGCGTGTTGAAAGCTTGTTCTTGTGCTGGCCCCCATAGGAAAGGAACGCCCTTCTTTGTCAAACTCATTCAGCGGGGTGGCAATGGTGCTGAAATCTTTCACAAAGTGTCGATAGAAATATGCAAGACCGTGAAAGCTACGCACCTGGGTGACCGTCTTAGGGGTCGGCCAGCTCTTGATAGCTTCAATTTTTGTTTCATCCACCTCGATTCCCTGTGGAGTAACAACATATCCAAGAAAAGAAACTCGACCCGTGCAAAAGGTGCACTTCTCAAGATTACCAAACAAGCGTGCATCTCTCAAAGCGTTAAAAACAGCACGCAAATGCTCAACATGTGCATCCAAAGACTTGCTATAGATCAAGATATCATCAAAGTAAACCACCACAAATTTTTCAATGAAAACACATAAAACATCGTTCATCAAATGCATGAAAGTGCTCGGAGCATTAGTTAAACCAAAAGACCTTACTAACCACTCATAAAACCCGAACTTAGTTTTAAATGTAGTTTTCCATTCATCTCCCAATTTCATTCTTATTTGGTGGTATCCACTACGCAAGTCGACCTTTGTGAAAACAATAGAACCACTTAACTCGTCAAGCATGTCGTCTAACCTAGGAATAGGATGACGATACCTTATTGTAATATTGTTAATGGCTCTACAGTCTACACATATACACCAACTACCATCTTTCTTTGGAACCAAAAGCACAGGAACAGCGCAAGGTCTAAGGCTTTCTCGTACATACCCACGGTCCAAAAGCTCTTGGACTTGTTGCTGAATTTCCTTTGTCTCCTCTTGATTTGTCCTGTATGCAGCACGGTTTGGTAATGATGCTCCCAGAATCAAGTCGATTTGGTGCTCAATACCTCTAATTGGTGGTAGCCCTGGGGGTATCTCAGCGGGAAAAACGTCCTCATACTCCTACAAAAGGTTAGTGATAGGAGGGAGCAAAGTGCTAGATATGCCATCCAGTGAAAACAAAGCATCTTTGCATATCAAAGCATAGCACATCACATCATTCTCTTCAATTTCAGCAAGGTTAGATTTGGTTGCAAGGAGAACTCCACTCTTCAACTTAATTTCAGCGGCCTTAGAGCTAGATGGTGCAACATTTTTTACTATTTGTTTACTTTCAGATTTCAAAGCATTCTCCTTTTTTCTCATTTCAGTTCTTTCTCTATCAAAGTGCACAATTTCAGAAGGTGTCATAGGAAGTAAAGTAATTTTCTTTCCTTTGTGCACAAAAGTATATTTGTTACTTCTACAATGATGAGTTGCATCAGTATCATATTCCCATGGTCGGCCTAATAAAATTGAACATGCTTGCATAGGTACTACACCAAAATTAGCAACATCATGGTATGATCCAATGAAAAATTGTAGTCTTGCAGTTTGTGTTACCTTTACTTTACCGCTGTTGTTGAACCACTGAACATGGTATGGATGGGGATGTGCGCATGTGGTCAAGGCAAGCTTCTTGACCAGATCTAAACTCACCAAATTGTTGCAGCTCCCACCATCAATTATGCTTCTAACACATCAGTCCTTGACAATCAGGAACATCTGAAACAAATGGTGGTGTTGGGCTCTCTTTACTTGCTCCATTTGTGTGCTCAACACTCACTGCACAATAAAGGTCAGGTAGTTATCCGTCGCCACAATGCCTAAAGTTTCCTCATCATCGCCGTCCGCATCATGTTCAAACTCATCATCATTGGCATGGTTAGCTGCAAGAAGAAGATGGGGCAGGTTTGGCTTGCCCCTGGGTCAGTCTTGATGCGGAGTACCACTGAAATTACTTCTTGTCCTAGGTTGTCTGTGTCGTCCCTGCAATTATTTTTCTGCCAACATAGCAAGCTGGAACAACCTATTGATATTATTATAATCTTTGTAATCAATACTGTCCTGAATTTCATGTCGTAAACCCCCATAAAAATGAGCCATCTTTTCCTCCTGAGTCTCCACTACTCCATAACGCAACATGCCTACTTGCAGCTCTTGGTAGTATTCCTCTACAGATTTATTCCCCTGATTCAAGTGTTGTAATTTCTAAAGTAAATCACGTTTATAAGAAGGAGGAACAAATCTATTCCGCATAGCTCGCTTCTAGCTATCCCAAGTATCAGGCTCTACCCCAAGGTTCACTATTTTGTTCCAGCAAATGATAGCAAAATCTTTAAACTCACTGGTTGTCGTGGTATTGCGAATACCCCGGCAGGTTTTGAGAGTGATCCTAGCGAAGATTACGCGGCGCGGGTTGACCGGATGACCGGTCCTCCCCCGCCGGACAAGCACAAAGAATGACACACGAGTTTATACAGGTTCGGGTCCCGGTGGGGGCCCTAGTCCTGTCGACGCGCTCCCGACCGGAGTCGGCTGGGGAGGCTCTCTCCGGGGGAGAGGCTTCCGGAGCACGCCTGTGAGTTTAGCTATTCCAATAAGTGAATCGATCCCTTACAACAGAGGGGTACAAGGGCTATTTATAGCCCCCAAAAAGCAGCAAAAAACCTAAACTACCCCGGAAGCCACCGTCGGATTGAAGGGCAGGACCGTCCTTCTCCCGGTCAAACGCCTTGGATGCTTGACAGGTGGTCGCTAGTTCCCGAGGTGCTCCTCGCGTGACCTGCACGTGATAAACAGTTCAATACTTTACCTTTAGGAGGGTGATGAGGCCCGGGACGGCGCCGGAGGCCACGTCCCCGGGCAAATGGCGGCGCCCGGGAGGGCACCGGAGGCCACGTCCCGGGAGCCAAAAGGCGGCGCCCGGGGAGGCCCCGGAGCCCACGTCCCCGGGCAAATGGCGGCGCCCGGGGGGGCACCGGAGGCCACGTCCCGGGAACCAAAAGGCGGCGCCCGGGGAGGCCCCGGAGGCCACGTCCCCGGGCAAATGGCGGCGCCCGGGAGGGCACCGGAGGCCACGTCCCGGGAGCCAAAAGGCGGCGCCCGGGGAGGCCCCGGAGGCCACGTCCCCGGGCAAATGGCGGCGCTCGGGAGGGCACCGGAGGCCACGTCCCGGGAGCCAAAAGGCGGCGCCCGGGGAGGCTTCGGAGGCCACGTCCCCGGGCCAATGTTACATCTTACCTGGACTTAGTCCCGCAGAGATTTCCCCCGACAGCAGCCCCCCATGCCCGCCGTGGACGATGCTCGAGTCCCCGGTGGGTATGGTCTAGGTCACCGGGAAGATCTCCGAGCCAGGTTACCGGAGCCGCAACGCTTCGGCTTCCGTGCCCCATACTTAAAGCCGCGCCGTTTCGCCATAAATGAGTGCGCGGTTCGAACCGGCGCCTCGATTCATGCGCCCGTCCCTTCGTTTCCCGCGCACGGTTTGAACTTCTACGGTCCAGATTGATCCACGGATGCCACGTGGCGTGCATCTAGACCACGGCCCGCCCCTATAAATAGGGCCTTGGGGGGGCCCGGAAGCTCATTCGAAATCCTCAGCCCCACGATTTTCGCTCTCCCGGTAGCTTTTTCCGGTAGCTGTTTCCGGTAGCAGGCATCCAGGAGTTTCTAGTAGTAGCCTCCTGCAAAAGCCACCAAAAAGAAAACTAACCTCATGGCACCCAAGGGTCGAACGAAGACCACGGAGGTGCCCCCGGAGGAAATCCCCTCGGATTTCCTCTGGGCGTCCGAGTTTACGGCCGAGGACGCCGAGTCCTTGGCCGAAAGGGGCATTGTTGCGGCCGGGGACATCCGAGTCCCAGTGAAGAAGGACGGAGCCCCCCGCCCCAGGCCTGGGGAGATCGTGGCCTTCGAGGCCTTCATCGAGGCGGGGCTCCGGCTCCCGGTGCATCCCATGCTCCGGGAGTTTCTCAAGGAGTATGGGGTGGCTCTCAACCACCTCACCCCGAACGCGCTCGTCCGGATGGGCCTCTTCATCTGGCTCTTCGAGACAGCGACCGGGCGGGAGCCCGACCTTCGCGCCTTCCGGTATTTCTACGAACCGGCGGCGCGGACCTCTCACCTGGTGAAGGGGGGCCCCAAGTCCCCCTTTGGCTCTGTGATGGTCCAAATGTTGCCGGCCCAGGTAATCGACTACCCGGCGGCGGCCTCCCGGGACCACTGGGGGGATTGGGTCCGGAGGTGGTTCTACCTCCGGGTCCGAGACGACGCAGTGGTGTACGCCCTGGAGGCCCCCACCTACAGCCGGTCGTCCTCACCGAAGCCGCCGGTGTGGACGGACGTGGAGTACGAGCTCCTCGGCAAGGTGATTCTCTCCAAGAAGACCCGCTCGATGCGGGACGCGGCTGAGGAGATGGCTCTCCTCTGGATCTCCCCTTTCACCGGTGGGAAGAGGGGGATCGGCCTGGGCCCCGAGCAGCGGCCCCCGGTGAAGTCGATGACGCGACGTAAGCTCCGGGAACCCGCTGCATTGCTCTTACGAAGTTTTAATGAAATTGACTAACTCTTTACCTCTTGCAGTCCGGCCATACCCGGCGGCGCGGGAGAAGGCAGAGAACCTCTTGGGGAGGTACTTCGCGGATGAACACGAGCGCGTCGTGCGCGCTGTGGGCGACGGCCCCCCCAAGAACCTGGTAGCGGCGGCCTTCGGGTTAAAGCTGCCGGAAAGGAAGCCTCTCCCCACCCCCGGGTCGCATAAACGGGGGAAGGAGGCGGCCGGGGGCTCGGAGCCCAAGAAGGCCCAGGTTCAGAAGACCCCCGGCCCATCGACGACGCCGGCGGCGACACCGGCGAAACCCCGGGACGAGACCCCCGAGGGCGAGCGTGCCCGGGCACCGTCCCGGAAGGAGGCAACGCCTCCCCCCCCGAAGGGCCCCGTCTAGGCGCGGGGGAAGGAGGCGACCGCGGGAGGGCCGGCGTCCGACTCGGCGAACTACACCCCGTCGCCGCTCGCGGTGGAGCTCCTCCCGCCCCTTCCGGCTTCTCTGGAGCCGGAGAGGCTGGAGGTGAGATTCGCGGGGGCCTCGCCCCCGCGGGTCTGGCCGGTGGATGAGGGGGGGAGCCCCTCGGTTTACGAGGTTCCTCCGGAGGAGGGGGCCCCGAGGACCTTCCGGCCCGGGGCAGGGAAGGGCTTGATGGTTCCCCCCCGGGCGGAGGCTCCCGCTGAGAGCTCCTCGGCCACGTCTTCGGGGGGCACAACCTCCTCGACGAAGACACCGGCCGCACTACCGGACCTTGAGGTCCGGGGACCCCCCGCCGGCCGCACCGGCGGTTCTGGGCGGGAGACCCCTTTGCTCCCCGCGGGGGAGGTCGCCCGCTTCTCGGAGGGCCTGCACACTCGGAAGGTGCAGGCCTTCGTCGCGGGAGGGACGCTCCATGAGCGTTTCGAGGGGCTTCAGTCCCTCGGGGCCCAGGTAACCCGTCGAGAACACCTTCGCTTATCCCCTGCACTTTGAAATTTTTCTAACTCATGTATTTTGTAGGTGGCAGCTGTTACCTGGGGCCTTGAGCAGCGGGTCACCCGACTGCTTAAGGAGACGGAGGGCCGGGCCGCAGCCTCCGTAGGGCAGCGCGAGGAGGCCCTCCGGGAACGCGATGAGGCGCTCGCGGAATTGACCCGGGTCCGGGCCCAGGTTCACATTTCTGAGTCCATCAACGCCCGCCTCCGGGAGGAGGCCAAGGCGAGGGAGGAGGCGCTTCGTGAGCTCGAGAGCTCAAGCGTCCGGGCGGTGGCGGATGCTGGCCGCTCTGTCCGGACGGCCCTCGAGGGCCTTGGCGTAAGCCTCGGCTCCGGGAGCAGAGAGGTGCCGCCGGCGACCCTCGCGGAGGCTGTGCGTTTCCTTAACGCACAGGTCTCCGCCATCCCGGAGACTGCCGATGTTCGGGCGCGGGGTCGGGCGATCCCCGTCGTCGTGGCCGCCGCGGGGCTCGTCGAGTTCCGGGGGGTCGGCGCCCGGGCGATCGGGGGCCGCATCCCCCGAAGCTTCCCGGACTCCTTCGAGCCTTCGCGGCAGGAGGTCGAGCAGCTCGCCGGAGGGTTCTACGACCGGATCATCCGGGCGTGGTTCCCGGCTCCGGCGCCTCCGGCAGGAGACGCCCCAGCCCCGGCCTCGGAGGAAGCCCCCCGGGGGGAGGACGCCAATGAACATGTATGAGCCTCCCCCGGGTCTTAGCTAGGGCCCTTTTTTGTTTTAGGATTTTTTGATTCCGGTAGCTTCTTAGAAGAAGCCCCGGGCACTTGTACATAAAAATTTTTAATGCAATGAAGTTAGAATTTTTCTAAGTCTTTGAATTGAACTTACTGTTACCAGGGTTCCCGGGAGGTTGCTCCCGGGCGAAGGTCCGGGAGGGGCTCCCCGGGGGACGCCCAAGCGGCTTTAATTTTGCTAAGCTTTCTCTCCGGGAATCACGGCGAGGATAGTGTCCGGGAGCCGATCCGGTTGAGGTGGCGTGCGGAGTGGCACTTGGACAACTTTGATAATCATCGTGCCGAATTGTCCCCTCCGCGACCGGGACTCCGGATGATCCCTCCCCTCCGGATACTTCCACTGGCGGGTTACGAGTTCTGGCCTGAAGATGCGCTCCGGGACGCTCGGCGCCGCGTACGGGCGTTGTACCGGGACTTGACCTGGGAGCTAGCGGAGAGCCTCTGGGAGTATTAGGCGTAGGAGCTTTAGGACTTAGAGAATCCTCCGGGTTAGAACCCGGGTTGTGTCGTTTCCGAAGCCCACCGGAGGGGGAAGATGTCCTCCGGGTTTGCCGATCAATAAAGCGCCGTGTTGTTGTTTCCTTTTACTGCCTCTTTTATTTTTTCTTCTTGGATGGTCTGGACGACTCATCTTAACAAGGATGAGCTAAGTTTCCTCGTGGGCGGTGCGGTCGACACCCGGGGGTTCCCTATCCCCCCCGCCCACAGCGGGCCAGAGGATAACTCCGCGCGCTGTGGGGGTAACAAGGCCCCCGGGATAGAAGTTACTTGTAGCATAGGAAATTTTCTAAGTTAGAAAATCTTAAAGCGGAATAACGACGACTCCCGGAGGAGGAAGATAATCATCCGGTCGCCGTAAGAACGGGGAGCCGGGAATAAGGCCTTAAGCGGAAGGAATGTCCAAGAGAACCCGGTGGGATTTCTAGAGGCGAGCTTCCTGGGAGACACTCGTCCGGTAGCCGTAAGAACGGGGAGCCGGGAATAGGGTCTTCGGGGAAGGAAATGCCCGAGAAATCCGACTTCTCCGAGAGACAATCGTCCGGTCTCCGTGAGAACGGGTAGCCGGGAATAGGGTCTCCGGGAGGCATTCATCCGGTCGCCGTGAGAACGGGGAGCCGGGAATAAGGTCGCTGGGGACCAATCGTCCGGTCGCCGTGAAAACGGGGAGCCGGGAATAACGTCGACTCCTGGAGGAGGAAGATAGATCCAATCAAGCCGCAAGGGGCTGATCTTCCGGTCGCCGTGAAAACGGGGAGCCGGGAATAACGTCGACTCCCGAAGGAGGAAATGCCCGAAGACGGGACTTGAGTGTTTGGGCAGGGGACTAGTCTCCCAAAGTGACTCGTTACCACGGCCACTGTGACCGGGTTGCCGCTTACACCCTCAGTCCACGAGGGCTGATCGTAAGCCGCCCTACGGGAGTGCAGGCTCCGTTGTAGGGACTTGTTGGGGCTGGCCCACTTCCTCGCGGGGAGGGCATCCTCACAAGGAGGGCATCCTCGCGGGGAGGGCTTCCTCGCGGGGAGGGCATCGCCGCTAGGGGCGGTAATGAGAAAGACCTGCAAAGAGACGGTTTGCAAAGCAAGACCTATGTATTGCTAATGAAATGAAGTACAGGGCCTCCCCCTGCGAAGCCGCGAATGGGGAGGAAAATACAGCGTCCCTCCTCCCCCTCCGGCGTGAACGCCCCGGGGGAGGGGACATGCCCGTAAGGCTAAACATAGAACTTGCGAAGTAAACGCAAGTTCCACGTGTGTTTCAGCTCCTACTCTTGGAGGTTGGAGAGCTTGTAGGCCCCCGAGCCAAGGACCGCGGAGATCCTGTAGGGGCCCTCCCACTTGGGGGAGAGCTTACCCTGGGCCTGGGGGTCCGTCACGCGCTTGAGGACAAGGTCCCCAAGGCGGAAAGCTCTCTCGCGCACGCGCTGATTGTATGCGCGCGCTATTTCTTGCTCGTAGATGGCTTGGCGGAGGAGCGCTCGGCCGCGTTCCTCCTCCACGAGGTCGATCTCCAGGCGCTGATTGGCCTCGTTGGCCTGATATGCCGAGGGGGTGGCTCCCTCTAGGAGCTCCACCCGCAGCGACCGGAAGCCAATCTCCGGGGGGAGGACTGCCTCCGCCCTGTAGACCAGGGAGAAGGGAGTACGCCCCGTCGCCCAGGACGGGGTCGTGCGCATGGAGCAGAGGATGCTAGGGAGCTCCTCTGCCCATGCACCCCGCTTAGAAGCGGTTTGCTCGAGTCTCCGGCGCAATCCCTGTAGGATCACGCCGTTAACCCTCTCGACAGCCCCATTGCTCCGGGGATGGGCTACAGAGGCGAAGTGGATGACGAGCCCCAGGCCTTCACAGAATTCCCGAAAATAAGCCGAGTCGAATTGGGTCCCATTGTCCACGGTGATTTCCCGGGGGACACCAAAACGACATACGACGTTTTTCCAGAAAAACCGCTGAACGGCCCGGGACGTGATGCTGGCCAAAGGCTCCGCCTCAACCCACTTTGTAAAATAGTCGACTGCGACTACCGCATACTTGTATCCTCCGGGCGCTGGGGGGAAGGGTCCTAAGAGGTCCATCCCCCAGCGCACAAAGGGCCAAGTGATGGGGATCGTCCGCAGCGCTATAGGGGGGAGGTTCGAGCCCTTGGCCATCTTCTGGCATGCCTCGCACGCGGAGACGAGGTCTCGCGCGTCGCGCATGACCGTGGGCCAGTAGAAGCCCTGCCGGAGGGCCTTGGCTGCGATGGCACGCGGGGCTAGGTGAGAACCGTAGCTCCCCGCGTGGATGTCTTCGAGAAGCTGAAGTCCCTCTGGACGGGGGAGGCAGCGCAGGAGGGCGGAAGCCCCCCGCTTGTAGAGCATTCCCTCCAGGAGGAGATATGCCCGGGCTTTAGCCCGGAGACGTTTAGCCTCGGTCTCACTAGGAGGGTCCCCCTCCCCCCTTATGAAGGAGATGAGGGGGTCCATCCAGGACGGAGTCCGGGTGATCTCGACGACCTCCGGGACGTGAGGCCCGTCGCCCGTGTCCGGGGAGGCCACTGAGGGCTTCGTGATGATCTCCAGGAAAGCCCCCTTGGGGAGCGATTCCCGGGCGCTGGCCGCCCGGGCCAAGGCGTCGGCCCAGTCATTGTCCCTACGTGGGATATGCCGGGCCTCGAGGCCGTCGAAGTGCCTCTCCATCTTTCGCACTTCCTGCAAATAAAGACTTAAGTTTGCGTCATGGTACAGGTAAGACTTGTCCATTTGGCAAACTACGAGCTGAGAATCTCCCTTGACTAGGAGGCGCCGGATCCCCAGGGAGCGCACAAGGCGCATCCCGAGGAGCAAAGCCTCGTATTCGGCGACGTTGTTGGTTGCGGGGAACTCGAGCCGCGCGGCGTACTCGAGTTCCTTCCCCTCGGGGCTCCAGAGGACTACTCCCGCGCCAGCCCCGGCGAGACACAGCGACCCATCGAACATAAGGGTCCAATGATCACTGCGTCGGGGCGGCACAGGGAGATTTTCATCCCCGGACCCAAAGGCGGGAGTCCATTCTGCGACGAAGTCGGCGAGAACCTGCGACTTGATGGCGGAGCGGCCGGTAAGGGACAGGGAGAAGGGGGCGAGCTCAGCCCCCCACTTCCCGATCCGGCCGGTGGCTTCTTTGTTCCGCAGTACCTCCCCAAGGGGGAGGGACGACGGGACGGTGATGGGGTGCCCCAGGAAGTAATGCCGAAACTTCCGGGACGCCATGAGGAGGGCGTAGCAGATTTTCTCCATTTCCGTGTACCGAGTTTTGGCCCCTTGGAGGGCCTCACTCACGTAGCACACCAGACGCTGCTGCCCCCCTTGCTCCTTCACCAAGACCGCGCTGACGGCGACGGGGGTCGCGGCGAGGTAGAGGAGCAAGGGCTCTTCCGGGGACGGACTCACGAGCATTGGGGGGCTCGTGAGGTACTTCTTGAGGTCGTCAAACGCCTCCTGGGCCTCGGGGGTCCAGCAGAACCCCTCGAGCCCTCGGAGGATCTTGAAGAACTGGAGGCCCCGCTCCCCCGACCGGGAGACAAAGCGGCTGAGTGCGGCTAGGCGGCCGGAGAGCTGTTGGACATCCTTGACGGAGCGCGGCGGGGGCATGTCTAGGAATGCCCGGATCTTCTCGGGGTTTGCCTCAATGCCCCACTGGGACACGAGGAAACCAAGGAGCTTCCCCCCACGCACCCCGAAGGCGCACTTCTCTGGGTTCAGCTTGAGCCCGAATGCGCGGAGGTTCCAGAAGGTTTCAGCCAGGTCGTCGATGTGGGAGGCTGCGCAGGGACTCTTGACAACTGCGTCGTCTACGTAGACTTCAACGTTGCGGCCGACTTGCTCTTTGAAAACCAGTGTCATCAGGCGCTGGAAGGTCGCCCCCGCGTTCTTGAGCCCGAAGGGCATATGGACGTAGCAGAAGGTTCCGAGGGGAGTAATAAAACTCGTCTTTTCCTCGTCCCCTTCCGCCATCCGGACTTGATGGTAGCCCGAATAGGCGTCTAGGAAGCTCATGAGCTCGCACCCCGCAGTGGAGTCGACGAGCTGATCAATCCGCGGGAGCGGGAAGTTGTCTTTGGGGCAGGCGCGGTTAAGGTCGGTGAAGTCCACGCACATCCGCCACCTGCCGGTTGATTTCTTCACGAGGACGGGGTTCGCGAGCCACTCGGGGTGCAAGACCTCTCGAATGAACCCCGCCTCTCGGAGCCGCGCGATCTCCGCTTTGATTGCCTCCTGGCGCTCGAGGGAGAGTTTCCGCAGCTTCTGTTTGACCGGGGGGTGACCGGGGGCTACTGCAAGCTTGTGCTCAATGACCCCCCGGGCGACGCCCCGCATGTCTGACGGCTTCCACGCAAAAACATCGGAGTTTTCGCGCAGAAAAGCCGCAAGTTGCGCTGCGTGTTCCTGGGGGAGCTCCGCCCCGATCCGGACTGTTTTGTCTTCGTTGCCCGGGGACAGCAGGACCTTCCGGAGGCCCCCTTCCGGACGCGGCTTGAGTAGGGGCCTCCCGGGCGGTGGCGCAGCAGCATCTAGTTCCGGGGGAGGAGCCTCCCCCCCGGGCGTCTTTATGAGGTTGACACTTCCGATCGTGGCCGCAGCGCGCTCGTATAGAGCACGGGCCATGTCTTGGTCTCCCCGGACATTGATCACACCGCGCGGCCCGGGGATCTTCATGCAGAGATAATTTTGATGGGTGGCAGCCCCCAGCCGGTTGATTGTCGTCCTCCCCATAATCGCGTTGTAGGGGGAGGGGAGGTCTACCACGTCGAAGCGGACCAGCTCGGTCCGGTAGTTCTCCGGGGTGCCGAAGGTCATTGGAAGATCTACCTTGCCCACGGGGTGGATCGCCTTCCCCGGGACAAAGCCTTGTAGGGGCCCGGCAGTGGGCTGCAGGAGCTTCTCATCCACCTGCATTTCTTTGAAGGCCTTCAGGAATAAGACATCGGCGGAGCTCCCGCCGTCCACCAGGATCCGGGCCAGATGGCAGTTGTAGATGGTCGCGGAGACAATGAGCGCGTCGTCGTGGGGGAAGCGAACCCCCCGCGCGTCTTCTGCCATGAAGGTGAGGGGGACGTCCGACCACTTTGGTGGCGGGGACGTGCGAAGCACCGCCACAACCTTGACTTCGCGCGCGTACTCCTTACGATGGCGCTTAGAGTCCCGCCCGGAGGCAGATCCTCCCACGATGACGTTGATGCGCCGCTGCGAAGTTTGAAAGGGGAGAGCTTCTAAAGGCTCCCCCTCCTGCGTTTGCTGACCTCCCGTGGGAGCGGGAAGGGCCGGAACAGCTGGCTGAGGGAGCGAGGAGGCCGGAGGCCCCCCCCTGCCCGCGCTGGTCGAGGAAGCCCGCAAAGTGCTACAGCAGCTGGCTACAATCTCGAGTAGCGTGGGTATTGGACCTGTGGAGGCTGCACCACGGTCCTTCCCGCCTTCTCCCCGCGGGGCCTTCCCGCCCGCGCGAAGACTGTCCTCCCCCGTGGCCCTTCGGTTTGGGGAAGGGGCGGTTGGTCCTCAGGGAGTCGCGCGAGCCGCCTCCGCCCTCGAGGACAAAGGTGTCCCGAGGCCGTGGCTCGCTACGCCCCCCTTGCCTGGAGCGTTTGGGGGGATCCCTGGCCCCCCGGTCGGCGGGGGCGGGAGCCCCCTGGGTCTTCTTCCAGATATCGTCTTCCTCCGCCCGAGCGTACTTTTTGAGCATGTTGAAGAGCTCGTCGGCGGAAGAGGGGCAGCTCCGGGAGAGCCTTCTGTGGAGCTCCCCCGGGAGGATGCCGCTTTTGCAGGCTTCGATGACCGTAGAGTCGGGGACGTGGGCCACTTTGCTCTTCACCTAGGCAAAGCGCTTGAAGAAGCTCCTGATGGTCTCCCCAGTCCTCTGCCGGACAGTATACAGCTGCGAGGAGTCCAGGGGACGCACGTACTTCCCCTGGAAGTTGGCGCAGAACTCCCGCTTGAGCTGCGAGAAAGACTTGATGGAGCCGGCCTTCAGGTTGTAGAACCAGGAGCGGGCGACGCCGGAGAGGTAAAGGGGGAAGACGTTGCACTGTACTGACTCGTCCCCCCCGGCCGCGGAGATAGCAGTGGAGTAGACCTGCACAAACTCGTAAGGGTCTGCCTCGCCGTTATAATGTTCGATGTGTGGCGGGCGGTAGGGCCGCGGCCACCGGATGCTGCGAAGTCTTCGGCACAGGGGCTGGTTGGCCCCCTGCACTTCCCGGGGGGAGCCCCGGTCGCTATCTTCTTTCACGGGACCTTCGTTGTCTGAGTCTGGAAGTGGCCCGAGAGGTCCGCCAGAATGGCGGTGGCGACGCTTTTCCTCCGGACCAGGGCTGAATTCCCGGACATCCGGGCTCTCCGCGGGAGAGGTTGGCTCCTCGGCGGGTCTCTTCCCCCGGCCGGTGCGAGAGCGGGGCTCCCCGCGCCCGCGGCCGGGGGGAAGTTCTTCCCCGCGCTCTGGTCAACGCATTCGCTCGACCTCCCCCGGGACGAAACGGACCTGTCCCGCCGAGGGAGGGAGCTCATGCGCTGTAGCTTCGGGAGCTGGTTGGGGTGAGCCCCCTGCGACGACCCCCGGGACCAGAAAGGGGGAAGCCCCTGTATTATCCGAAACCGGGGAGGGGGCGCCCGCGGCAACGCCTGGAATCAAAGTGGAGGGGGCCCCAGTGGCCATGACCGGAACCGGGAAGGGGGCAGGCCTTGTAACACCCGGAACCGGCGACGGGGGAACCCTGGTGGCGGCGTCCGGAACCGGGGAGCCCATGCGAGGAGAAGTCCGCTGCGGCACGGGGGCTGCTCTGTCGACCGCCCCCGGTGCGGTAAACGCAACACGGGAGGCGGGACTGGCTCCCGGCGTAGGGTAAACCCCCGGCAAGAAGTGGGCTCCCGGCCCCGGGATCAGGCCGGGAACGGGGTACCCCCCTGGTGCCACGAAGGGCCCTGGCATGAAATAACCTCCCGGCACCGGGACGGGCCCGGGTGCCGGGAAGGGTCCGGGCGTGTATCCCGCAGGGGGAGGGAACCCCCCGGCAGGGTCATACGGGGCGGACAACCCCCCCGAGGCCGGAGGGGCCGCCGGGTAACCCATAAACGGGGGCATGTTCCCCGGATATGGGTGCGACGCAAATGTGGAGGCCGGAGGCCGCGCCAACACGCTAAGGAGCTCGTCCATAGACCGCTGGGCGCGGAGCTGGCCTTCCACGAGAGCTTCGAGCAGGGCGTCCCGGGGAGCCGGGGGAGCCGTCGGGGGGACGCTTGTCCCGGCCGAGGTCCCCGCGGTCACCAGGAACGACCTGGAGGTGGAAGCACCTAAGTTAAGAGGAAAGGAGGGAGGCGGTACCTGAGCCAGGTCGCCTCCGGAAGGGTCCGCCGGGACAGCAGTGTCCCGGGCGGACGGCGCCGGGTCTCCGAGACCCGGGTCACCGGGAAGGGTGCGAGCCCTTGTTCTTGGGGGAGCCATGGCGTCTTGTCACGAGTCCCCACGGACGGCGCCCACTGTCGTGGTATTGCGAATACCCCGGCAAGTTTTGAGAGTGATCCTAGCGAAGATTACGCGGCGCGGGTTGACCGGATGACCGGTCCTCCCCCGCCGGACAAGCACAAAGAATGACACACGAGTTTATACAGGTTCGGGTCCCGGTGGGGGCCCTAGTCCTGTCGACGCGCTCCCGACCGGAGTCGGCTGGGGAGGCTCTCTCCGGGGGAGAGGCTTCCGGAGCACGCCTGTAAGTTTAGCTATTCCAATAAGTGAATCGATCCCTTACAACAGAGGGGTACAAGGGCTATTTATAGCCCCCAAAAAGCAGCAAAAAACCTAAACTACCCCGAAAGCCACCGTCGGATTGAAGGGCAGGACCGTCCTTCTCCCGGTCAAACGCCTTGGATGCTTGACAGGTGGTCGCTAGTTCCCGAGGTGCTCCTCGCGTGACCTGCACGTGATAAACAGTTCAATACTTTACCTTTAGGAGGGTGATGAGGCCCAGGACGGCGCCGGAGGCCACGTCCCGGGAGCCAAAAGGCGGCGCCCGGGGAGGCCCCGGAGGCCACGTCCGCGGGCAAATGGCGGCGCCCGGGAGGGCACCGGAGGCCACGTCCCGGGAGCCAAAAGGCGCCGCCCGGGGAGGCCCCGGAGGCCACGTCCCCGGGCAAATGGCGGCGCCCGGGAGGGCACCGGAGGCCACGTCCCGGGAGCCAAAAGGCGCCACCCGGGGAGGCGCTTGGGGAGGCCCCGGAGGGCATGTCCCCGGGCAAATGGCGGCGCCCGGGAGGGCACCGGAGGCCACGTGCCGGGAGCCAAAAGGCGGCGCCCGGGGAGGCCCCAGAGGCCACGTCCCCGGGCAAATGGCGGCGCCCGGGAGGGCACCGGAGGCCACGTCCCCGGGCAAATGGCGGCGCCCGGGAGGGCACCGGAGGCCACGTCCCGGGAGCCAAAAGGCGCCGCCCGGGGAGGCGCCCTGGGAGGCCCCGGAGGGCATGTCCCCGGGCAAATGGCGGCGCCCGGGAGGGCACCGGAGGCCACGTCCCGGGAGCCAAAAGGCGGCGCCCGGGGAGGCCCTGGAGGCCACGTCCCCAGGCAAATGGCGGCGCCCGGGGGGGCACCGGAGGCCACGTCCCGGGAGCCAAAGAACCTCCCCCTCGCTGGGCTTTGCCCCAATGCCGGGGGCCATCCCCGAGCCAGGGGTTGTTCCCTCGCCGGGAACCCTCTCTCCACCGTGGGTCATCTCTACCCCGGGGGTTGTCTCCGGGACAGGGACCCTCCCCTCGCCGGGATTCACCCGCCAGATGGCTTCTCAGCGCCCGTCCCCACCTCTATCGCGTCAGTGGTGTTCGCCTCGCCTAGAGGTTTTCCACCACCGAGGGCTGTCACCCCCACGCCTGGCGCTCTCTCCACTCCTGAGGCTCTCCCCCTAGTCGGGGCCATTCCACTCCCTGCAGCTCACGCATGCCAGCTCCCTCCTCCGGGACCGCCTGCCCAGGCTCCGCCTGCAAGCCAGATGCGTTTCACCCAGGAGGAGGTAGAGCGAATGCGCACTACGAAGCCTGGGCGAATCCCCCCTCAACGTCATGTGGCGGACAAGCGAAAGAAGACGGCTGACGAAGTTCAGGAAACCAGATCAACCAACACCGAAGAAAAGGAAAGCTATTGTCGGGCTGGCGGCCCTCTTGGGCCCCTCCCTGACTCCGATGATGAACGCGCCTTCCCAGTAAAGAGGGACAGCGATTGGGAGTCCCCTAGGGAGGTGGAAGTGGCCAACCAGCCCTTGTGTCGCCGCCTCTAGCACATCCGGTGGCCGTGGACATACGGTCCGCCGCATATCGAGCACTATAATGGGGAAACTGACCGCTATGAATTTGTGTAGGTGTACTCTACGGCCATTTCAACGGTGGGGGGGGGGACGAAAGCGTTATGTGCAACGTCTTCCCCCACTACTTTTTAGTGATTGCCCGTTTATGGTTTTACAACCAGAAATGGGGATCCATCAGATCGTTTGCGCAACTCAAACGCGACTTCTGTGCGAACTTCCAGGGGAACTACATCTGCCCCCTGGATTCGTCACAGCTCTACACCGTCAAATAGAAGACGGGGGAGACCATCCAAAGCTTTTTCAAACGCTTCGCACAAGTCAAGAGCAAAGTGGCTCACGTCCCTAACTCTACAGTCATTGAAGCATGCAACAGTGGAATCCTCCCTAGGGAGCTCCACCGAAGACTCTCCCGCAGTTGTCCCTCCTCCGCCAACGAGCTTTTCAACATACTCAAAAAGTACGCTTGGGCGGAAGAGGACAATCTGTGGAAAAAGAACCAGGAAACATCCCCCCACGCGGGCGAGACTCCAGAAGTCTTCTTGACAAGCGCATTAAAAGGGAGCACTGCGACGAGCCCAGGCCTCGGTACACTTATGTCCTCGAAGGTGGAGGCGGCTCGCTCGACACCAACTGAGGCGACTGCTCTCTCCCGCTCTGGAGGAAGCTCCGCGCAGGGGGTAAGGAAACTGTGGCCACCCCGTGGTGCGCCTTCCACAATTCCACCTCCTATTCTACTCGAGAGTGCAAGATGCTCTTGCATCACTTTGTAGCCTATCTCGAGTAGAAGGGGGTGGGGGGGGAGATGCCGCCTCCTTACCCCCCGCAGTGACACTCGCCACACTCCCCGCTCTAGCAGGGGGGCGTCAGCACGCACACAGGAAAGGGGCCCTGACGAAGAGCTCCCCTTGCAAACCACGGAAAGGCAAATTTATTGACATCGTCGTCAGGGACGCCATCTTGAGGACGAAGCACACTTGGGATGAACGGGTCACACCAAGTCCCGCATCTCGTCTCCGGGCCCTTTCCCTCCACTTCTTTGCGGTCTCGCAAGGGGAGGCGTTGTATCACTCCTTTTATTAATATAGATGGAATTTTCTCCGTCAACTCCCTCATTGTCACCAAGGCAAAACCCTCGCACAAAGGATGCCCTCTCACGAGGATACCCTCCCCGCGAGGATGCCCTCTCAAGAGGATTCCCTCCCGAGGATGCCCTCTTAACTGGGACGTTACGGGTTCCTGCTAGCTCTCAAGTCCCAATGGTGGGGGCCCCGTCCCCCTTAGGGCAGCTTACGATAACCCCTTGTGGATTGGGGGGGTAAGCGGCAACCCAGCGCACACTAGCTATGGTAACGAGTCACTTTGAGGGATTAGTCTCCCCTCATACACTCCCGGCCGTCTCGAGATCCCCAGTCTCCCAGACACTGCCCGCTTCCCCCTGAGATTTCATGTCTAGGGGAAGGACACCTCTCCCTAGGTGACGCAATGTCCTGGGATATGGTTTGCACCACGCAGGGGCTCCCAGCCCCCCGGACATGGCTCTCTCCCCCCCCCAGAGACCCCTGGTCCCGGGGGCGAATTATGCGCTCGGGGACATGAAGTCTCCCAGGTGCGGGAACCCTCTCCCCGAGCAACACAATGTCCCGAGAGATGGGTTGGCCCCTCCGGGGGCTCTGTCCCCCATGCATAGCCCTTTGCCCCTGGTGACCCCTAGTCCTGGGGGCGAATTATGCGCCCGGGGACATGAAGTCTCCTGGGCGCGGGTCCCTCTCCCCAGGTGATGCAATGTCCCGGGAGATGGTTTGCCCCCTTCGGGGGCTCTACTATCGCGCCCCGCCTTCATAGGGGACCACGACTACTCCCGTTGGGACCCAGCTCACTGCAGCTGATCCCAAACCATATGACTTCCCAGGATGAGTCAAACACAGGAGTATATTGCATCAGTTTAACTTTCATTACATTGAGTAGTAGGGCCTGCTGGCCTCATTACAACTTAATAAATTACAAGCCACCACGACATAAATGAGTTTGTTGCAGAAGAACAACTACTCGTTAGAAACTAAGTGGACCCCACAGCAAGAAGTTGAAAGCAGAGCAACACACTTCAGGCCTCGGACGGGACTGGCTTTCCTCCTCGATCCAAAAGTTCTCTGGGCGTTCGTCTTGATCATGGAACACTCCATCTATTGGATGGTGGATTGCAAGGGTGAGTACTTACGTACTCAGCAAGTCATAGAATACGAGAATATATATAATAGTGGTGTTATGAACCTATGCTAATAGAGACAGGGGAAGGTTGCAAAATACTTTTTCTCTTCATAATTCATGCTTATGGCAGTACTTATCATAACATATCATCTAGAGTAAAATTCATGAACTACAAACTTGATAGCTATGAGAATGACAGAATTGATGAAAACCACTAGCAATTTGTCGTACAGTGTAGTCCACTATCGGTTTCTTATTTAGAACCGATAGTAAATACCTTAAACTGAATTTTCTGCTAATTATTTCCCATTTTCTAATTTTCATCTGAAATTTTGGTTCATTTACATTTTAACATACTTTATGTTCCTGTTGAGAGACTAGCATAGTTTGCACTGCTAATCTTATAGATTTTACTGAATACAAACTTGATTACTATCGGTTTGACTTGGAAAACTGATAGGAAATAGAGTATATCATAGTTTGCACTTCTAATTTGAATTTTCTATGAATTACTTCCCATTTTCTAATGTTCATCTGAAATTTAGGTTCATTTAAATTTTAACAGACTTTATTTTCCAGTAGAGAGATTAGCATAGTTTGCACTACTAATCTTTTAAATTTTCCTGAATACAAACCTTAGTACTATCGGTTTTCCTTTCGAAACCGATAGGAAATAGAGTATGTCTTAGTTTGCACTGCTAATCTGAATTTTCTGTTAATTACTTCCCATTTTCTAATGTTCATCTAAAATTTTGGTTCATTTAAATTTCAACAGACTTTATGTTCATGCAAAGAGAGACTAGCATAGGGCACAACAATTTTAGTTATGAACTTTGTCATGTACCTTTCTTCATATCAATTGATGGTTTGTTCATGGAATTTTAGGTAAAGCCATGTTGACATCTTCCTCGGCTGATAGTAGTGATTCGGCGAGGGCGAACGTAGATGGCGCTGCCTCGTCCCAGTGCAAGAGGAAGGCACGAGACCCGACGATGTTGGGTCGTTTGACCAAACGCGCGGATCTTTCATGTGAGTTCAACCAGTTCGGGAGACCGATCGGGAAGAACGCCGGCCACTATGCTGCCTATGTTGACTTGTTGGCGAAGGAAAGGATGAAGAACACCGTCCAGAGCTGGAAGGACGTCAAGGCCGACGAGAGGGATAGGCTGTGGGCGGAAGTGAAGGTAAAATCAATCAAAATCACTGAACTCTTGAGTAATTAATCACATTCCCTTGGTTTATCCCAGAGATTAGGTAAGTCCTACTTATATGCACCATTTGAAATAGGCCAAGTGGAACATCCCCGACGATGGTCCCAAGATAGCTTGCTTGAAGGACATGAACAACACGTGGAAAACCTTCAAGAGCGTCCTCATTAGTACCTTCCTCGCTAAAGGCGAATCTCCATGCGAGAAGTACCCCTTCATAACGGAGGAGGTATGGGAGCAATTCGCCCAACAGAAGGGGACTCCTGAGTTCAAGGTATGTATGGTTCATTTGCTTGGTTACACAATTGTATGCAGTAAGCAGCGTGTAACACCCCTGTTTTTGCTAAACCCTAAAATAGCCAAAATCCACATCCGGACCCCAAAACCTAATCTGCTTCAGCCATTCCCTTCTAAATGCTGTTCAGAGCATTTTTCCCTTCAGGACCATCTCCAAAATCTCACCCTAAAGCTGAGTTTCAAGCCTCGCCATTTTAAAACCCTAATTACCCTATTTACCCTAAACTGTTTTCCCCAATTTTGTCGAAACCCTTCAGATCTTGCCCGATCTTACCAAACTTTGGTCAGATAAGTTCTAATAATCTTTTGCGACTTAGTTGCGAAACCAGATTTTAGATCGGACCCTCAGATCTCCAAATTTGCAAACAGGCCCAAGTCCTATTCAAGTTTTCCTCACAGAACAGCCCCTGGAGTAAGTTTCAGAAATAGCAAATCGGCCCAAACATTCTTTTCAGGCCCTTTCGACCAGCCCTGGTCGTTGCCACGACCAGTGCACGAGCCCGTTGCAGCGCCGTGGATTTCTCGCCGTGCTTGCTCGCCGCCGGCCACCGTTTCTGCCACCTGTGCCCGTGAGTTGCTGAGACACCCCGTGCGCACGTGCCAGCAGTGCATCGCCTCGCCCAGCGGTTAAACGGCCGCGCTCCCGAGCCTCGTTTTCGCGCGCTCCCATTGCCGTGGCATTGCATGCGTGTACGTGTCAATTGCCGGAGCTACGTTGTCGCCTCCGCATCTGCGCCTTCCCGGACGAAGTTCCAAGACGCCTTGGCATCGCTGGCAAAGCTGCAGCACCGCCTGAGCGCAATCACATCGCCGGTCACCGCTGTCGCAGCTGCACCCGGCCGGTCTCGTCCCCGGCACAAGTTCTCTCGCCGTTCCCCCTCGCAAGCTCCGCCTCATCGCCTATTTAAACCCTTCAGTGCTGCGATGAAGTACAACGCCAGGACTTAGCCATTTTCCAGTTTGCTCACTGTTTCCCTTTCTTCCCTGACGAGCTGATTCTGAGGCCATCGACGCCAGAGCAAACCATAGCCCATCTCTCCAATCCAGGTTCACCAGTAAGTTCCCCACACCCATCTTCCCGTGCCCAAGCAACCAATTGCGTCCTAATGCTCATCATCGCCGGTGATCGCCGGAAAGGCCCAATTGCCCTGTTTCCCCAATGCTAGCCATTTCATCCCGAATTAGCTCTCGTCCCAGTAGTAGAAATTGATCCTTAGCCATTTCTTAGCAAGCCTGTTGAATCAGGATCCCCAATTGAACTCAAATCGAAGAAACCCCAGTTTGGAACCTCGGCCGTTCGCCGGACTTCGGCGCCAAGCTTCTCCGGTCAATCTCCAACCAAATTGACTGCACCAGTAGCTTCTAAACTCCACCCTTTCACTCCCTGAGCAAAGAATCAAGTTCAATCGCCTTGTAGCAAAAATCCCCAATCTCCAGTGTCGTCTTCTCCAGCGCCGGTCGCCGGAATTTGTTCCCGGCCGATCCAGCCGACACCACCTTGTCCCTTAGCTTCACCTCACCTCCCTGAGCAATATTGTCCACTAGCTCGACACCTGGATCTGCCTAGATTGTGAGTTATGCCTATGCCAAGATCACTGTCCAGAAACTCAGTTCATGTCCAGGTCACCGTAGTTCATCGCCGGATTTGGCCACCCTCCGGCCACTTTCAGCCCTTGTGCCTGTTGAGCATATTGTTCCTGTTAGTAACGCCTACCTCCCAGACAAAGTGGTGCATCAATTGGAGCCCTGGATCAAAAGTTAAGCCATGCCCTAGTTTCTGGCCATGTCCAGCACTATGTCAGTACATGTCAGCCACTGGCATTAGCTTTGTTTGACCCCTTCTGGTTGAGCAATTGAAATGCCACCTTGTCCTTTAGATTCCTGGAGTTGAGATCTACAACTTTCTCTACTGTCACTTCTCCAGAAAATCATCCTAAGACTAGTTTCCAGTTGTGTCAAAGCCATGAACTGAATGTCGACCCCTCGACGTTCAATCCTTTTTAGCCGTTTCTTCGACCAGAGCCCTTGTGACCTTGCCCTAACTTTTTCCCCTGCATGCATGACTTATTTACTTAATACTTTCTATAGAAACTATCTTCAGTATGCTTATGTGGTATGTGTTTGTGTGTTAATTGTTTGCCGCAGAGTCAGAAGCGGAAGGAACGGAAGAAGTCTTTGAAGAGCCGTCTGAGTTTTTAGACCCATCATTGCAAGGCAAGCCTCATTCCTTTGATCATGTCTCACCCAATAATTTCATATGAAGTATATTCACTGTTTCTTACTATGCATGCTTAATTGAAATACAAGTTATGTTTGAATGACATGAGTAGATATTACCTAATGGATCATGAAACCCTTTTTGTTATTGGACCTTCGTGTATATATGCTCTTGTCACCCTAGGACTCATATACTGAATATCCACATTAAACTTAAAATGGTCAAATGCATGAGATGTTATAATGAAAACCGTTTTGACAAGAAAACTGATAAAAGGGATCAGTAGTGAGGATTGGATTGTATGGAGAGGGTGCGGTGCGCACCAGGGTATGTGAATGTTCCTCACTATTGATTCATAAGGACGAGAACCTTGTGCTGTGTCTCTATACGAATTGTAAACGTACCAACCACTTGCCTGGTATGGGACAGGCACAACTCAGTAGCTTTTTGGTATTAGCAGTTCCCTGCATGGTTTGACGATCTGGTTTCTCGCGTGCAAACTGGAAGGCCAAGGTTCGGCCATGAGTGATGTGAGTCAGAAAAATGATGAGAGAAAAAGGCGTAAACGAAGGAAGGCGCCCTAGACCTGATTAAGCCGTGAGCGGCTGTAATCTTAAATGGTCGTATGTCTCGCGTGGACATAGACCAAGGCTATGCGTCCTGAGGGAACATAGACCAGAGAGGCTAGGAAGTAAGGCAGTGGGTAAGACCCACAACGGTACTTGAGACTTAATTGTCTATTTACCGGGCAGGGATACTGTTAATACTGAACTGTAAAGCGTTGTGTGATCTCGGCCTTGTCACATGTGTATAAGTCACATGGAGCTGATCCGACTTGAAAGCCGAGTGAACCAGTGGATTTAAAAAGAGGTACACCTTTGCAAAGCGTAAAAGAAGTGTCAGATACTCTGTACTCCCAGGTTCAGGAGTCTTTTCGTAGTGGATGTTATCCATGGGTTATAGCACAAGTAATGTTTTGGAATGTTTTAATAATGCGGTTAACAAAGTAGTGACTCATGGGAGACCACTACATCTAATGTTTTAATGAAAACCTGTTTAATGTTTAAAGTAACATTTTAGTGACAAAGTACTGTTTCGTTAAACAAATGACTTGGAAACCTATATATTTCTATCTATATGAACCATAAACCCCGGAATCATATATTTCACTCTCATGTACATACAATTACAATAATCCCCGGAATGAGTGTTGCTGAGCACCAAGTGCTCACCCTTGCAATTTCCTTCCAACTGTAGAAGAGGGATTCGAGGATCCCGATTCCTTCAGTTATGAGTTCCCGGCAGAAGATGGAAGTGCCCCGGACGAGCCCACGTTCTAGAAGGATTGCGCACCAAGTCAAGTCAGATGTGGGAGGAGCCACTTCAACCCCGCTGCGGATGGAAATCAAGCTTTTTGTCGTTGCTTTGTGCTTTATGCTGTGTGTTCGGTACTTAGATACCGACTCTGGTTCTGATAAACTTGTTATTTTCTTAGCAACTCTACTTAGCGCCATTTTCGGTGCTTTGGGTATGTAATATTGGCCAAGCTGGCCTGCTACCTGTTTAATGTTATTATTATGCTTGTCTGGTTTGGAGCTCATGTGTCATCCTGCTGTGTGTAACCTACCTGGGCGGTTACCAAGGTGATCCTCAAATGGGGGTCTCACACCGAATGGTATCAGAGCATGAAGCTTGACTGTAGGTCGTGACCCTTACTAGAATGGGCGTCCCTAAAGTAGAGAATCGCTAGATTATTTGGTAAAAATCTAATTGTGAAAAACCTAATTTGTTTAAGAAAAGCATAATGAGTATTATTTGAACACTTTCAAAACCATTTTCCTACTTTTAAGAGTTCCGTGTCTCATCATCGCAGATGGCCCCTGGTAAGAAGCTGATTCACGGAGACGAGTTGGGAGCATGGGCATTGATGCTTTGGATGATGTTACAATTTCTAGGAGCAAGAGACAATCAGCGACCCGTATACTACGTCCGTCGAGAGGAAGTCGATGGTAGACCTTTTGGTTTCCGTGCCTCGGTGATTGTGTACGAGATTCCAGAGATCGGAAGAGGATCAACAAGAAAGGAAGCTCGTAGAGAAGAAGAAGAAGATGCTATCCAAGACGCTGCTCGTCGTGCAATAGGTACCATCCGCCAGCTGTACGATGACTTTCTTATAGGTTCTCCTTTCTGTTTTGTACCCTACCAAGTCCCCGGATCAGATCGTCGAACTGTTCATCCCTCCAACAACCAGAGAGACGCCATCCTGACTAAAACCAGAGATGTAGTCCAAGTCCTGGAATCAAGCTACACTCGGTTGCTGCGTGAGCATGAGAATGCTCGGGATGACCGTCACTATCTCGAAGGAGCGCTTGCGAAGGTTCGCTCAGAACTCCAAGAAAAGGAGAAACAGATTCAGGAGTTGGCTGAACCTAGCAAAGCTCGAGAAGTTGAAGACGAAGGATCGGTGAACAAGAGGAACCGCTTGAAGATAAGACTCACAGCCCGCAAGAGTGTGGGAAGACCTAGGGATTACCTGGGTTATTTCACGCCTGCTTCGCGTGGTATTGTGATCGACACCCCTGCACCAGAGTATCCTACTCTCGCGAAAGGGAAGGAAGTTCCTGAAGGCAAAGGAAAAGAGATTGCTACATGCGACACCAATGATTCATCCGAGGAAGAAGAGGACAATGACATGCAATGGGACCCTATGGATGCCGACGAAGATCAAGAAGAGGAAGACCCTGAAGAAGTGGAACCTTGTAGTTCTTCCAAGACCGACAGGAGATCGTAGTTTTCTCTTCAGCTTGACCCTTCTGCTCTAGCCCTTGTAACCGTTAGTCTTTAGCTCTTGTTGTAGTAGCTGCTTGTTTGTATTGTTTGTTGGTAACTCCAAAGCTGTAAAGGTGAAAACCTTGTATCTTTAGAAAATCTTTGAAAATGGAAATTGCATGTTCCAATCCAATCTCTTGGATTGATCTTTCCTTTCAGCTTTTGATCAATCTGCGCTCTCTTGAATTAGTAGTTTTGTCTCAATTATCTTGGCAGAACAGAATGGTGAACACCAGAGGTAGAATCCAAGGTTCAGAAGAAGTCCCAAGAAACACATCAACAAGAAGGACTAGAGATGACTCAGATCAGCCAAATTCTTCAGCCTCAGTACCGCAAGGAGGAAATCTGACGGAAATATTAATATGGATGGAGCAAAACAGACAGAGATCTGCAGAGGTACAGAGTCAAATTCTGGAACAGTTGATGCAAAACTCCGCAACACGCCGCGAGGAAGGTTCGAACATTGGAGCAAGACTGACAGACTTCCAGAAGACACGTCCTCCAACTTTCTCCTGCACTGAAGACCCAATTGTGGCAGACGATTGGTTAAGAGAGATCGAAAGGAAATTGGATACCGTCAGGTGTAGTGATGAAGAGAAACTGCTATATGGACCCCATCAGCTCACAGGATCAGCTGCAGCGTGGTGGGAGAATTACAAGACGGTACACCCTAATCAGAATTCAATTACCTGGAATGAATTCAAGGAACAGTTCCGTAGATACCATGTCCCCAAAGGAGCTATTCAAGCCAAACGTAGAGAATTCTTGAATCTAAGGCAAGGAGGAAGGACGGTGAAGCAGTATTTGCATGAGTTCGTCAAATTGGCCAGGTATGCACCAGAAGACATCATGACAGAAGAGCGGAAGATCGACAGATTCTGCGAAGGCCTACAAAACTCATATCAGTATCACCTGTCAACACACGAGTTCACGGATTTCCAAGTCCTTGTGAATAGAGTACTCAAAATGGAGGAGAAAAGAGGCGTAGTAGAAGAGGACCGCAAGAGGAAAAGCATAGCATACCCTTTTCAAGGAAACTCTAGCCGAGGAAGACCAGCGCCATATGCCAGAGCCGCTTTCAGACCACCCGCACCACCAAGACCCCAGAGGACTTCGTCGTCAACAACTCCAATATGCCCCGGATGCAAAGGGAGTCACCTCTATAGAGACTGTACACTGAAGAATGCAGAATGCTTCCATTGTGGCAGAAGAGGACATCACAGAGAGACTTGTCCATTTCGGCATTTACCTCCCAACGTTGCCAAAGCTCAGGCAGCCAAATCCCCTGCACCTGCACGAACTATCGCCAGAGGAGCACCACAAGCCAGAGGAGGAAGATTCCAAACCAACAGAGGAAGAGGAACACCAACCACCGGAGGAAGACTCAACTTCGTGACTGCTACAGAAGCAGGAGAGGCAACTGACGTCGTGATCGGTAGACTTTTAATCTCCTCTCAGATTTCAGTTGTTCTATTTGATCCCGGTGCAACTCATTCATTCATGTCAAAAGATTGCTTGTTGAGTAATAACTTGCCTATGGTTGCTTTAGAGCATCCTATCATCATTCAGTCACCTGGTGCTAGGATGATTGTTAATTCTATCTGTAGAAATGTTGCCTTCTGTATCGGCAATCTAGAATTCCTGGCAGACATGCTAGTTCTAAACCTTCAAGGATTGGATGTCATTCTCGGAATGGATTGGCTGGCCAAGCATAAGGGATTGATGGATTGTGAGAAGAAAACAATCACCCTGACAAATACCAGTGGAAAGCAAATTACATTCCATGCAGACAGAACTCCTATCTGCGACCACCTACAGAGATTGAACTGCATCGAAGAAGTGAAGCTTGAAGAGGTACCAATTGTCAACGAGTACCCGGAAGTCTTTCCAGAAGAACTTCCCGGATTGCCACCAAATAGGGATATAGAGTTCACTATTGAACTAAAACCCGGATCCGCGCCGTATGCTAGAAAGTTATTTCGGATGACAGGCCATGAGCAAGAGGAATTGAAGAAGCAGATAGCTGAATTGGAAGAAAAAGGATTCATCAGATCCAGCTCATCACCATGGGGAGCCCCAGTGCTCTTTGTTAAGAAGAAAGATGGTAGTATGCGACTTTGCATAGACTACCGCAAGCTAAACGATATGACCATCAAGAACAAATACCCCTTACCAAGGATAGATGACCTTTTTGACCAGCTCAGAGAAGCTAAAGTATTCTCAAGAATAGACCTGAGATCGGGATACCATCAGTTAAGGATCCGAGAGCAGGACATTCCTAAAACTGCTTTCGTAACCAGATATGGGTTGCATGAGTTCACAGTGATGCCCTTTGGATTAACTAATGCACCCGCGGTATTCATGAATCTAATGAATAAGATCCTCATGGAATTCCTGGATAAATACATCATTGTATTTGTGGATGATATCCTTGTCTACTCTAAGACGGAGGAGGAGCACGCACATCACCTGAGAATTGTGCTACAGAAACTGGCAGACCACCAGCTATATGCCAAGTTTAGCAAATGTGCTTTTTGGTTGAAGAAAATTTCTTTCTTGGGACACATCATCTCAGGAGAAGGAATATTTATGGACCCGTTGAAGATACAAGCTGTTACCGATTGGAAACAACCTGAAACCGCAACAGAAGTTAGAAGTTTCTTGGGATTAGCGGGATATTATCGAAGATTCGTAGAAGGATTCTCGAAGATCACCAAACCGCTAACCCAGCTACTGAAGAAGAATGCCCCTTTTAATTGGACTGAGGAGTGCGAAAGAAGCTTTGAGGAACTGAAGAAAAGGTTGACAACTGCACCAATCCTGATACTGCCGGACGTCAAGAAGGATTTTCAAGTCTTCTGTGACGCCTCCAAACAAGGATTAGGATGTGTATTGATGCAAGAAAGGAAAGTGATAGCTTATGCTTCTAGACAGCTACGACCTCATGAGGAGAATTATCCAACACATGATCTGGAGTTAGCTGCTGTCGTACATGCACTGAAGATATGGAGACACTACCTACTAGGCAGTAAGTGCGAAATTTATACGGATCATAAGAGCCTGAAGTACATATTCACGCAACAGGAGTTGAATATGAGGCAGAGAAGATGGTTAGAACTGATCAAAGATTATGATCTAGAGATCCACTATCACCCAGGAAAAGCCAATGTAGTAGCTGATGCTTTGAGCAGGAAGTCTCGTTATAACCAGATAACACAGCTAGAAGTGCCGACACAACTGATCAAGGATTTCGAAAGGCTACAATTAAAATTAGTGGACCAAGGAACCATCGCTACGCTAAAGATGGAATGTGAGTTGAAGGATAAAATCCGACAAGCTCAAGCAATTGACCCAGATCTTCAAGAGATGAAGGAGGACATGAAGAGCAAAGATACAACCAACCTTCGAGAAGATGAACAGGGAATTCTATGGTACGATGACCGTATCTGCATTCCGAATGACCACGAGATCAAAGACTTAATCATGCAAGAGGCTCATCAGACCCCATATTCCATACACCCAGGCAGCACCAAAATGTACAAGGACTTGAAGAAAAATTTTTGGTGGAAAGGAATGAAGAAAGAGATTGCCAAGTTTGTCGCAACTTGCGACACATGCCAAAGAGTAAAAGCAGAACATCAAAAGCCTGCGGGACCGCTACAACCTTTACCAATCCCAGAGTGGAAGTGGGACGAAATCGGAATGGATTTCATTGTGGGACTACCAAGGACGAAGAAAGGATTTGATTCTATATGGGTCATAGTTGATAGATTAACAAAAGTGGCACATTTTCTCCCAGTGAAGACCCTATATACAGCTAAGGACTTAGCAGAGCTGTATCTCAACAGAATAGTTGTCCTACACGGAGTGCCGAAGGCTATCGTTTCCGATAGAGGAGCCCAGTTCGTTTCAAGATTTTGGCAAGAGTTGCAGAAAGCCCTGGGCACAAAGTTAAAGTTCAGTACCGCCTACCACCCTCAAACTGGAGGTCAGACTGAAAGGGTAAACCAAATTTTGGAAGATATGTTGAGGGCTTGTGTTTTGGACTATGGAGACTCTTGGGAGTTATTTCTACCTTATGCAGAATTCACCTACAACAACAGTTTCCAAGCAAGCCTACAAATGGCACCATATGAAGCCCTATATGGAAGAAGATGCCGCACGCCACTGTATTGGACAGAAATTGGTCAAAAACAACATCTAGGACCCCAGTTAGTAGAAGAAGCCACAGCCCACGTCAGGATCATACAAGAAAAGCTGAAAACAGCTCAATCTAGACAGAAAAGCTATGCGGATAACCGTAGAAGAGAACTATCTTTTGAAGAGGGCGATTATGTGTATCTCAAGGTTATGCCATACAAAGGAGTTCGAAGATTCCAGATGAAGGGAAAGTTAAAACCTAGATATGTGGGACCATATCGAATTCTGGAAAAGCGAGGTGAAATGGCATACAAGTTGGAATTGCCACCAGAACTGAGCGGAATTCATGACGTATTTCATGTATCTCAGCTGAAGAAATGCTTGAGAAAACCAACAGAACAGATATCTCCTACAGAGAATGAGATTCAACCAGACTTATCTTGTCAAGAATACCCTATTAGAGTTCTGGAAACCAGAGAGAAAGTGCTGAAGTCAAGAACCCTCCGATTCTGCAGAGTCCAGTGGAACAATCACTCAGAGGAGGAGTCAACGTGGGAAAAAGAAGAAGATCTCCGACGAGAATTTCCCTTCCTATTCTCTGACCTACCCTAATCTCGAGGACGAGATTGTTTCTAAGGTGGGTAGATTTGTAACACCCCTGTTTTTGCTAAACCCTAAAATAGCCAAAATCCACATCCGGACCCCAAAACCTAATCTGCTTCAGCCATTCCCTTCTAAATGCTGTTCAGAGCATTTTTCCCTTCAGGACCATCTCCAAAATCTCACCCTAAAGCTGAGTTTCAAGCCTCGCCATTTTAAAACCCTAATTACCCTATTTACCCTAAACTGTTTTCCCCAATTTTGTCGAAACCCTTCAGATCTTGCCCAATCTTACCAAACTTTGGTCAGATAAGTTCTAATAATCTTTTGCGACTTAGTTGCGAAACCAGATTTTAGATCGGACCCTCAGATCTCCAAATTTGCAAACAGGCCCAAGTCCTATTCAAGTTTTCCTCACAGAACAGCCCCTGGAGTAAGTTTCAGAAATAGCAAATCGGCCCAAACATTCTTTTCAGGCCCTTTCGACCAGCCCTGGTCGTTGCCACGACCAGTGCACGAGCCCGTTGCAGCGCCGTGGATTTCTCGCCGTGCTTGCTCGCCGCCGGCCACCGTTTCTGCCACCTGTGCCCGTGAGTTGCTGAGACACCCCGTGCGCACGTGCCAGCAGTGCATCGCCTCGCCCAGCGGTTAAACGGCCGCGCTCCCGAGCCTCGTTTTCGCGCGCTCCCATTGCCGTGGCATTGCATGCGTGTACGTGTCAATTGCCGGAGCTACGTTGTCGCCTCCGCATCTGCGCCTTCCCGGACGAAGTTCCAAGACGCCTTGGCATCGCTGGCAAAGCTGCAGCACCGCCTGAGCGCAATCACATCGCCGGTCACCGCTGTCGCAGCTGCACCCGGCCGGTCTCGTCCCCGGCACAAGTTCTCTCGCCGTTCCCCCTCGCAAGCTCCGCCTCATCGCCTATTTAAACCCTTCAGCGCTGCGATGAAGTACAACGCCAGGACTTAGCCATTTTCCAGTTTGCTCACTGTTTCCCTTTCTTCCCTGACGAGCTGATTCTGAGGCCATCGACGCCAGAGCAAACCATAGCCCATCTCTCCAATCCAGGTTCACCAGTAAGTTCCCCACACCCATCTTCCCGTGCCCAAGCAACCAATTGCGTCCTAATGCTCATCATCGCCGGTGATCGCCGGAAAGGCCCAATTGCCCTGTTTCCCCAATGCTAGCCATTTCATCCCGAATTAGCTCTCGTCCCAGTAGTAGAAATTGATCCTTAGCCATTTCTTAGCAAGCCTGTTGAATCAGGATCCCCAATTGAACTCAAATCGAAGAAACCCCAGTTTGGAACCTCGGCCGTTCGCCGGACTTCGGCGCCAAGCTTCTCCGGTCAATCTCCAACCAAATTGACTGCACCAGTAGCTTCTAAACTCCACCCTTTCACTCCCTGAGCAAAGAATCAAGTTCAATCGCCTTGTAGCAAAAATCCCCAATCTCCAGTGTCGTCTTCTCCAGCGCCGGTCGCCGGAATTTGTTCCCGGCCGATCCAGCCGACACCACCTTGTCCCTTAGCTTCGCCTCACCTCCCTGAGCAATATTGTCCACTAGCTCGACACCTGGATCTGCCTAGATTGTGAGTTATGCCTATGCCAAGATCACTGTCCAGAAACTCAGTTCATGTCCAGGTCACCGTAGTTCATCGCCGGATTTGGCCACCCTCCGGCCACTTTCAGCCCTTGTGCCTGTTGAGCATATTGTTCCTGTTAGTAACGCCTACCTCCCAGACAAAGTGGTGCATCAATTGGAGCCCTGGATCAAAAGTTAAGCCATGCCCTAGTTTCTGGCCATGTCCAGCACTATGTCAGTACATGTCAGCCACTGGCATTAGCTTTGTTTGACCCCTTCTGGTTGAGCAATTGAAATGCCACCTTGTCCTTTAGATTCCTGGAGTTGAGATCTACAACTTTCTCTACTGTCACTTCTCCAGAAAATCATCCTAAGACTAGTTTCCAGTTGTGTCAAAGCCATGAACTGAATGTCGACCCCTCGACGTTCAATCCTTTTTAGCCGTTTCTTCGACCAGAGCCCTTGTGACCTTGCCCTAACTTTTTCCCCTGCATGCATGACTTATTTACTTAATACTTTCTATAGAAACTATCTTCAGTATGCTTATGTGGTATGTGTTTGTGTGTTAATTGTTTGCCGCAGAGTCAGAAGCGGAAGGAACGGAAGAAGTCTTTGAAGAGCCGTCTGAGTTTTTAGACCCATCATTGCAAGGCAAGCCTCATTCCTTTGATCATGTCTCACCCAATAATTTCATATGAAGTATATTCACTGTTTCTTACTATGCATGCTTAATTGAAATACAAGTTATGTTTGAATGACATGAGTAGATATTACCTAATGGATCATGAAACCCTTTTTGTTATTGGACCTTCGTGTATATATGCTCTTGTCACCCTAGGACTCATATACTGAATATCCACATTAAACTTAAAATGGTCAAATGCATGAGATGTTATAATGAAAACCGTTTTGACAAGAAAACTGATAAAAGGGATCAGTAGTGAGGATTGGATTGTATGGAGAGGGTGCGGTGCGCACCAGGGTATGTGAATGTTCCTCACTATTGATTCATAAGGACGAGAACCTTGTGCTGTGTCTCTATACGAATTGTAAACGTACCAACCACTTGCCTGGTATGGGACAGGCACAACTCAGTAGCTTTTTGGTATTAGCAGTTCCCTGCATGGTTTGACGATCTGGTTTCTCGCGTGCAAACTGGAAGGCCAAGGTTCGGCCATGAGTGATGTGAGTCAGAAAAATGATGAGAGAAAAAGGCGTAAACGAAGGAAGGCGCCCTAGACCTGATTAAGCCGTGAGCGGCTGTAATCTTAAATGGTCGTATGTCTCGCGTGGACATAGACCAAGGCTATGCGTCCTGAGGGAACATAGACCAGAGAGGCTAGGAAGTAAGGCAGTGGGTAAGACCCACAACGGTACTTGAGACTTAATTGTCTATTTACCGGGCAGGGATACTGTTAATACTGAACTGTAAAGCGTTGTGTGATCTCGGCCTTGTCACATGTGTATAAGTCACATGGAGCTGATCCGACTTGAAAGCCGAGTGAACCAGTGGATTTAAAAAGAGGTACACCTTTGCAAAGCGTAAAAGAAGTGTCAGATACTCTGTACTCCCAGGTTCAGGAGTCTTTTCGTAGTGGATGTTATCCATGGGTTATAGCACAAGTAATGTTTTGGAATGTTTTAATAATGCGGTTAACAAAGTAGTGACTCATGGGAGACCACTACATCTAATGTTTTAATGAAAACCTGTTTAATGTTTAAAGTAACATTTTAGTGACAAAGTACTGTTTCGTTAAACAAATGACTTGGAAACCTATATATTTCTATCTATATGAACCATAAACCCCGGAATCATATATTTCACTCTCATGTACATACAATTACAATAATCCCCGGAATGAGTGTTGCTGAGCACCAAGTGCTCACCCTTGCAATTTCCTTCCAACTGTAGAAGAGGGATTCGAGGATCCCGATTCCTTCAGTTATGAGTTCCCGGCAGAAGATGGAAGTGCCCCGGACGAGCCCACGTTCTAGAAGGATTGCGCACCAAGTCAAGTCAGATGTGGGAGGAGCCACTTCAACCCCGCTGCGGATGGAAATCAAGCTTTTTGTCGTTGCTTTGTGCTTTATGCTGTGTGTTCGGTACTTAGATACCGACTCTGGTTCTGATAAACTTGTTATTTTCTTAGCAACTCTACTTAGCGCCATTTTCGGTGCTTTGGGTATGTAATATTGGCCAAGCTGGCCTGCTACCTGTTTAATGTTATTATTATGCTTGTCTGGTTTGGAGCTCATGTGTCATCCTGCTGTGTGTAACCTACCTGGGCGGTTACCAAGGTGATCCTCAAATGGGGGTCTCACACAGCGGTGCATTAATTTTCTTGTTTCTGGTACGAAGGCCCTCAGCGAGAAGAACAAGGCAATCCAGAGGAGGAACGACCACCCACACCGGCTCGGCTCTCGCGGCTATGCGGGGAAGGAGGAGCAGTGGAAGAAGGGTGAAGACGAGGCGTCGAATTTCATCGACTCCCTTGACCTACCACTCTCCAAGATCCACGATCAGCGATGCAAGCACTGGTGGCTGGCCAGAGGGACCATGTCGGCCACGGGGACTGTGGCGTTCCCAAACCCCAGGGACGTCGAGGTCGTGCAGCGACTCATAAGTTGGCTAACTATGATCACTAGTGTGCGCACAAGTTTGTATATATTTCTTCCTCACAATGGAGAGCTTTCAATGTAACAGATCTCTTGCTCGAAGGAGGCGACCGAGGGATTGTTCACTCCCCATAGGGAGAACGACATCCTTACCTGGGCTCTAGGGAACAAGGAGCATCCAGGGCGGACGCGAACCGTGGGGGCTATGGTGCCATGGAAGGAAGGCTTCTCGGAGCCCGGGCAAAAGGCGAAGAAGGCTGGCAGCTGGAAGGAAAGGGAAGTGGAGCTATCTCAGAAGATACGGGCAGATGTGACTGCACAATTCGCGAACATGTTCGCTCAAATGAACGAGAAGTATGAACGCCTCAGCCGAGTTGTGCAGTCCAAGGGTTTAGATCCAGTTGCCGAGGTCGACGCTGCCAGGCCGAGTAATGTTGGCTGGAAGGTTCACGTGGATCCGGTGGACCTGATCGAGGTATTGCAACTCTTGAGCTATATATGCAGTTCGGCTGATGCCACTCCCGTTACGTTAGAATTGTTTCGCTAACCTGTTATAATTGTTGCAAATTGCAGAAGCCGGAGAGCTGTAGCCTATTGATCAACATAGGTGACAAACCTGTTGCGGTTGCAAATGGGGTCATATACCAGTCTTGGGAGGATGTCCGGATCCACTGCGTACCTCTCGAGCCTGGATTCACAAAGGTACAGGTGGACATGGCCCTCCCGGGCTACAGCTCTTTTCCATTGCCCATCCCAACGGACGAAATGCGGACAATTCGCGAGGCATTGGGCTCGTACATACAGAGGCCCAAGAAGGGTGTTAGACTACAGGAGGTAAACCCTAGCCATTCTAGCTTACAACTCAATTAATATACTCTATTTGCAAAATCTAACTTATGCGTTTGTACTTAAAGTGGACGATGGGTACCAGCTCACTTCCTGAGGACACCACCCCCGCCACAACGCATGAGCGAACTCCTTCGGCCCCCATGCCTCCTCCGACGGCCTCAAACCCTTCGCCATCAAATGAGGCCGGCGGCACCACACCCCAACCTTTGAAGGTATACACTTGCTCCCGCCCAAAGGCAAGGGCAAGGCCAAAGGCAAGGCCAAACAAAGCCAGCCGGGTACATTCAAGAACGGGTCCCCACTCGTGCTGGAGTACCTTCTACACAATATGGATCAAATAACCAGAAGTCTCCATGAGTGGTACCTGACCCGGTCTAGGCGCCACATCAACTTCTTGGTTCACTTCAGGCCAGCCCATTTTCACCGTGAGCCCGGGAGCATATCGGTGGCCCACGAGGATTTGTTCGACCTCCTCAACTAGCGGGAGCTTGATATGTCCATCATACGGACTGGAGTCCTATGAGTTTTCTGTTGTCTGAAGTTATCAGAGTTCGTTTCATAGATCTAATCACTTTGTATGCACTACTTACTAATGTCTACTTTGCATCCAGGTGCATGTATAGGCTGGTGTCGATGAGGGCATGTGACAAGGTGGGTTTCCTCGACCCAGAGAAAATAAGCCTCACGATGCTAGAGCACGACCAAGCACATGCGGAGGAATACATATCAAGGGCACTACTAGCGCAGCAAGACCGAGAGTTCATCCTTGCGCCGTACCACCAAAGGTTAGTGCATTTCCTACTAATTTAACTCATTCTTGTATGTTACGCCTAACATATGTATGAAACGGTTCGCTTATATATGCAATGTAGGGGCCACTGGGTCCTCGCCGTCATTTGCCCATGGATGAATGAGGTCTCTTAGCTCAATTCGATGAGCGACAAGATGGCGCATGTTTTCACCCTCACATGGCACATAGACGCGTAAGTAACATAGTTGTTTTAAATTTTTCTCTGACTAGCTAATTAATGATAACATATTAACCGGCAATGCTAAATTAAATACAGGGCTTTCAAAAATTATGCTAGTGCTGGAGGGAGGCATGACGTGTCGAAGGGCACAACAATTTCTTGGAAAGAACATGAGGTAATTAATACGGATGGAAGTACTCATGATGAATCTTTTAATTTAAGCTTAATTAGTTCTTTCGAGTTAATGTGGGTTTATGTCTTTGCATATGCAATTTTTCCAGTGCCATTAGCAGCCACAATTGTGGGAATGTGGCTTCTATGTCATGAGATTCATGTATGACCTGACCAGGAGAAACTTTGCCCAATTCCCTAAGGTAACCATTTTTCCTGACTCAAAGTCGAACTTTAATTGGATGTGACGTATGATCCTAACTTCATACACGCATATATGCAGAGCACCATGTTGAAAGAGCAATATGAGTTGCCTCAATTGAAGGAGCTGCGAACAATTTGGGCTCAATATGTCATGGAAGAAGTGGCTATCAACGATCGATAGTAACTGACTTGTGTTGATTGCTGTATTTGTGAATATATATTGAATGTGTTGATTGCTGTATTTGTTAATAAACTCAATATCACTAGTACAGAAATGCAGTCTACCAACCCCTATCTTCTATCGGTTATTAGCGAAACAGCACAAAACCGATAGAAAATGTGCCTCGCGGTCATATAAGCCCGACGGATGTATTTTCCCTATCGGTTTCTAAGAAACTTACCGATAGAATAAATAGTATGATTTATTCTAGCGGTGATGAACATATTTGCCGTTAGAAGAGATGCATAAGTACTGACGGAAGAATGTTGTGCGCCGATAGGACTGGTCGACTTCAACAACTAGACTTATTCTATCGCTACTGTATGAATATACCGACAGAGAATATTAAAAATTCCTATCGGTAATATGTACTTCGCCGATAGAATAGTTGACCTTCTACAAATATTTTTATTCTATCGGCAATGGATCCTTTTACCGTTAGAATATATAGAAAATTTCTTAGAACTGTTCGTCTTCTAATAGTTTTTTTCTATCGGTAATGAATGTTTATACCGGTAGAATATTGCAAAAAATATCTTAGAACTGTTGGCCTTCTACAACTAGTAATATTCTATCGGTAATGTACGTACACACCGATAGAGTATGTACAAAAATTCCTATCGGTAATATTTATTGTGCCGATAGAACCATTCGGCTTCTACAGATGTTTTTATTACTAACGGTATTCTGTTTTCTTACCGATAGAAAATATATAATTGTATAAATACACGGGTATGTCTCTTTCATTCTCACAGTTCATCTGGGGCTCGTAGTCCTAACCCGTAAGCTCCATGGACGGCCGGCGCACCTCTACAGGGGACCGCTGCACCTCCGCACCTCCATCGACGCCCTCTAGACGTCGGCATCCCAAGGAAGGTACGTAAAATTTCTGCAATATTGTTAGATTATTCTAATCCGATTATGGCAATAATTCTGCTTTTTTTGTATCCTTCATTTTGATGTGTCTTCTTTTCAATATGATTATGATCTGTTCAGGTCCTTGGATGATGCTCGTGAGGGGCAACGTATTTCACGGTTCTTCATCGCAGTACGCTGCCTACGTTGGCTTGTTGGCGAAAGAAATGGTGAAGGTCACCGTCGAGAGCTGGAAGGACGTGAAGGGCGAGATCTTGGTTGGCTCGGTCGAGAAGATGCTTAAGCCCGGCGTGTTTCTCAAATCAGGACCTATAGAAAGCATCTTACATTTTTTTGCATGCACCAACTTGTGGCCAGATGCTTACCTGCTTGGAAAAGAAGAATTGTTGTTATTTGCACAGCCATTCTACACCATCACTACACAGAACAACATCTTGGAAGGTAGGTTCTTTTTGTTAATGGAGTTGAGTTGAGTTGATCGAGTTTGAGTCCGAGGAAATCACCAATACGTACAAATGTATGTCGACGGCAGTTCCAGCTCCTCGGGCGTCTTCGAACTGAACTCCTATGGTTAAGTCCAATGTGGTTCAGACATTTGCTGTTTTGGATGAATGGATTTGTGATGTATTCGGTCTAACTTGTAGTCGGTAGTTGCATTGTGGCAACCTGCAAAGGTTCCCTTTTATGTAAAATGCATGTATGGGCCACTGGGTCCTCGTCGTGATCTGTTGTTAATTTCAGACGTGGCTTTTGTAATATACATCGAATGTGTGAATTGTTGTATTTGTATATTGTTGTATATTTGTGTATCATGTATTGCTAATTGGGACATGAACTTGAATGTGCAGGGAGCATTTGTGTATTTAATTGTATTGGTAGGTAGGTGTGTATTTGTACTGCTATTTCAGACATGCACTTCAATTTGTGAACTGGCATGTGTATGTTTGTACCTGAATTTGTATTGGTGAACTGGCATGTGTATGTTTGTACCTGAATTTGTGAACTGGCATCTGTAATTTCTTTGGCAAGATGAAGTCCCAACTACCTACGAAAAGTATTTTTGTGTCTCCTAGTTAATCCACAAATTAGCATTTCTTGAAATATATTGCTTTATCTTCTAGTTAAGATCCGTTTGATGTAAGATCTGTTTGATGTTACATTGATATGATTCCTTGAATGTGAGAAATGGCATGTGCATGTTTGTCCCAGTTTGGTAACAGTACCTCCTCTAACGGTAAGTACACATATTTACCGACAGGAAAACACATATATTTGTTCAGTCATGCATATTCTAATGGTAAATACACATATTTACCGATATGAAGCACAAATATTTGTTCAGTCATGCATATTCTAATGGTAAATATGTGTTTTTACCGATAGAAAAATACATATATTTGCTCAGTCATGCATAGTCTAACGGTAAATGCACATATTTACCGATACAAAAACTAATGCTCGAGTGTCATGCATCATCTAACGGTAAGTACACATATATACCGATAGAAAAACTCATGTGCTTGCTGTGTCATGCATGATCTAACGGTAAGTACACATATTTACCGATAGGAAAACACATATATTTGCTCAGTAATGTATATTCTCTAACGGTATGTGTGTGGTTTTACCGATAGAATATGTGAGCGGCAAATTACCTAAGTTAGTCTGACGGTTATTTCATGTATTTACCGTTAGAAAAATGTCCATTATAAGGAAAACCCCACTCGACCATTGCTGAGCTGCTCTTTAATTTGTTCTGTTGCACTCTGTGTCCCTCTGTTTGTGATGAAAGTTCCAGCTACACTGCTAGGGTGATCAGCGCAGGCTGGAGGGAAGTTGATTGCGCCCCTCTCTTTAAGGTACGCTTAATCGTCGACACTTATCTCTCTCTCCCTCTAGATCTCCCTTCCTCTCTACTTGCAAGCTAGCTGTATTGTGTAGTTCCAAGTTTGTAGCTCTAAGCTTGGGAGCTTGGTAGCTGGAAATGCGTCATGTTTTAGGAGCTAACTAGCTTGTATTGTGTAGTTAGCTAGGTTAATTAGTGTTAATTTCGTCAGGCTAGGGTTCAACACATGTATCTGTTGTAAGAGGCTGTACATGTACATATACATAACTTAATCGGGCAGGTTTCATGCATGGCTTACTCGTTAAATTTTGTTAATTGTAGATGGACAGGAAATATTGGATGTATGGAATAAAACGTACTACTCTTGAATATTTGGATGGTGTGAATGAGTTTATTAAATTTGCTGAGCAACAAAAGGAGAGGAAGGGAGAGAAAAATATGCTCTGTCCTTGTACAGATTGTATGAACTTGAAGAGGTTTAGCAACTCTGATCAAATTAAGAGTCATTTGATTCGTCGTGGTTTTAACGCGCGATACACCCGTTGGATATGGCATGGCGAAGATCTTGAGGAAACAAGCACCACTACTACCAATCAGCACGACTTGGATGTGGATTGCAATAATATCGATGATCATCCCAATTTTGGTAATGTTCATTCCGATGTGCACGTAGATGATGATGATGACAATCTAGATGAGATGTTACGTGATGTAGAGGAAGATTACAACGAAAATGACTTCTGTGAATTTGAGAAACTGATTGCTGACTCTGAGAAGCCTCTGTTCCCTGGATGTGCAACATTTACAAAACTGTCTTCTGTGCTGAGATTATATAACTTGAAGGCAGGAAACGGTTGGAGTGATAAGTGTTTCACGGCACTATTAGATCTTCTAGCGGACATGCTTCCAGAGGGAAATGAGTTGCCAAAAAACTGTTGTGTCTGTTGGGAATGGAAATCGAAAGAATACACGCATGCCCAAATGATTGTGTGTTGTACCGTAACGAGTACTCCAGTTTGCATGTTTGTCCAAGATGCGGCGCATCGAGGTATACGCGTAGGGACCGGATTGACAGTGAACGTCACGAGGTAAGGAAAGGGCCCCCGGCAAAAACTGTGTGGTACTTGCCTGTGATACCTAGATTGAAGCGGCTGTTTGCAAATCCGAAAGTCGCGAAGCACTTGCGTTGGCATGCTGAAGCCCGGAAACAAGACGGAAAACTGAGACACCCAGCTGATTCTATTCAATGGAGAAACATCAACAGAACATTTGCTGAGTTCGGCGGCGAACTTAGGAATGTAAGGTTCGGGCTGAGTACAGATGGTATGAACCCACATGGTAATATGAGCAGCCGGCACAGCACTTGGCCGGTTCTTTTATGCATCTACAATCTTCCTCCTTGGTTATGCATGAAGCGCAAGTACATCATGATGGCGTTACTAATCTCAGGACCCAGACAACCCGGAAATGATATTGACGTGTTTCTAGCGCCTTTAATCGAGGACTTACAGAAATTGTGGAGCGAGGGTGTGCAGGTGTGGGATGCATACAAGAAAGAGAATTTCATCTTGCGGGCCCTGATATTTTGCACCATAAATGATTTTCCTGCCTACGGCAATTTGTCGGGGTATAGTACGAAAGGAGCCAAGGCTTGCCCTATTTGCCTAGATGAAACTGAGAGCATGTGGCTGCGAAACTGCCGGAAAACAGTGTACATGGGTCACCGCAGGTTTCTTCCGGTGCATCACACGTACCGTAAGAAGAGGAAATCATTTAACGGGAAGCCTGAGAAGGGATCAGCTCCAGTGTTTCTGACCGGTAAGGAGATTTACTCACGCGTGAACGACATCAAAGTTGAGTTCGGTAAGCATTCTAAACCTCGAGAAAAAAATGTTTGGAAGAAGAGATCGATTCTCTGGGATCTACCGTACTGGGAGCACTTACAAGTTCGACATTGCATTGACGTCATGCATGTAGAGAAAAATGTCTGTGACAGTTTGATTGGTTTGTTGTTGAACATTCCGGGAAAGACAAAGGATGGTGTGAAAGCTCGTCGTGACATGGTGGAAATGGGGATAAGGACTGAGCTTGCACCTTTAGAGAATGGAAAGCGTACATACCTCCCCTCGGCCTGCTACACGTTGTCCAAGAGCGAAAAAACAGAACTCTGTCGGTGCCTGCACGGTGTTAAAGTTCCATGTGGGTACTCCGCGAACTTGAAAAAACTTGTGTCTATGAAGGACCTAAGACTGGTTGGCATGAAGTCCCACGACTGTCATGTCTTGATGTCACAGATGCTTCCCATTACTATCAGAGGCATTCTCCCAGTTAAAGTCAGAGAGATAATCACAAACCTATGTTATTTCTTCAACGCAATATCTTGCAAGGTAAGTACGTGCACTCGTACTATAAGTTCACCACCTCCATTTGTGGAGCTTAATTAGAAGATTTTTCTGATATGAATATTTGGCGCAACTGTGTCCTCGTAGGTAATTGATCCCGATGGACTGGACGCTTTGCAACGCGACGTGGTTACAACTCTTTGTCAGCTCGAGATGTATTTCCCTCCATCCTTTTTTGATGTTATGGTCCATCTGATTGTTCACCTTATCAGAGAAATTAAGTTTTGTGGACCTGTGTGCCTGTGCTACATGTATCCATTTGAGAGATTTATGGGTGTATTGAAGGGATACGTAAGGACTCGTCGTCGACCCGAGGTGAGTATCATGGAAGGTTATGCCGCCGAGGAGGTGATTGAATTTTGCACAGATTATATGGCCGGGGTTGACCCAATTGGTGTTCCTAGGTCCCGACACGAGGGTAGGCTTGAGGGAATTGGAACGATTGGATTCAAAGCTATCGTCCCCGCTCGTGATGTGTACGCAAAATCACATTTTTGGGTCTTACAACACATGACGGAGGTCGAGCCATACATACACGAGCACAAGGTAATGTTACGGTCACAGAATCCTTCGAAGTCAGACGTTTGGGTAAGCAGAGAACATAACAGGAAATTTGCTGAGTGGATCCAAGAAAGAGTCACGCGAGCTGCCGAGGGCTCCGTAAGTGAAACTGTGACATGGTTGGCTAGAGGCCCAAGATTCACTGTAGGGACTTGGCAGGGGTACGACATCAATGGGTATTCATTTTACACAAGAGCTCAAGACGCCAAGAGTACCACGCAATGTAGCGGAGTGACACTGTTTGCTATTTCCGAGGATGCCAGGTCAGTAAGGGCGCTGAACTCATATTACGGTGTTATTGACGAAATATGGGAGCTCGATTACGGATTACTTAAGATTCCCCTGTTTCGATGCCAATGGGTCGAAATCCCTCGAGGTGTTCAAGTTGACAGTTACGGGTTTACTCTCGTCGATCTTGGTAGAGTCGGACACCAAGACGATCCATTCATACTTGCAAAGCAAGCCACACAGGTATTCTACATCGTTGACCCGGCCAATCCAAACTTGCATGTTGTCCTCCACAGCAAGAGACGTATTGTTGGGGTCGAAGATGTTGTCGACGAAGAGGAGTATAACCAATTCGATGAAATACCTCCATTTTTAGAGGACATTCAATCTATCCGTACTGAAGATATCGATGAAACAACGTATCTGCGAGATGACCACGAAGAAGGATTATGGGTTGAGAAGCATTGATGATTAATTTCTATTTCAGGGATAAATGCCAAGCAAACAGCCCACAAGTTCTGCAGCAAGGTGAGGAACTTATCATTAATACATCAGGCAGTACATTTTTCTTTAGAATTTAATGATAAGCTAGTTCACAGCATTAATACATCTCAATTTTACTCCACAGCATGAGTTCTAACATGTACAGTACCTTTATCCTGTAAATATTTAATTCTTCCCTTCAAATAGCACTTGCAAAAATCTCATCGTAACCTCTTCAAATTAAGTTCTGCAAAAATCCCTTTTTTCTGACGGTATTTTGTTATTTATACCGATAGAGAAGAACATCTTCTCTCAGGCACTTCAAAATGTTTTCTATCGGTATTGTTCTATTTTACCGTTAGAATAAATTCGTTTGTCTCACGGTATTTGTTGTGTGACGGTTTTTCCCTGTTTTTACCGATAGAAGAAGACTCTGCCGCTTTGAATTCTCAAACGTGTCGCCATGCGTCGCCTTGGAAACTCTATAAGTACCTCGCCATGCGTCGCGGTATTTTGTTGTTTTTCTAATTCTCGAACGGTTCGACTCCTCATCTTCTCTTTCACAATGGCAACCTCCATGGGATCGTCATCCACGCCCTCCCCGGTAAGAACTCTAAATCTCCTCGGTTTACCCCTGTATTGTTATTCCATGTTCAGTTCATTCTTGACCTGTTGATTTGCACAGGGAATGGTAGCCGTGGAAGACACTGCCAAAGTGAAGGCTGACCTGAGGGCCCTCCAGGAGGAGCACAAGCTCCTTACAGACAAGCACACTCAGCTACGGCTTGACCTTGACGATCTCTTCCAGCGCATTAAGCGCATGAAGACGGATGGTGACAATGCTAGGGCGAGGACGAGGCGTCTTCGCGAGGAGAAGAAAGCCGCGGATATGACCATCGCTGGCTGCGGTTTGACTATGAAGGATACCATAGCGAAGCTGAGGGAGGTCGCAAGCCTTCTCGACGCGGTAGTAGTTGATCCTAGGGACAACTTGTCGCTAGAGGAGTCCTGCGTCCTGGCTGCAAGTCTAACTAACTCTATTCTACATGCAGCCAGGGCTAAGACCACCCCTTGACCTAGCATTTTGGGTTTTATTTTTTTTTGTAAGTGATAAAACAACAATGAATGAACAATTTCTTTTTATGTCAATTTTCCAATTTTCCGGCTATCTTCCCTCTTTCTTTAACATTCTGCAGCTTTCAACCACGGTCTGTTTGATGTTAAATTGTGTACCTTTTCATTACTCTGACGGTATTTTGTTGTTTTTACCGATAGAAAAAGGGCACACAAATCTCAAGCACTTAATCAAAAAAATTTTCTGGGGAAAATTGGGCTCACGGGATTTTTTTGTTTATACCGATAGAAAAGGGCACCTTTTCATTACTCTCACGGTATTTTGTTGTTTTTACCGATAGAAAAATGGCACCCAATCTCAAGCACTTTAAAAAATTTTTCTGTGGAAAATTGGTCTCACGGGATTTTATTGTTTATACCGATAGAAAAATGCATCCACTAATTCAAATATTTTTCCGGGAAATTTACTTTTTCTATCGGTATTATTTTGTTGTTTCGATGGAAAATTACATAAGTCTATCGGTATAATTTTGTTATACCGATAGAAAAGTTCCTCCGCTACTTTATTACTCGTACACGGCCCTTTAGTTTCCCTCCACTCGAACAGTTCCACCTTAGAGCACTGCGTCTGTTCGAGAGCGAAGAAAACCCCAACCTCCGCCGTGAGCACTCACTTCCTCTCTCCCACACGACGATCGCCGGCTGGACACTGGTTCGTCACTGCCACCGGTTCTTATTTTCGTCCTTCGCCCGCCGCTGCTGTATTCTACACCGCCTCTCCATCACCAGAACTGATCGCCGCCGTAAATACCCTAATTCGTCGTTCTATTTCCAGCATCTTCTTTATTTGATCCTAGTGTTTTGCACGTACTAATTCTTCGAGTTTTGCAATTACACTAGGGTTCCCTATTGTGTTGGCTTATGTACATTCCGCAGGCAATGTTGATTTTAATTAGGGTTTACATAATATGTTCCAGTGCTGTAATGAACCTGTTTTGAGATTTTAACTTCTCTATACTGCTGTATGTGTGATCAATTGTATCCAACTGCCATGTAATGCAGATTATATGTTGGAGGTGTTCTTACACATATTCTATCGGCAGCTCATGTGTTTACCGATAGAAAATTTTTCTGCACAAGTAGTAAAACTTAATTTGGATCTGGAAGGACATGAGCCATGCAATGTACTAGTTTGGTTGGGAATTTTTACTCACTTCGTATGAATATATGGCAATGTGGATGGGTCTTCGATGTATATGTTTCAAATGGCTATATACATGACTTTTCCCAACCTAATAGCTGTGAAGTCCTGATGACTCACATACAAGCTAGGCTAAAGATTATGCACAGTGGCACTTAGATGCTTGTGTGCATATTTACGTGTGAAATAATAATGCTGGCCCATGAATATTAGTGTAGCAAATCATCGAGAATGTTATGTGATGACAGTGAATGGTGGCTTGTCAACAAAATTCCATATGTAGAGAACATTGTTATGTTCTATCGGTATCTCACGTGTTTGCCGATAGAAAAATTGTCTTGTGTGGAGGTAATTGTTACGGTCTATCGGCAGCTCATGTGTTTACCGATAGAAAATATTTCTGAAGAGTTCAGTAAGTAATTTATGCATGTCTTTCTTTTTGTATTATTTTCCCTTTTGCCGCCCTAGTTAGTCTCCAGTCCTGGGCTGAGTTATGGAACTCCAAGGCGAATTAATTGCCATATATATGGTTTGTTGAAGGTTTTGTAGGGGAAGACATGTCGTCGTCTTCATCGGATGGTACTAGTGGTTCGACTAGGGCCAACCCCATCGTAACTACTGAAGATGGGGCTGTTACATCCCAGCGCAAGAGGGTGCGGCGAGGCGCGACGACGTTGGGGCGTTTGGCCAAACGCACGGATCTTTCTTGTGAGTTCAACCAATTTGGGAGGCCGATTGGAAAGAATGCTGGGAGGTACGCGGCCTACGTTGGGCTGTTGGCGAAAGAAAGGGTGAAGATCACCGTCCAGAGCTGGAAGGACGTGACGGCGGACGAGAGGGATAGGTTGTGGGCGGAAGTGAAGGTTAAATGAACTGAAATCGCTGAACTCTTTCGTAATCACGTTCTCTTGGCTTATACTAAAGTTTAACTAACTCGTGATTAATTGTATGCATTTTTCGGAAACAGGCTAAGTGGAACATCCCCGACGATACACCTAGGACTGCCTGCTTGAAGGACATGAACGGAACATGGAAAACCTTTAAGAGCTGGCTCGTCAGTAACTTCCTAGCTGCGGGGAAATCTCCTTGCGAGAAGTACCCCTTCATATCGGAGGAGGTATGGGAGGAATTCACCAAGCAGAAGGGGACTGAGTAGTTCAAGGCCCTTAGCGGGGAAGGAGGAACAGTGGAAGAAGGAAGACGAACAAAATCCTGTCATCGACACCCCTGAGTTGCCGCTCTCCGAGATCCGGGATGAGAGGTGCAAGCGATGGTGGAGGGGGAGGGGGTCCGTGTCGTCCACGTGGTCTGTGCAGTTCGCAACCCCTGGGGACGCCGACGTTGTGAGGCGAATGGTAAGTTGGCTAACCTCGTAAACTGTGTGCGCACAAGTGTATATAAGGCAATTTGTCTCACAAGGTACCTTCAAATGTAACAGATCTCTTTTGAGGAGGCAGCGGAGGGATTGTTTACCCCGCAGAGGGAGAACGACATCCTCACCCGGGCTCTAGGAAATAAGGAGCATCCCGGGCGGACACGGGCCGTGGGAGCCATTGTGTCGTGGAAGGCCGGTTTCGTAGATCCGGCTCCACCGAGGAAGAAGGCCCGCACCTGGAAGGAAAAGGAAGCTGACCTCTCCGATAAGATACGGGCTGAGGTACGGGAGGAGATACGGGCGGAGATGCGGGCTGAGATACGGGCTGAGGTACAGTCTGAGGTGCAGACCGAGGTCGCACAAATGAGGGAAGAGTTTGCACGGTTGAGACAAGCATTGCTGGCCAAGAGTGCAGATGCGGATCCCCAGGACGACGGTACCCCGCGGGGTCGGATAAGCAGTTGCGCTTCGAAGGTACTCGCGGATCCAGTGGATCTACTTGAGGTACTGCAAGCCTTCATCTGTGCACTTAAGTTGATGCAAGCCTTCATCTGTGCACTTAATTGTTACAAATTTGCAGGGGCCGGAGGGCTGCATCCTACAGAATCACGTAGGCGCCGGGCAGGAAGTGGTTGGACACGGCTTCGTATATCCGTCTGGGCCGGATGTCCGGGTCCACTGTGTACCTCTGCGGTTGGGTTTCGCAAAGGTACAGGTGGACATGGCCATGCCGGGCTACAACGATTCTCCGTTGCCAGTCCCAACAGAGGAATTGCAGACACTTGCTGAGGCAATGGGCTCCTACGTACAGTGGCCCAAGAAGTGTCTTGTAATACAACCGGTAAATCCTACACATTTTAGATTACATCCTACTCAGTACACTCAACTTGCATAATCTAACATACGTGCTCATTAATTGAAGTGGCCTGCCGCGGGGCTACCAGGGGACTGCGCCCCCAGCTCGGGGCATGAGGGCCAATCTCGTGTGAACCTGGACACATCAAAGACGGCCTCGACCCCACCCAGCGCATCCACGCCTCCACCTCGGAAGAAAGCCGCCATCACCTCGCCCTTGCCTTCGAAGGTACGCGCTCAGTCCCCGGCAAAAGGCAAGGGCGGCAAAGGCAAGGGCAAAGGGCGACAGGGACTGCTGCGGACGTTCACGAACGCGCTCCCACTCCTGTCGGAGGCATCTTTGCGGAAATTGGATCGATCAACCAGAGACCTCCACGACTGGTACCTACATCGAGCTCGGCGCAGCCTGAACTTCTTAGTTCCCTACAGGCCTGGGCAGTTCCACCGTGAGCCCGGGACTATATCCGTGGCACACGAGGATCTGTTCGACCTCTACAACTGACGGGAGCTCGATATGTCCATCATACGGACTGGAGTCCTGTGAGTTTGCTGATGCTATGTATTGCTGTTTTCTAACTCTGTTTGCTAACTCTGCATTAATGTTGCAGTTCATTTGAATACTGAGTAACTTTCTGTGAAATTAATATTAATCTCGTCCTTCGCATGCAGGTGCATGTACAGGCTAGCATCGGAGGCTGCGTGTGACAAGGTGGGTTTCCTCGACCCAGAGAAAATAAGCCTCACGATGCTAGAGCAGGACGCCGCGCACGCTGAGCAGTACATATCCAGCGCGCTGATGGCGCAGCAAGACAGGGACTTCATTCTGGTGCCGTACCACCAAAGGTTAGTGCATTTCGTACTAATTTAACTCAATCTTGTATGTTACACCTGAGATGTACTTTGAGCTAGCGGTCCTCTTTTACGTACAATGCAGGGGCCACTGGATCCTCATCGTGATCTGTCCGCCGAGGAACGAGGTGTACTACCTCGATTCGATGCGTGACAGATTATCGATGGAATATGTGCTCAAGGGGAATATGGAGGCGTAAGTAACTTATATGTTTGATTTAAATTTTGACCTCACTAGCTAATGATAATACATTAACTGGCAATACTAACTGAAATGTAGGGCTTTTGATAAATATGTGTCCGCTGGAGGGAGGCATGCCGCACCGCAGGGCTCCGTACTAGCTTGGAAAGAATATGAGGTACTCACGAGACTTTTTGTTTATGCTTAATTAGTTTATGGAAACAATATATAGCTAACATGTCTTCGCATATGCAATTATCTCAGTGCCATCAGCAGCCGCAATCGTGGGAATGCGGGTTTTATGTGCTGCGCTACATGTACGACCTAGTGCGGACAAACTTTTCCCGATTCCCCAAGGTAAGCATCGATAGCTAACTCAAATTTCAAAAATGGGTGTCACGTTCTAAATTAGGATCGAAGTTAGTTACTCAGTATGCACACATGCTTGCAGATCGCCATGTCGAAAGACCAATATGAAAATGCAAAGATTATATATCTTCGACAAATCTGGGCACAATATGTCATGGAGGAAGTAGCGCCCAACCATCCAGCATGACAATTTTCTCCTTTTCGTGTACTCTGCATAGACTGTTCATATACATGTGAATAAATATATATATATGTGAATAAATGTCCACATTGGATTGCAATCTGTATTTGTCCATACATATGTGAATAAATGTGAATAACTGCCTAATGTGTCAATTTGTTCTGTGAATTTATCTTGCATCTGTACTGTATTGTGTATCCAATCTATACTGTATTGCATCTGTACTGTATATGTGAATGTACTGTATTGGGAATGCAAATAAAGTACTGTATATGTGAATGCTCTATCGGTAAATTCATCAACAACCGAGAGACTACTATACTTTTTTCTACCGGTAGAATCAAAATTAACCGTTAGAAGAGTGTGACCTTTCCTGCCGGTGAACTCATACATATCCGATAGAGTACTAAGCTTTTTTCTGTCGGTAATATTGTAATTAACCGTTAGAATAGTGGTACTTTTCCAACCGCTGACGACGAGTTTTCTATCGGTACACTCATAATATGCCGATAGAATAGTATGATTTTTTCTGTCGGTAATCTTGTAGTTAACCGTTAGAATAGTGGTACTTTTCCAACCGCTAGCGACGAGTTTTCTATCGGTAAACTTGTAAGATGCCGATAGAATAGCATGATTTTTCCTATCGGTAAACTTGTAATTAACCGTTAGAATAGTGGTACTTTTCCAACCGCTAACGACGAGTTTTCTATCGGTACACTCCTAATATGCCGATAGAATAGTATGATTTTTTCTGTCGGTAATCTTGTAATTAACCGTTAGAATAATGGTACTTTCCCTGCCGCTGGACATAAGACTACGACGGGTTTTCTATCGGTAGATTCATAATATGCCGATAGAATAGTGAACTTCTTCTGTCGGTTATTTACCGATAGAAAATGTCCAGTCTTGTTCTATCGTGTCTATCTCTATCGGTACAAAAACCGATAGTAGAAGGGTGTTTTTTACCGATAGAAGACTGCATTTCTGTACTAGTGTATGTGAATAGATTCATTGATGTATTTGTGAATAAACTCGATCAGTATGTGCATAAATTCAATCTGTCCAATGCATGTGTATATTACTGTATTAGTGTATTTGTGAACAAATTCAATATGTGAATATTGGTGAATATTTGTAAATATTGGTGTATTTGTGAATGATCCAATGTATCTCTGTATTGCTGTATGTATATGTGCATGATTCCAGTACTAACTGTGCCACTACATAACCGATAGGAAAAACTAATATTACTATCGGTTATATTCTACAACTGATAGAAAAAATATTACAGTACTATCGGTTCATATGCTGAAACCGATAGAATAAAGTTTCCAGTACTAAACGTGTCTACAAAATACTATCGGTTATATAATATAACCGATAGAATAAACACCTCATTACTATCGGTTCATATATAACAACCGATAGAATAAAGTTTTCAGTACTAACTGTATCTACACAATACTATCGGTTTATATATAACAACCGATAGAATAAAGTTTCCAGTACTAACTGTGTCCACACAATACTATCGGTTTATATAAGAGCCGATAGAAAAAAACATTTATATTACTATCGGTTTAGATCCTAGCCGATAGAAAAAACCTACACAATACTATCGGTTTATATACGAGCCGATAAAAAAAATGTATACAATACTATCGGTTTAAATCCGAGCCGATAGAAGAAAGAGTCAATAGCGATTAGTGAACGTTGGGAATGTAGATGTTTTACTAATAATTTTTGAACCGAGAGAAGTGTGCTGCCTCTCTACTATCGTGCTGACCACTATCGGTAAGAGAACCGATAGTAGAGTGGATTTTTAACCGATAGTAAAAAGCATTTCTGTAGTAGTGACGGTACAACACACAATCGTTTGGGCATGCGTGTATTCTTTTGATTTCCATTCCCAACGGACACAACAATTTTTTGGCTTGGTAAGTAGATCTTGGCAACTCATTTCCCTCTGGAAGCTCTTATCACTCCAATCATTGCCTGCCTTCAAGTTATATAATCTCAGCATAGAAGACAGTTTTGTAAATTTTGCACATCCAGGGAACAGAGGCTTCTCAGAGTCAACAATCAGTTTCTCAAATTCACAAAAGTCGTTTTCGTTGTAATATTCCTCTACATCACATAACATCTCATCTAGATTGTCATCATCATCATCTACGTGCACATCGGAATGAACATTATCAAAATTCGGATGATCATCAATATTATTGCAATCCACATCCGAGTTGCTAAACCTCTTCAAGTTCATACAATCTGTACAAGGAAAAAGCATATCTTTCTCTCCCTTCCTCTCGTTTTGTTGCTCAGCAAATTTAATAAACTCATTCACTCCATCCAAATATTCAAGAGTAGTACGTTTTATTCCATACATCCAATATTTCCTGTCCATCTACAATTAACAAAATTTAACGAGTCAGCCATGCATGAAACCTACCCGATTAAGTTATGTATATGTACATGTACAACCTCTTACAACTGATGTGTTAAACCCTAGCCTGACGAAATTAACACTAATTAACCTAGCTAACTACACAATACAAGCTAGTGAGCTCCTAAAACATGAGGCATTTCCAGCTAGCTAGCTCCCAAGCTTGGAGCTACAAGCTTAGAACTACACAATACAGCTAGCTTGCAAGTAGAGAGGGAGGGAGAACTAGAGGGAGAGAGAGATAAGTGATGACAATTAAGCTTACCTTAAAGAGAGGGTGCAATCAACTTCCTTCTAGCTTGCCCTGATCACCCTAGCAGTGTAGCTACGAGCGTGGAACTTTCATCACAAATAGAGGGACACAGAGTGCAACAGAACAAAACAGCAGCTCAGCAATGGTCGAGTGGGGTTTACTCATACTGGACCTGTCGTGGTATTGCGAATACCCCGGCAGGTTTTGAGAGTGATCCTAGCGAAGATTACGCGGCGCGGGTTGACCGGATGACCGATCCTCCCCCACCGGAAAAGCACAAAGAATAACACACGGGTTTATACAGGTTCGGGTCCCGGTGGGGGCCCTAGTCCTGTCGACGCGCTCCCGACCGAAGTCGGCTGGGGAGGATCTCTCCGGGGGAGAGGCTTCCGGAGCACGCCTGTGAATTTAGCTATTCCAATAAATGAACTGATCCTTTACAACAGGGGGGTACAAGGGCTATTTATAGCCCCAAAAAGCAGCAAAAAACATAAACTACCCCGGAAGCCACCGTCGGATTGAAGGGCAGGACCGTCCTTCTCCCGGTCAAACGCCTTGGATGCTTGACAGGTGGTCGCTAGTTCCCGAGGCGCCCCTCGCGTGACCTGCACGCGACAAACAGTTCAAGACTTTACCTTCAGGAGGGTGATGAGGCCCGGGACGGCGCCGGAGGCCATGTCCCCGGGTCAAAGGCGGCGCCCGGGAGGGCACCGGAGGCCACGTCCCGGGAGCTAAAAGGCGGCGCCCGGGGAGGCCCCGGAGGCCAAATCCCCGGGCAAAAGGCGGCGCCCGGGAGGGCACTGGAGGCCACCTCCCGGGAGCCAAAAGGCGGCGCCTGGGGAGGCCCCGGACGCCAAGTCCCCGGGCAAAAGGCGGCGCCCGGGAGGGCACCGGAGGCCACGAACCGGGAGCCAAAAGGCGGCGCCCGGGGAGGCCCCGGAGGCCACATCCCCGGGCAAAAGGCGGCACCCGGGAGGGCACCGGAGGCCACGTCCCGGGAGCCAAAATGCGGCGCCCGGGGAGGCCCCAGAGGCCAAGTCCCCGGGCAAAAGGCGGCGCCCGGGAGGGCACCGGAGGCCACGTCCCGGGAGCCAAAAGGCGGCGCCCGGGGAGGCCCCGGAGGCCACGTCCCCGGGCAAAAGGCGGCGCCCGGGAGGGCACCAAAGGCCACGTCCCGGGAGCGGAAAGGCGGCGCCCGGGGAGGCCCCGGAGGCCACGTCCCCGGGCAAAAGGCGGCGTCCGGGAGGGCACCGGAGGCCACGTCCCGGGAGCTAAAAGGCGGCGCCCGGGGAGGCCCCGGAAGCCACGTCCCCGGGCAACCGTGACACAACTTACCTGGACTTAGTCCCGCGGAGATTTCCCCCGACAGCAGCCCCCCATGCCCGCCGGGGACGATGCTCGAGTCCCCGGTGGGTATGGTCCAGGTCACCGGGAAGATCTCCGGGCCAGGTTACCGGAGCCGCAACGCTTCGGCTTCCGTGCCCCACACTTAAAGCCGCGCCGTTTCGCCATAAATGCGCGCGCGGTTCGAACAGGCGCCTCGATTCACGCGCCCGTCCCTTCGTTTCCCGCACACGGTTTGAACTTCTTCGGTCCAGATTGATCCGCGGGTGCCACGTGGCGTGCATCTAGACCACGGCCCGCCCCTATAAATAGGGCCTTGGGGGGCCCGGAAGCTCATTCCAAATTCTCAGCCCCACGATTTTTGCTCTCCCGGTAGCCCTCTCCCGGTAGCTTTTTCCGGTAGCTTTCGCCGGTAGCTTTCTCCGATAGCAGGCGTCCGGGAGTTTCTAGTAGTAGCCTCCTGCAAAGTTAACCACCGAAAAGAAAACTAACCTCATGGTACCCAAGGGTCGAGCGAAGACCACGGAGGTGCCCCCGGAGGAAATCCCCTCGGATTTCCTCTGGGCGTCCGAGTTCACGGCCGAGGACGCCGAGTCCTTGGCCGAAAGGGGCATCGTTGCGGCCGGGGACATCCGAGTCCCCGTGAAGAAGGACGGAGCCCCCCGCCCCAGGCCTGGGGAGATCGTGGCCTTCGAGGCCTTCCTCGAGGCGGGGCTCCGGCTCCCGGTGCATCCTATGCTCCGAGAGTTTCTCAAGGAGTATGGGGTGGCTCTCAACCACCTCACACCGAACGTACTTGTCTGGATGGGCCTCTTCATTTGGCTCTTCGAGACAGCGACCGGGCGGGAGCCTGACCTTCGCGCCTTCCGGTACTTCTACGAACCGGCGGCGCGGACCTCCCACCTGGTGAAGGGGGGCCCCAAGTCCCCCTTCGGCTCGGTGATGGTCCAAATGTTGCCGGCCCGGGTAATCGACTACCCGGCGGCAGCCTCCCGGGACCACTGGGGGGATTGGGTCCGGAGGTGGTTCTACCTCCGGGTCCGAGACGACGCGGTGGTGTACGCCCCGAAGGCCCCCACCTACAGCCGGTCGTCCGCACCAAAGCCGCCGGTGTGGACGGACGAGGAGTACGAGCTCCTCGGCAAGGTGATCCTCTCCAAGAAGACCCGCTCGATGCGGGACGCGGCTGAGGAGATGGCTCTCCTCCGGATCTCCCCCTTCACCGGCGGGAAGAGGGGGATCGGAATGGGCCCTGAGCAGCGGCCCCCAGTGAAGCCGGTGACGCGGCGTAAGCTCCGGGAACCCGCTGCATTGTTCTTACAAAATTTTAAGAAATTGACTACGCCCCGTCGCCGCTCGCGGTGGAGCTCCTCCCGCCCCTTCCGGCCTCTTTGGAGCCGGAGAGGCTGGAGGTGAGATTCGCGGGGGCCTCGCCCCCGCGGGTCTGGCCGGTGGACGAGGGGGGAGCCCCTCGGTTTACGAGGTTCCTCCGGAGGAGGGGGCCCCGAGGACCTTCCGGCCCGGGGCAGGGAAAGGCTTGATGGTTCCCCCCCGGGCGGAGGCTCCCGCCGAGAGCTCCTCGGCCACGTCTTCGGGGGGCACTACCTCGTCGACGAAGACGCCGGCCGCGTTACCGGACCTCGAGGTCCGGGGACCCCCCGCCAGCCGCGCCGGCGGCTCCGGACGGGAGACCCCTTTGCTCCCCGCGGGAGAGGTCGCCCGCTACTCGGAGGGCCTGCATACCCGGAAGGTGCTGGCCTTCGTCGCGGGAGGGACGCTCCACGAGCGTTTCGAGGGGCTTCAGTCCCTCGGGGCCCAGGTAACCCGAGTCAATAACGCCTTCACTCATCCCCCGGCACTTTGAAGTTTTTCTAACTCTTATGTATTTTGCAGGTGGCAGCTGTTACCTGGGGCCTTGAGCAGCGGGTCGCCCGGCTGCTTAGGGAGGCAGAGGGCCGGGCCGCGGCCTCCGTAGGGCAGCGCAAGGAGGCCCTCCGGGAACGTGACGAAGCCCTCGCGGAATTGACCCGGGTCCGGGCCCAGGTTCATATTTCCGAGGCCATCAACGCAAGCCTCCGGGAGGAGGCCAAGGCGAGGGAGGAGGCGCTCCGCGAGCTCGAGAGCTCAAGCGTCCGGGCGGTGGCGGACGCGGGCCGCTCCGTCCGGACGGCCCTCGAGAGCCTTGGCGTAAGCCTCGGCTCCGGGAGCAGGGAGGTCCCGCCGGCGACCCTCGCGGAGGCTGTGCGTTTCCTCAACACACAGGTCTCCGCCATCCCGGAGGCCGCCGATGTTCGGGCGCGGGGTCGGGCGATCCCCGTCGTCGCGGCCGCTGCAGGGCTCGTCGAGTTCCGGGGGGTCGGCACCCGGGCGATCGGCGGCCGGATCCCCCGAAGCTTCCCGGACTCCTTCGAGCCTTCGCGCGGGAGGTCGAGCAGCTCGCCGGAGGGTTCTACGATCGGATCATCCGGGCGTGGTTCCTGGCTCCGGCGCCTCCGGCGGGACACGCCCCGGCCCCGGCCTCGGAGGAAGCCCCCCGGGGGGAGGACGCCAATGAACATGTATGAGCCTCCCCCCGGGTCTTAGCTAGGGCCCTTTTTTGTTTTAGGACTTTTTGATTCCGGTAGCTTCTTAGAAGAAGCCCCGGGCACTTGTACATAAAAATTCTTAATGCAATGAAGTTAGAATTTTTTCTAAGTCTTTGAATTGAACTTACTATTACCAGGGTTCCCGGGAGATTGCTCCCGGGTGAAGGTCCGGGAGGGGCTCCCCGGGGGACGCCCAAGCGGCTTTAATTTTGCTAAGCCTTATCTCCGGGAATCGCGGCGAGGATAGTGTCCGGGAGCCAATCTGGTTGAGGTGGCATGCGGAGTGGCACTTAGACAACTTTGATAATCATCGTGCCGAATTGTCCCCTCCGCGACCGGGACTCCGGATGATCCCTCCCTCCGGATACTTCCACTGGCGGGATACGAGTTCTGGCCTGAAGATGTGCTCCGGGACGCTCGGCGCCGCGTGCGGGCGTTGTACCGGGACTTGACCCGGGAGCTAGCGGAGAGCCTCCGGGAGTATTAGGCGTAGGAGCCTTAGGGCTTAGAGAATCCCCCGGGTTAGAACCCGGGTTGTATCGTTTCCGAAGCCCACCGGAGGGGGAAGATGTCCTCCGGGTTTGCTGATCAATAAAGCGCTGTGTTGTTGCTTCCTTTTATTGCGCCTCTTTATTTTCTTCTTCTTGGATGGTCTGGACGACTCATCTTAACAGGGATGAGCTAAGTTTCCTCATGGGTGGTGCGGTTGACACCCGGGGGTTCCTTATCCCCCCCGCCCATAGCAGGCCGGAGAATAGCTCCGCGCGCTGTGGGGGTAACAAGGCCCCCGGGAAGGAAGTTACCTGTAGCATAGGAAATTTTCTAAGTTAGAAAATTTTAAAACGAGGTTTTCAAGGAGAAGACCTTCCGGGAGACAATCGTCCGGTCGCCGTGAGAATGGGGAGCCGGGAATGAGGCCTCATGTGGAAGAAACATCCAACAAAACCCGACGAGATTTCCAGAGGCGAGCTTCCTAGGAGACATTCGTCCGGTTGTCGTGAGGACGGGGAACCGGGAATAGGGTCTTTGGGGAAGAGAACGCCCGAGAAATCCGTGACTTCTCCGAGAGACAATCGTCCAGTCGTCGTGAGAACGGGGAGCCGGAGATAGGGTCTCCGGGAGGCATTCCTCCGGTTACCGTGAGAACGGGGAGCCGGGAATAAGGTCGCTGGGGACCAATCGTCCGGTCGCCGTGAAAACGGGGAGCCGGGAATAACGTCGACTCCCGAAGGAGGAAGATAGATCCAATCAGGCCGCAAGGGGCCGATCTTCCAGTCGCCGTGAAAACGGGGAGCCGGGAATAACGTCGACTCCAGGAGGAGGAAGATAGATCCAATCAGGCCGCAAGGGGCCGATCTTCCGGTCGCCGTGAAAACGGGGAGCCGGGAATAACATCAACTCCCGGAGGAGGAAGTGCCCGAAGACGGGGCTTGAGTGTTTGGGTAGGGGACTAGTCTCCCAAAGTGACTCGTTACCACGGCCACTGTGACCGGGTTGCCGCTTACACCCTCAGTCCACGAGGGCTGATCGTAAGCCACCCTACGGGAGTGCAGGCTCCGTTGTAGGGACTTGTTGGGGCTGGCCCACTTCCTCGCGGGGAGGGCATCCTCATAAGGAGGGCATCCTCGTGGGGAGGGCATGCTCGCGGGGAGGGCTTCCTCGCGGGGAGGGCATCGCCGCTAGGGGCGGTAATGAGAAAGACCTGCAATGAGACAGTTTGCAAAGCAAGACCTATGTATTGCTAATGAAATGAAGTACAGGGCCTCCCCCTGCGAAGCCGCGAAAGGGGAGGAAAATACGGCGTCCCTCCTCCCCCTCCGGTGTGAACGCTCCGGGGGAGGGGACAGGCCCGTAAGGCTAAACATAGAACTTGCGAAGTAAACGCAAGTTCCACGTGTGCTTCAGCTCCTGCTTTTGGTGGTTGGAGAGCTTGTAGGCCCCCGAGCCCAGGACCGCGGAGATCCTGTAGGGGCCCTCCCACTTGGGGGAGAGCATACCCTGGGCCTGGGGGTCCGTCACGCACTTGAGGACAAGGTCCCCAAGGCGGAAAGCTCTCTCGCGCATGCGCTGATTGTACGCACGCGCCATTTCTTTCTCGTAGATGGCGTGGCGGAGGAGCGCTCGGTCGCGTTCCTCCTCCACGAGGTCGATCTCCAGACGCTGGTTGGCCTCGTTGGCCTGGTATGCTAAGGGAGTGGCTCCCTCCAGGAGTTCCACCCGCAGTGACCGGAAGCCAATCTCCGGGGGGAGGACTGCCTCCGCCCCGTAGACCAGGGAGAAGAGAGTACGCCCCGTCGCCCGGGACGGGGTCGTGCGCATGGAGCAGAGGATGCTAGGGAGCTCCTCCGCCCATGCTCCCCGCTTAGAAGCGGTTTGCTCGAGTCTTCGGCGCAATCCCTGTAGGATCACGCCGTTGACCCTCTCGACAGCCCCATTGCTCCGGGGATGGGCTACAGAGGCGAAGTGGATGGCGAGCCCTAGGCCTTCACAGAATTCCCGAAAATAAGCCGAGTCGAATTGGGTCCCGTTGTCCACGGTAATTTCCCGGGGGACACCAAAACGACATACGACGTTTTTCCAGAAAAACCGCTGAACAGCCCGGGACGTGATGCTGGCCAAAGGCTCCGCCTTGACCCACTTTGTAAAATAGTCGACTGCGACTACCGCATACTTGTATCCCCCGGGCGCTGGGGGGAAGGGCCCTAAGAGGTCCATCCCCCAGCGCACAAAGGGCCAAGTGATGGGGATCGTCTGCAGTGCTATAGGGGGGAGGTTCCAGCCCTTGGCCATCTTCTGGCATGCCTTGCATGCGGAGACGAGGTCTCGCGTGTCGCGCATGACCGTGGGCCAGTAGAAGCCCTGCCTGAGGGCCTTGGCGGCGATGGCACGCGGGGCTAGGTGGGAACCGCAGCTCCTCGCGTGGATGTCTTCGAGAAGTTGAAGCCCCTCCGGCCGGGGGAGGCAGCGCAGGAGGGCGGAAGCCCCCCGCTTGTAGAGCCTCCCCTCCAGCAGGAGGTATGCCCGAGCTTTAGCCCGGAGGCGTTTAGCCTCGGTCTCGCTAGGAGGGTCTCCCTCCCCCTTGATGAAGGAGATGAGGGGATCCATCCAAGACGGAGTCCGGGTGATCTCGGCGACCTCCGGGACATGAGGCTCATTGCCCGTGTCCGGGGAGGCCACCGAGGGCTTCGTGATGATCTCCAGGAAGGCCCCCTTGGGGAGCGATTCCCAGGCGCTTGCCGCCCGGGCCAAAGCGTCGGCCCGGTCATTGTCCCTACGTGGGATATGCCGGGCCTCGAGGCCGTCGAAATGCCTCTCCATCTTTCACACTTCCTTGACTAGGAGGCGCCGGATCCCCAGGGAGCGCGCGAGGCGCATCCCGAGGAGCAAAGCCTCGTATTCGGCGACGTTGTTGGTTGCGGGGAACTCGAGCCGCGCGGCGTACTCGAGTTCCTTCCCCTCGGGGCTCCGAAGGACTACTCCCGCGCCAGCCCCGGCGAGACACAGCGACCCATCGAACATAAAGGTCCAATGATCACTGCGTCGGGGCGGCACAGGGAGATCTTCGTTCCCGGACCCAGAGGTGGGAGTCCACTCTGCGACGAAGTCGGCGAGGACCTGCGACTTGATGGCGGAGCGGCCGGTAAGGGACAGGGAGAAGGGGGCGAGCTCAGCCCCCCACTTCCCGATCAGGCCGGTGGCTTCTTTGTTCCGCAGTACCTCCCCGAGGGGGAGGGACGACGGGACAGTCATGGGGTGCCCCAGGAAGTAATGGCGAAGCTTCCGGGACGCCATGAGGAGGGCGTAGCAGATTTTCTCCATTTTCGTGTACCAAGTTTTGGCCCCTTGGAGGGCCTCACTCACGTAGTACACCGGACGCTGCTGCCCCCCTTGCTCCTTCACCAAGACTGCGCTGATGGCGACAGGGGTCGCGGCGAGGTAGAGGAGCAAGGGCTCTTCCGGGGACGGGCTCACGAGCATTGGAGGGCTCGTGAGGTACTTCTTGAGGTCGTTGAACGCCTCCTGGGCCTCGGGGGTCCAGCGGAACCCCTCGAGCCCTCGGAGGATCTTGAAGAACTGGAGACCCCGCTCCCCCGACCGGGAGACAAAGCGGCTGAGTGCGGCTAGGCGGCCGGAGAGCCGTTGGACATCCTTGACGGAGCGCGGCGGGGGCATGTCTAGGAATGCCCGGATCTTCTCGGGGTTTGCCTCAATGCCCCGCTGGGACACGAGGAAACCTAGGAGCTTCCCCCCGCGCACCCCGAAGGCGCACTTCTCCGGGTTCAGCTTGAGCCCGAATGCGCGGAGGTTCCGGAAGGTTTCAGCCAGGTCGTCGATGTGGGAGGCTGCGCGGGGACTCTTGACAACCGCGTCATCTACGTAGACTTCAACGTTGCGGCCGACTTGCTCTTTGAAAACTAGTGTCATGAGGCGCTGGAAGGTCGCCCCCGCGTCCTTGAGCCCGAAGGGCATATGGACGTAGCAGAAGGTTCCGATGGGAGTAATAAAACTCGTCTTTTCCTCGTCCCCTTCCGCCATCCGGACTTGATGGTAGCCCGAGTAGGCGTCTAGGAAGCTCATGAGCTCGCACCCCGCAGTGGAGTCGACGAGCTGATCAATCCGCGGGAGCGGGAAGTTGTCTTTTGGGCAGTCGCGGTTAAGGTCGGTGAAGTCCACGCACATCCACCACCTGCCGGTTGATTTCTTGACGAGGACGGGGTTCGCGAGCCACTCGGGGTGTAGGACCTCCCGAATGAACCCCGCCTCTCGGAGCCGGGTGATCTCCGCCTTGATTGCCTCTTGGCGCTCAAGGGAGAGTTTTCGCAGCTTCTGTTTGACCGGGGGGTGACCGGGGGCCACTGCAAGCTTGTGCTCAATGACCCCCCGGGCGACGCCCCGCATGTCTGACGGCTTCCACGCAAAAACATCGGAGTTTTCGCGCAGAAAAGCCGCAAGTTGCGCTGCGTGCTCCTCGGGGAGCTCCGCCCCGATCCGGACGGTTTTGTCTTCGTTGCCCGGGGACAGCAGGACCTTCCGGAGGCCCCCTTCCGGACGCGGCTTGAGGAGGGGCCTCCCGGGCGGTGGCGCAGCAGCATCTAGTTCCGGGGGAGAAGCCTCCCCCCCGGGCGTCTTTATGAGGTTGACGCTTCCGATCGTGGCCGCAGCACGCTCGTATAGAGCACGGGCCATGTCTTGGTCTCCCCGGACGTTGATCACACCATGCGGCCCGGGGATCTTCATGCAGAGATAATTTTGATGGGTGGCAGCCCCCAGCCGGTTGATTGTCGTCCTCCCCATAATTGCGTTGTAGGAGGAGGGGAGGTCTACCACGTCAAAGCGGACCAGCTCGGTCCGGTAGTTCTCCGGGGTGCCGAAGGTCATTGGAAGATCTACCTTGCCCACGGGGTGGATCGCCTTCCCCGGGACAAAGCCTTGTAGGGGCCCGGCAGCGGGCTGCAGGAGCTTCTCATCCACCTGCATTTCTTTGAAGGCCTTCAGGAATAAGACATCGGCGGAGCTCCCGCCGTCCACCAGGATCCGGGCCAGATGGCAGTTGTAGATGGTCGCGGAGACAATGAGCGCGTCGTCGTGGGGGAAGCGAACCCCCCGCGCGTCTTCTGCCGTGAAGGTGAGGGGGACGTCCGACCACTTCGGTGGCGGGGACGCGTGTAGCACCCCCACAACCTTGACCTCGCGCGCGTACTCCTTACGCTGGCGCTTAGAGTCCCGCCCAGAGGAAGATCCTCCCACGATGACGTTGATGTGCCGCTGCGAAGTTTGAAAGGGGAGTGCTTTTGAAGGCTCCCCCTCTTGCGTCTGCTGGCCCCCCGTGGGAGCGGGAAGAGCCGGAACAGCTGGCCGAGGGAGCGAGGAGCCCGGAGTCCCCCCCTGCCCGCGCTGGTCGAGGAAGTCCGCGAAGTGCTGCAGCAGCTGGCTACAATCTCGGGTAGCGTGGGTATTGGACCTGTGGAGGCTGCACCACGGTCCTTCCCGCCTTCTCCCCGCGGGGCCTTCCCGGCCGCGCGAAGACTGCCCTCCCCCATGGCCCTTCGGTTTGGGGAAGGGGCGGTTGGCCCTCGGGGGGTCGCGCGAGCCGCCTCCGCCCTCGAGGACAAAGGTGTCCCGAGGCCGTGGCTCGCTACGCCCCCCCTGCCCGGAGCGTTTGGGGGGATCCCTGGCCCCCCGGTCGACAGGGGCGGGAGCCCCCTGTGTCTTTTTCCAGATATCGTCTTCCTCCGCCCGAGCGTACTTTTCGAGCACGTTGAAGAGCTCGTCGGCGGAAGAGGGGCAGCTCCGGGAGAGCCTTCAGCGGAGCTCCCCCGGGAGGATGCCGCTTTTGCAGGCTTCGATGACCGTAGAGTCGGGGACGTGGGCCACTTTGCTCTTCACCTGTGCAAAGCGCTTGAAGAAGCTTCTGATGGTCTCCCCAGTCCTCTGCCGGACAGTATACAGCTGCGAGGAGTCCAGGGGACGCACGTAGTTCCCCTGGAAGTTGGCACAGAACTCCCGCTGGAGCTGCGAGAAAGACTTGATGGAGCCGGCCTTCAGGTTGTAGAACCAGGAGCGGGCGATGCCGGAGAGGTAAAGGGGGAAGATGTTGCACTGTACTGACTCGTCCCCCCCGTCTGCGGAAATAGCAGTGGAGTAGACCTGCACAAACTCGTAAGGTTCTGCCTCGCCGTTATAGTGTTCGATGTGTGGCGGGCGGTAGGGCCGCGGCCACCGGATGCTGCGAAGCCTTCGGCACATAGGCTGGTTAGCCCCCTGCACTTCCCGGGTAGAGCCCCGGTCGCTATCTCCTTTCATGGGACCTTCGTTGTCTGAGTCTGGAAGCGGTCCGAGAGGTCCGCCAGAATGGCGGTGGCGACGCTTTTCCTCCGGACCGGGGCTGAATTCCCGGACGTCCGGGCTCTCCGCCGGAGAGGTTGGTTCTTCAGCAGGTCTCTTCCCCCGGCCGATGCGAGAGCGAGGCTCCCCGCGCCCGCGGCCGGGGGGAAGTTCTTCCCCGCGCTCTGATGAACGCATTCGCTCGACCTCCCCCGGGGCGGAACGGACTTGTCCCGCCGGGGGAGGGAGCTCGTGCGCTGTAGCTTCCGGAGCCGGTTGAGGCGAGCCCCCTGCGACGACCCCCGGGACCAGAAAGGGGGAGGCCCCTGTATCATCCGGAACCGGGGAGGGGGCGCCCGCGGCAACGCCTGGAATCGAAGTGGAGGGGGCCCCAGCGGCCACGACCGGAACCGGGAAGGGGGCATGCCCTGTAACACCCGGAACCGGCGAGGGGGGAGCCCCCACGGCGGCGTCCGGAACCGGGGAGCCCATGCGGGGGGAAGTTCGCTGCGTCACGGGGGCTGCTCTGTCAACCGCCCCCGGTGTGGAAAACGCGACGCGGGGGGCGGGACTGGCTCCCGGCGCAGGGTAAACCCCCGCCCAGAAGTGGGCTCCCGGCCCCGGGAATAGGCCGGGGACGGGGTACCCCCCTGGTGCCACGAAGGGCCCCGACATGAAGTAACCTCCCGGTACCGGGACTGGCCCAGGTGCCGGGAAGGGTCCGGACGTATATCCCGCAGGTGGAGGGAGCCCCCCGGCAGGATCATATGGGGCGGACAATCCCCCGGAAGCCAGAGGGGCCGCCGGGTAACCCATAAACGGGGGCATGTTCCCTGGATACGGGTGTGACGCGAATGTGGGGGCCGGAGGCCGCGCCAGCATGCTAAGGAGCTCGTCCATAGAGCGCTGAGCGCGGAGCTGGCCTTCCACAAGAGCTTCGAGCGGGGCGTCCCGGGGAGCCGGGGGAGCCGCCGGGGGGACACTTGTCCCGGCCGAGGTCCCCGCGGTCACCGGGAACGACCTGGAGGTGGAAGCACCTAAGTTAAGAGGAAAGGAGGGAGGCGGTACCTGGGTCAGGTCGCCTCCGGAAGGGACCGCCGGGACAGCAGTGTCCCGGGTGGACGGCGCCGGGTCTCCGAGACCCGGATCACCGGGAAGGGTGCGAGCCCTTGTTCTTGGGGGAGCCATGGTGTCTTGTCACGGGTCCCCACGGTCGGCGCCAACTGTCGTGGTATTGCGAGTACCCCGGCAGGTTTTGAGAGTGATCCTAGCGAAGATTACGCAGCGCGGGTTGACCGGATGACCGGTCCTCCCCCATCGGACAAGCACAAAGAATAACACACGGGTTTATACAGGTTCGGGTCCCGGTGGGGGCCCTAGTCCTGTCGACGCGCTCCCGACCGGAGTCGGCTGGGGAGGCTCTCTCCGGGGGAGAGGCTTCCGGAGCACGCCTGTGAATTTAGCTATTCCAATAAATGAACCGATCCTTTACAACAGGGGGGTACAAGGGCTATTTATAGCCCCAAAAAGCAGCAAAAAACCTAAACTATCCCGGAAGCCACCGTCGGATTGAAGGGCAGGACCGTCCTTCTCCCGGTCAAACGCCTTGGATGCTTGACAGGTGGTCGCTAGTTCCCGAGGCGCCCCTCGCGTGACCTGCACGAGACAAACAGTTCGAGACTTTACCTTCAGGAGGGTGATGAGGCCCGGGACGGCGCCGGAGGCCATGTCCCCGGGTCAAAAGCGGCGCCCGGCACGGCACCGGAGGCCACATCCCGGGAGCCAAAAGGCGGCGCCCGGGGAGGCCCCGGAGGCCAAATCCCCGGGCAAAAGGCGGCGCCCGGGAGGGCACCGGAGGCCACCTCCCGGGAGCCAAAAGGCGGCGCCCAGGGAGGCCCCGGAGGCCAAGTCCCCGGGCAAAAGGCGGCGCCCGGGAGGGCACCGGAGGCCATGTCCCGGGAGCCAAAAGGCGGCGCCCGGGGAGGCCCCGGAGGCCACATCCCCGGGCAAAAGGCGGCGCCCAGGAGGGCACCGGAGGCCACGTCCCGGGAGCCAAAAGGGGCGCCCGGGGAGGCCCCGGAGGCCAAGTCCCCGGGCAAAAGGCGGCGCTCGGGAGGGCACCGGAGGCCACGTCCTAGGAACCAAAAGGCGGCGCCCGGGGAGGCCCCGGAGGCCAAGTCCCCAGGCAAAAGGCGGCGCCCGGGAGGGCACCGGAGGCCACGTCCCGGGAGCCAAAAGGCGGCGCCCGGGGAGGCCCCGGAGGCCAAGTCCCCGGGCAAAAGGCGGCGCCCGGGAGGGCACCGGAGGCCACGTCCCGGGAGCCAAAAGGCGGCGCCCGGGGAGGCCCCGGAGGCCACATCCCTGGGCAAAAGGCGGCGCCCGGGAGGGCACCGGAGGCCACGTCCCGGGAGCCAAAAGGCGGCGCCCGGGGAGGCCCCGGAGGCCACGTCCCCGGGCAACCGGCGGCGCCCGGGAGCGCACCGGAGGCCAAGTCCCGGGAGCCAAAAGGCGGCGCCCAGGGAGGCCCCGGAGGCCACGTCCCCGGGCAAAAGGCGGCGCCCGGGAGGGCACCGGAGGCCACGTCCCAGGAGCTAAAAGGCGGCGCCCGGGGAGGCCCCGGAGGCCACGTCCCCGGGCAAATGGCAGCGTCCAGGAGGGCACCGGAGGCCACGTCCCGGGAGCTAAAAGGCGGCGCCCGGGGAGGCCCCGGAGGCCACGTCGCCGGGCAACCGTGACACAACTTACCTGGACTTAGTCCCGCGGAGATTTTCCCCCGACAGGACCTATTTCTAACGGTAAATACATGAAATGCCCATTAGACTACTTGCTGGTAATTTTGTACCTACATCTTCAATTGGTACAAACACACATATACCGTTAGAACAGGTACTGGTGCATTGCTGAACAGGTACAGGTCTTGTTCTATCGGTAAATATGTGTATTTACCTTTAGAATAGGTACTGGTACATGACTGAAACAAAGCCAAACTGGGTAATGCATGACACAGCAAATCCATGTGTTGTTCTATCGGTAAATATGTCTATTTACTGGTAGAAAAGGTACTGGAACAGGGCTGAAACAAAACAAAACTGGGTAATGCATGACACAACAATCTGGGTAATGCATGACACTGCAAATCCATGTGTTGTTCTATTGGTAAATATGTGTATTTATCGTTAGAAGAAGTACTGGAACAGGGCTGAAACAAAACCAAACTGGGTAATGTATGACACAGCAATCTGGGTAATGCATGACACAACAAATACATTTGTTTTTCTATCGGTAAATATGTGTATTTACCGTTAGAAGAGGTACTGGAACAGGGCTGAAACAAAACCAAACTGGGTAATGCATGACACAGCAATCTGGGTCATGCATGACACTGCAAATCCATGTGCTGTTCTATTGGTAAATATGTGTATTTACCGTTAGAAGAAGTACTGGAACAGGGCTGAAACAAAACCAAACTGGGTAATGTATGACACAACAATCTGGGTAATGCATGACATAGCAAATACATGTGTTTTTCTATCGGTAAATATGTGTATTTACCGTTAGAAGAAGTACTGGAGCAGGGCTGAAACAAAACCAAACTGGGTAATGTTTGACACAGCAATCTGGGTAATGCATGACACAGCAAATACATGTGTTTTTCTATCGGTAAATATGTGTATTTACCGTTAGAAGAGGTACTGGAACAGGGCTGAAACAAAACCAAACTGGGTAATGCATGACACAGCAATCTGGGTAATGCATGGCACTGCAAATGTGTTGTTCTATCGGTAAATATGTGTATTTACCGTTAGAAGAGGTACTGGTACATGGCTGAAACAAAACCAAAGTTGGTAATTCATGACACAACAATGTGGGTAATGTATGACACTGCAATACATGTGTTGTTCTATCTGTAAATATGTGTATTTACCGTTAGAAGATGTACTAGTACATGGCTGAAATAAAACCAAACTGGGTAATGCATAACACAGCAAATACATGTGTTGTTCTGTCGGCAAATATGTGTATTTACCATTAGAAGAGGTACTGGTACATGGCTGAAACAAAACCAAACTGGGTAATGCATGACACACATGACACCAGTTCTCACATCCAAAGAATCATATCTAAACACAATGTCACATCAAACAGATCTTAACTAGAAGATAAAGAAATATTTCAAGAGATGCTAATTTGTAGATTAACTAGGAGACACAAAAATACTTTACTTTGGTACCTGGTACTTCATCTTGCCAAAGAAATTAAAAATCTCTACTTACATGAGATCTTGGTTTGCCTCCATTCCTTTAAGAAAATGCAAGAGGAAACATAAAAAATGAGTACTATTTAAACTCATTCTAGTTAATGGCTGAAAACAAAAGCAAGCTGATTCATGTATGACACAGCAATTTAGGTACAAACATACACATGCCAGTTCACAAATTCAAGTGCATGTCTGAAATAGCAGTACAAATACACACCTACCTACCAATACAATTAAATACACAAATACTCCCATGTACACATTCAAGTTCATGTCCCAAATAGCAATACATGATACACAAATATCCAACAATATACAAATACAACAATTCACACATTCGATGTATATTAGAAAAGTCACATCTGAAATTAACAACATATCGTCACGAGGACCCAGTGGCCCATACATTTTACATAAAAGAGAGCTTTTGCAAGTTACGACAATGAAACTACCGACTACAAGTTAGACCTAATACATCACAAATCCATTCATCCAAAACAGCAAATGTTTGAACCACATTGGACTTAACCATAGGAGTTCAGTTCAAAGACACCCGAGGAGCTGGAACTGCCATCGAGTTACATTTGTATTGGTGATTTCCTCGGACTCTGACTCGATCAACTCAACTCAACTCAACTCAACTCAAATCCATTAACAAAAAGAACTTACCTTGTAAGATGTTGTTCTATGTAATGATGGTGTACAATGGCTGTGCAAATGACAATAATTCTTCTTCTCCAAGCAGGTAAGCATCTAGCCACAAGCTGGTGCATGCAAAAAAAATGGCTGAAACACCGATACAAATGTATGATGCTTTTTATAGGTCCTGATTTGAGAAACACGTCGGGCTTAAGGATCTTCTCAACCGAGCCAACCAAGATCTTGCCCTTCACGTCCTTCCAGCTCTCGACGGTGATCTTCACCGTTTCTTTCGACAACAAGCCAACATAGGCAACGTACTGCGATGAAGAACCGTGAAATACGTTGCCCCTCATGAGCATCATCCAAGGACCTGAACAGATCATATATAGGCATTCTAGAGAAAATTAAGATTGTTTATTGTTTCCTACATGACTCCCTATCTGAGAAAGACTACCAACTGAAGGTTAGGTTGTGCTTCGTCATAATAACATCAACTTGCAAATGGAGATCAAGATATTACATTTTTACTCTATTTCATCAGAAGAAATTACCTTGCCAATATACATATATTAATTATTTAATGAACTTTTTACATGCACTTGATCATTGAGCAATCTAGTTGGCATTTGACTATGTTATTGGCATTGAACAACCTACAGAGAAGATCAAGATATTTGTGTATCTCATGATATTTGTAAATATCTTGACATTAATGATCTTTCAATTTCAAATTCAATTTCATGATCTTTCAATTTTAATTTCATTTCCAATTTCATGATCTTTTAATTTCAATTATTACTAAGTCCAAGTTGGCATTGAGCAACCTACTGCGAGATGAAGATATTACATTTATACTCTTATTGGCATTTCACTATGTTAGATAGCGTTTGTATTGCAAATATATCTTGATAATTTTCTTCATTCGATAGGATCAGCAAGCAATTGAACATTATCTAACAATATTGCCATAATCAGATTAGAATAATCTAACAATATTGCCGAATATTTATGTACCTTGCATGCCATGTCGAAATCTAGCGGGCGTCGATGGAGGTGCGGTGGTGCAGCGGTTGCCGGTAGAGGTTCGCCGGCCGTCCATGGAGCTTACAGGTTAGGGCTACGAGCGCCTGATGAACTGTATGAATGAAAGAGACACACACGGGTATTTATAGTACTAGATCAGTTCTATCGGTACACAATCTCATACTGTTAGTGATTTACGATCTCTTCTAACGGTATAAACATACATTACTGATAGAATTAAACTATTTGTGGAAGGAGAACATTTCTATCGGCATACTACATCCTACCGATAGGAATTTTGTACATATTCTGTCGGTATAGACATACATTACCGATAGAATAAGACTAGTTATAGAAGTCGAATAGTTCTAAGATATTTGTGCTATCTTCCAACGGTATAAATATACATTACCGATAGAATAAAACTATTTGAAGACGAACAGTTCTACGCAATTTCTGATATCTTCTAACGGTATAAACGTCCATTACCAATAGAATAAAAATATTTGTTGAAGGCGAACAGTTCTGTCGGCACACAACATCCTGCCGATAGGAATTTTTGGAGATATTCTGTTGGTATAAACATACTGCACCGATAGAATAAATCTATTTGTAGAAGAAGAACAATTCTATCGGCACACTACATCCTATTGATAGGAATATTTGTACATATTCTGTCGGTGTAGACATACATTACGATAGAATAAGATTATTTGTCGAAGGCAAACAGTTCTAAGATATTTGTGCTATCTTCTAACGGTATTACAATACATGACCGATAGAATAAAACTATTTGTAGACGAACAGTTCTAATGAATTTGTGATATATTCTATTGGTATAAACATACAATACCGATATAATAAAACTATTTGTAACAGTCGAACTATTCTATCGGTTTACAACAGGATACCGATAGGAATTTGTGATATATTCTAACGGTATATAAGTACTGTACCGATAGAATAAAGATATTTGTAGAATTCAACCAGTCCTATCAGTGCACAACATCCTCCCGTCAGTACTTATGCATCTCTTCTAACGGTAAATATGTTCATCACCGCTAGAATAAATCATTCAACTTCTTCTAACGGTAAGTTTCTTACAAACCGATAGGAAAAATACCTCCCGTATGCCTTTTATGATTGTGAGGCACCTTTTCTAACGGTTTTCTACTAAATCGCTAATAACCGATAGAAGATAGGGGTTAGTAGACTATATTTTTGTAATTGTGGCGGCCTGACAATGTTAGAGAATGGCATAGGCATGGTTTAGAAGATTTCTAGTTGCCAAAACAAGTTTGGTTTGAAGCATTAGGTGCACAATGGAAAAAGGCAACTATTTTACAAACTGGTTTTTACATAAAAGTCCAAGATTTAAATGAAATAGCAAAAAGGTCCCTGTGCACAGTGAACTGAGTTACTGTGCACTATCAGGAGCTAGGGCTTTGGTGATTGTTCGATTTGCACAAGTGTTGCTTCGCCAACTATGTCTAGGAGATAGGCGAATGCAACATGAATTCAATGGAGGTGGTTTCGATCACTAGGGTGGACGACGGCGGCAAAGAATCACAGTGGCGACACGGCAAGGTACAGCTACTGGATAGGGTTTTTGCACTAGGATAACTTGTTGTTTTGCACAGCATCGAAGGGCGGTGCAGTGGAGTGATATGCTCAGGAGGTTGAGGCGAACTACAGGACAAGGTGTCGACGACAGTAGTGGCCGGCGGCGTCCAGATGGCATGCTGGCGGCACGGCAGCAACGGGTAAAATACCCAAATCATGTTTTTGAGCTTCGAATCTGGAGATTGAAGTGCCGGAGGCTAACTTGGGCTATTAGATACAATCTTAGGCACTGGACTTGGTTGGCGGCTGGTCGACAGCGAAGAGTGGCGAGCTGCACTGGAGAAGAAAACTACCTCGACGGCGATAGGGCGATTGGATGATTTAATCTCCAAATCAGAAGCACGGGTAGGTTCCTAGGTTGGTCTAGATGGTGAGGTTGAGAGGAATTGGATCATGGCGGCGCCGGTGAGAAGTTTGATGACGTGGCTGGGGCAGGAGATGGATTTGGGCTTTTCCACTGTAGAGTTTTGGAGTTCAATCGCTCGCAATGGGAGCAAGAGAGAAGCAAAGGAAAGCTACTGGAGTTGCCAATTTGGCCAGAGAAGAGACGGTGCGGGCCAGCGATGTGAGGTGGTCGTCAGTGGTGCGTGAAAAATAGGGATGCTCCAATTCGAGCTTCAATTTGAAATCTAACTGAACAGGCTTTCTAAGGATACTCTACTGATCATTTTATTCTACTAACAAGAAATCTGATTCAGGCTGGAACGAGGTGAATTTAGAATCCCGGCGATCACTAGCGTTGAGGTCCACCGGGGTTCAATCAGAAGCTACAGCAGGCAGAGGCGAATACGAGGTACTTATTGGTTGAGTCAATTTGGCGATTGGTGCAGCGGATTGTCCCGGCGTTGTGCTCCTCCTCGACGGCTCGCCTGAGATGAAGAAGAAGCGAAGGGCCAAGTGATGGGAATGGTTTGCAGCGCTGTGGAGGGCAAGTTGAAGCCCTTTGCCATTTTTTGGCAGGCCTTGCTCGTGGGATGAGGTCTCGTGCGTCGCGAACCATGGTGGGCCAATAAAAGCCCTGTCGAATAACCTTTTCCGCGACGGCGCGCGGAGCCAGGTGAGAGTCCTTCTGCCCGCGGGAGGCAGTGGACCAGGGCTGAAGCCCCCCGCTTGTAGAGTTTCCCCTCTAGTAGGAGGTACGCCACCTTGGCGTGGGGGCGTTTCACCTCGGTCTCGTTGGGAGGGTCCGCTTCCCCCCTTATGAAGGAGACGAGGGGATCCATCTAGGATGCTGCTCAGGTGATTTTGGAGACCTCTGGGGTGCAGGACTCGTGGTCCTCGTCCGGAGGGGCCACCGAGGGCTTCGTGATAATTTCCAGGAAAGCACCCCCAGGGAGAGGTTCCCGGGCACTGGCCACCCGGGCCAAGGTGTAGGCCCAGTCATTATCCCTCCGGGGGATATGCCAGGCTTCCAGACCCTTGAAATGCTTCTCCATCTTGCGCACCTCCCCCAAATATAGGCTCAGGTTCGCGTCATGGCACGAGTAAGACTTGTCCATTTGACAAACCATTAGCTGGGAGTCTCCTTTGACAAGAAGGCGACAGATCCCCAGGGAGCGCGCGAAGCGCAGCCCCAAGAGCAGGGCCTCGTATTCAGTGATGTTGTTCGTAGCGGGGAACTCCAGCCTCGCCGCGTACTCCAGCGTCCTTCCCTCGAGGCTCTGGAGGACTAACCCCGCACCGGCCCTAGCGAGACACAAGGAACCATCGAACATGAGGGTCCAATGGTCGTCACACTGGGGCGGCTCGGGGAGGTTCACCCCCTCCGCCCCGGAGGCGGGAGTCCATTCTGCCACAAAGTCAGTGAGGACTTGTGACTTGATGGCGGAGCGGCCCGTGAGCGAGAGGGAGAAAGGAGCGAGCTCGGCTCCCCACTTTCCGATCCGGCCGGTGGCTTCTTTATTCCGCAGTACCTCCCCCAAGGGGAGAGACGATGGGACCGTGATCAGGTACCCAAGGAAGTAGTGACGGAGCTTTCGGGATGCCATGAGAAGGGAATAGCAAATCTTCTCCATCTCCGTGTACCGTGTCTTAGCCGCCTGAAGGGCCTCGCTCACATAGTACATGGGGCGCTGCTGCCCATCCCACTCCTTCACCAGCACCGCTCTTACAGTGACCGGGGTTGCGGCGAGGTAGAGGAGCAGAGGTTCCCCCGGAGATGGGCTCACAAGCATTGGGGGGCTCATGAGATACTTCTTCAAGTCATCAAAAGTTGCTTGGGCCTCAGGGGTCCAATGGAACCCCTCGAGGCCTCGAAGGATCTTGAAGAATTGGAGGCCACACTCCCCCGACCGCGAGACGAAGCGGCTTAGTGCGGCCATGCAGCTGGTAAGCCGCTGTACGTCTTTGATGGAGCGCGGCGGGGGCATGTATAGCAGTGCCCGAATCTTTTCAGGGTTGGCCTCTATGCCCCGCTGGGACACGAGGAAGCCCAACAGCTTCCCCCCGCGCATACCGAAGGTGCACTTCTCTGAGTTCAGTTTCAACCCATACTCGTGGAGGTTGCGGAAGGTCTTCGCCAGGTTGTTGACGTGGGCGGCCACACGGGGGCGTTTGATGACCGCATCGTCAACATAGACTTCGATGTTCCGGCCGATTTGGTTCTTGAGGACCATCGACACGAGCTACTGGAATGTTGTTCCCGCGTTCTTTAGCCCAAAGGGCATATGGACGTAACAGAAGGTGCCGAGGGGAGTTATAAAACTCATCTTTTCCTCGTCCTCCTCAGCCATCCGGACTTGATGGGGGGCTCATAAGCACACATCTTAAAAGGATCTAGGATATCGACTAGAGGGGGGATGAATAGGCGATTTTAACAATTCTACAACTAATCAAGCAATTATCAACAATTAAGAGCATATAGCTAAAAACAAGATGAATAGCAAGCAACTTGACACAAGAATATAACCCGTGGTCTCGGTGATTTGCCGATCACCCCTAATCCACGTTGAGGCAAACTCAAATCTCTAACCGCTCCTCTATCTAGTCGACTTCCTCTCAAGAAGTGACCTAGATCTCAAGCAGGATTAGTATGATGAGTTATCCAAACCTCGATTCCACTAGTGATGCACTTTACCGCTCCGGCAAGGCGTGCTCAACCTCTTCACAAGTCGTTTTGAGGCTTCTTCACAATCTCCCTTGAAGAGCTCTCCAAAACCTTCCACCTAGCTGTCTAGGAGCCGGTAAACTCCAAGAGTAACAAGCCGGTGATGATCACTTAATGCTCCTCTAGTGCCAAAAGATTGATTTAGTGAACTAAATGCAATGCACTAGAAGATCTTAATTGTACACTCTCTCAAATTCAAGAAATTGAACACTAGAGTGTATGAAACATTCACTAGTACAGAAATGCAGTCTTCTATCGGTAAAAAAAACCCTTCTACTATCGGTTTTTGTACCGATAGAGATAGACACGATAGAACAAGACTGGACATTTTCTATCGGTAAATAACCGACAGAAGAAGTTCACTATTCTATCGGCATATTATGAATCTACCGATAGAAAACCCGTCGTATTCTTACGTCCAGCAGTTCGAAAAGTACCACTATTCTAACGGTTAACTACAAGATTACCGACAGAAAAAAGCTTAGTACTCTATCGGCATATTAGGAGTGTACCGATAGAAAACTCGTCGCTAGCGGATTGAAAAGTACCACTATTCTAACGGTTAACTACAAGATTACCGACAGAAAAAAGCTCAGTACTCTATCGGCATATTAGGAGTATACCGATAGAAAACTCGTCGCTAGCGGATTGAAATGTACCACTATTCTAACGGCTAATTATAAGTTTACCGACAGGAAAACTCACACTATTCTATCGGCATATTACAAGTTTACCGATAGAAAACTCGTCAATAGCGATTGAAAAGTACCACTATTCTAACGGTTAACTACAAGATTACCGACAGAAAAAAGCTTAGTACTCTATCGGATATGTATGAGTTCACCGGCAGGAAAGGTCAAACTCTTCTAACGGTTAATTTTGATTGTACCGATAGAAAAAAGGACAGTAGTCTCTCGGTTGTTGATGAATTTACCGATAGAGCAATCACATATACAGTACTTTATTTGCATCACAATACAGTACATTCACATATACAGTACAGATGCAATACAGTATAGATTGGATACACAATACAGTACAGATGCAAGGTAAATTCACAGAACAAATTCACACATTAGGCAGTTATTCACATTTATTCACATATGTATGGACAAATACATATTGCAATCCAATGTGGACATTTATTCACATATATATATTTATTCACATGTATATGAACAGTCTATGCAGAGTACACCAAAAGGAGAAAATTGTCATGCTGGATGGTTGGGTGCTACTTCCTCCATGACATATTGTGCCCAGATTTGTCGAAGATATATAATCTTTGCATTTTCATATTGGTCTTTCGACATGGCGATCTGCAAGCATGTGTGCATACTGAGTAACTAACTTCGATCCTAATTTAGAACGTGACACCCATTTTTGAAATTTGAGTTAGCTATCGATGCTTACCTGGGGGAATCGGGAAAAGTTTGTCTGCACTAGGTCGTACATGTAGCGCAGCACATAAAACCCGCATTCCCACGATTGCGGCTGCTGATGGCACTGAGATAATTGCATATGCGAATACATGTTAGCTATATATTGTTTCCATAAACTAATTAAGCATAAACAAAAAGTCTCGTGAGTACCTCATATTCTTTCCAAGCTAGTAGGGAGCCCTGCGGTGCGGCATGCCTCCCTCCAGCGGACACATATTTATCAAAAGCCCTGCATTTCAGTTAGTATTGCCGGTTAATGTATTATCATTAGCTAGTGAGGTCAAAATTTAAATCAAACATATAAGTTACTTACGCCCCCATATTCCCCTTGAGCACATATTCCATCGATAATCTGTCACGCATCGAATCGAGGTAGTACACCTCGTTCCTCGGCGGACAGATCACGATGAGGATCCAGTGGCCCCTGCATTGTACGTAAAAGAGGACCGCTAGCTCAAAGTACATCTCAGGTGTAACATACAAGATTGAGTTAAATTAGTACGAAATGCACTAACCTTTGGTGGTACGGCACCAGAATGAAGTCCCTGTCCTGCTGCGCCATCAGCGCGCTGGATATGTACTGCTCAGCGTGCGCGGCGTCCTGCTCTAGCATCGTGAGGCTTATTTTCTCTGGGTCGAGGAAACCCACCTTGTCACACGCAGCCTCCGATGCTAGCCTGTACATGCACCTGCATGCGAAGGACGAGATTAATATTAATTTCACAGAAAGTTACTCAGTATTCAAATGAACTGCAACATTAATGCAGAGTTAGCAAACAGAGTTAGAAAACAGCAATACATAGCATCATCAAACTCACAGGACTCCAGTCCGTATGATGGACATATCGAGCTCCCGCCAGTTGTAGAGGTCGAACAGATCCTCGTGTGCCACGGATATAGTCCCGGGCTCACGGTGGAACTGCCCAGGCCTGTAGGGAACTAAGAAGTTCAGGCTGCGCCGAGCTCGATGTAGGTACCAGTCGTGGAGGTCTCTGGTTGATCGATCCAATTTCCGCAAAGATGCCTCCGACAGGAGTGGGAGCGCGTTCGTGAACGTCCGCGGCAGTCCCTGTCGCCCTTTGCCCTTGCCTTTGCCGCCCTTGCCTTTTGCCGGGGACTGAGCGCGTACCTTCGAAGGCAAGGGCGAGGTGATGGCGGCTTTCTTCCGAGGTGGAGGCGTGGATGCGCTGGGTGGGGTCGAGGCCGTCTTTGATGTGTCCAGGTTCGCACGAGATCGGCCCTCATGCCCCGAGCTGGGGGCGCAGTCCCCTGGTAGCCCCGCGACAGGCCACTTCAATTAATGAGCACGTATGTTAGATTATGCAAGTTGAGTGTACTGAGTAGGATGTAATCTAAAATGTGTAGGATTTACCGGTTGTATTACAAGACACTTCTTGGGCCACTGTACGTAGGAGCCCACTGCCTCGGCAAGTGTCTGCAGTTCCTCTGTTGGGACTGGCAACGGAGAATCGTTGTAGCCCGGCATGGCCATGTCCACCTGTACCTTTGCGAAACCCAACCGCAGAGGTACACAGTGGACCCGGACATCCGGCCCAGACGGATATACGAAGCCGTGTCCAACTACTTCCTGCCCGGCGCCTACGTGATTCTGTAGGATGCATCCCTCCGGCCCCTGCAAATTTGTAACAATTAAAATAGGTTTGCGAAACAACTCTAACAGAATGGGAGTGGCATCAACTTAAGTGCACAGATGAAGGCTTGCAGTACCTCAAGTAGATCCACTGGATCCGCGAGTACCTTCGAAGCGCAACTGCTTATCCGACCCCGCGGGGTACCGTCGTCCTGGGGATCCGCATCTAAACTCTTGGCCAGCAATGTTTCTCTCAACCGTGCAAACTCTTCCCTCATTTGTGCGACCTCGGTCTGCACCTCAGACTGTACCTCAGCCCGTATCTCAGCCCGCATCTCTGCCCGTATCTCCTCCCGTACCTCAGCCCGTATCTTATCGGAGAGGTCAGCTTCCTTTTCCTTCCAGGTGCGGGCCTTCTTCCTCGGTGGAGCCGGATCTACGAAACCGGCCTTCCACGACACAATGGCTCCCACGGCCCGTGTCCGCCCGGGATGCTCCTTATTTCCTAGAGCTCGGGTGAGGATGTCGTTCTCCCTCTGCGGGGTAAACAATCCCTCCGCTGCCTCCTTCTCGAAAGAGATCTGTTACATTTGAAGGTACCTTGTGAGACAAATTGCCTTATATACACTTGTGCGCACACAGTTTACGAGGTTAGCCAACTTACCATTCGCCTCACAACGTCGGCGTCCCCAGGGGTTGCGAACTGCACAGACCCCGTGGACGACACGGACCCCCTCCCCCTCCACCATCGCTTACACCTCTCATCCCTGATCTCGGAGAGCGGCAACTCAGGGGTGTCGATGACAGGATTTTGTTCGTCTTCCTTCTTCCACTGTTCCTCCTTCCCCGCATAGCCCCGGGATCCGAGCCGATGCGGGTGGTCGTTCCTCTTCTGGATCGCCCTATTCTTCTCGCTAAGGGCCTTGAACTCCTCAGTCCCCTTCTGCTTGGTGAATTCCTCCCATACCTCCTCCGATATGAAGGGGTACTTCTCGCAAGGAGATTTCCCCGCAGCTAGGAAGTTACTGACGAGCCAGCTCTTAAAGGTTTTCCATGTTCCGTTCATGTCCTTCAAGCAGGCAGTCCTAGGTGTATCGTCGGGGATGTTCCACTTAGCCTGTTTCCGAAAAATGCATACAATTAATCACGAGTTAGTTAAACTTTAGTATAAGCCAAGAGAACGTGATTACGAAAGAGTTCAGCGATTTCAGTTCATTTAACCTTCACTTCCGCCCACAACCTATCCCTCTCGTCCGCCGTCACGTCCTTCCAGCTCTGGACGGTGATCTTCACCCTTTCTTTCGCCAACAGCCCAACGTAGGCCGCGTACCTCCCAGCATTCTTTCCAATCGGCCTCCCAAATTGGTTGAACTCACAAGAAAGATCAGTGCGTTTGGCCAAACGCCCCAACGTCGTCGCGCCTCGCCCCACCCTCTTGCGCTGGGATGTAACAGCCCCATCTTCAGTAGTTACGATGGGGTTGGCCCTAGTCGAACCACTAGTACCATCCGATGAAGACGACGACATGTCTTGCCCTACAAAACCTTCAACAAACCATATATATGGCAATTAATTCGCCTTGGACTTCCATAACTCAGCCCAGGACTGGAGACTAACTAGGGCGGCAAAAGGGAAAATAATACAAAAAGAAAGACATGCATAAATTACTTACTGAACTCTTCAGAAATATTTTCTATCGGTAAACACATGAGCTGCCGATAGACCATAACAATTACCTCCACACAAGACAATTTTTCTATTGGCAAACACGTGAGATACCGATAGAACATAACAATGTTCTCTACATATGGAATTTTGTTGACAAGCCACCATTCACTGTCATCACATAACATTCTCGATGATTTGCTACACTAATTAATATTCATGGGCCAGCATTATTATTTCACACGTAAATATGCACACAAGCATCTAAGTGCTACTGTGCATAATCTTTAGCCTAGCCTGTATGTGAGTCATCAGGACTTCACAGCTATTAGGTTGGGAAAAGTCATGTATATAGGCATTTGAAACATATACATCGAAGACCCATCCACATTGCCATATATTCATACGAAGTGAGTAAAAATTCCCAACCAAACTAGTACATTGCATGGCTCATGTCCTTCCAGATCCAAATTAAGTTTTACTACTTGTGCAGAAAATTTTCTATCGGTAAACACATGAGCTGCCGATAGAATATGTGTAAGAACACCTCCAACATATAATCTGCATTACATGGCAGTTGGATACAATTGATCACACATACAGCAGTATAGAGAAGTTAAAATCTCAAAACAGGTTCATTACAGCACTGGAACATATTATGTAAACCCTAATTAAAATCAACATTGCCTGCGGAATGTACATAAGCCAACACAATAGGGAACCCTAGTGTAATTGCAAAACTCCAAGAATTAGTACGTGCAAAACACTAGGATCAAATAAAGAAGATGCTGGAAATAGAACGACGAATTAGGGTATTTACGGCGGCGATCAGTTCTGGTGATGCAGAGGCGGTGTAGAACGCAGCAGCGGCGGGCGAAGGATGAAAATAAGAACCGGTGGCAGTGACGAACCAGTGTCCAGCCGGCGATCGTCGTGTGGGAGAGAGGAAGTGAGTGCTCACGGCGGAGGTTGGGGTTTTCTTCGCTCTCAAAGAGACGCAGTGCTCTAAGGTGGAACTGTTCGAGTGGAGGGAAACTAAAGGGCCGTGTACGAGAAATAAAGTAGCGGAGGAACTTTTCTATCGGTATAACAAAATGATACCGATAGACTTATGTAATTTTCTATCGAAACAACAAAATAATACCGATAGAAAAAGTAAATTTCCCGGAAAAATATTCGAATTAGTGATTGCATTTTTCTATCGGTATAAACAATAAAATCCCGTGAGACCAATTTTCCACAGAAAATTTTTTTAAAGTGCTTGAGATTGGGTGCCATTTTTCTATCGGTAAAAACAACAAAATACCGTGAGAGTAATGAAAAGGTGCCCTTTTCTATCGGTATAAACAAAAAAATCCCGTGAGCCCAATTTTCCCCAGAAAATTTTTTTGATTAAGTGCTTGAGATTTGTGTGCCCTTTTTCTATCGGTAAAAACAACAAAATACCGTCAGAGTTATGAAAAGGTACACAATTTAACATCAAACAGACCGTGGTTGAAAGCTGCAGAATGTTAAAGAAAGAGGGAAGATAGCCGGAAAATTGGAAAATTGACATAAAAAGAAATTGTTCATTCATTGTTGTTTTATCACTTACATAAAAAATAAAACCCAAAATGCTAGGTCAAGGGGTGGTCTTAGCCCTGGCTGCATGTAGAATAGAGTCAGTTAGACTTGCAGCCAGGACGCAGGACTCCTCTAGCGACAAGTTGTCCCTAGGATCAACTACTACCGCGTCAAGAAGGCCTGCGACCTCCGTCAGCTTCGCTATGGTATCCTTCATAGTCAAACCGCAGCCAGCGATGGTCATATCCGCGGCTTTCTTCTCCTCGCGAAGACGCCTCGTCCTCGCCCTAGCATTGTCACCATCCGTCTTCATGCGCTTAATGTGCTGGAAGAGATCGTCAAGGTCAAGCCGTAGCTGAGTGTGCTTGTCTGTAAGGAGCTTGTGCTCCTCCTGGAGGGCCCTCAGGTCAGCCTTCACTTTGGCAGTGTCTTCCACGGCTACCATTCCCTGTGCAAATCAACAGGTCAAGAATGAACTGAACATGGATTAACAATACAGGGGTAAACCGAGGAGATTTAGAGTTCTTACCGGGGAGGCCGTGGATGACGATCCCATGGAGGTTGCCATTGTGAAAGAGAAGATGAGGAGTCCAACCGTTCGAGAATTAGAAAAACAACAAAATACCGCGACGCATGGCGAGGTACTTATAGAGTTTCCAAGGCGACGCATGGCGACACGGTTGAGAATTCGAAGCGGTAGAGTATTCTTCTATCGGTAAAAACAGGAAAAAACCGTCAGACAACAAATACCGTGAGACAAATGAATTTATTCTAACGGTAAAATAGAACAATACCGATAGAAAACGTTTTGAAGTGCCTGAGAGAAGATGTCCTTCTCTATCGGTATAAATAACAAAATACCGTCAGAAAAAAGGGATTTTTGAAGAGGCTGCGATGAGATTTTTGCAAGTGCTATTTGAAGGGAAGAATTAAATATTTACAGGATAAAGGTACTGTACATGTTAGAACTCATGCTGTGGAGTAAAATTGAGATGTATTAATGCTGTGAACTAGCTTATCATTAAATTCTAAAGAAAAATGTACTGCCTGATGTATTAATGATAAGTTCCTCACCTTGCTGCAGAACTTGTGGGCTGTTTGCTTGGCATTTATCCCTGAAATAGAAATTAATCATCAATGGTTCTCAACCCATAATCCTTCTTCGTGGTCATCTCGCAGATACGTTGTTTCGTCGATATCTTCAGTACGGATAGATTGAATGTCCTCTAAAAATGGAGGTATTTCATCGAATTGGTTATACTCCTCTTCGTCGACAACATCTTCGACCCCAACAATACGTCTCTTGCTGTGGAGGACAACATGCAAGTTTGGATTGGCCGGGTCAACGATGTAGAATACCTGTGTGGCTTGCTTTGCAAGTATGAATGGATCGTCTTGGTGTCCGACTCTACCAAGATTGACGAGAGTAAACCCGTAACTGTCAACTTGAACACCTCGAGGGATTTCGACCCATTGGCATCGAAACAGGGGAATCTTAAGTAATCCGTAATCGAGCTCCCATATTTCGTCAATAACACCGTAATATGAGTTCAGCGCCCTTACTGACCTGGCATCCTCGGAAATAGCAAACAGTGTCACTCCGCTACATTGCGTGCTACTCTTGGCGTCTTGAGCTCTTGTGTAAAATGAATACCCATTGATGTCGTACCCCTGCCAAGTCCCTACAGTGAATCTTGGGCCTCTAGCCAACCATGTCACAGTTTCACTTACGGAGCCCTCGGCAGCTCGCGTGACTCTTTCTTGGATCCACTCAGCAAATTTCCTGTTATGTTCTCTGCTTACCCAAACGTCTGACTTCGAAGGATTCTGTGACCGTAACATTACCTTGTGCTCGTGTATGTATGGCTCGACCTCCGTCATGTGTTGTAAGACCCAAAAATGTGATTTTGCGTACACATCACGAGCGGGGACGATAGCTTTGAATCCAATCGTTCCAATTCCCTCAAGCCTACCCTCGTGTCGGGACCTAGGAACACCAATTGGGTCAACCCCGGCCATATAATCTGTGCAAAATTCAATCACCTCCTCGGCGGCATAACCTTCCATGATACTCCCCTCGGGTCGACGACGAGTCCTTACGTATCCCTTCAATACACCCATAAATCTCTCAAATGGATACATGTAGCGCAGGCACACAGGTCCACAAAACTTAATTTCTCTGATAAGGTGAACAATCAGATGGACCATAACATCAAAAAAGGATGGAGGGAAATACATCTCGAGCTGACAAAGAGTTGTAACCACGTCGCGTTGCAAAGCGTCCAATCCATCGGGATCAATTACCTACGAGGACACAGTTGCGCCAAATATTCATATCAGAAAAATCTTCTCATTAAGCTCCACAAATGGAGGTAGTGAACTTATAGTACGAGTGCACGTACTTACCTTGGAAGATATTGCGTTGAAGAAATAACATAGGTTTGTGATTGTCTCTCTGACTTTAACTGGGAGAATGCCTCTGATAGCAATGGGAAGCATCTGTGACATCAAGACATGACAGTCGTGGGACTTCATGCCAACCAGTCTTAGGTCCTTCATAGACACAAGTTTTTTCAAGTTCGCGGAGTACCCACATGGAACTTTAACACCGTGCAGGCACCGACAGAGTTCTGTTTTTTCGCTCTTGGACAACGTGTAGCAGGCCGGGGGGAGGTATGTACGCTTTCCATTCTCTAAAGGTGCAAGCTCAGTCCTTATCCCCATTTCCACCATGTCACGACGAGCTTTCACACCATCCTTTGTCTTTCCCTGAATGTTCAACAACAAACCAATCAAACTGTCACAGACATTTTTCTCTACATGCATGACGTCAATGCAATGTCGAACTTGTAAGTGCTCCCAGTACGGTAGATCCCAGAGAATCGATCTCTTCTTCCAAACATTTTTTTCTCGAGGTTTAGAATGCTTACCGAACTCAACTTTGATGTCGTTCACGCGTGAGTAAATCTCCTTACCGGTCAGAAACACTGGAGCTGATCCCTTCTCAGGCTTCCCGTTAAATGATTTCCTCTTCTTACGGTACGTGTGATGCACCGGAAGAAACCTGCGGTGACCCATGTACACTGTTTTCCGGCAGTTTCGCAGCCAGATGCTCTCAGTTTCATCTAGGCAAATAGGGCAAGCCTTGGCTCCTTTCGTACTATACCCCGACAAATTGCCGTAGGCAGGAAAATCATTTATGGTGCAAAATATCAGGGCCCGCAAGATGAAATTCTCTTTCTTGTATGCATCCCACACCTGCACACCCTCGCTCCACAATTTCTGTAAGTCCTCGATTAAAGGTGCTAGAAACACGTCAATATCATTTCCGGGTTGTCTGGGTCCTGAGATTAGTAACGCCATCATGATGTACTTGCGCTTCATGCATAACCAAGGAGGAAGATTGTAGATGCATAAAAGAACCGGCCAAGTGCTGTGCCGGCTGCTCATATTACCATGTGGGTTCATACCATCTGTACTCAGCCCGAACCTTACATTCCTAAGTTCACCGCCGAACTCAGCAAATGTTCTGTTGATGTTTCTCCATTGAATAGAATCAGCTGGGTGTCTCAGTTTTCCGTCTTGTTTCCGGGCTTCAGCATGCCAACGCAAGTGCTTCGCGACTTTCGGATTTGCAAACAGCCGCTTCAATCTAGGTATCACAGGCAAGTACCACACAGTTTTTGCCGGGGGCCCTTTCCTTACCTCGTGACGTTCACTGTCAATCCGGTCCCTACGCGTATACCTCGATGCGCCGCATCTTGGACAAACATGCAAACTGGAGTACTCGTTACGGTACAACACACAATCATTTGGGCATGCGTGTATTCTTTCGATTTCCATTCCCAACGGACACAACAGTTTTTTGGCTTGGTAAGTAGATCTTGGCAACTCATTTCCCTCTGGAAGCATGTCCGCTAGAAGATCTAATAGTGCCGTGAAACTCTTATCACTCCAACCGTTTCCTGCCTTCAAGTTATATAATCTCAGCACAGAAGACAGTTTTGTAAATGTTGCACATCCAGGGAACAGAGGCTTCTCAGAGTCAGCAATCAGTTTCTCAAATTCACAGAAGTCATTTTCGTTGTAATCTTCCTCTACATCACGTAACATCTCATCTAGATTGTCATCATCATCATCTACGTGCACATCGGAATTAACATTACCAAAATTGGGATGATCATCGATATTATTGCAATCCACATCCGAGTCGTGCTGATTGGTAGTAGTGGTGCTTGTTTCCTCAAGATCTTCGCCATGCCATATCCAACGGGTGTATCGCGCGTTAAAACCACGACGAATCAAATGACTCTTAATTTGATCAGAGTTGCTAAACCTCTTCAAGTTCATACAATCTGTACAAGGACAGAGCATATTTTTCTCTCCCTTCCTCTCCTTTTGTTGCTCAGCAAATTTAATAAACTCATTCACACCATCCAAATATTCAAGAGTAGTACGTTTTATTCCATACATCCAATATTTCCTGTCCATCTACAATTAACAAAATTTAACGAGTAAGCCATGCATGAAACCTGCCCGATTAAGTTATGTATATGTACATGTACAGCCTCTTACAACAGATACATGTGTTGAACCCTAGCCTGACGAAATTAACACTAATTAACCTAGCTAACTACACAATACAAGCTAGTTAGCTCCTAAAACATGACGCATTTCCAGCTACCAAGCTCCCAAGCTTAGAGCTACAAACTTGGAACTACACAATACAGCTAGCTTGCAAGTAGAGAGGAAGGGAGATCTAGAGGGAGAGAGAGATAGGTGTCGACGATTAAGCATACCTTAAAGAGAGGGGCGCAATCAACTTCCCTCCAGCCTGCGCTGATCACCCTAGCAGTGTAGCTGGAACTTTCGTCACAAACAGAGGGACACAGAGTGCAACAGAACAAATTAAAGAGCAGCTCCGCAATGGTCGACTGGGGTTTTCCTTATAATGGACATTTTTCTAACGGTAAATACATGAAATAACCGTCAGACTAACTTAGGTAATTTGCCGCTCACATATTCTATCGGTAAAAACACACACATACCGTTAGAGAATATACATTACTAAGCAAATATATGTATTTTTCTATCGGTAAATATGTGCATTTACCGTTAGAATATGCATGACTAAACAAATATATGTGCTTCCTATCGGTAAATATGTGTATTTACCGTTAGAATATGCATGACTGAACAAATATATGTATTTTTCTATCGGTAAATATGTACATTTACCGTTAGAATATGCATGACTAAACAAATATATGTGTTTCCTATCGGTAAATATGTGTATTTACCGTTAGAATATGCATGACTGAACAAATATATGTATTTTTCTATCGGTAAATATGTGCATTTCCGTTAGAATATGCGTGACTGAACAAATATATGTGCTTCCTATCGGTAAATATGTGTATTTACCGTTAGAATATGCATGACTGAACAAATATATATGTTTTCCTATCGGTAAATATGTGTACTTACCGTTAGAGGAGGTACTGTCACCAAACTGGGACAAACATGCACATGCCATTTCTCACATTCAAGGAATCATATCAATGTAACATCAAACAGATCTTACATCAAACGGATCTTAACTAGAAGATAAAGCAATATATTTCAAGAAATGCTAATTTGTGGATTAACTAGGAGACACAAAAATACTTTTCGTAGGTAGTTGGGACTTCATCTTGCCAAAGAAATTACACATGCCAGTTCACAAATTCAGGTACAAACATACACATGCCAGTTCACCAATACAAATTCAGGTACAAACATACACATGCCAGTTCACAAATTGAAGTGCATGTCTGAAACAGCAGTACAAATACACACCTACCTACCAATACAATTAAATACACAAATGCTCCCTGCACATTCAAGTTCATGTCCCAATTAGCAATACATGATACACAAATATACAACAATATACAAATACAACAATTCACACATTCGATGTATATTACAAAAGCCACGTCTGAAATTAACAACAGATCACGACGAGGAACCAGTGGCCCATACATGCATTTTACATAAAAGGGAACCTTTGCAGGTTGCCACAATGCAACTACCGACTACAAGTTAGACCTGATACATCACAAATCCATTCATCCAAAACAGCAAATGTCTGAACCACATTGGACTTAACCATAGGAGTTCAGTTCAAAGACGCCCGAGGAGCTGGAACTGCCGTCGACATACATTTGTACGTAATGGTGATTTCCTCGGACTCAAACTCGATCAACTCAACTCAACTCAACTCAACTCCATTAACAAAAAGAACCTACCTTCCAAGATGTTGTTCTGTGTAGTGATGGTGTAGAATGGCTGTGCAAATAACAACAATTCTTCTTCTCCAAGCAGGTAAGCATCTGGCCACAAGCTGGTGCATGCAAAAACATGTAAGATGCTTTCTATAGGTCCTGATTTGAGAAACACGCCGGGCTTAAGCATCTTCTCGACCGAGCCAACCAAGATCTCGCCCTTCACGTCCTTCCAGCTCTCGACGGTGATCTTCACCTTTTCTTTCGCCAACAAGCCAACATAGGCAGCGTACTGCGATGAAGAACCGTGAAATACGTTGCCCCCCACGAGCATCATCCAAGGACCTGAACAGATCATAATCATATTGAAAAGAAGACACATCAAAATGAAGGATACAAAAAAAGCAGAATTATTGCCATAATCGGATTAGAATAATCTAACAATATTGCAGAAATTTTACGTACCTTCCTTGGGATGCCGACGTCTAGAGGGCGTCGATGGAGGTGCGGAGGTGCAGCGGTCCCCTGTAGAGGTGCGCCGGCCGTCCATGGAGCTTACGGGTTAGGACTACGAGCCCAGATGAACTGTGAGAATGAAAGAGACATACCCGTGTATTTATACAATTATATATTTTCTATCGGTAAGAAAACAGAATACCGTTAGTAATAAAAACATCTGTAGAAGCCGAATGGTTCTATCGGCAAAACAAATATTACCGATAGGAATTTTTGTACATACTCTATCGGTCTGTACGTACATTGCCGATAGAATATTACTAGTTGTAGAAGGCCAACAGTTCTAAGATATTTTGTGCAATATTCTACCGGTATAAACATGCATTACCGATAGAATAAAACTATTAGAAGACGAACAGTTCTAAGCAATTTTCTATATATTCTAACGGTAAAAGAATCCATTACCGATAGAATAAAAATATTTGTAGAAGGTCAACTATTCTATCGGCGAACTACATATTGCCGATAGGAACTTTTAATATATTCTGTCGGTATATTCATATAGTAGCGATAGAATAAGTCTAGTTGTTGAAGTCGACCAGTCCTATCGGCGCACAACATTCTTCCGTCAGTACTTATGCATCTCTTCTAACGGCAAATATGTTCATCACCGCTAGAGTAAATCATACTATTTATTCTATCGGTAAGTTTCTTAGAAACCGATAGGGAAAATACATCCGTCGGGCTTTTTTGCCCACGAGGCACATTTTCTATCGGTTTTGTGCTGTTTCGCTAATAACCGATAGAAGATAGGGGTTAGTAGACTGCATTTCTGTACTAGTGATTGTTAAGCTCTTAAGAATGAAGTCAATGTTCACACATATGCCAAAAAATTTTCTAACAGGACCATGCAAGGGAGTATATATACTCCCCTCAATAAATATAGCCGTTACAAGCCGTTGGAGGAAAAAGATCACCTGGCGGTCAGACCGCAGGTATAAGCCCGGTCATACCGCCGCAATTACAACGGCATTAAACAGGCGCAATAAATGCTCACTTACCCATGTCAGGCACTCTCACGGTCAGACCGGAGCCAACGGCGGTCAGACAGTGAACCCATCCAGAAGCAACATCATTTCTGGACACAATTTACGGTCAGGCCAAAAACCTCAGTCAGACCGGCTAGACGGTCAGACCGCAGTACAAAATCTCGGTCAAACTGGTTTAGCTTATGCTCGACATGCAGGGCGTCGCCCGGGAGGTGATCGAGCATAAGCTTGCCGTGACCCCCGTAATGATGTTTACGCGCCTTTGGGAGGTTTGGGAGGGGAGTTCTTCAGCTGAGCCCCTTTCCTGTGCTTGCCTTTGCTGCTCCCCCACAGTAGCAGGGAGAGCTGGTAAAGCTGGCAAGGGGGGCAAGGAGGCAAAGCTCCCTCCCGCCTGCTGCTGGTCGGGAAACACGGCGAAGTGCTGTAGGAGCTGGTGGCACTCTTGGGTAGCGTGGGTATTTGACTTGTGGAAGGCACACCACAAGTTGGCTGTGCCCTCCTTGCCTTCCCTAGGGTGCCCTTCACGACTGCGGGACGGCTGTCCCCCCCCATAGCCTTTCGACTTAGGGAAAGGGTGATTGCCCTTTTTGCCATCTAACAAGCTGCCTCCGCCCTCGAGGACAAAGGTGTCCCGAGGCCGTGGCTCACTATGATCGCTCCTCCTAGGACGCTTGTTGAGGGGGTCCCTGGCCTCCCTGCTGACGGGGGCAGGAGCCCCTTGGTTCTTCTTCCAGAGGTCGTCCTCCTCCGCATGGGCATATTTCTCAAGCATAGTGAAGAGCTCATCGGCGGAGGTGGGGCAGCTCTGGGAGAGCCTCCGATTGAGCTCCTCGGGGAGGATCCCGCTCTTGCACGCCTCGATGACTGTAGAGCCAGGGACATGAGCGACTTTTCTATTGACTTGTCCAAAGCGCTTGAAGAAGCTGCAGATGGTCTCTCCCGTCCTCTTACGGATGGTGTAAAGTTGTGACGAGTCCAGGGGATGCATGTAGTTCCCTTGGAAGTTCGCACAGAACTCGTGCTTGAGCTGCGTAAAGGACTTAATGGAACCGGCCCTCAGGTTATAGAACCATGAGCGGGCGATGCCAGTGAGGTAGAGGGGAAAGACGTTGCATTGCACCGTCTCATCCCCCCAGCCGCCGATATAGCTATGGAGTACACCTGCACAAATTTGTAAAGGTCGGCCTCTGTCGACGATTCGGACTCGGGGTCCTTAGCCGAACTTATGCAAAATTTGTAAGTAGTGAGACTTTTCAGGATGTCCCTCTGGGAAGGTATGTAGAATTATGGAGAACTGGAGCATAGAGAAGTTTATTAAGGTTCGGGCCCTCGATGGTGGGAGTAATAGCCCTACATCCTATTGTGATTTCACTATATGTAGTAAAAGAGTTACAAAGTGATGGGAAAAGATCTTCACCAGCGAAGATTTTCCCTATATGATTGTACAAAGTGAAGCCTGGAAGGCTTATGAAAGCTATCTAGTCTAGGCTATTGTCTTGGTTGTGTATTCAGTTGAGATGTCACATATCTCATGGATGAGATGCGATCCTCCGATCCCTTGTTTGATGCACCATGCTGCCCTTTTATAATGGTCGAAAGAGCGCCAAGTCGTAACGGCATCAAACGGTTGCTTGGATGTGGTTTAGGCAACCGCTCTTAACCCCCACGCAGGTTTAACACGTGTTATTCGTGGATAACCGCATGTATTAACCTCCTAACGGTTGTTCGTCTATGTGGATGAATCTTCGGGATACTTGGGATATTCCTGCTACAGGGACAGATTAATCCCACATTCCCTGGTCGGAAGTGCTCTGACCGCGCGATGTTGGCTGACCGCGCAACATCTTCAGCCTTCTGTCCGCGTATAGCATACGAACCCCTGACAGTGCACTAGCTGCGATCTGATCGCCTAAAGCCTGCGACCTCAGGCTGGTACCTCTCAGAATGACTTGAGTTCGCACCACCAGGCACGTGTCTGGCTCGAATCTATCCTGAACCAGTTGTACATTTATTTGAACTGACTCGAGTGTCAATCCTCGTCAGCTAGCCCCCAAATTCAAAGAAAATGAAGGAACGTGTTTATTTCGAATTTCAAGACATACATCGGATTTTTAACCCAATGCTTCAAATCCCCCACTTAGTGGCGCACTAAGTGTGGCGGTTGGTTCCCCGATACGGGCTCTAGGTAATATGTGACGGGTAATGATGGCGCTGTTGAAACATTTTTTAACCTGAGGTGAAATTGTAAATGCTTTTAAAACTTGAGGCGCTCGGAAGGCGAACCGTCACCCTGGCGGCTCTAAATACCGAAGCCTTCGAATTACAAAGCTTCACAACTTCTCCTCTTGGCTACGTTTCCTTTGAAGCTACCTTCATCCTTCTCCTCATACACTCCCTGATGGTAGACCACAACATCATCGAGATTGAAAGTGATGAAGAGGAAGTTTTCGAGCAAGAGTCACAGATGCCCGAAGATCTATCTTCTTCAAGGAAGAAGCCCAAGGTTGACAAGGGATTCTCCAGCAAAACAAAGGGGAAAGACGCATCACCGTTCTTTCTTCCTTCTGTTCCTCTAGTTCTTCCTATCCATGCACCTCGGCAGGTCGAACTTTCATCTCCACCTTTGGAGGGATGTTCTTCTCAGTTTTCTCCATTTCATCCCAATACTCCCCGTTTTTGTTTGGGTGATCGATTTTCTGGTCGGCAAGCGGTGACTCCCTGACCAGATGACCCTCAACTTGGGTTGGGGAAGCAATCTTATGGTGGGAAGGTTGCACTTCCACCATCCAGTGATCATCCTCTTTTGTCGAATGATCTACCTTTCCAGGATGCCTATATCAACCCGCCTCTTGCAAGGATTGGTAATTACTTCTGTCTCCCTTTGCTTGTTTGTCATAGTTAGTAAAACTAACATTTGCACATGTAGGAGACGAAAATCGTTGGAGCCCCCAGCGACCAGCCTACTGAGACTCCACCTCCTTCCCTCGAACAGACTCTCCAAGGGGAAAAAGAGGCCCTGGAAAAAAAGACCGAAGAGATGTCTTCTGCGATTCTGCACCTGGCAGAATGTTTTGAAAGATCCCATGAAGAGGCACGCCAGTTTCATCAGGAGAGAGACCACGCTCAGCAATAGCGAGAACTCTCCAATTTGATCAGGAACAATAGTGCATCTCTTGTTAGGGATGATGTAGATAGGCTTAGATTAGTTGGTAGTTCTCTGGGGGTTGTTAGTGTAGATCCTACTGACAACAACATGTCCCTAAGAGAACTCTGCAAACTTCTTTTGGATCAGGACGACGCTCTGGTCGCCGGTATCCCTTTTGTATGTAAAGAATGTCAGAAATGAAGTTTTCTTTTTCTTCACATTACATGAATATTCTTTACATCTTCTGTGCGAAAACATGGCCATAAGCAATGTCTTTACGACCACTCATACACAGGAAAACTTCGATTCTGCGATCAGAATTGCATTTTATCATTGTATCGCGACCAGCACTGACTCTATGATCAGACTTAAGGCCGCAGTTAGAACCGAGGTTCAATTTGAAGGATTACAGCGATCAGAATCGAAACTCGATCAAATCATCACTTCGATTAGAATCAGAGCTTAGTCGAAGACATGGTTCCGACCATACCGTAATCTAATCAAAACATATCCGTACGTCCAAAAACTGGGTCATAAGATATTTTCATGAAAGTTTTCAAGACACATGAAGGAAAATGTCCTTCGAAAACCCTTCAAAAACTTTTCATGTTTTTGTATCTTCAAATCATGAAACAAAGAAGTCCTTTTGTTTCAGATCCAATACCAAGAAACTTAACGGGTCCGCCAGAAATAGTATCCATTATGGGAAATGAATAAAATATTAAGTGGAACGTTTGAGTGGAACATTACTCATAGTAGTGCGCCTCCTCGGGTCTATAAAAGGAGCAGTTTACTTCTTGAGGAAGCCACACGGCCAAAAACCCTTCCTCAATACTTCCGCCGCACAAAACCCTCATTCTCCACAGCCTTCATCTTCCCCAAAGTTGCCAACTTTTCTCCCGATTTCTCACAAGAAATGGCGTCCTGGAGAAGATCGGTCCACCACTCCGAGGAGAGTCTGATGGCTTTGGAGAAGGTGGAGATCCTTCCTCCGTGGCTGCTAATCAACTGGCGGCCCGCGGAGAAGGACCAGGAAACCCCAGTCGTCGGAGAGGGCGAACTGGTGGTCTTCGAGGAGTACATGCGCTACGGGTTCCGATTCCCTGAGAGTCGGTTCCTGAAGGACATTCTGGAGCATTAGGGATTGGAGTTGATAAATCTCCACCCGAATGCAATCTTGATCCTGGCGGTGTTCCAGCACCTGTGTGAAGCCTACGTCGGAGTGTATCCCAGGGTGGATCTCTTCCGGCGCTTCTACTATTCGGCGTGGTCGAAGAGCGCCAACACCGCCGGATGCATATACTTCCGGATGAGGGAGAAGAAGGATTATCCCTTCCCACCCCTGCGAGATTCGGTGCACGGGTGGCACCAGAAATGGTTTTACTGCACCCCTCCGTCTCAGAGCGGATTGTGGTTTGAGAACTCGCGGCCGGAGAAGCCGAGCGAGTTGGACTCCCTCCCTGCGATGAATACTGAGTTCATGAAGCACGCCGAGGTGATTCTTCACTTGGTCCAACAGGGACTAACGGCTCGTAACATCATTCGTGACTTTGTGAAGAATCGGGTGAGCCCCCTGCGTGAAAGGGCTCATCCGGCTTGGGAGATCAAGTCCATGGTAGACAACACCCTGGACTACAATGACGGTAAGCAATTTCGACACCGAAACCTCATACTCCTGTTATATGCTTTCTAATTGGTATTCTGGGAACAGTCCTGCCTTTCTCCGAGATCAAGAGGCGGACAAATTACCTTCTTAGGGCCTACAGTGCTGAAGTGGAAGGCCCCAAGGGATCGCCTCGTCCAAAGAGCTTGGTTCACGCCGGCGACGACCTCAAACAGGAGCGCCGAAAGGTATGTCACCTTTCACTTAGCTCCTATTCGTAGGTCTCATGTGTACTCAGTACTGACAAGTTTGTCGGGACGAAACAGCTATTGGGGAGATTCGCCGAGACGACGTTCCCGAGTGAAAACGTCGGTTTCCTGGGAAAGCCAACAGTAAAGAACGTGAAGAAGATCTCCTCAAAGTCCAGGACGAGGAATCCTGCTCCCAAGAAATCCAAGCAAACTCTTGGGGAAGGGCCTTCACGGAGCACTCCTCCTACCGCAAGGAAAACTGCGGTAAGATATCACGTACCTCCTGTTCTTCCAGGTACAAACTGGAATCATTTCTTCGTCGTACAGGGCGAGAGGAGCGAGGAGGAGGAAGACGACGTTCCCCTGATCCGCCGGAGGAGGAAAGTAGCAGACTCTCCATCCGGCGAGACTCCACCTCGTCTTGTGGAAACAGAAGCACCCGCAGCGGACCCGCGGCCACCGGGAGTCCCGTGGTCGCGGGTGAGATTCCTGCTCCCGAAGCCCCATAGGCTTCAGGGTCAGTTGCTTCTCCCTCCCTGGTCGAAGGGACTACGGTAAGACTTCCTCATGGTCTTAACTTATCAATTTCAACTGTACGTGCGTTTACCGGACTTACACTCATACAGGGAGAAGAACTTCCCCCTGAAACTCCTGTGAGTCCCAGGGGGGCAAATCCTCCACTCTTGCGGACAGGAGAGGAGGTGACAGAACAAGACCCCGCGACCAACACCAAGGTCGCGGATGGGATGCCGGCTCCAGCAATTCAGTAGCACCCAGGCCTTCGGGCGTATCCCTGTCAACCGAACAGGCTACCCCGGTATGAATCCTTACCACTTGGGTTTTTATCATTCCTTATGCATATGCTTACAGGAGAACATACATAGGGAGAAAAAGCTTTGTTCACGAAGAGGAAAACCCGAGTGGACAACGATTGTCCTTTCTCTCTCGGGGAACCACCTTCGAAATCCCAGAAGTTAATGGGATTTCAACTGAGGTAAGAATCCTGGTTGGTTTTGCTTTGATTGGCGACCATCAATGTGATCGTCCACTCCAATTTTCTTCGTAGGCGTAAAGACGTAGCACCGAGCCCTTCAACCGCCCCGGGGAGGGTTGAAGTCGCTACCGGTGCTGAGGCCTCCAGTGAGGAACGCTCTGTCCCTCTGGTCCAGGAAGTCGTCCGGACCGTCAGGGATGAGTCGGGCGCGGAGACACAGTTGCAGGCAACAGAACTTGCGACTGAGGGCTAGCAGGCACATCCACCTGCTGCTCCTGTCGAGGGCGTGACGGGTCCCTCGACCACACTTCCCGCCATCCCGGAGGATAGTTCATTTCGGGAGTATACAGAGGTATGACGAACATCTCTTATGGTACCTGAATTGTGCATAGGACACAACTGACGCGCTTCTCTTTGTATTACAGGAACTATCCCGTGTAACGGCCAGATCGATCGCTATGGTGGCAAGCATCGAGGCCATACAAAAAGAGAGAGACTGCTTACGCAAGTAAGGATAAATGACCTCCAATTTGTATAGATACAAATTCGTTATCACAACCACCTTTTCTGTCACAGGGAGGTCGCTTCTCTGAAGAGGGGCCTGACCACTCACAAGCTCATGTCGATCTCCATGGTTTCGAAGCAAGAGGTCGAGCTTAATGACCTACAGTCACAGCTCTCTGGTAAGTCGATTCCCGACTAGGAAGACTTGACTTCATAGTTTAGACTGTCAGTAACAATCTTCTTACTGCAGCGCAAGCAAGTCAAATAAAACGGCTTGATCAGGACATGGCGGTCCTCCAGCTCTCCATTAACTCTACCCGAAAGGCGAACAGAGACCTGAGCCAATCCATCTTCAAAAAGCTAAAGATGGTGGCCCGTCTCCTAAGGGCTGATGTGGTTGAGACCACAAAGGACGACCTCAGTTCGAGCGACTGGTCTACACTGGTCGTGGCCCAAGCAAAGTCACTTCTCGAGTATCTTCCTGAAGATACACGGCGACGGCAAGAGGCGATCAGAACCAGGGTTCGATCAGCAGCCTCCGCCATTCTCTGCCGATTTCGTCTCCACCATGGCCCAGATATGGATCTGAATCCACTGGTGGGAACGGTAGAGATCGAGAGTGAAGAGCAACTGGAGGCAATCATGGAGGAAGTCAATCCCCTTGTAGATAGACTCCTGACCGAGCTCGGGATTGTGTAATCCCTACAATTGTATAGATATAACCTGTAGAATGCAATGCATGTACTGATCGATTTTGAAAGAAAGTATATATATATTTTTTGTTGTTTCATACTATAAGCATATCCCCCTAGCCCCCGCCTGTGATTATAGATACTGAAGGCTTAGTATTATAAACACAGGAGAAGTACGAGTGCAACAGCCAGGGATGTGCGATCAGACCAACAATTATGATCAATGCAACGCCTAACCTTGTTGCAAACCGGCAACCACTCAGGCGACCAAGGACATACTAGCAAGCCCCGTATGCGTTGAGAAACGGCTTATTTAGGAGTGACTTGTCTAGAAGTGGTCGTGAGATCGGCCAGCGAATCCGATTAGAACGTTGTAGTGATGTAACCGTCGGCGACCAGGCCCCGAGTCAAGTTTGTAACGTATGGGCATGAAGGGAGATGTTCATCGTATGAAACCAAAAGACTTTTTGTTTTATGAAAAAATGGTAATTGAACAGGAAAAGGGATTGAATACTTACACGTAAAACTTGCGTAGTTGATCGATGTTCCAAGTATTGGATAAGATTCGACCATCCTCCATGGCTAATCACGCTGATCCTGGTCGCGGCACCGAAACAACAGTGTAAGGGCCTCCCCACTATGGGGAAAATTTGTTGCGATTAGATTGGTCTTCAATTTTTTATAAAACCAGATCGCCCACGTGAAGACTATGGGGTCGTACCCTTTTGTTATGGTACTTGCGCAAAGCTTGCAAGTATACCACGGACTTGATCAAGGCACGATCACGCCTTTCTTCCAAGAGGATGAGATCCTGTGATCGCTATTCGGCCCGATCAACTCGTTCGAATTGCTCTGTCCGAACAGATCCAATACTAACTTCCATAGGCAGCACGGCCTCAGCCCCATAGACCAGATGGAAGGGCGTCTCACCGGTGGCTCGACTAGAGGTAGTTCGTAGTGCCCATAGAATGGTGTAGAGCTCGTCTGCCCAAGCCCCCGAGCGAGTCTTCAGGTGATCAAAAACACGTTTCTTGATGCCTTGCAATATCTGCCCGTTGGGCCGTTCCACGGCACCATTGCTCTGTGGATGTTCCACAAAAGCAAAGCACACCTTGGTCCCAATCTGATCGCAGTAGTCCAGAAAAAGACCACTAGCGAACTAAGAACCATTGTCTATGATGAGACAGTTTGGAACACCGAATCGAGCGACAATGTTCTTATGAAAGAACTTTTGCGCTGCTGATGTGGTAATATTTCGTACCGGTTCAGCCTCAATCCACTTCGCAAACATGTCAATAGCTACGAACAGAAACTTGTACCCATTGACCGCTTGTGGCATAGGACCGACAATATCCATCCCCCAGACCGCAAAAGGCCAAGCAAGGGGAATGGTTTGTAACGCATAGGCAGGTTGATGAATGTAACATTCTGAGTTTTGGGGTGAAAAGTTTCTTTCTTAAAAATCATGCATGCATATGTCTCTTCTAGATCAACCAAATCAGCCTCAGCTTTATTCTGTTCTAGCCCTAAAATCTCCAAATCTATCCTGTGACCCCAAGTCAAGATCTGAATTGCCAGATTTGATCTATCAGTTATCCTAAATCTAAAAGCCTTCAGAACCCAGATTCAATTCTATCCCTAACTTCCAGAATTATCAACTCTTTTCTGTTTTCGAAAACAGAATATCTGTTATTACCTTTTACCCTAAGTTTCAGAAATTCAGATTTAATCAAAATCTTAGCCAAGTTCAGACCAGATTATTCCTGAATTATGATCAAGGGTATGCCAATACCTTAATCCAAAAAGTTGGCAGCCAGATTTCACCATCTGAATCTTTTTCGCAAATCAGTCCAAGAGTATCGCAGATCAGTTCTTTTTCCAGTTTTTCTAAAAGCCAGAAAAGGCAAAATATTGCAAATCATCTCCAAATTCAAACCTGATTCAGGGAACACCTCCCAAATGCTTTTCAATACAAATTCTTCTTTTATGAGTATCTCAAAATCAAACCCTAAATCCCAGAATTCGAGATCAATAAGTTTCAGACTTATTTTACCCTAATCTACTCTGTTTTCAGTTCATATCAAAAGACATCCAAATGTCTCAAATTTTATCTTCAATCTGTGCCAAATCATTTGTGGAATTAAGTATACCAAAACAGCAGAATCAAAATCAGATCAAACCTTCCAAATCTCCAGATTTACAGTTCAGTCCAAATCAAGAATTGGAAATTGCAATTAAGCCCAAATTCGACCAGGACAGCAGCTGTTGTGCACGACCAGAGATAGCCGTGCAATTTCGCCGCGCTTGCTCGCCGCCGGTGAGGCTTCGCCGCACTTGTGACCATGCATGCCGGTGCGCACGTGTCCTCGCTCCAGCCGTGTCGTGGCAGCGCCACTGCAGCGTCGACGACCAGCGCATGCTCGCGCGCGCGACCAGCAGCCTTTTGTCAGCAATTCACTGCCACGTTGCCTTGCCGCGCCAATGTTGTCGCCACCGCTTGCTCCAGCTTGCCATGTCCCGATGAACCGACATGATGATCAACTGCAGAACCATTGTCGCCGTCGCATCACCGGTTAATGCTATGTCTTCGCCGCTGATGCGCCTGCACGCAACCAGTCAACTCACAGCAACCAATCTCTTCATTGTTCCCCTTTGCCATCTTCGCCGAGCCTATATAAGCACTCCTGTGCTCAGCAGTTTCCTCCACACATCACCAGGACTTAACCAATTTCCAAGTTTCACCGCTGCAGTCGTCTTCTCCGGCAAGCCATCGAAGAGCTTCACGGTGATAGCTCATTCCACATCATCTCTTGCCAAATTGACAGCATCTGCCAAATTACCTCGAATTAGCTTTCGATCCTGTGGAAGAAAATGATCAGTGACTCATTTTCAGCAAGCCTATGCATCAAGGCCTCCAGATTGAGCTTCAATCGAAGCTTTCCCCAATTTTGAGCTCTCCAGAAACCGGCGATCGTCGCCAGGCTTCTCCGGCCATCCTCCGGCCCATCTAATTGTACCAGAAGCTTCCCTATACCTCCTAGATGCTCTCCAAGCTTGGAATCGAGTTCATTCGACCTGTATTAAAAAGCCCCAAATGGCAGTGTTCTTCTCCGGCGTCGATCACCGGAAAACCTATTCCTGGCCATTTCAGCTTCATCCACTTTGTCATTCAGGTGTGCCTCAACCTCCTGAACATTTTTGCCTTCTAGCTCGATCTCTGAAACTGCCCAGAATTCAAGTTATAGCCATGCCAAAATCTTGTCCAGAACTGCTCCAGTGCAACTAGTTCACCTCAGTTCATCACTGAATTTCATCACTTTCTAGCCATCTTCTGCCCTAGATCCTGTTGAATGATTTGTTCCTGTTATCATTGTCTACCTCCCAGACAAAGTGGTGCATCATTTGGAGCTCTAGATCAAAAGTTATGCCAAGCCCTAGTTTCTGGCCATGTCAAGATCAATGCCAGACTATGTCAGTCAGTGGCATTAGCCCTTTTCACTCCCTTCCAGATGTGCATTTTGGGCATAACTTTGTCCCTTAGATTCCTGAGGTTGTGATCAACATTTTCTTCTTCTATCACAACTTGATTTGAGCCCTTGAATTATATTAGCCGCTAAACCCTAGTTTTTGACACTGTCCCAGTGCATGCCAGCCAATGGCATTGGCCTTGTTTACCCACTTCTGATTGTGCATTTTGAAAGCCACTTTGTCCACTGAATTTGTAGAGTTATGATCTACATTTTCTTCTACTGTCATAACTTGAGATAAGCTCTCTAGTTTTCCTTGAAGTTATGTCAGATTCTTGATCTGAATGTCAATCTGCTGACATTCGCTGTTCTTGATCAAACCAGCCACAAAACTAATGTTCTTATTGTAACCTTGAGATCCTAAGAGCATCTAACACCATCCTTAGCCAATTCCTTGAAACCCTAGATCTCAACTCAGTTCAGCTTGTAATCTCAATTATCTCCAGTATCGTTCAGTTATCCTTGTTAAGCATATCTGCATATAGATCCTAAATCATTCTAATATATAAGTAATATTTGTGTGTATTGTTTGGTTTGTCGTCGAGCAGATTCAGAAGCTGAATTTGAGGACTTCGCGGTTGACCCGTCATCGACTGCTGTTTCTTACGACGCGGAAGGCAAGTCATATCCTTGGTCATCTTGAACCTATATTTTAAATGTTGCTAAAACATAACCTTGAATATAGATAATATTGCATGTGAAAGATTGAGAATGGTTGATTTATGAATTGGCAGTACTAGACTGGTTATCTGTGAAATGTGAAATAAACAAGTTTTGAGCCATGAACTATTATATGTATTTATATACTTATATTTATGAAATAAAACCCTTAGCCGTGACCAGAAAATGGTATGGATGGCTGTAGCACTGGAGGTGCTAGACTGCAAAGGAATGCAGGCACTGAAGGTGCAGGGTTGTGGATGGTCTGGTCACTGGCATATAAGGACTAGAACCTTGTGTTGTGCGTCTAGTGGCATGAACAACGTGCTAACCGCAAGCCTGGTATGGGACAGGCCTGAACAAGTACTTATGTGGATCGTACATGAAACCCCTGCATGAGATGTGTTGTGATGATTGACTTGGAGGCTGACTCCTACTATCACTGAAGGTGATCTGATATTTGACCCAGTAATGGGAAAATGAGGTGGGGTGGAGGTTATGATACAGCCTACCACATCTGTGTTTCGCTGAGAGCCACAGGGTCAGGGGTGAATTGTAAGTGATGCATAACAAAAGTTCTTGTTATCTCCACCTTGCCACTCACACATGGTTGTGAGGAGGGGTCTAATCATTTTGTTATGATAGGATGGGCTTGAAAGTGGAATATCTTGCGGGTAAATTGGTACCTCTCTGCAGAGTTAAAAACGTATTCGAATACTCCGAGCTCCCGGGTTTTATAGGAGTCTGCTGCGGTGGATTAAATCCACGGGGTGTGACACAAGTATTATTTTCTAAATAAAATATGTTTAAATCAAGATTACCCAAATGACATGTGTTGTCATGATAAGGAGTGCTGCCGTGGGCTGTCGTGTGTCGACGTGTCGCGGTAGTGCTATAATCTAGTGAACATGAATGATGATGTTATATTATGAAAAGTGCTGCCATGAGATGAGGTATGAAAGAAAAAGATTATTTTATAAACATCCATAATTCTTGACTAGTCTAGGTTCATGTCATCACTACTATATGTATCTACTCTTACCTATGACTTGCTGAGTACGTAAGTGCTCACTCTTGCAACCTACAAATCAATAGATGGAGCCTACTGTGATCAAGATGATGGCACGGAGTACTTATTGGATCCAGAAGGAGGAGCGTCAGTCCCGTCATTTCCCTGATGTGTGTTGTTCTGTTGTCCACTTCTCTTTTGTGGGTGGGTCACCTATCTTCTGCTGTGTAGATGTTATTTTGCTAAACCATGTATGCCGTGAAGGCATTGTAATCTCCTTATGTAATATCAAGGCCAGCAGGCCACACTGCTTAACTATTTTGTAAGTTACTCTGTTGCAATGTGATATACTCCTGTGCTTGACTTATCCTGGGACGTCAAGGGTATGTGTATGCTATGCATATATGGGACTAGCTGCAGCGAGCTAGGTCTCTACAGGAGTAGTCGTAGTCCCAGTCTCGGGGCGCGACAAGAAAAGTTGGTATCAGAGCAACATGAGAACTTGACTGTAGGACGACACCTTTAGGGATTGGCCGTGCCAGGAAGACGTAATTTATTTAGAAAACTATTTGATGAAAATTGTATTTTGATAAAAACAATGAGCTTTGTAGCTCTTGAAAACTTTTATTTCAAAATTTTATTTGGATTTTCTAAAATTCGGTAAGATTGTGAGAGTGCGTTCTGTTTTTTTTTTCAGAGTGTCTTAGGGGTTGGTGTAGATAGAGCTAGTGATGCTCTTGATAGTTTTGTGATTCGCTGTTGCTTTGCAATGGTTAACTTGTGTATTATGCCTAGTAGCCTAAGTATTTCATGCACTAAAGTAGTTTGCATTATTTTCTGCATTGTTGTCTTAGTTGGCCCTAGATAGTTAGATCAGCCCAAACTTCTTTTTCAGAGCTACCATGGTCAATACAAGAGGAAGATCTCAATGCAGTGGAGAAGACGGGGAACAGACTCCTCAGGAAGAAGATATTATGACAAGAAACCCCTTGTTTCAGCAAGAACCTCAGAGTTCCAATCCTCCACAGAAGGAAAATACAGAGGGAGAAGATCGGAAGAGAAGAATGCCTCAACAACTGCAACCACAACTAAACTCAACTAGAAGGAGAATCCCTACCAACTCTAGTTTTCAACCATCATACCAAACTTCCAGACCAATAAGAATGAGGTGCCCCAATTGCAAAGGAAATCACCTTCAAAAGAACTGTCCTCACGCGAGTGTCAAATGTTTTCATTGCAAACAGCATGGGCATCGCAAAGAATTCTGTCCCTGGATCCAATTCCCTAGACCCATAGCCATATCTCAAGCAAAGATACAGTCAGTAGCACCTAGAACAACACCACTGCAGAACCCCAAGAGAAAAAGAGCCATATTTACCAGAAGCAAGGGAAACCCTTATATGAACACTCAATGTTATCACTGTTGGCAGCGTGGACATCATAGAGAATTTTGTCCTTGGACCCGGCTTCCACCATCTATTGCCAGATTACAGACAGGAACACAACCAGAAGCACCCAGAGTACCAGTGCCACCAGCACCGAAGCCTAAAGGAACTCCACCAGGAAGAGGAGGGAACATGGCTAATCGAGGAAGAGAAAGAGGTAGAGCACCAACTGCAACCCAAGGAGGAAGATTAAACTATACTTCAATTCAAGAAGCAGGCTACGCCACCGACATTCTTCTAGGTAGATTCCTGATTCAATTTGCATCTGTCTTAATATTGTTTGATCCTGGTGCTACAAATTCATTCATGTCAAGAGCATTTGCATCTGAAGTTGAAATGCATATAGAGCAAGTACCACTAGAGTACTCTATGGTTATACAAACTCCAGGGGCTAGATTATCTGTCTACTCGATCTGCCCAAATGTAACCATCATTATAGAAGGGGTAGAATTTGAGGCAAATCTACTAGTTCTAGAACTGCAAGGTCTAGACATTATTTTGGGAATGGATTGGTTGTCCCAACATAAAGGCCTAGTAGACTGTGAAGAGAAAACTCTTAGTCTTGTCAGTAGCCAAGGGGAGAGAGTTCTATTCTATGCAGAAAGATCATCAGTCAGGGAACCACTAAGATCTGTTCAAGCATTGCAAAAATTATGCCTGGAACAAGTGCCCGTAGTGCAACAATATCCTGATGTGTTTCCAGAAGAACTTCCGGGAATGCCACCTGGCAGAGAAATAGAATTAAGTATTGAGCTTAAACCAGGAGCAACACCTATAGCAAAACATCCCTATAGGATGCCAGTTACAGATTTGGAGGAGCTCAAGAATCAACTCGAAGACTTGGAAAACAAGGGATTTATCAAACCCAGTACTTCGCCATGGGGAGCCCCAGCTTTGTTTGTGAGGAAGTAAGACGGAACTTTACGAATGTGTGTAGATTACCGAGCTTTGAATGAAGTCACTATTAAGAACAAGTACCCATTACCAAGAATTGATGACTTGTTCGATCAACTTCAAGGAGCCAAAGTATATTCCAAGAGTACGGAAGAACATGAGCAACATTTACACCTAATCTTGGAAAGGCTACGAGAGAGGCAATTTTATGCCAAGTTTGACAAATGTGAATTTTGGATGTCAAGAATTTCATTTCTTGGACATAAGTGTGAGATCTTTACAGATCATAAAAGCCTCAAGTATATTTTCACACAGACGGAGCTCAACATGCGTCAACGACGATGGCTGGAATTGATCAAAGATTATGATCTTAGTATTCAGTACCATCCAGGGAAAGCTAATGTAGTGGCCGATGCCTCAAGCAGAAAAGTTTACAACCTACAAGGAATGGTTATGTTGAAGAACCCTTACCTACAACAAGAGTTGCAGAATCATCAAGTGGAGATAGTACTGCAGGGAACGGTAGCTACTTTAACAGTAAAACCTCAACCTGAAGAACAGATAGGAAACGCCCAGAAGGAAGATTAAGAAATTTGTAAGATCAAGAGTCGAATCAAGTTAAGAAAGGCTCAAGGCTTTACTAAAGATAACCAAGGAATTGTATGGTATCGAGAAAGAATTTGTGATCTCAAGGAAATAATTCTCCATGAAGCTCATAAAACTCCATACTCAATACACCCTGGTAACACAAAGATGTATCAAGATTTGAAGACCAAAATTTTGGTGGGATAATATGAAGAGGGAGATTGCAAAATACATTGCGAACTGTGATACATGTCGACGAGTTAAAGCAGAACATCAGAAAATAGTAGAAAAGCTACAACCTCTACCAAAACCATTATGGAAATGAGAATAAATTGGTATGGATTTCATTACAGGATTACCTAAAACTCAAGGAGGATATGATTCCATATGGGTTATTGTGGAATAGACTGCATGAAACCCTAGGAACCCAGCTGGATTTCAGTACTGCATATCATCCGCAAACAGGAGGACAGACAGAAAGAGTCAACCAAATCCTAGAAGATCTTCTAAGAGCTTGTATACTAGATTATGGAGCATCATGGGACAAATGTTTACCATTTGCAGAGTTACATATAATAACAGTTATCAAGCTAATTTACAGATGGCACCATTGGAAGCTTTATATGGACATAAATGCAGAACCCCATTGCATTGAAATGAGCTAGGAGAACAAAAGGTCATAGGACCAGAGATAGTAGAAGAGGCAGAAGCTCATGTCAGACTCATCAGAGAAAGGTTGAAAATGGCAAAATCACGACAAAAGAGTTATATAGATAATCGATGGAGAGAATAATTATTTGAACTAGGAAATTTTATGTATCTCAAGGTCACATTTTTCAGGGGATTACCAAGATTCTAAGGGAATGAAAAGTTATCTTTAAGGATACATTGGACCATTTAAGATAATCAAGAGAGAATGAGAAACATCCTATGAACTGGAATTACCTGTGAGATTAACAGGAGTACACGATGTGTTTCATGTCTCGCAGCTCCGAAAGTGTTTGGAAGAGCCTACTGATCAGATAGATGTACAAGATGTACAATTACAGAAGAATATCACTTATCTTAAGCACTCAATCAGAATCCTAGCATGAATGTCAACTCAGAAAGAAGAAAATCATATTGTGTAAAGTTCGGAGAGAAAATCATTCATGACAAGAAGCTACTTGAAAGAAGGAAGAGAAGTTTCAGTGAAACCTATCTCTATTCTTATCTTTCCTTGCTTTAGGTAAATCTCGGGGCGAGATTTCTTTAAGGAGGGTAGATCTGTAACATTCTGAGTTTTGGGGTGAAAAGTTTCTTTCTTAAAACTCATGCATGCATATGTCTCTTCTAGATCAACCAAATCAGCCTCAGCTTTATTCTGTTCTAGCCCTAAAATCTCCAAATCTATCCTGTGACCCCAAGTCAAGATCTGACTTGCCAGATTTGATCTATCAGTTATCCTAAATCTAAAAGCCTTCAGAACCCAGATTCAATTCTATCCCTAACTTCCAGAATTATCAACTCTTTTCTGTTTTCGAAAACAGAATATCTGTTATTACCTTTTACCCTAAGTTTCAGAAATTCAGATTTAATCAAAATCTTAGCCAAGTTCAGACCAAATTATTCCTGAATTATGATCAAGGGTATGCCAATACCTTAATCCAAAAAGTTGGCAGCCAGATTTCACCATCTGAATCTTTTTCACAAATCAGTCCAAGAGTATCGCAGATCAGTTCTTTTTCCAGTTTTTCTAAAAGCCAGAAAAGGCAAAATATTGCAAATCATCTCCAAATTCAAACCTGATTCAGGGAACACCTCCCAAATGCTTTTCAATACAAATTCTTCTTTTATGAGTATCTCAAAATCAAACCCTAAATCCCAGAATTCGAGATCAATAAGTTTCAGACTTATTTTACCCTAATCTACTCTGTTTTCAGTTCATATCAAAAGACATCCAAATGTCTCAAATTTTATCTTCAATCTGTGCCAAATCATTTGTGGAATTAAGTATGCCAAAACAGCAGAATCAAAATCAGATCAAACCTTCCAAATCTCCAGATTTACAGTTCAGTCCAAATCAAGAATTGGAAATTGCAATTAAGCCCAAATTCGACCAGGACAGCAGCTGCTGTGCACGACCAGAGATAGCCGTGCAATTTCGCCGCGCTTGCTCGCCGCCGGTGAGGCTTCGCCGCACCAGGATTTACTAAGACCGCTCCAGCCCCCGAGTGTTGAAAACTACGGGAGCCGTCGAAGTACATTGTCCAGTGATCGGGGCATTCCAATTCCTTGGACACTTGCACGGGTGGCTCAGGGTTGGTCCATTCGACCACAAAATCGGCCAAAACCTGAGACTTAACCACCATGCAGGGCGTGAAATGGACATCAAAAGCACCGAGTTCGACCGCCTATTTGGCAATTCGACCAGATTTCTCTGAATTTCGGACAATATCCCCCTGAGGAAAAGAGGAGGGTACTGTGATTTTGTGAGCTTGGAAGTAATGTTGTAGCTTACGGGAAGCCATCAGTAGCGCGTAAAGTATCTTCTGGACCTCAGGGTATCGCTCCTTAGGACCATGAAGTACCTCGCTTACATAGTAGACGGGTGTACGTATTCCTTCCCTATCCGCGATCAGGACAGCACTGACCGCGTGCAGGGTGGCCGCCAAATAAAGAAGTAATGGTTCTCCTTTGTCTGGAGATACCAAAACTGGCGGACTGGATAAGTATGTCTTTACCTCCTGAAATGCTTTTTCGGCCTCATCGAACCATGTGAAATTGTGATGCTTCCGCAAAGCTTTGAAGAAAGGTAATCCCCTTTCGCCTAGTCGCGATATGAAACGACTTAAGGCCGCCATGCGACCAGCCAGGCGTTGAACATCTTTCATGGTCGAGGGCGACCTGATCTGTTCAATGGCCCTGATTTTGTCAGGATTGACTTCAATGCCTCTGGAACAAACAAGGAAACCAAGAAGTTTTCTTGAAGAAACCCCGAAAGAACATTTCTCCGGGTTCAATTTTATTCCAAAGCGATTTAGATTACAGAAGGTTTCCACGAGATCGTCAAAATGAGACAATCTCTTGGTACTTTTTACAACCAAGTCGTCTACATATGCTTCGAGATTACGCCCTATCTGGGAAAGAAAGGTCTTTTGCATCAAGCGCTGGTACGTGGAACCTGCGTTCTTGAGACCGAACGGCATTCTGACGTAGTAGTAGGTGCCGAACGGGGTGATGAAGGCAGTTTTCTCTTCATCTTCTTCTGCCATGCTAATTTGATGGTATCCTGAGTAAGCGTCCAGGAAGCTCATCAGTTCGCAACCCACGGTTGAGTCGACCAACTGGTCGATGCGGGGAAGGGGAAAGTCGTCCTTCGGACAGGCACTGTTGAGGCTAGTGTAGTGAACACACATGCGCCACTTGCCATTTGACTTGCGGACCATGACCGGATTGGCGAGCCATTCCGGGTGATCGACCTCGCGAATAAACCCAGCTTTTAGGAGTTTGTCCAACTCCTCTCGGATGACTTCTTGTTGGTCGACAGCAAAACGCCTGAGCTTTTGCTTTATCGGTCGCTGTCCAGGTCGAATTGCTAACCTGTGCTCGATTACTTCCCTTGGGACACCGGGCATGTCGGATGGTTTCCACGCAAACACATCTGCGTTAGCCAGGAGGAAAGTAATGAGCTCGAGTTCCTATTTGTCATCCAGGCCTGATCCGACCCGAATTGTCTTGGATGGATTATCTGGGTACAAAGGAACCAGTTTGAGTTTCTCATTTGGTCGAGGAGCAGCCTTGATCGCGTTGGTGGCGAGAGTGGCGACCTGAGCGTCTCGGAGGGGAAGCTGGTCGACCATCTCCAGAGATAGCCGGTCACACGTTAGTGCCACGTTGCGACTGCCTTGGATCGAGATGACACCTTTGGGGCCAGGTAATTTGCCGCACTGATAAGCATAGTGCGTTGCCATCATGAACTTAGCAAGAGTTGGCCTGCCAAAGATTGTATGGTGAGCCGAATCACAATCAATTACGTCAAAAGTAACCAATTCTGTTCGGAAGTTATCTGGTTCTCCCAGTGTGACCGGGAGGACCACATGTCCCAACGGCATCATGGAGGGACCAGGAATTATCCCATAAAACGGATGGATTATGGGCTTAATTTTCAAACGAGGAATTTGCATCTCGTCGAGCGCCTTAACAAATAAAATATCCAAGGAGCTTCCTCCGTCGATCAGGACCCTTTCGACTCTCGCATTACTGATGATCAGGATAATGACCAGAGGGAGCCTCAATAGTCGAGTAAGCCCCGCAGGACAATCAGTGCGATCAAATATCAAAGGTGTATCCGACCAACGGGGGTACTGATGTTCACCAAGGGATGTCTCCGTTTGATTAACCTCTCGATAAAAGGCCTTAAACTGTCTTTTGGAAACAAAAGAGGAGGAACCTCCAAAAATAACATTAACGTGATTATGAGGTACCTGGTAAGACATCTCTTCGTCTCCGTCGGCGTCTCTAAGTCTGCATGCTTGTTCCTTAGCCGGTAAGGTTGGCATCGGTCCAACCCCCTGGTAGAAGTCATCCAACTGCTTCAACCAACTCCTGCAGTTCTTGAGGTCGTGGCCTGCGGAGTTGTGGAGTGGACACCACTTCTTGCCTTCCTGCGGATTAGTCGACTTTTCTGGCTGGTCGGCACTACAACCACCAGAAGCAGTTTTATTTTTAAATGAAGACTTGTTACCTTTGGTCGAAGGAGGCTTCTCTGCAACCGCAACCTCGCGGTACTGTCCAGAGCGATTCCTTTTTGACTTCTTCGACTTCCCGCCCGACGAAGATTCTGGCTTCTTGCTTGAATCTTCTTTCCTAGCATCCTTGAAAGCTAGTTGAGGCGGTAGGTTACCTTTATCGGCCATCCGGTTCCATTCGACTGCTTCGGCCGTGTCGGTGTATCGATCAGCTATATCAAAGAGATCGGCTACTGATCGAGGAGGATGGATGAGCAAGTCTTCGGTGAATCTCTGATATCGGACGGCATGTTTAAATGCCCTAATAACGGAGCTGTCAGATATGTTCGGGATGATATTCCTAACCCCGACAAACCTCTTTTCCTGGCTTTTGATAACAATTCTGGAAATTGCTGAGGATAGCATCGCACAGCATTTCCCAATTGTAGATGGAACCTTCGGGCTGATTAAACAATCAGGTTCTTGCCGGTCCTTCAAGGACTATAGGCAAGTAGTTGGCCATGACCCGGTCATCGCCTCCTGCAGCTTGGATGGCAGTGATATAGATTTGAAGGAACTCAGATGGATTCTGAGTTCCGTCGAACCTTTCTATGGCCCCTGGTCGAAACTTGTCCGGCCAAACGACCGCACGAAGGCCGAGCGAGAAAGCTTTACAACCAACGTAGGGACCATGAACCGTCCTGTGACCTTCGCTCGGATCGCGAGCGACCTCACGCAACGGAGAAGTCACTCGTGGTCCTAAGTGAGAGTGGACAGGGACTCGATCCCTACCACGAGAATCCTGTGCCCGCCTGGACTTGTCCTGGCGGGATGGTACAGGCGGCGGGTAACTTCGTCGACCAGAACCAGAGTGAGAAAACTCCCGTTCGCGGGAACGTGTTACCGACCGGGAAGAGGCCGTTGGGGTCGCCTCAGATGCGACCTCATCCAACCTCTCCGCCAGGATTCTGGTGAAGGCCGGTTTCTGCTCATCCGTGACCGTAGGAGGGAAATTACGCATGACTTCCGCGATAGATCGCAGTCGACCATGTGTACTTCTCCTAGGGGCACCAGGTGTTATCGTTTCTTCGTCCACCGGGAAATGTTCCAGAGGCAAAGAAGGGGTATGGTCGTGTCTACGACCACGTGATCGTCGAGAAGAACTCGGAGCAGCATTGTAACGAGCCTGCACATCTTGAAGAGCCTCTAGGGCCGTTCTGCGTAGTTCGTTGTTTTGTTGCTCGAGATCTTGATCCTCCTTCTGTTTGCATTCATGTTCTTCCCTAGCAGCCCATTGATCAGGAGTTTCCTCCGATAAGGCAGCGAACTGTCTAGGGAGAGAGGTCGCCGAGGGAGAGAACATCTCGGTTTGTTCCGAGTCGGACTCGAAATCAAAGAGACGGTGGAGGTTATCAGAGTCGAATCTCCCCGGGCTGATTTCCTGGTCGATATCATCCTTCCCCTCAGCGGGGTCATATGACAGACAGGACTCGCCCTCTAGCACATTAAGAACCTTGGTGCGTTCTGACCTTAAGCTAGTCGCCCCCTGGTGGATGGACATGACCTGGAGAGACGATTCGACCTCTGGGAGATTTTTGCCTCCAACTTCCTCCATCGGAACAGGATCACTAGGAGAAGGTATCAGAATGTGAGCGTAATCCTCGAGATCAAAATCATTCTCGAAATCATATACTCCAGCCATAGTTCAGCGAACCTCCGGATGAAAATTAGGACGCCTTGAGAAAGGCCCCACAGTGGGCACTAGCTGTCGTCGATTCGGACTCGGGATCCTTAGCCGAACTTATGCAAAATTTGTAAGTAGTGAGACCTTTCAGGATGTCTCTCCAGGAAGGTATGTAGAATTATGGAGAACTGGAGAACAGAGAAGTTTATATAGGTTCGGGCCCTCGATGGTGGGAATAATAGCCCTACGTCCTGTTGGGATTTCACTATATGTAGTAAAAGAGTTACAAAGTGACAGGAAAAGATCTTCACCGGCGAAGATTCCCTATATGATTGTACAAAAGTGAAGCCTTGAAGGCTTATGAAAGCTATCTAGTCTAGGCTATTGTCTTGGTTGTGTATTCAGTTGAGATGTCACGTATCTCGTGGATGAGATGTGATCCTCCGATCCCTTGTTTGATGCACCATGCTGCCCTCTTATATTGGTCGAAAGGGCGCCAAGTCATAACGGCATCAAACGGTTGCTTGGATGCGGTTTAGGAAATCACTCTTAACCCCCACGCAGGTTTAACACATGTTATTCGTGGATAACCGCATGTATTAACCTCCTGACGGTTGTTCTTCTACGTGGAAGAATCTTCGGGATACTTGGGATATTCTTGCTACAGGGACAGATTAATCCCACGTTCCCTTGTCGGAAGTGCTCTGACCGCGCGATCTTGGCTGACCGCGCAACATCTTCAGCCTTCTGTCCGTGTATAGCATACGAACCCCTGACCGCGCACTAGCTGCGATCTGATCGCGTAAAGCCTGCGACCTCAGGCTGGTACCTCTCAGAATGACTTGAGTTCGCACCGCCAGGCATGTGTCTGGCTCGAATCTATCCTGAACCAGTCGTGCATTTATTTGAACTTACTCGGGTGTCAATCCTCATCAGCCTCACCGTTGTAATGCTTGATATTTGGCGGGCGGTAAGGCCGTGGCCAGCGGATGCATCGGAGACGGCGGCACAGCGGCTGATTAGCCCCCTCGACCTACTTGGGAGATTCTCGCTCGCTGTCCCCTTTGACGAGAGACACACACTCATTATCATAGTCGGGGAGGGGTCCTAGCGGTTCGCCGGTGCGACAGTAGCACCTCTTCTCCTCGGGGTTAGTCGAGCTAACCTCCTGGATGTCCGGGTGTCCCCCAAAGGTGGCAGTCGCTTCCTCGGCTGGTCTTTTCCCCCAGTCGGGACAGGAGCATGGCTCACAACGACCGCGGGCCAGTGGGATTTCCGATCGGTAGTGGGAGGGGGCCTGCCCAAACTTCGTGGTGCGCATTCGCTCGACCTCCTCCCGAGTGAAGTGGGTCTGGTCTACCAGGGGAGCCCTCGGAGGCGTCCCCGGGGGAGGAGGGAGCTCATGGGCGACGGTCGCCAGCTCGGGGGAGGCTACCGGTGCATAGGACATGCCCGGTGCGAGGTGAGCGCCCGAAATGGCTACGGGGGCAGGTGTGGGGGTGGCCTAAGCCCCCGGAGCTGCCACTGGATTGGGTGCCATGGCATCCCCTGGTGCTAACCCGGGGAGGCCTCCGGGCACGTGGGCGGCCATGGATGTGGGGAAGGCTTCTGGCGGAGGGGGGAGGGGGCTGGCGGGTGGAAAGCCTCCGCCTCGGGCGCTTGCGCAGCCACCCGGGGCTCGGTGTTGGGTAATGGGGGTTCCAGACCGGATGCTGGATTGGGTCCTGGGCACAGGCCGATCTCCGAACGCGGGGAACAATCCCAGCACGTGGATGGCCCCAGATGCGGGGAAGCCCCCTGGGGCTGGAAACATTCCTGACACGGGGAAAGCTCTGGATGTTCCCGACGTAGGGGAGGTGGCCGGAAGTCCCATGAAGAACAGTGGTGGTCCTCCCATAAACGGATATGGGGGCGGGTAAGCAGGAGTTGGGGGCCGCGCTAAGACACGCAACAACTCCTCCAGCGTGTGCTGGGTACAGAGTTGGCCCTCGACGAAAGCCCCATGTAAGGGGTATCCAGGAGCCCGGACCACCGGTTGGGGGGCACTAGGCCCCGTGAGCGCGGTAGCGTCCGGCGACCCGGAAGTAGGAACACCAGCACCGGGGATTTCGGGAGTTGGGGGAAGTACCTCTCTCTGGGCGTCCTCGGCCGGTAGGGTTGTTACAGCGGCGTCTTCTTGCATGGGCGGTGCCGGATCACTGGGAGCTGCACCATCGGGATGGGAGAGGGCCTTGGCCCTCGTTCTTGGGAGAGCCATGGCGATTCGTCACGAGTCCCCACGGACGGTACGAACTGTCGTAGTATTACGAATACCACGGTAGGTTTTGGAGAAGATCCTAGCCAACAAACAATGACGCGAGCTGACCGCGTTACCGGTCACCTCCCGTTGGGCAAGCACAGAGTGACAAGAGGATTTATATAGGTTCAGGTCTCAGTGGAGACCCTAGTCCTGTCGACGTGCTCCCGATTTGAGTTGGCTGGGGAGTTCTCTCGAGGGGAGAGTGCTCCAAAGCACGCCTATTGGTTTTTTGTGTATTGATGCAAATGAATTGTCCTTGGTTACAAAAGAGTGGTACAAGGGTATATATAGGACCAAAAGAAGCAAAAATACCTAACTACCCCGGTCACAGCCGTTGGATCCGAGGGTACCGACGTCATTCCACCGGCTGAGGGGCTTGTCCTTGCTAGTCCCTGAAGCGTTCCTCACGTGACCCCCACATGACCTTGTGCAGGAGGCACTTGCGGCCTCCGCCCGGGACGGGTCATCGGGTCTCTTGTCCCCGGGCCAATGGTGGCGCCCGGGATCGGGCCACCGGGCCAAAGGCGGCGCCCGGGATAGGACCACTGGGGATCTTTGACACTGGGCAATTGACGGCGCCCGGGACTGGGCCATCGGGGCCTTTGCCACAGGGCAGATGGCGCCCGGGACTGAACCACTGGGGGCCATGGTCACTGAGCAATTGACGGCGCTCGGGGGCACTTGTCCTCGGTCCAAAGGCTGCGCCCGGGAAAGGACCACCGGGGGCCATGCTCATCGGTCAAATGTTGGGGCCCGGGACTGGGCGATCGGGGGCCATGGTCACCGGGCACATGGCGGAGCCCGGGACCTTCGCCACCGGGGACATGGCAGCGCCCGGGACCGCCCCACCGGGGGCCATGGTCACTGAGCAAATGACGGCGCCCAGGGCAGGGCCACTGGGGTCCCTTGTCCCCGGGCCAAAGGTGGCGCCCGGTGTTGAGTCTAGGCCTTCATGCCTAACCCTAATTTTGATGATTAATGAAAACAGAGTGTTTAGGACTAACTGTGCTTTTTGAGATTGATTTATACAGGGCTCTGTTGGGAAGATTGTCGAGATGAACAAAACGAACCCAACGCAAAAGAAGTAAAAGCACAAGTCGCAAAAATGAAGACAAGACGCAAATGTGAAAAAGCAAAGACCTAAGGTAATCCGTATTTTATTTTTACCGATCTCGGCATTTAGAGATGATCGGTTAAGGACTTTGTTGCTTAGATTTTTAACCGTACTATAAAGAGTGGTGCCGAAAGTCCTCTCTTTATCTCCAACATAAACCGACAAAATCTAGGTCATTGCATTGCATCTTTTTGGTTGGTTTTGAAAAATCTGGTTTTTCAGTTCAGTTTTTTACAGTAGAAGAGTTTTTTGATTTTCTGGAAAGATCTAGGCAGATCTGTTTTTTACTTCTGTTGACAAAAATATAGCCCTTGAAATTATCATTCTAACGAGCTATTAAATACCTCTTTTGGATTTCTGGATTTAAAGTTATCTCTATTTTTGTCAGGCTGACTGTCAGTTTGCTGAACTGACTGTCAGTTTGAATGTCAGTTTGTGTTAACTGACAATTGTCCAGAGAGGGTGTGTTTTGGGCTCAAATTTTTTGTACTAAACTGACTGTCAGTTTGTCCATACTGACTGTCAGTTGGGGATTTGACCACAGTGTTTTTAACTGAGTTTCTATTTGTTTTTGGTCGAGTCTGTGGTCAAACTAACTGTCAGTTTGAATAACTGACTGTCAGTTGAGGGTTTCAGCTTTCCTTAAACAACCACGAACGGATAGCAAAGTTTCATCCATAAATTTTGTCGGCCGTTGTGCACTGAACTGACTGTCAGTTAGGCAAACTGACTGTCAGTTAGGCAAACTGACTGTCAGTTAGGCAAACTGACTGTCAGTTTGAGTTGCTGATTTTCAGCCCTAGCTCCAACGGTTCATTTGATTCTTGAGGCTATAAAAAGGGGCTTTGGGCATGAATTTTATACAACAAGCAGCCTCCTCTCTTATACACTCTTGAGCTTTAGTATTTTATATAAAATCTTGATCTTTTGATCTAGTTGAGTGCTTTCTGATCCACCGAGAGTTTATGTTCAGTGCATTTGCATACTCCTAGTTTCTCGGTGTGTGTGTCGAGGTCTAGAGAAGACCTCGCTGCCTATTACTCTTGGTGAGTGCCCTCACCTAGACTGTTTGGAGGCGTGGCCGTTGACCTCGTCCGTTCGGAGATTGTCAGAGAGGCTCGGCAAGCTTGTACAAGGCATCGGTGCTCGCCTTTCCGGAGTGGACAAGGAGCAACCAATAGTTGATAATACTCTTTGTGAGTATTGAGGCAAAACTCAAGTGACTTGAGTGCTTCAACGAGGATTAGTGGAGACTGGGTGAGTCTCCGATACCTCGGTAAAAATCGTGGTGTTTGTTCTCTATCTTCTCTCTTTAATATATTAAATTGCATTTGGTTCTTCTTGGTATAAAAACTTGTTTTTATTTGAAGTTTTTAAAGCCTCCTATTCACCCCCCTCTAGTCGCCATCCTTGATCCAACACGTGGTATCAGAGCACGGTCTCTCGATTTATTAGGCTTTACCGCCTAGAGAGAGGATGTCGTCAAGTGGAGATTTCCTTCTTGGTCATACCGGTCGTGCGCCTATCTTTGATGGGACAAACTATCCTTATTGGAAAGTGCGCATGTCGGTATTCCTAGAAGCTATGGGGCTTGATGTATGGGATATTGTTAAACTCGGTTTAACTCCTCCGGATGATCCGGCAAGTCAGTCTGAGGACGACAGGAGAAAACTGCATTTAAACGCCCGTACGAAAAATGCACTCTTTGCCTGTTAATCCTTGAATGAGTTCAACCGTGTGAGCAATCTCACGATTGCTCATAAGGTTTGGACCACCCTCGAAAAAATTTACGAGGGCACAACAAAGGTTAAAGAGGCAAAGTTGCTAATGGTGAGGCAGAAATATGAGACATTCACCATGTCATGAACTGAGTCCGTGGACTCCATGTTTACTCAGTTGAATAACAATGTGAATGAACTCAAGGGTCTTGGTGTTGTTTTTACTGACCTTGAGATTGTGAGAAAGATGCTTAGGGCCTTACCGGAAAGCTTCGACACTTTGGTCACGGTTCTCACAAACTCCGATTTATCGATCACAACATCAACCGATCTTTATGGGAACCTCATCACCCATGAGATGCACAAGAAAGAGAAGAAAGAAGCAGCTGAACCCTCGGAGACAAAGAAGAAAGCTTTGGCTTTCAAAGCCAATGCAAGGAACGATTCAAGCGATGGCTCCTCCGATGAAGACCTCGCACTCATGGTAAAAAATACTCAAAAACTTCTTCGCAGGTTGCATAAAAAGGGTGTCAATCTTGACACACGACCAAAGGGACAAAAGCAAAACAACTTCAAGGACATCATTTGATATGGATGTCATGAGAAGGGACACATAGCATCAAGATGTCCAAACAAGAACAAGGCGTGGAACAAGAAAAAGAAGTTCTTCAAGAAGAAAAATGAAGAAATCAAAGAAGCTTGCTTTGGAGAGTGGATGTCCAGCGGAGAGAGCTCCGACTCCGACTCTGACAACGAAAGAAGTTGCTCCAAGAAGATGGCCGGATTAGCTCTCGGCAACATCAACACCTCAACTAGTTCATTCATTTGCCTTATGGCCAAAGGCGATGAAAAGGTACACTCTAATGATCCATCTTATGATGATTTAGTTGAAATGATAATCGAATTAAATGAAGTTTTTGGAAAAACTAAAAGAAAGTATAAGGCGCTTAAGGAAGAACATTCTTCCCTACGCGCTCAATACTCCGAGCTTAAAGATTCTTATGAAAGCATGCTCATAAAAGATGTTACAAATACCTCATCTAAGGTAGATGCTTCAACTTCATGTAATTTGGATGATTCTCCCTCTAGTAGTCATCACATTCCATGTGTTTCTAATGATAACATATTAAATGAAAATAATGAACTTAAGGCTCAAGTAGAAAAGCTTGGAAAAGGGTTAGAGAACTGTTATAAAGGTAAAATATCTCTTGATCTAATCCTTAGTAAACAAAAGTGTTCTTTTAGAAAAGAAGGATTAGGATATTTTCAAAAGAAAAGGAAGAAACCAAACTCTAAAACTATATTTGTTAAAGCATGCAACACATTTTGTCATAAATGCCATGAAACTAGTCATTCGCATGAAGCATGTCCCTTAATGACTCCAAATTATTTTGATACTTGCTACATGCTTCAAAAGTCGAGGAAAGGTTATGCTATAGCAAAGTATGTTGGTGCACCCATGTTAAATAAAAAGAAGAAATCTATTTGGGTGCCCAAAGCTTTGACTGCTAACATTGAAGGACCCAAAAGGTTTGGGTACCTAAAAGAACTTAATTCTTTGTATGCAGGTGAACTACAAGATCGGTGGGAGGCATTGGGTGCTAGATAGCGGATGCTCCGAACACATGACCGGTAACAAGAAGTTGTTCACCTCACTCAAAGACAACTCAAGCGAGAACCAAAAAATTAACTTTGGCGACAATCGTCAAGGAAATGTGGTAGGCTTGGGTAAAATCGCAATCTCTAATGATCTTTCTATTTTGAATGTTTTGTTGGTCGAATCTCTAAACTTTAATTTGCTTTCCGTTGCACAAATTTGCGATTTTGGTTTTAGCTGCACATTTTTCCCAAAAGAAGTTTTGGTTGAAAGTTTAAAAGATAAAACCTTGATCTTTAAAGGCTTTCGTTTTGGAAATCTTTATTTTGTTGATTTTCACTCAAAAGATGCATCTCTGTCAACATGTCTTGTCTCTCAAACCTCAAAAGGTTGGCTATGGCATAGACGACTCGCACATGTTGGAATGCATCAGTTGAGAAAACTTTTAAAATGTGATTTGGTTGTTGGTTTAAAGGATGTGAATTTTGAAAAGGACAAACCTTGTAGCGCTTGTCAAGCTGGCAAGCAAGTAGCTACTTCACATCCAACTAAGCGCATTCTTTCTACTTGTAAACCTTTGGAACTCCTTCATATGGATTTATTTGGACCTTCCGAGTTCCAAAGTATCGGGGGTAGCAACTATGGTTTTGTGATTGTTGACGATTTTACTCGCTATACTTGGGTTTTCTTTATTTCCCAAAAATTTGAAACCCCCGATGTTTTCAAAAGTTTTGCAAAACGTGTTTCTACTGAATTCGAATTATCCATCAAGAAAATCCATAATGATCATGGTGGAGAGTTCATTAATTCAACTCTATTTGATTTTTGTGACTCTCTTGGAATCAAACACGAATTTTCCACATCATACACTCCACAGCAAAATGGAGTTGTTGAAAGGAAAAATCGAACACATAGAAATGGCAAGGACTATGCTAAGTGAGTATGATACTCCTACTCGCTTCTGGGCTGAAGCGGTGCATACCGCTTGCTATTCTATAAACCGACTTTATTTGCATCCTCTTCTGAATTTGACTCCTTATGAGCTTCTTGTTGGGCGCAAGCCAAATATTTCTTATTTTCGAGTGTTTGGTTGCAAATGTTATATTCTTAAGAAAAGAAATTTTGGTGGTAAATTTCAAAGAAGAGTAGATGAAGGCTTTCTAGTCGGATACTCCACCACTAGTAAAGCTTATCGTGTTTTTAATAAAAATACAAGTTGCATTGAAGAATCTGGTGATGTCGAATTTGATGAAACTAATGGCTCACAAAAGGAGCAAGTTTCTTGTGAAGTTTCAGGTGAAGATCTTCAAAAAGCCATGAAGAACATAACCGTTGGAGACATCAAGCCAAGAGATGAAGATCAAGAAGATGATGTTAACATTGAGAATGTTGATCAAGATGTATCATCATCTCATGTCGATCCACCGGAACAAGATCAAGATGAAGCAGTACAAGATGAAGCACCAAGGCAGCATCAAACGATCACCAAGGATCACCCTCTAGATCAAATATTGGGTGATGTCAGTAAGGGTGTTCAAACTCGATCTCGTATTGCTGCATTTTGTGAACATCATTCATTTGTTTCTTCTTTAGAACCCAAACATGTTAATGAAGTTTTAAATGATCCTGATTGGGTGAATACCATGCATGAGGAACTTAATAACTTTGCTAGAAATGAAGTTTGGACTTTAGTAGAAAGACCCAAGGATCATAATGTTATTGGAACAAAATGGGTTTTCAGAAATAAGCAAGATGAAAATGGTGTTGTAATTAGGAACAAAGCTCATCTTGTTGCTCAAGGCTTCACTCAAGTCGAAGGCTTAGACTTTGGTGAAACTTTTGCACCGGTAGCAAGATTTGAAGCTATTCGCATTCTTCTTGCTTATGCATCATGTTTCAATATCAAACTTTTTCACATGGATGTTAAAAGTGCTTTCTTAAATGGTGAAATTTCTGAACTTGTGTTTGTTGAACAACCTCCTAGATTTGAAGATTCTAAATTTCCAAACCATGTATTTAAGTTGTCAAAAGCTCTCTATGGTCTCAAACAAGCTCCTCGAGCTTGGTATGAGCGACTTAGAGACTTTCTCTTATCAAAAGGTTTTAAAATTGGGAAGGTTGATACAACTCTCTTTACAAAGAAAATTGAAAAGGATTTGTTCATTTGTCAGATTTATGTCGATGATATTATCTTTGGTTCTACTAATGAACATTTCTGTCATGAGTTTGGAGAGATGATGTCTAGGGAGTTCGAGATGTCCATGATTGGTGAGCTGAGCTTCTTCCTCGGACTTCAAATCAAGCAACTCAAGAACGGTACGTTCGTGAGTCAAACAAAGTACGTGAAGGACCCGCTCAAGCGCTTTGGGATGGAAGACGCGAAGGCAATCAAAACTCCCATGGCGACCAATGGACATCTGGACATGGACAAAAGCGAAAAATCGGTCGATTCTAAACTTTATAGGTCTATGATTGGTAGTCTTTTATATCTTACTGCAGCTAGGCCTGATATCATGTTTAGTGTGTGCTTATGTGCTAGATTTCAGTCTGATCCTAAAGAATGTCATTTAACTGCTCTTAAAAGAATCCTTAGGTATTTAAAATGCTATCCCAGTTTAGGCCTTTGGTATCCTAAAGATGCAAATTTTGAATTAATTAGGTATTCTGATTCTGATTATGCTGGGTGCAAAATTGATCGGAAAAGCACATCTGGTAGCTGTCAGCTGTTGGGGAGATCCTTAGTATCATGGTCATCTAGGAAACAAAATTCTGTAGCCCTCTCCACAGCTGAAGCTGAATATGTGTTTGCTGGTAGTTGTTGTGCTCAATTATTATGGATGAAGCAGACATTTTTGGATTATGGAATAATATTTGATAAAGTGCCACTCTTGTGTGATAATGAAAGTGCTATTAAAATTGTAAATAATCCTATTCAACATTCTAGAACTAAACATATTGAAATACGGCACCATTTTATTAGAGATCATGTGGCAAAAGGAGATATTGATGTGAATTATGTTAGAACTAATATGCAACTAGCTGATATTTTCACTAAACCCTTAGATGAATCAAGATTCTGCTTTTTAAGGGGTGAACTGAACATTATTGATATATCAAATGCTAGTTGATGTGCTAAATGTGTTGTTTGTATAAAATAATATTATTTTATTCCCTCTCTGGTCTTAGACTGCTTCTGGTCGAAATTGATCAAACTGACAGTCAGTTCCTATAACTGACAGTCAGTTTAGTGCTTAGGAGCCTGGTCTTAGTCTTTGGTCGAAGTCATTGACCTAACTGACAGTCAGTTTCACAAACTGACAGTCAGTTACGTGCAATTGATTTTGGTCATAACTCCTGGTCGAGTTCGAGTCTCAAACTGACTGTCAGTCTCATACACTGACTGTCAGTTTCAAAACTCAGTTCTGTGAACTGACTGTCAGTGTGGTACACTGATTGTTAGTTCCAAGTTTCTGAGTTTCGAACTGACTGTCAGTTTATCAAACTGACTGTCAGTTTGGGTCTCCAGAACCCTTAAAACCTCGATCTGTTTTTTTTCTCTTCGGTTCTTCTCGCCGCCGTTTCCTCTTCTTGCCTCCTCCTCCTTGCGCCCTCTCGCCACCACTCATCGCCAGTGATCTCTTCACTGCCGATGAGCCGCGCCGCCACACTTTGCCGTACCTCCTCATCGTGCGCCGCCGCCGTCCTTGCTCGGATCGACCACTTCGGCCCCCTTTCCTCTATTCACCGGTTTTGTTCTTCGGCGCCACTTTTCCTCGACGAGTGCAGACTTTTGTGGTCCTCCTCGTCGTGTTCTGCAGCTGATTTGGTCGTCTGCTCCGCATTGGCTTCGACGACCACTTCAGTACAGTCTCTGCCTTCTTTGTTCAGGTCGATTTCTTTCCTTCTCTGTTTCTCTTAGACATGTCTGACCAACCTGGACCGTCTCGTCGTGTTGCCCGACGGAAGAACGCGGCTAATAGCCAGTGTTCATTGGGTCAACCGACTGAGTCCCGTCCTTCGCCTCCGCATGAGCGCGTGCCCATGGATTATTCACGGTGGCACGCGAGCCGCCTTCGCTTGCTCCGCTCCACAAACCCTTACCTCTCGCCGCGTCCCACTGGTCGCTACGCGTGCGACGTCCTGACTTGCTACACAAACCTCCATCTAGACCTGTTTACCAGCGTCTACAGCCGCGCACCCATCTTCGCCCACCGCTCTCTGTCGTGGGGTACGATCGCCTCTCGCACAGGCATCGCCACCCTCGCAGATCTCTTTGGCACTGTAGGGATCCGCGACCTTGTCACCGATTCCTCTTTGCACTGGGCTGAGGGGCCCATTTGCCAGTTATATTCTACCGTTTTTATCTCCCCTCAGCACGACTTCATGACCTTCATGACAGGCCTCCAGGTCTACACTGTTATGAAGGAGCAGTTGGAGTCCGCACTTGGACTGGTGCGCCCTCCTTCTGGCCGCCAGCTCCATACCCTTCCAGATCTGGAGCATCGGGAGGTGGCCATGCTTTACTCCGGCCCCTTCCAGCTTCGTCACATTGACGGCCTGCGCCGCGATGTAGACCTAGCTCTACGGATCCTCCGTCTCACTCTGGTCCCCAGGAGCGGAGATAGGGCTAGGGTCACCTATCTGGCCCTCCACGTCCTGATTTCCATCTTTCAGGAGGAGCCGTTCGACGTTGCTGATCTCATCATTAGTGAGATTCAGCACGTTCTTCTTTCTCCGCGCCGTCAGCTGATATACGCTCTGTATATCATGGCGGTGTTTCTCCATATCCGGGCTGTGGATTCTGAGCTCCCATGGCCCCATCATCCGCTCCACTTTTATCCTCTGGGCCAGGCTGATCGCCGGCTCAGTGCTCTCCCTGCTGTAGCTGCTGGCCCTAATTCTCCCACATCAGATGATGATGCTGCGGGGGAGTCAGCGGATGAGGCTCCAGTTCAAGAGTCCGACCCAGCACCTCCTTCAGACCCTTGCGCCAGATCTTTCGAGGCGTCACCTTCTTTGCTCCAGCAGGTCCTCCAGACTCAGCAGCAGATCCTCAGCACCCAGGCCGAGCATCACCAGATGTTGCTTCGTTTGGTTGCACAGCAGGACGAGATACTGCGACGTCTGCCTGCATCAGATTCTCTGGTCCCTCGCAAGAGGGCCCGCCAGGCTTCGTCTTCACCGAGTACAGCTTCAGGACCAGCTGATCCAGCTCCTGCAGCACCAACTCCGGCTCCAGTTGCTCCTGCTCCAGCCGCCACTCCGCCTCTATCTCCTGTGGGCGACGCATTTGGATCTCCAACAGGCTCCGGGGATACAGATGTTCTAGGAGTGTCTTTAGATGATGAGCATTAGGCTCATGTTTTTGTTTTGCCTCCCTTTTTGTGCTTGATGCCAAAGGGGGAGAAGTATTTTGGTTATTTATGTTTTGGAGATTTTGGAGATATATTTGTTTGTTATGGATATTTTGGACTTGTTGGATATTTTTGGGTTTATATATGTGCATTTGGATGTATCTATTGATATGCTCTGATATATGATGTCTTGGTTTTGAGATTGTATGCTCTGATACACATTTATATGACTTATGCATATCTGTGAGTGCTTGTATGGATGAAATGCTCTGATGTATATGTGATGGTTTATGCTCCGATACGATGAGATGCATATACTCAGGGGGAGTTTTTTTTGTTTATTTTATTGTTGAACACTTGTTGTCATAAATCATCAAAAAGGGGGAGATTGTTGCGTCTAGGCCTTCATGCCTAACCCTAATTTTGATGATTAATGAAAACAGAGTGTTTAGGACTAACTGTGCTTTTTGAGATTGATTTATACAGGGCTCTGTTGGGAAGATTGTCGAGATGAACAAAATGAACCCAACGCAAAAGAAGTAAAAGCAAAAGTTGCAAAAATGAAGACAAGACGCAAATGTGAAAAAGCAAAGACCTAAGGTAATCCGTATTTTATTTTTACCGATCTCGGCGTTTGAAGATGATAAGTTAAGGACTTTGTTGCTTAGATTTTTAACTGTACTATAAAGAGGGGTGGCAAAAGTCCTCTCTTTATCTCCAACATAAACCGAGAAATCTAGGTCATTGCATTGCACCTTTTTGGTTGGTTTTGGTTTGAACTTAATTTGAAAAATCTGATTTTTCAGTTCAGTTTTTGACAGCAGAAGCGTTTTTCGATTTTCTAGAATGATCTAGGCAGATCTGGTTTTTGGTTCTATTGACAAAAATATAGCCCTTGAAATTATCTTTCTAACGAGCTATTAAACACCTCTTTTGGATTTCTGGATTTAAAGTTATCTTTGTTTTCATTCAGGCTGACTGTCAGTTTGCTGAACTCACTGTCAGTTTGAATGTCAGTTTGTGTTAACTGAAAATATTTAGAGAGGGTGTATTTTGGGCTCAAATTTTTTGTACTAAACTGACTGTCAGTTTGTCCATACTGACTGTCAGTTGGGGATTCGACCACAATGTTTTTAACTGAGTTTCTATTTGTTTTTGGTCGAGTCTGTGGTCGAACTGACTGTCAGTTTGAATAACTGACTGTCAGTTGAGGGTTTCAGCTTTCCTTACATGACCACGAATGGATAGCAAAGTTTCATCCGTAAATTTTGTCGGCCGTTGTGCATTGAACTGACTGTCAATTAGGCAAACTGACTGTCAGTTTGAGTTGCTGATTTTCAGCCCTAATTCCAACGGTTCATTTGATTCTTGAGGCTATAAAAAGGGGCTTTGGGCATGAATTTAATACAACAAGCAGCCTCTTCTCTTATACACTCTTGAGCTTTAGTATTTATATAAAATCTTGATCTTTTGATCAAGTTGAGTGCTTTCTGATCCACCGAGAGTTTCTGTTCAGTGCATTTGCATACTCCTAGTTTCTCGGTGTGTGTGTGGAGGTCTAGAGAAGACCTCGCTGCCTATTACTCTTGGTGAGCGCCCTCACCTAGACTGTTTGGAGGCGTGGCCGTTGACCTCGTCCATTCGGAGATTGTCGGAGAGGCTCGGCAAGCTTGTACAAGGCATCGGTGCTCGCCTTTCCGGCGTGGACAAGGAGCAACCAATAGTTGATAATACTCTTTGTGAGTATTGAGGCAAAACTCAACTGACTTGAGTGCTTCAACGAGGATTAGTGGAGACTGGGCGAGTCTCCGATACCTCGGTAAAAATCGTGGTGTTTGTTCTCTATCTTCTCTCTTTAATATATTAAATTGCATTTGGTTCTTCTTGGTATAAAAACTTGTTTTTATTTGATGTTTTTAAAGCCTCCTATTCACCCCCCCTCTAGTCGGCATCCTTGATCCAACACCCGGGACAGGACCACTAGGGGCCTTACCCATCAGGCAGATGGTGGCGCCCGGGATTGCGCCACCGGGGGCCATGGTCACCGGGCAAATGACGGTGCCCTGGGCGGGGCCACCAGGGGCCATTGTCCCTGGCCAAAGGCAGCGCCCGGGACAATCCACCGGGGGCCTTTACCGCTAGGCAGATGGTAGCGCCCAGGACAGGGCCACTGGGGGCCTTTTCCATCAGGCAGATGGCAGTGCCCGGGACTGAGCCACTGGGGGCCATGGTCACCAACCACATGGCGGCATCCGGGACGTGGTCACAGGACCGATCGGGCGGAGATTTCCCCCAACATGACTTAAAGCCACCATTAAACCGGTTAGGCTTTGTATCTCCTTCGTGGTCAAAGGAGATCTCATTTGCTCAATGGCCCGATTTTTTTGGATTAACCTCAATGCCTTGTGAACAAACAAGGAAACCCAAAACTTTTCTAGAAGAATCTCCGAAGGAGCACTTTTCAAGATTCAACATTATTCCATATTTATTCAAATTACAGTAAGTTTCAGCCAGGTCATCTATGTGACTAGAGCTTTTTATACTCTTTACAACCAAGTCATCTACATAAGCTTCTAAATTATGGCCTAATTGAGATTAAAGGTCTTCTGCATCAAGCGCTAATACATGGAACCAGCGTTCTATAGCCCAAATGGCATTCTGACGTAGCTATATATACCAAATGGTGTGATGAAGGTAGTCCCCTCTTCATCTTCTTGTACCATGCTAATTTGATGGTACCTTGAGTAAGAATCTAGGAAGCTCATCAGTTTGCATCCCATTGTTGAATTGACCAACTGATCGATGCAGGGAAGGGGAAATCATCCTTCGGGCAGGCTGCATTGAGACTGGTGTAATCAATGCACATGTGCCACTTACTATTTGATTTTAGAACCATGACCGGGTTTGCGAGACATTTAGAATGGTCAACCTCATGAATAAAGCCAACTTCCAGGAGATTATCCAACTCCAAACGATTGGCTTCTCTCTGGTCAGGGGCAAAACGCCTGTGCTTTTGCTTTATAGGTCAATGTCCAAACTAGATTGTTAGCCTGTGCTCGATCACTTCCCTTGGGACTCTAGGCATGTCGGATGGTTTCCACGCAAACACATCTGCATTAGCTCGGAGGAAAGAGATGAGTGCAAGTTCCTATTTTCCTTCTAGTTCTGACCCTATCCGAATGATTCTAGATAGGTCATCTGGGAATAATACAACTTGTTTAAGTTTTTCCCCATGGAAGGTGCCAATTGTCGACGATTGGAACAAGATCCAAGTTGAACTTATACAAATTTAGTTTGTTTTGTAGGGATGTAGTGTCAAACAATCACCAAAAAAAATCACTGTATCTATGAACATAAAGGCACGTTGTGTTTATACAGGTTCGAGCCCTCGTAGTCTGAGTAATAACACTACTCCTGTTATATTCTCACTATATGAATAATGGTATTACAGAGTGTGTATTCAAAAGTCAAATCCTCTAGTAATGTATTATATTCCATCCCTCTCTCCACCTTCTTGCCCTCTCTTTTTCTCCTCTTTATACTTGTTGAAGTGGTTGTCAGTTGCTTGATTGTAAGGGCACTTGGTGATAACTGCACAACGGTTAAGGCAGTTCCTGTTCTCCAGTTAGAAGGTGCAGTTGCTATTTCACATCTCATTGATGGTTTATGAATAACTACACAATCATGGATAACTACATAATCATCCTTATCCTATCAATGAAAAGAGTATTATTCTAGGAATATTAGCTAGAGTGTGGTTATCATGTAACAGTACAACTCGTGGACCATGGTTGGAAAGTCTCAACCATACCCTCTTGATTTAGAGGTGCTTCCAGTTCTAATAACCCTTTTACTCCATGGTCGCACACAGACTGCGACCGTGTATTGGGGATTATCATATTTTTGCAATCAAGGCGACCGCGGGCGAATATCTCTGTGGCCAGAGAGGTCATGGATAGTGAAATTATGAATGATTGCGACCATGGAAGACCGCGGCCACAATCTGTTAACGTCACGAATAATACTCATTCGTGATGGGCCCAGTGTCTAATTGACAAAATGGACCGAGGTATGTCCATAATAACTTGGACTATTCTAAGATCTCTTTCCATGGTCTCCTGTGACCATGGAAAGGCATGACCGAATAGCTTGGCCCTTTTTCCGTGGTCTTCTGTGACCTCAGAAAGGCATAAGCAGATGAGCTAGATTTCTCTCTTCGTGGTCTCCTGCGACCATAGAAAGGTATAAACAAAAGGACTTGGATCTTTCTCTGTGATCTCCTATTATCACGGAAAGGCATAAAGAAAGGACTTGGTAAAAATACTCGTCTGAAAGTTTTTCCTACCAATGTTTGAAAGGATGCATGTGCACCACACATGCCTCCATGGATCTCTCTTAGAAGGAATTTGTCATCTTCTCGAGGAATACAATGCATCAGCACTCCTTGAGCACCTTTTCTTTATAGGGTTCCTTCAACCAATTTGTACATTCATGCTTTTCTAACTAACCGATCACTATCGATTTCGTCTGCGGGCACTCTCCCATTCACAAGATAGTCCTCAATGAGAGGATCCAATTTGCTTCATGCTCAAGGGCGGCGACGTTAGTCATCGCCTCTGGTGCCTCTGTGGTGGTCACGATTGAGAGCTTTTTTAAGTGCTTGATGAACACTCATGTCGGGGCGGATGAGCGTGAGGAACCAATCTTTAACAATTGGTCTGCGAGAATATTGTCTCTTCGTGGAACAAATTGGACTTCGAAATTTCTGAAGTATTTTTTCAATTTCCTCATTTCGTCCAGGTATAGAGCCATTGTCTCATCGGAATATTGATATTCCTTATTCACCTGGTTTATGACTAAGAATGAATCTCCCTTCACAACTAATCGATGGACTACAAGGGATTTGGCTACTCGAAACTCGGCTAGAAGGCCTTCATACTCTGTTGCATTATTCGTAGCAAGAAAGTATAATTGCAAGACAAACTGGAGCTGGTCGCCCTGAGGCATAATTAAGACCGCTCCAACCCCCGAGTTTGTAAAACTCCAAGAGCCATCGAAATACAATGTCTAGTCGTCGGTATTAACCTCAATGCCTTGTGAACAAACAATGAAACCAAAAAGTTTACCAGAAAAAACTTCAAAGGAGCACTTTCAGGATTCAACTTTATTCCATGTCTATTCAAGTTACAGAAAGTTTCAGCTAGGTTTCTATATGACTAGAGCTATTTACACTTTTTACAGCCAAGTCATCTACATAAGCTTCTAGATTATGCCATAATTGAGATTGAAAGGTCTTCTGTATCAAGCACTGGTATGTGGAACCAGCATTCTTGAGCCCAAATGGAATCCTTACGTGGCAGTAAGTGCCAAATGGTATGATGAAGGCAGTTTTCTCCTCATCTTCTTCTGTCCTGCTAATTTGATGGTACCCTGAGTAGGCATCCAGGAAGCTAATCAGTTCGCAACCCGTTGTTGAATCGACCAACTGATCCATGTGGGGAAGGGGAAAATCTTATAGGGAATGAGCTTGCTACTCTAGCGTAATTTCAAAAAATTTTCCCTGAAATCCAAAGAAGCTTGCAAGCAGTAGATCATAGATCAAGAGGTTTACCACTAGACACGCAGATGCAACAACGCAGCAGTGGAAGAAGAGTCAATGTCACAACCGGATCGTGACCAACAGTTCAGCAATAGCAACCACACTTCTACGGAAGTCCACACATCTGGGGAAGGAGCACCACGTGTCTGTGTGCTAGCACCAGCACATGCATCTAGGGTCTTATGAGATCTATCTCGTGGATGGTGGTGGTGGCCAGCATAGATCAGATTAGATATCTTTTGCATGCTCACCTCGCATACTTTTATAAGGCCTTGCAGATAAGTCCTACTCAAATGCGAACCCTAATCCTAATGGTAAACCCGTTACCAATAGAATACCCGTTTTGGATCTTATTCGAATTAATGCTCCAACCCGTTAAGTGTGTGACCCTGTAGTTTTGTATATAATTGGCCATGACAGGAAACAACTATCCAAATCACGAGTCATAAGCGGTCCCTAGTAAGACATTATGACTACCCGCATATACATGAAGATCATATCCGACGAACCTGTACAACTTATCATGGATTATCTCTTTGCCTCACAATACCAAATTGAACTCAAGGTGAGAAACGTGTCATCCTTGAATAGCTCGGTCCTTCTCGATCTTGTAATGCACTAACCCTTCTCCATAGTTGACTCTCAACTATATTTGGCAAAACCATACACTTTCTTAGTCGAATTATAGCGAGTGGCTGAGAGATATCTCTCTCAAGATATGAGAGGGACAAATTCCATTTCGAGCATTCACTTTCAATCACATAGTTCATAACATATATGTATGTCACCTTTATGACTACTCTGTTAAAAGAAGCGGTTGATGACACCAAGGTATGCTACTACGCATGTATGAAACCGTGATGATCTCAGGTCTAAAGATAAACAAAAAATAACTGTTAGAAACAAACTGATGACACATAATAATCTCAATAGTGTCTCAAGATGGGTCAATCCGACCAACTTGTTCTCCAACATGTGTCCACGACATTGACTTGATATCTCATATCCATGGTCTGTGAAACTTGACTATCAAGCAATGATCGTGCTGACTTAACTTGCATTATTATTCCATATATTGCCGAAGTCAGGGATATTTAGAATAAGCATCATTGATAATGCCATAGGTAAAAAGAGACAATTCATACATCATTATAAAGAGTTCCACGAACAGGTTACATACTTGTTGATCAATAAAGTGATACTTTATTCAAGGAATACAATAAGAATTCATGAACATAACATGATACAACCATCTCCATGATTGCCTCTAGGGCATATCTTTATCAAAATCATCCTTTGGGCAGGTAGCATTGAGAGTAGTGTAATCGACGCACAAGTGCCACTTACCATTTGATTTTAGGACCATGACCAGGTTTGCGAGCTAATCCGAGAGGATCTTCGGATTTCAGGTCGAGTTCGCAAAGGCTTCGCAACCTATTTGAGTTCGGAAAGGCTTTGTGACCACGGAAGGATTTGCGACCTTGGAAAGGCCAGGCTCATGACAGGGATCGGATCTCTTGTCGGATTGTATTCCAATCAATACATATATAACTGAGTCTTATCTGTTATCTGTTAGGTTTAGTTGTTCGAGTCTAATATGTTTAGTCGGTTATTGAGTCTAATACGTATTCATACGATTGGACTATAAATACTTTGTAATAGTTCTAGTTTAGATCATCGAATATCATCAAGTTTAGATTGAAGTCTTAGACCCATAGTTCATCGACGTAGGCGAGTGCTTCCTAACGTTCGACATGTACAAGATCACTCTTTTCAATACAGAGTTGTACAACCTTTGAACTGTGTTTTTGATCAGCTTGGGTGTTGGTAATTTCGAGTAAGATCCCGTTATTTTGCATGTTAGCATCTAATGGGGTATCAATGAAGCCCATCTGTACTTCAATCAGAGCAAAGCAGCATCTGGTCGAGGCTAGCTCGAAACCCGGTCCAGCCCGTAATCAGATCAAGTTGGTATCAGAGCGACTATCCTATCCTGTGGACGGTGAAGACTCGCCAGGGTTAGAAAACCTCTGGCGACACTCTAGGTGATCATTCGACGATTCCTACCGTCGTGTCTCCGAAGATGTTTGACGATACCTCTGTTCAAGCTAACCTAACAGAAAAAACAAGTGGCTAAGGTCTCCACTAACATGGATACCGTGCTTGCTTGGATTAAGCAGCAAGCCATGGCTGTACCTTCTGAAGTTGATGCTTCAAAAGGCAAGGTTAAGGGAGTGAAGATTGGTGAATACTTGCGCAGGGCAGATGAAGATGAAAATGAAGGTGACCATAAGGCCGACAACCTCGCCAACACCTCTTTAGCTGTCGGATCTTTCAAGGTCAAAGTTAAGGTTGATATACCCATATGCGATGGGGTGATCGATGTCGAGAAGCTGGATTATTGGATTGACTAGCTTGAGACCTACTTTTTCCTACGAGAGTTTAGTAGCGCTCAAAAGGTGAATTTTGCACCTTTGAAGATGCAGGACCACGCCAAGATATGGTGGAAGGCCCTTGTCACCAGTGGTGAAGTTGACGACCTTGCGTGGGGTCAGTTCAAACGACTCCTACGACAAGAATTCTACCTAATGGGTTATCTCGAGGAGAGATGGGATCGGTGGCACAGATTATATCAGCGCCGTGACTAATCCATCCAAGATTATATGACGGAGTTTCAGAGACAAGCAATGATCATTGGCATCTCGCTCTCTGATCCTCAGGTGTTCCAAAAATACACGTTAGGACTTCAGAAATTGATCAGTGCTGAGTTAAGCTTGTTCGGTGTCCAGGACATCACAACCTTGAGCACAACTGCTATGGCGATCAAGAAGAAAAATAAATGCCACAACGACAAGAAAGAGAATTTGACCTCGTCCAAAGCAAAGTTGAGTCCGAAGAAGAGCGCTCCATAGTCTAGTACGAGCATCTCTAGTGATCATTGTCATGTTGCTGGGCATACAAAGGATAAATGCTATAAGCTCCATCCTGAGGTTCGACCAAAGAGAAACAGACCTGGAAAGAGAACGGCTACAACTACTACGACTACACCTGAAGGAGTTGTCCGAGTAAATTCGGTTGATGAGGCGGATACTGCCTTATCTCTGATGACAATGCCGAAGGGGAAGGGTTTAGTTTGACCTAACGACCACCACCCAATGGAGGACCTGTTCACTATCAATATCCAGGTGAAGCACGAGTGGTCACAGTAATATTCGATCCCCAAAGTCAGAAAAATTTGATTTCAGCTGGACTAGTTTGACGACTTGGTTTGAAGATGACCACACACCCGTGACCATATCCGCTGGGTTGGTTTACATCTGATGTGAACCAACAGAATACGAGTCAGTGTGTGTTGAAATTTGCGATCTCTGCTTGATATATCGACGAGGTTCAATGCGATGTTGTTCCTATTGATATATGTCAGGTGATACTTGGGACTCCGTATCTATATGATCGAGACGCTCACTTCCATCGACGAGTGCAAGAGTACAAGCTCACTAAAGATGGAGTTAAGTTTTTGATCACTAGAGACGTCCACGTCAACACTTCGAACGTGATTACCGCGATTCAGGCCAAGAGAATCGTCAATGCATGTCACAAATACGTGCTCATCATGATTCAACCCATTGGTCAAGGTAATAGTACTCGAGCAATGTTGTTGTTGGTGTGCCGAGAAGATTCTGGTCATTTGTCGGGACTGCTAGAGAAATACAATGATCTGTTCGAGAGTACCCAGGGTCGTCAGCCGAAACGTCCAGTGGAGCACGAAATTCAGCTTGTGTTCAAAGCAACACTGCCCAATCTCAGTATTGGAGAATGAAGAAATCAAGAGACAACTTGGTGAGTTGCTAAACGATGGGGTCATTCAACCAACTAGTTCACCTTGTGGATCTCTGTGGTGTTAGTGCCAAAGAAATATGGGACTTGGCGTATGTGCATCGACTACCGAGCACTGAACAAGATCACCATCAACAACTGGTACCCCCTTCCTCGTATTGACAACTTGCTAGAACAATAAGAAGCATGTTGCTATCTTCTCGAAGTTGGATCTTAAGTCAGGATATTATCAAGTCAGCATTCGAGAGGAGGATACATGAAAAACTGTGTTCAAAACGTGACAAGGTCTGTTCATTGACGACTGCAACTCCCCAGCTACTTTCATGTGTCTAATGAATGACGTATTACGATAGTTCATTGACGACTTTGTGATCGTTTACCTCGACGATATACTGGACTATAGTCATTCATGAGATGAGCACCTCATTCATGTCGAAAAGGTGTTCAAACAACTTCGGCAACATCGACTTCGCCTCAACCATAAGAAGTGCAAGTTCGCTAGCAAAATCTACTTTACCTGGGATTCATGGTCGACAAGGGTACATTGCAAATTGACCCGGATAAGGTAACAGTGATACACGAGTGGCCTCGACCACAAACAGTTGTGGAAATGTGTGGTTTTGTGGGAGCATGCCAATACCTTCAGAAGTTCATATGACACTTCTCGATTGTGGCTTCTCCATTGCATGCCTTAACTAGTATCGACCAGAAGTTCCAGTGGACCGGGAAACATGAGGACATGTTTCTCTTGCTGAAGAAGATCAATGAAGCTCTAGTTCTAGCTTTCTCGAGTCTATAGAAACCATTTGAGCTAGAAATCGATGCCTCATGTCACGCAATGGGCGCAGTGGTCATGCAAAAAGGTCGACTATTAGAATATCACTCTGAGTTATTTCAGGAGCTTAGAAAAACTACCCAACGTACAACAAGGAGTTGTGTGTACTACATCAGGCCATAAAACATTGGCAGTGTTACCTTTTGGGTAAAGAGATAGTTGTCCACACCAACTACCAACCTTGGTAATATTTGCAAACTCAATTGAAGATACAACAAGCTCGACATATGAAGTGGATGTCGTATCTACAACAGTTTAATCAGGTGATTAAGTACAACAAGGGCATACACAACAAACTGGCTGACATGTTATCACGATCACCAGTGACGACCCTCTACTTATCAGTGTTTATGTAGATCGAACCCTCATGTCATGATGACTATGCCATGATGTACCGTGAAGATCCTAATTTTCGATCAGCACTAGCTGAGCTCAAAATAGGGAAACCTACAGAGTTAGTTCGGCGAGAAGGACTCTTCTACAAGGGCAATTTACTTTGTATACTTCGTGGAGCACCTCGAATTCAATGGTTGCGAGAAGCACATACATAGAAGGTTGCTGGAGACTTTGTGGTTACGAAGACTTTGCAAAATCTTCATCGATTCATGTTCTGGCCATGGATGCAGCAAGATGAGGCTAGTTTTGTTCGAGGCTGTGGTCTTTGTAGCATCTCAAAACTGACAAACCAAAAATTATATTTGTACACTCCTTTGCCAGTTCCATCATGACCATGGGAAAGCATATCCATGGATTTCTTGGGAGGATTGCCTAAGAACCAACGTGGCAATGACTACCTCTTTGTGGTCATTGATCGGTTCTCCAAAATAATAATTCTCATACCTTATCGAAAGACTATCAAGGGAGAAGAAGTGGCTCGGGTATTCTTTCAGCACGTATGGACACATTTTGAACTACCGACTTCTATTGTGTCTAATCGTGATACCCGATTTCTTAGTCACTTTTGGTGATCGCTCTGGACGATGATGAACACAAAGCTAAAGAGGACTATTTCTTTTCATCCTCAAACTGATGGTCAAACCGAGGTGGTAAATCCAACAGTCGTTCATATCTTGAGGGGCTTTAACTCTGAGCATCCAAAGACCTCAGATGAAAGTATACTGTACCTGCAGTTTGCTTTTAATTGAGCAGTGCATGGTTCAACTGGAAAGTCACCCTTTGAGATCTGTTTGGGATTTCTACCACAGAGTCCATTCGATATGGCATTTGTGATCCCTACCTCATCGCTATTCAGCAAGGAAGTATCTGATCAGGATCGTTCACAAAAGTTCCTGGAAGGTATTCAACAGCTCCATCGTGAGGTTGAACAGAACTTGCCGAAAGCTAAACTCAAGTACAAGGTGCGACATGATCGGCACCGAGTTGATGCTCAATTCCATGAAGGTGATATGGTCTGGCTACATTTGAGTAAGGAGAGACTAAAAGGTGAAGGTAAAAAGCTTAAACCAATCCGTTATGGTCCTTGTTGGATTTTGCGGAAAGTTGGTACTAATGCTTGTTAGCTCGAGTTATCTTCATACATGGTTATTTACTCGGTTGTCAATATTGAGCACCTCAAACTCTTTGAGTCGTCTATGTTGGATGATGAGCCTGATACCATAGTGCCATCTGGTGAAGACTTGGTCTATCAACGAGAAGAACCTCTACCTGACGACATGATCTTGGAGAAGAAGGTGACAACCACCCGCAGCAGCACATGAGAGTCTTTTCAAATCGGCCAGAAAGATCAATGCGCACAAGAGGCAAAGTGTTACACCCGAGAAGATGGTCAAGCTCAATTTCCACATCTCCAGTTTTGATCAAATGGTCGCCAACGGCAGTTGCCTCCTTCACAACAGGGGAGTCATGATCCGGGAGGATCTTCGGATTTCAGGTCGAGTTCGCAAAGGCTTCACAACCTATTCAAGCTCAGAAAGGCTTCGTAACCTCAGAAGGATTAGCGACCATGGAAGGGGCTCGCGACACAGGTCCGATCTCTGGTCAGATTGTATTCCGATCAATATAGATATATAACTAAGTATTATCTGTTATCTGTTAGGTTTGGTTGTCCGAGTCTAATACCTTTAGTCGATTATTGAGTCTGATACGTATTCATACGATTGGACTATAATTACTTTGTAATAGTTCTAGTTTAGATCATCGAATATCATCGAGTCTAGATTGAAGTGTTAGACCCATAGTTCATCGATGTAGGTGAGTGCATCCTAACGTTCGATGTGTACAAGATCCCCCTTTTCAATAAAGAGTTGTGCTATCTTTGAACTGTGTTTTTTATCAACTTGGGTTTCAGTAATTCTGAGTAAGATCCCATTATTCTGTGATACCGGCCTAGACCGTCTCGCAAGGGAACGAGATCGGAGCAGTAAGGCGAGTATTCAATTATTCTTTCCTCAGGGATTAGAGAAGCGAAACGCGTAAAACTAAACTAAATCGATGGCAAATGAAACTAAAACAGACGAGATAAAGAGAGAAAATGTTAGAAGAAAATGAAAGAAAGAAAGAGGTGGTCATCTTGACAAGTGATCCGTGCTAAATCCATACGCGTGTTCATGAGTACAAGCAATAGAGTCGTAATCATTTAGTAGTCTCACTACAGGGAGGTGAAAATGACTAAGATGAATGCGTCCATCGATGGTATCAATGAACGAATGCTTAAATAAATACCACAGGGCATCCCCAACTCCTTTCAACCATGAAACAGCAACAAAACGAGCAGAAAACATTGCTTCTATTTCAGTTCTTCTCAAAAGATGAAAAAGGGATCAATTGAATCTCAGAAGAAGCTACTCTAGAACAATTAACATGAACCCAAATATAACTCAAACTAGAAGCAATACACACAATTTGCATCGCACTATTCTGGATGTGCAACAACTAAATGCAAGATTAAGCAATTCAAGCACTAGGATCTCAACATCAAGTGCTAGAAAAGCACCTCATAGTTCAGAAATCACTCATGAACATAAGGTTAATAGAGAATAAACATATCAATTGGTAGAAAAACTCAGTTCATTCACAGGTAGAAATTGGCACATCCAATGGAGAACCAATAGACAGGAAATAAACATTTATGAATTGAACTTCAATTAATGCATGATTGATTTAGAGGTTAAAGATCACAACTCAAACAGTCACTAGCTGCCAAAGACAACACAAGGTGCCAGACTCAAATCACTGAGACAGATTCAGTTTGAGTCAGATATATCAAACCAACTTAGAAATGTGCAATTAATCAAACAAGTTCCAAATCAAGATTTACATACACACATCCATCTCATATACATGCTGTCGTGTGCTTGTTGCAGAGCTGCTGGAGCTGGTGGCCATGGTAGAAGGCAAAGAGCTAGTCGAAAAAGATGCCGGAGTAGTCGATGGCGGCATGGTGCGGTGGATCTAGTGGGATCCGTGCGTGAAGATGTGGAGAGAGGATCGAGGTGGCGATGTGTGTGTGTATGTGGAGCAAATTCAGCGAGTGGTGGTGCTGTCGAGTGGAACGGTGACGGGGGCGAGAATCAGGCGTGTGGTGGTCATGCGGTGGTGTGGCACGGCCGAGGGAGGAAAAGAGGCGGCGGCACGGCGAGTGGAGCGAGGCTGCACAGATCGAGAGAGCAGAGGCACTGTGGCGTGGAGAAACCAAGAGGGCGACAAGGAAGCAGTGGTGCATGGTGAAGGTTCCAAAGGCGAGGCAGCGCGATGGCACTGGATCTATGGCGTGCATTGGAACGGCACTGGAGAAGAAAAGAAAGAAGGCAAAAGAAGGAAGAAGGCTCGAGAGCATGCCGATGGTGAGGACGAACAGGATAGAAGAGGACTAAATGTGGTGAGAGAGGGTGAAGGGGGAGAAAATCGACGGCTTGCCGGAGAGGGAGAAGAGGAAGAAAAGGGGGACATAGAAATGGGGACAGAGACTAGTGGCTCGCCGATGGTGTGGTCCTAGCCACTGGCAGCAACCTCGCCGAGACTGGGAGAGAAGAACAATGGGAGTTTTTGGGGATAAGCCAGGCCAAGGAACAACAGTTGCAGCTAGGGCAATTTTAGTGTTTTGGTTGTTTTACAAAAAGGCCCCCAGAGTTTTTAGCAATAGCAATTGAGTCCCTCTGAGTTAGCATTAGGAATTTTGAGTCTGGGCTAGTTTGCAAATAGGTACTCAGATTTGGAAGAATTAATAGATGAGTCCTTGGGTGTTAGGTTTAGCTATTCTGGCCTCCTGGAGACTCTGATTTTGACGCGACCAGCTCCTAGCGCCCGTAGCGATGCGTACTTCTATACAGAATCATTTGTTGGCTAGATCCAATCAATGAAGCTCATATATTTAGCCAAAAATTACCAGAATCGCGTCAACCTGCAATTAAAATAAACGAAATGCACAGTCGATGTCAAACGACAGCAAGCTATATTTGACTATTTGATTATTTTCATGACTAAAATGTGCATGAATGAGAGAAAAAATCTATAAAATAAGGACAAATACGAGAGTTATCATTCCTCATATTAGCATCTGATCGAGTATTGACAAAGCCCATCTATACTTCAATCAGAGCAAAGCAGCATCTGGTTGAGGCTAGATTGAAACCCGGTCCAGCACATAATCAGATCACGAGCCATTCTGAATGGTTCTGGATGGGTCATCTAGGAATAAGGAAACTTATTTAAGTTTTTCTTCTGGTCGCAAAGTTGCCTTGACCAAAGCCTTGACATCCCTGAGGGGAAGCTGGTCAACTAATTTCAAGGAAATGCGATCGCGTGTGATGGCTGAACTTTGGTTGCCCCTCACTGTGATCACGCCATTTGGTCCTGGCACCTTTATGCACTGATAAGCATAGTGCATTGCCGGCATAAATTGGCAAGCGAGGCCCTACCAAGAATTGCATTGTATGCCGAATCAAAATCAATTACATCAAAAATAACCAATTTTGTTCGGAAGTTCTCTGGTTCTCCGAGCATTACCAGCAGTATGATCTAGCCGATAGGAGTGTACAAATGATTAGGAATAATCTCAAAAAATGGATGGACCATAGCTTTAAACCTTGAATGAGGAATTTGGAACTCATCAAGGGCTTTTGCAAAGAGAAAATTGAGGGAACTACCTCCATCGATTAGGACTCTATCCACTTTAGCGTTGCTAATCATGGGAGTTATAATCAGAGGGAGTCGCCGTGGTCGCGATAGTTGATAACTCTCGTATTTGTTCTTATTTTCTAGATATTTTCCCCTCATTCATGCTCATTTTGGTCATACAAATCATCAAATCCTCAAATATATTTGTATTGGCTATCAATCGACCCCGACTATGCATTTAGTTTATTTTAATCACAGGTCGACGCAATTCAGGAAATTTATGGCTGAATGGATGAGCTTCATTGACCAGATCTAGCGAACGGACGATTTCGTGCAAAAGTATGCATCGTTACGGACACGTAGGAGCTGATCGCGTCAAAATCGTAGTCTCCGGGAGGCTAGAACAACAAAACCTAACAGCCTAAAGCCCAACTGAAATTCCCTAAAAAACCAAGCCCCTAATTGCAAATTTGCCAAGACACAAAAACTCCAAACCCTAGCTGGAAGGATACCATTGTAATTTCCTAAAAACCCGAGGGCCTTTTTGCAAACTAATCAAAATCAACAAAAATGCCCTTTGTAGCTGGGCCTGGCACACACCCAAAAACCCTGGCGAGCTTGCTACCAATGGCCATGTCCACACCGACTGTAAGCAGCTGGTCTTCTCCATTTCTACCTCTTGTCCCTCTCCGGCGAGCCATCGACATTCTCCCCCTTCATCCTCACTCACCAGATTTTGTCCTCTTCTATCCCATTCATCCTCACCGTCGGCGTGCTCTCGAGTCTCTCTCTTGTTTCTTCCTCTCCCTTCTCCTTCCTCCTTCCTCTTTCTTATTCCTCTCTTCTCTTCTTGTCTTCCTCCCCTCTTCTTCGTGCTCACTTGCTCCACCGTCCTGATCTTGCTACGCTGTCGGTGGAACCCACACCGATCCGCCACCACTGAGCACCGCCGAATCCACCTAATCTCCTCTTCTTCCCCCAAAGCGTTGGATCTGCTGGATCTGGCCGATCCACGGCGCCTCCGCAGCCGCGCTGCGCCTCCTGCACTCGAGCCGCCCTTGCTCTAGCACCACAACACCACCACAGTGCCGCCGCCACCGAGAGACGCCGCCGATCGCAACTACCTCTGCCACCAGATCTGGCCATCCCGCCGCCGGATCCACCTTGCGCTGTGCAGGTGCCGCCTCCGCCTCCGCGCCTTGCCGCGAGCTGCCACGGCGCCGTCGCCGCCGATCCACAGCTGATCTAGTGCCGCGCCACCACCTCCCGCCGCCGGATCCATGTCGCCACCTCCACTTCGCCACGCCGTGTGAGCCGCCACCTCCATTGCCGATCTGCTCCGACGGATCCGCCGCGCCGCCCTAGATCTCGCCAGATGTAGCGCCACTCCTCATGATCTCCACGTCGCCGGATTCGCACTGCCAAAGCTTCTCCTTGTCATCGGGCCATCACTGACACTTGACGACATCGACCGCCATCACACGCCATCGACCACGACTTCGACCACCCCACAGCTGCGTCGACCACTTTGACTCTAGCTTCGACGGCGATCTCGACCGCAGCCATCTTCTTCGACTGCCACATCGAGCTCGACGACCTCGACAGCTTCTTCCTCGACATCAAAAAACACCTTTAGTAGCTACCCTGAGCTCCAGCAACAAGGGTTTAGGTCCATTTCTCTTGCTCTCTTGTTTTCTATTACCTTGTCTGCAATGCATAGAGTATGTGAGATGACCGATTGTATATGTTTGATATGGTATTTTCTGTAATTGCAAAGAATGAAGCACAATTCTCTGAATTTGGACAAGTTCTCTTCTGTAATGCTATGTGATATATGGATGAATCTGAATCTTGTTTCGAGTACTCTCCATCAGTTATCAGTGTTGCGCTATTGAATTTTGTCCTGGATATGTTCTTATGTGATGAACAAATTGTTCGTATTTTGAATTGAAGTGTCTTGTGAATTAGTGTCTCATCTCTCTCTCCACCTATGTGATTGATCTAAGATTGTGGAGATCAACTCTATTCCAGTAATCTTACAAATTTTCTGTCTGTGACTCATTTGAATGCCTTTCTGCTTTGGCTGAGGTATAGTGAAAACTGTATTGTTACTTCCCTGGTGTGTTTCAGTTTTATGGACCAGCCACTTGGATGATCAAGTTTCTGTGTGAGATGTTCCAGTTGGTGATGCTCGGCTTGAGTTTGTGTGGTCATTCTCAGAGTTTTCTATGTTGGTCGAGGTTGAGAGCCTGTTGGGGGATGGTTTGTGGTATTTCTGTGTGCTTATTCGTTGATACCGTCGATAGACGTACTCCTTTTAGTCGCTTTTGCTACTCTTTTCGCAGAACCACTGAACAATATGACTCTATCACATGTATTCACGACGACATGTACAGATCTAGCACTAACCCATGGTCACGAGTTTTCACCTCTCTCTCTTATTTTCTTCTGACATCTTCTCTCTTTCTTTCGTCTGATTTATTTTCATCTGCCATCGATTTTGTTTAGTTTTATGCGCTTCGTTTCGCTAGTCCCTGTGGAAAGAACGATACAGAATACTCACCTTATTACACTGATCTCGTTCTCTTGCGAGACGGTTTAGGCCGCTATCAATTTTTGGTGCCGTTGCCGGGGATTAGATTGAATGCGAGTATGTTCAGCTGACTAGATCTTTTATTTTTGTTTCTTTTTGGTTTTTGTTTGCGTCTTTTTTCGCCCCTTTTTTCCCTCCCCGTTCTTTTATTTCTCGCACTTCTTCTTGTCCTTTCTCGTTTATTGGTTGATTCACATTGATTGAGGATATGGATGGTTCCCAATATTTTTGTGATGCATGTGACAATCTCAGTGCTAAATTAGATGATTTTCCTCGTTTGATTGATACAGCTCTTCGTGGATTATTTGCTCATGTTAGCGCTGATCCTATATGTTGTATTTGTGGTATATGAGGTCATTCGCCCACAGCTTGTCAGCGTGGTCGAGCATCCACTGCATATCATCCTGGATGGCCTACATACGCAAATGCATCGTACAGGAACAACCACCCTGTTATCTCATCATCTTCTCCTAGTTATCTTTCGCAGGGTTTTACGTACGGAGAGCAGTTCTCATGTACATCATATCAGCCTCTGTACTTGTCACATCAGCAGTATTCACAGCAGCCTCCTGTATACGAGGATACTTCTAGATTCGAGGCGATGTTGGAGGCATATTCGAAAAAGCTAAACGAACATCCACTACTACAGCAGTCCCCACAGTCGCCTCCCGAAGTTGAGGATACATCCAGACTTGAGGCACTGATGGAGGGCTTGATTAAGCAATCCATGTGCCTCATGGCCCAGCATTCAGAGGCCGTGAAACTATTGTGGGCTGAAACACAAGGTGTGCGATCTTGCATAGATGAGTTCAGAGGATATCAAGATTCAGTCCACATCCTGCCATCTCAAGTACCTACATTTGAGGCCATCACACCTCCGTTGAGTGTCCCAGAGCCCACCCATGACATCTATCTTGGAGACCCTCACGGAGAGACCACAGTATTGAGCGACGAGCTTCGACCCGATCTTGTTCCTTCGACGTCGCATCAATCACCTCCACGTCCTGCTGATCTGCTCATGTGTGATGATGATGGCGAGCTTTTTTTGGAGACACCTCTACGTCTGTTTGGACCATTTTCTTTTGATGATCTATTGATAGACGGACCAGAGATGGAGAGTGTCAGTTTTGAGGTTGCAGAACCCCCGTGTCACACCTATGATCCTCTTACTAATAACTTGGTGCTCGAGACAGTTCAGCTTGATGATGTAGACTTCCTGGGTGATTCCTTGAGCCACGAGATCGAGAGGGAGATATTCTCATTTCATTCTGAGGGACTTCTTTCTAACGTAGGGGTGCCCGTTCATCCTGATCTACCAGATATGACCCCCGTGGAGGTTCTTCCTACCCCAGACTTCACGCCATCCACTATCCAGGTAGACTCAAAACCCCTCTCATATCATTCTGAGCTGTTTAGTTTTGATGAGACTTATCATATCCTTGTGAGCTATCATTCACCTTGTATCGACATATGCCATCCTCATGATACGTATTATCAATCGATCTACGTGATAAGATTTTCGTCAGCTGACTTTCTGGAGGGCCGTGTCCCTACCGAACATGTGCTTGTTCTTTCTTGATCTTATTTGCAGGTTAGCACGTGTGACTCATTGGCCGCGAGCGGACTTGCTCTGAGTTGATATTCCTTGGGATCTAGGTGGATTCCAAGGCATGCTGATTCAGATCGGAGGGTGGACGTGGAGCTTCTACTACGTCCCTCACTAGCCCCTCCTATACCTGCGCTTCTATTCCATATCCTTTGACGGTTGAGCTTCCGACCTAAAAGAAGCGCTTCTCGGGAGGCAACCCGAGTTATTCTTTTCTTTCTGTTTCTTTTCTTTATTTCTTTTCATTTTATTTGGTAAATTGTAGTTAGTTTTTCTTTCTTTTTCTCCTTTCAGGACCTACTATCATCCAGACATGTGCATGAGATCTTCAGAATGGCTTGTCGTCACGATATTGTCTTCACCATATACTCGGTGAGCTGTCACGGAACTCATGTTACCCAATTGTGCGGAAACTTCCTTTCTTGCATCCACCCAACCTGTTTTGCATTCATGTATGCATCGAGACTATGCATGTTTAAAGCATGGGGGAGTGCATTCAAATCTGAAATTTGGGTTAAATGTTTCAAAAATTCGGATGATTTTACACTAAAATCAGGCAATTGTGCATGTATGAGCTTCAATTCTCTATATTTGTGCAAATGTTGTGATTTATGACTATTTGTGCATGCTTGTACTTTTGTATGCGATTGTTGATTATTTAGCCGTGTGGGCTTATGTATTGTATGTCTGTGATATATCTCTTGTATTGAACTGTTTGTTCGACAAGCTAATTACAAGAGAGGTCATGCTGAAATTATCTTGAATTTTGTTTAAATTGCTCACACTACTCATATTGTGAATCTTGTGCAAATTTGAGTGTAAATTTTGGCATCCTTATTACCATGTCTATCTTGCATATGTGATATTAAAAAGATTAGTTGAGATCATTTAGTTGCTTGATTTATGTACATAGCCTCCTAGATATCACTTCTAGTTACTTAAACCATGTTTTTACAAACTTTTGCAAAATAAGGTTGCAAATGTAGAATCGAGGATGCCGACAAGGGGGGTGACTAGGAGGCTTTAAAACTTTTCAATTAAAAACAACTTTTGCAAAGAATAAGAACAAAATCAGTATAACACAATTAAAAGGAAGAGAAAAGAAGACAAACAGAAGGATTTTTCCCTAGCTCTCGGAGACTCGCCCGGTCTCCCCTACTCCTCGTTGAAGCACTCAAACGAATGAGTCTTGCTTCAATATCCATGAAGGATATTTCTCACTAGTGGTTGCTCCTTGTCCACTCCGGAAAGATGAGCACCGATGCCTTTGATAATCACACCGTGCCTCTTCAACAATCTCCGAAGAAAAGAGGTCAACAGCCACACCACCAAACCGTCTAGGTGAGAGCGTTCACCAAGAGTAATAAGTTGGAAGGTCTCTCCTAGACCTCCAACATGCACCGAGAAACTCTAAGTATGCAAATGATGCGAACAGAACACTCGGTGGATCACAAAACTCAGGACTTGATCAAAAGAATGAGTCTGCTTGGTATATAAAACAATAGCTCAATGCCTATATTTATAGCTCAAAACACCAAAAGAGCCATTGTGCACGAGCTGTAAAAGTTACAATACATGTTGACAATCAGCGTGGCATGCTGACAGTCAGCATAGGTCACGACCAGTACGAAGTAAATCTTGGAGAAAACTCAGCTAGCCGTTTGAGGTCGAAAAAGGAAACAAAACAGCACAAACTGACAGTCAGCAACACACGCTGACAATCAGCGTCCATAACCACGGCTCGACAAAAATCATGGATAACACTTTGCTAGCCGTTTGTGGTCGTCTATAGAAACTGACACCTCATGCTGACAGTCAGCATCACATGCTGACAGTCAGCAATGACCACAAACTCGACCAGTTAAAACAAATTTTATAAACAAAAAGCTCGAGGTTGAAATACATGCTGACAGTCATCAACACATGCTGACAGTCAGCATAGGCAAAAGGAAATTTGGCTCAAAAAACATGCTCTCTGGACAAATGGCAGTTAAACAAACTGACATTCAGGCTGACTGTCAGCATCACATGCTGATTGTCAATGTGGATAAAAACAGCCATACCTTTTAATCCAAAGATCTGATTTAAGAGTTTGATAGCTCGTTTGAAATATAATTTAAAGGGCTATAATTTTGTCAACAGAACAAAAACCCAGATCTGCATAGATCTTTCCAAAAAAGTAAAAATATTTCTGCTATCAAAAACTCATCTGAAAAACCAAATCTTTTCTAAACAAATTCAACTAAAAAGAATGAATGCAGTGACCAAGGAGTTTCTCGGTTTATGCTGGAAATGTAGAGAGGACATGCAACCCCTCTATATAGGATGGTTGAAACTAAGAAACAAATTTCTAAACCGATCAAACTCCAAACACCATGATCGGTAAAAATAAAACTCATCTTACCTTAGGTTCTTTTCAACTTTTAACTTGCGACTTGTATCTCATCTTTTTCCTTGGGTTCACCTGAGTTCCTATCTTGATCATCTTGTATCTCTTTGCCAAAAGAACTCGGTATTCAAATATCTCAAAACTAAAATTAGTTTGAAATGCTTGTTTTCATTAATCATCAAAATCAGGCATAATGGCCTAGATGCAACAATCTCCCCCTTTTTGATGATTGATGACAATAAGTGTTTGATAATAAAAAAAAAATGAATAAGTCCCCCTGAGTGTATGCATGAGATCTCAAATCAACATCATAATTCTCCCCATGATAACAGATCCAGATCATACAACATAAAAATATATCAATCAGTATATCAAAGACCAAGTCACCATCGTATATAATAAACCATTCAACACATCATATTCAATATATAAGAAAAAAAACATCCTGTGTCTGCATTAGGTGCTTGATCAGTCTCCTGAACTGGTGCCTCGTCCCTTGACTCACACACAGCATCATCATCAGATGCGGGAGAGGCAGGCTCAGGTGCAGTTGCAGGGCGGGCACCAAGACGGCGATCAGCCTGGCCTGAAGGGTAGAAAGCCAGAGGATGGTGAGGATGAGGGAGCTCTGTGTCAACAGCTCGGATGTGAAGAAGCAGGGTCATAATATAAGGGGCATAAACAAGATGGTGATGCGGGGCAAGAAGAACGTGTTGAATCTCGCTAATAAGCAGATCAGCGCCTTAGGGCCAAGTCAACATCGAGGTGGAGGCCAACAATGCGACGAAGCTGGAAGGGGCCGGAGTAGAGCATGGCCACCTCCCGATGCTCAAGGTCTGGAAGAGTGTGGCGCTAGCGTCTAGAAGCAGGACGAACCAGTCCAAGAGCGGCTTCAAACTGCTCCTTCATGACAGTATGAACCTGGAGGCCCGTCATGAAGGTTAGTGAGTCGCGCTGGGGAGAGATAAAGGCGGTGGCGTAGAACTGGTGGATGAGCTCATCGGCCCAGTGGAGAGACGAATCAGATACGAGATCTCTAATCCCTACGGAAGCGAAGGAATCCACCAGGGAGATGATGCCTGTGCGAGAGGTAATTGTCTGCCAAGAAAGAGAGCGATGCGCAAAGATGGGGACACGGCTATAGACACTAGTCCAGAGATCAAGTTGGAGGTTCGTGTAGAAGGCGAGAACATTGCAAGTATTGCGAATAGTGGGACGCGGCAGCAGGTATGGGTTTGTGGAGTGAAGGGTGCGGAGGCGACTTACGTGCCACCGGGAGTAATCCACAGGGACGCGCTCAAGCGGTGGTGAGGAACGGGGCTCTGACGGCTGACCCGATGAACAACTGCTGTTTGCAGCGTTCTTTTGACGGGCAACACGTCGAGTGTGTAGGATCGAGGATGCCGGCTAGAGGAGGGTGAATAGGAGGCTCTAAAACTTTTCAATTTAAAACAACTTTTGCAAAGAATAAGAGCAAAAACAATATAGCATAAATAAAAGAAAGAGAGAAGAAGACAAACACAAAAATTTTTCCCGAGGTCTCCGAGACACGCCCGGTCTCCACTACTACTCGTTGAAACACTCAAATGAATGAGTCTTGCTTCAATATCCACGAAGGATATTTCTCACTAGTGGTTGCTCCTTGTCCACTCCAGAAAGGCGAGCACCGATGCCTTTTTCAATCACGCGGAGCCTCTTCAACAATCTCCGAACAGAAGAGGTCAACGGCTAAGCCACCAAACCGTCTAGGTGCGGGCGTTCACCAAGAGTAATAAGCTGCAAGGTCTCTTCTAGACCTCCAACAAATATCGAGAAACTTCTAAAGATGCAAATGATGCAAATGAATGCTCTCAAAAGATCAAGATTTTAGCACTTGGGCGCAAGTGTATATAAAATATATCTCTTGGTTCTTAAAAAAACTGCTCAAAAAATTGTTTATAAACAGTGATCAAAATCTGCCCAAATGTGTTTACAAAACTGATGAAAATGTGAACATAAACTTCTCAAAAATCTGTTCAAACACTGTTTAAAAACTGCTAAAAAATGTGAATAGAAATTACTCAAAAATGATAGAAAAAATATGCTCAGAAACAATAAAAAAAATCTGCTCAAAAGTGTTTTAAAACTGCTCAAAATAGTAGTAAAAATCTGCTCAAAGGTGTTTATAAAAACTAATAAAAAACTGCTCAAAAACTGCTCAAAGACTCCTCAAAAGTGTATAGAAAATATAGCTCGAGATGTGTATGAGAATGTGGCTCAAGGATGATACGAATACTACTCAAAATATCTGTATTTATAGCCAAACCTCTCAGCTAGCCGTTGTGGTCGAAAAGGAAAGGAATTAGGCCAGCTAACAACAAGTTTCGACCTCTTACGGCTAGTAAATAGCCATTGGAACCTCTGGTCGAATGAACAATGTTAGTGGTCATGAATTGTGTTACTGGTCATATGAACAGTAACTGATCAAATGAACAGCACTCGGATGACCAGTTTCAGTTCCTCTTTGAGATTCTTGACCAAGATTGTGAATGAATGCGAATGCAACATATGACCTAAATGTTTCTCAATTTTTACCGGAACTAAAAGAGATTTTGCAACCCCTCTTAATAGTGCGGTTTAAATTAAAAAAGAATTTCTTATAAAATCTGGTCAAACACCAAACTCTGAGACTGGTAGAATAAACAAGCACTTACCTTATGTCTTTGCTGCTTCCTTCTTGGAAACCTTGTGCTTGCGACCTTGGTGACCTTGCGCTTGCCACCTTGGTTCACGACCATGCGCCTTGTGACCTTGGCTCGCGATCTTGCGCCTTGCTACCTTGGCTCGCGCTCTTGCGCCTTGCATTGACATTGGCTCACTCTCTTGCACCTTGCGACCTTTCTTCGTTTCACCTAATCTTATTGATTATACTTAAGGAAAATAGATTAGTCTAAGACACTTGTTTTCATTTATCATCAAAATCAAGATTAAGGGCCTAGAAACAACAATCTTCCCCTTTTTGAAGATTGATGACAACAAGTGTTTAAATAAATAAAATTTAATAATGACTACCCCTTAGTGTATGCATAGGCATTAGATATGCAAGAACTCCCCTTGAATGCATGCTTATATAAATACACATATGAGTCATTTGAGAGTCCACAATGAATAAACAATGAGCATATAAACTATCAACAATGTTATACAAGAATCTCTTCCCAATCTCTCCCTAATCTCTCCCCATTTGACATCAAGCACAAAAAGGTGGGAGGACAACAAAGCAGACATTTAACTTGCATTTGATATATCAATAATATTCAATTCACTTCTAAGAAAGCAAAATCTAGTCTCATCTAAAGGTTTGGTGAAGCTGTCTGCTAGCTGCAAGTCAGTTCTTATATAATTCACATGTCCCCTTTTGCCACATGATCTCTTATAAAATGTTGCCTAATATCAATATGCTTTGTTCTAGAATGTTGAACCGGATTATTTGCAATCTTTATGGCACTTTCATTATCACAGAAGAGTGGCACTTTTTCAAAGGAAATTCCATAATCCAAAAAGGTTTGCTTCATCCAAAAAATTTGAGCACAACAACTACCCGCTGAAACATATTCAGCTTCGGCGGTGGAGAGAGCTACGGAATTTTGTTTCTTAGATGACCAAAAAACTAGTGATCTCCCTAAAAGTTGACAACTACCAGATGTGCTTTTTATATCAATTTTGCACCCCGCATAATCCGAATCCGAGTAACCAATTAATTAAAAATTTGCATGTTTAGGATACCAAAGTCCTATATTTGGATAGCATTTCAAGTACCTAAGGATTCTTTTAAGAGCAATCAAATGACATTCCTTAGGAGACGATTGAAATCTAGCACATAAGCAAACACTGAACATGATGTCGGGCCTAGATGCGGTAAGATAGAGTAAGCTACCAATCATAGATCGATAAAGTTTAGAATCAACTGCTTTTCCATTGTTGTCCATATCGAGATGTCCATTAGTGGCCATGGGAGTTTTGATGGCTTTAGCATCTTCCATCCCAAAGCGCTTGAGCAAGTTCTTCACATACTTGGTTGGACTCACGAACGTTCTGCTCTTGGGTTGCTTGATTTGAAGTCCAAGGAAGAAGCTTAGCTCTCCAATCATCGACATCTCAAATTCCCAAATTCCCTAGACATCATTTCTCCAAACTCATGACAAAAAGATTCATTAGTAGACCCAAATATGATATCATCAACATATATTTGACACACAAAAAGATCTTTCTCAACTACTTTTGTGAATAAGGTTGTGTCTACCTTCCCAATTTTAAAACCTTTTGAAATGAGAAAGTCTCTAGGCGTTCATACCAAGCTCGAGGAGCTTGTTTAAGTCCATAAAGAGGCTTAGGGAGCTTGTATACATGATTTGGAAAGTTTGAATCTTCAAAACCAGGAGGTTGTTCCACAAACAATAATTCGGATATTTCTCCATTTAAAAATGCACTTTTCACATCCATTTGAAATAATTTGATGTTGAAATTTGATGCAAATGCGAGAAGTATGCGAATTGCTTCTAATCTTGCTACGGGTGCAAAAGTTTCACCAAAATCCAATCCTTCAACTTGAGAATATCCTTGTGCAACAAGACGAGCTTTGTTTCGTACTACTACTCCATTCTCATCTTGTTTATTTCTAAAAACTCATTTTGTTCCAATCACATTATGATCCTTAGGTTTTTCTACTAATGTCCAAACTTTGTTTCTAGTGAAATTATTTAGTTCTTCATGCATGGCATTTACCCAATCCGGATTACTAAGTGCTTCATCTATAAGTTTAGGTTCTAAGGAAGAAACAAAAGAATAATGTCCACAAAAAGAAGCAATACTAGATCGAGTTTGAACACCCTTACTAACATCACCCAAGATTTGATTCAGGGGGTGATCTTTGGTGAACGTTTGATGAAGTCGTGGGTTCTGTGATAGTTGATCATCATTTTCTTCAATCTCTTGTTCAAGGTCTTCTCGACCAGCATTGTTGTGAGTGGTCGCAGGTTGAGCAGCATCAATATTTGTGGTCGCAGGTGCATATTCGACATCAGCCTGAGTGGTCGCGGGTGATTTATCCTTTCGACCAGGTGACTTTTATTCTTCATTTATGGGTTTGATATCACCAATGGTCATCTCCTTCATAGCTTCCCTCAAGCCACTGTTGCCTACATCTTCAAAATCCTTATGCTCTCCTTGAGAGCCGTTAGATTCATCAAATTCTACATTGCATGATTCTTCAATGCATCCTGTTGTAGTGTTGAAAACCCGATAAGCTTTATTAGTGGATGAATAGCCAACTAGAAAACCCTCGTCAACACGTCTTTGCAATTTCCCAAAATGCATGCGCTGTTTAAGAATATAACATTTGCAACCAAAGACTCAAAAATACGAAATGTTTGGTTTTCTCCCTATAATCAGTTCATAAAGAGTTTTGTTCAAAAACGAATGGGTATAAAGACGATTGATGGCATAACATGCTGTGTAAACTGCCTCTGCCCAAAACCGGGTAGGCCTCTTGTACTGATCGAGCATTGTTCTAGCCATTTCAATCAATGTCCGATTCTTCCGTTCTACAACACCATTTTGTTGAGGTGTGTAGGGTGTAGAGAATTCATGTTTGATTCCGAACTCATCACAAAAATCAATAAAATCAGAATTTTGAAATTCTCCACCATGATCACTATGGATTTTCTTGATGGAGAGTTCAAATTCCTTTGCAGTTCTTTTTGCAAATCTTTTAAAACAATAGGAAGTTTCAGATTTATGAGCTAAGAAAAACACCCAAGTAAATTTGGAGAAATCATCAACAATAACATAGCAAAAACTATTTCCTCCAATACTTTGATGTTCAGTAGGGCCGAACAAATCCATATGCAAAAGTTCTAATGGTTTGCAGGTTGAAAGAATGCGCTTGGTTGGATGTGAAGTAGCTACTTGCTTGCCCGCTTGACAAGCACTACAACATTTATCCTTTTCAAAATTCACATCATTCAAGGCAACAACCAAATCACGTTTTAAAAGCTTTTTAAGTTGACGCATTGCAACATGTGCAAGTCTTCTATGCCATAGCCAACCTTTTGAGGTTTGAGAGACAAGACATGCTGAAAGGGATGCATCTTTAGAATAAAAATCAACAAGATAAAGATTTCCAAAACGAAAGCCTTTGAAGATCAAAAAATTATCTTTTAAAATTTTAACTAAAACTTCTTTAAGATAAAAAATGCAACGAAATCCAAGAACACAAATTTGTGCAACGAAAAACAAATTAAAGTTCAGAGATTCAACAAGTAAAACATTTTAAATTGAAATATCATTGGATATTGCAATTTTACCCAAGCCTACTACATTTTCTTGACGATTGTCGCCAAAGGTGATCTTTTGATTTTCACTTGAGTTATCTTCCAATGAGGTGAACAACTTTTTGTTGCCGGTCATGTGTTCGGAGCATCCACTGTATAGCACCCAATGTTTTTCACTGGTTTTGTAGTTCATCTGCAAAAAGAATCAAGTTCTTTTAGGTACTCAAACTCTTTTGGGTCCTTCGATGTTAGCAATCAAAGCTTTGGGCAGTACCCAAATTGATTTCTTCTTTTTATTTAGCATGGGTGCACCAACAAACTTTGCTGTAGCATATCCTTTCTTTGACTTTTTGAGCATGTAGCAAGTATCAAAATAAGTTGAAGTCCTTAAAGGACAAGCATCATGTGAATGACCAGTTTCACGACATTTAAAGCAAAATGTGTTGCATGCTTTTACAAAGACAGTTTTTGTATTTAACTTCTTTCCTTTCTTCGGAACGTATCCAAGTCCTTTTTTTCTAAAAGAGCATTTTTGTTTGCTAAGAATAAGATCAAGAGATACTTTTCCTTCGTAGCAATTTTCTAAATCTTTTCCAAGCTTCTCAATTTGTGCCTTAGGTTCATTATTTTCATTCAAAATTATTTCTTTCGAAGCACATGGTACATCAAGAGAACTTGTAGTCATATTAACATTAGAGGAATTATCAACTAGATCCCAAGAAATAGCTACATCTACCTTAGATGGTGCATTAGTGATATCTTTAATGAGAAGACTTTCATATGAATCTTTTAACTCTGAGTATTGAGTGCGTAAGGAAGAGTTCAAATCTTTAAGCACTCTATACTTCTTCTTTGTTATTCCAAAAACTTCATTTAATTCAGTAATCATTTCAACTAGTTTGTCATATGAAGGGTCAAGAGAATATACCTTATCATCACCTTTGGCTATAAGACAAAGGGATGAACTTGTTGATGTGTTAATGTTGCCAAGAGCTAATCCGGCTAGCTTCTTGGAACATCCTTCTTCGTTATCGGAGTCGGAGTCTGAGCTTTCTCCTCCGGACATCCATTCTCCGAAGCAGGCTTCTTTGGTTGCACCATTATTTTTCTTGAAGAATTTCTTCTTCTTGTCCCAAGTCTTGTTATTGTTTGGAAATCTTAAGGCTATATGTCCATTTTCGTGACATCCATATCATATGATGTCCTTGAAGTTTGATTGCTTTGACCCCTTTGGTCGTGTGTCGATGTTGACTCCCTTCTTGTCCAACCTGCGAAGAAGTTTTTGAGTGTTCTTTACCATAAGGGCTAGATCCTCATCGGAGGAGCCATCGCTTGAGTCATCTTTGGAGCCAGCTTTGAAAGCCAACGCCTTCTTTTTCGTCTCGAATGGTTCGACTGCTTCCTTGTTCTCCTTTCGATGCATCTCATGGATGATGAGGTTCCGATAGAGATCAGTGGGCATGGTGAATGATAGGTCGGAGTTGGTGAGCACCGTCACTAGTGTGCATGTCAAAATTTTCCAGAAGAGCCCTGAGTATTTTTCTCACAATTTCGATGTTAGTAAAAACAACTCCTAGCCCCTTGAGTTCATTCACAATATTGTTCAACCGAGTAAACATGGAATTCACGGAATCGGTTTGCGACATGGTGAATGTCTCGTATCGTTGCCTAATCATGAGCAACTTTGCCTCCTTGACTTTTGTAGTGCCCTCGTATATTTCTTTGAGGGTAGTCCAAACCTTGTGAGCGGTGGTAAGATTGCTCACACGATTGAACTCATTTAAAGATAAGCCGGCAAAGAGAGCATTTTTGGCACGGGCTTTTAGGTTGAGTTTCTCCTATCGTCATCAGAGTGACTTGCCGGATCATTCGGAGGAGTAAACCTAAGCTTAACTATGTCCCAAACATCAAGCCCCATGGCTTCTAGAAATACCAACATGCGCACTTTCCAATAAGGATAGTTAGTCCCATCAAAGATAGGCGCACGACCGGTATGATTGAGATGAAAACCCTCATTTGACGTCGTCCTCTCTCTAGGCGGTAAAGCCTATTCAATTGAGAGACAAAGCCTATTCAGTTGAGAGATCAAGCTCTGATACCACGTGTAGGATCGAGGATGACGACTAGAGGGGGGTGAATAGGAGACTTTAAAACTTTTCAATTAAAAACAACTTTTGTAAAGAATAAGAACAAAATCAATATAACACAATTAAAAGGAAGAGAGAAGAAGACAAACACAAGGATTTTTCCCGAGGATTTGGAGACTCACCCGGTCTCCCCTACTCCTCGTTGAAGCACTCAAACGAATGAGTCTTGCTTTAATATCCATGAAGGATATTTCTCACTAATGGTTGCTCCTTGTCCACTTCGGAAAGGTCAGCACCGATGCATTTTACAATCATGCCGAGCCTCTTCAACAATCTCCGAACAGAAGAGGTCAACAGCCACGGCACCAAACCGTCTAGGTGAGGGCATTCACCAAGAGTAATAAGTTGCAAGGTCTCTCCTAAACCTCCAACATGCATCGAGAAACTGTAAGTGTACAAATGATGTGAACAGAACACTCGGTGGATTACAAAACTCACGACTTGATCAAAAGATCAAGATTTTTTATCTCTAAAACAAATGCTCAAGTGTATGTATGAGAATGAGTCTACTTGGTATATAAAACAATAGCTCAATGCCTTTATTTATAGACCAAAACACCAAAAGAGCCGTTCTGCACGAGCTGTAAAAGTAACAATGCATGCTGACAGTCAGCATAGGTCACGACCAGTATGAAGTAAATCTCGGAGAAAACTCAGCTAGCCGGTTGATGTCGAAAAAGAAAACAAAACATCACAAACTAAAAGTCAGCAACACACACTGACAGTCAGCGTCCATAACCACGGCTCAACAAAAATCACGGATCAGACTTTGCTAGCCGTTTGTGGTCGTATATGGAAACTGACACCTCATGTTGACAGTCAGCAACGACCACAAACTCAACCAATTAAAACAAATTCTCAAAACAAACAGCTCAAGGTCGAAATACATGCTGGCAGTTAGCAACACATGCTGACAGTCAGCATAGGCAAAAAGAAATTTGACTCAAAAACATGCTCTCTGGACAAATGGTAGTTAAACAAACTGACATTCAGGTTGACTGTCAGCATCACATGCGGACTATCAACGTGGATAAAAATAGCCATTACTTTTAATCCAGAGATCCGATTTAAGAGTTTAATAGCTCGTTTGAAAGATAATTTAACGGACTATGATTTTTTCAACGTAAACAAAACCCAGGTCTGCCTAGATCTCTCCAGAAAAGCAAAAACACTTCTGCTGTCAAAAATTCATCTGAAAAACCAAATCTTTTCAAAACAAATTCAACCAAAAAGAATTAATGCAGTGACCTAAGAATTTCTCGGTTTATGCTGGAAATGCAGAGAGGACTTGCAACTCCTCTTTATAGAACGGTTGAAACTAAGAAACAAATTTCTAAACCGATCAAACTCCAAATATCGAGATCGGTAAAAATAAAACTCATCTTACCTTAGATCCTTTTCAACTTTTAACTTGCGACTTGTTTCTCATTTTTTTCCTTGGGTTCACCTGAGTTCCTATTTTGATCATCTTGTATCTCTTTGCCATAAGACCTCTATATTCAAATATCTCAAAACTACAATTAGTCTGAAACGCTTGTTTTCATTAATCATCAAAATCAAGCATAATGGCCTAGATGCAACAGCAAATGCTGCTCTCTACCTAGTATGCAACTTTCATTTCACCGCTTAATAAAAACTCCTCTACTCTCCGCTCCTCTGACCCGGTCGATGTTTGACTTGTTTTTGCATTATTAAAATGTTAACTTGGTCATCAATCATCAAATTGAGCTCATGAGCGTGTTGATCACTCTATGGAACACATCGCCTAGTGCGATGGACCTAGGGTAGAGTATGAAGAGACCCGCAATTAATAAGTCGAACGGGAAGGAGCTAGCTTAAGCACCAAATTTCGGAAAAATTTCAAAAAGGTTAGAAAGTGATTAGTGTGATGTCTAGTGAGGTTGAAACATCTAATCATTGCAATTATCTAATTTTAAACTCCTCTTTTGATATTCATATACATGTATATGCATCGGTGACTCGTTTGCATATTTTTCACTCACTTTTTCTCACATTCGAATATGGTTGGTCGTGCGTGATTTGTACATAATTCATAATCATTTGCAACCTCCCTTTGAGTTTTTTTGTGCTTGGGGAATAAACAGTTATAATACATTAGATTTCCACATTTATACATTACTTGCTGTCCTTACTCTTTCATTGATTTTATTTTGCTTGAGGACAAGCAAAAGTTCAAGCTTAGGGAGATGATAACTCTCATATTTATGCTTATTTTCTAGATATTTTCCCCTCATTCATGCTCATTTTGGTCATAAAAATCATTAAATACTCAAATATATTTGTATTAGCTATCGTTCAACCCCGACTGTTCATTTGGTTTATTTTAATCGCAGGTCGATGCAATTCGGGAAATTTATGACTGAATGGATGAGCTTCATCGATCGGATCTAGCGAATGGATGATTTCATACAAAAGTACGCGTCGTTACGGACGCGTAGGAGCTGATCGCGTCAAAATCAGAGTCTCCAGGAGGCAAGAAAAACCAAACGTAACAGTCTAGAGCCCAATTGAAATTCCCTAAAAAGCCAAGCCCCTAATTACAAATCGACCGAGACACAAAAACTCCAAACCCTAGCTCGGAAGGATATCATTATAATTTTCTAAAAACCCAAGGGCCTTTCTGCAAAATAATAATAATAATAATAAAAAAACCTACTTCTTCTCTCCCAACCCCGACGAACTTACCGACGACGGCCAAATCCACGCCGGCGTAAGCTACCGGTCTTCTTCTCCTTTTCTACCTCTTCTCGCTCTTCATCCTCCTCCGTCCTCTCTCACCACATTTCATCATCTTCTATCCCGTTCGTCTTCACCATCGACGTGCTCTCGAGCCTCTCTCTTTTTTCCTCCCCTCCCTTCTCCTTCTTCCTCTTTCTTTTTCCTCTCTTCTCTTCTTCTATGTTTCCTCCCTCCCCTCTTCTTCATGCTCACTTGCTCCACCATCCCAATCTTGCTACGGCGCCGGCGGATCCCACGCCGATCCGCCACCACCGAGTGCCGCCGGATCCACCCGATCTCTTCTTCTTGCCCCAAAGCGTTAGATCCACCGGATCTGGCCGATCCACAGCGCCTCCACAGCCACGCTGGACCTCCCGCACTCGAGCCGCCCTTGCTCCGGCACCACAACACCACGACAGCGCCACCGCCACCGAGAGACGCCGCCGATCGCAACCACCTCCGCCACCAGATTTGGCCATCCCGCCGCCGGATCCACCTCGCGCCGCGCCGGACCCGCCTCTGCCTCCGTGCTTCGCCGCGAGCTGCCACAATGCCATGCCTCCACCTCCACCTCCCACCGCCGGATCCACGTCGACACCTCCGCTCCGCCATGTCGCGTGAGCCGCCACCTCCATCGTCGATCTTCTCTGACGGATCCGCCGCACCACCCTAGATCTCGCCTGATCTAGCGCCACTCCTCACGATCTCCATGCCGCCGGATTCGCACTGCCACAGCTTCTCCTCGTCATCGGGCCGTCACCGACACTTGACGACATCGACCGCCATCACACGCCATCGACCACGACTTCGAGCACCCCACAGCTGCGTCGACCACTTCGACTCCGGCTTCGACAGCGATCTCGACTGCAGCCATCTTTTTCGACTGCCACGTCAAGCTTGACGACCTCGACAGCTTCTTCCTCAACATCAACAAACACCTTTAGTAGCTACCCTGAGCTCCAGCAACAAGGGTTTAGGTCCATTTCTCTTGCTCTCTTGTTTTCTATTACCTTGTTCTGCAATGCATAGAGTATCTGAGATGACCAATTGTAGATGTTTGATATGGTATTTTCTGTAATTGCAAAGAATGAAGCACAATTCTCTAAAAACATTGTTTTTTCAATGTAAATCATTGATGGTTTGAATTGAATTTGGATAAGTGCTCTTCTGTAATGCTCTGTGATATATGGATGAAGCTGAGTCTTATTTCGAGTACTCTCCATCAGTGATCAGTGTTATGCTATTGAATTTTGTCTTGATAAGTTCTTATGTGATGAACAAATTGATTGTATTTTGAATTGAAGTGTCTTATGAATTAATGTCTCATCTATCTCTCCACCTATGTGATTGATCTAAGATTCTGGAGATCAACTTTGTTCCAGTAATCTTACAAACTGATTTTCTATCTGTGACTCATTTGAATGCCTTTTCTGCTTTGGCTGAGGTATAGTGAAATTGTACTGCAACTTCCCTGGTGTGTTTCATTTGAATGGACCAGCCACTTGCATGATCAAGTTTCTGTGTGAGATGTTCTAGTTGGTGATGCTCGGCTTCAGTTTGTGTGGTCATTCCTAGAGTTTGCTATGTTGGTCGAGGTTGAGAGGCTGTTCGGGAATGGTTTGTGCTATCTCTGTGTGCTTATTCATTGATACCGTCGATAGATGTACTCGTTTTAGTCGCTTTTGCTGCTCTTTTCATGGAATCACTGAACGATACGACTCTATCGCATGTATTCACAACGACGAGTACACATCTAGCACTAACCCATGGCGCGAGTTTTCACCTCCCTCTCTTATTTTCTTCTGACAACTCTCTTTCTTTCGTCTGATTTATTTTCATCTGCCATCGATTTTGTTTAGTTTTACGCGCTTCATTTCTCTAGTCCCTGCGGAAAGAACGATTCTGAATACTTGCCTTATTACACTGATCTTGTTCTCTTGCGAGGCAGTTTAGGCTAGTATCAATAGTTCTCTGGGATAATCTTCTTGGCTGAAGGTTAGGGATGTCTTCAACCAATGGGGGTATTGAGGCTCTCCTGGGGGAGCTTCAACTTTATTCACCTCTCGACGAACAGACTTAAAATGATGTTTGGAAAAGTAGGACGAAGAACCATCAAAAATGATATTAACATGATTATTTGGTACCTGGTATGGAATGTCCTCATCTCCATCGGCGTCTTTATTCCCACTGAGCTATCCTTTTTTCGGTATTGTAGGCATAGGGGCTTTACCTTGATAAAAATTCCTCCATGCGTTTTAATCAATTTCGACAATTCTTGAGGTCGTGTCCTGGAACGTCATGCAATGGACACCACTTCTTGTTTCCCTGTGGGTTGGTCTATTTCTCCATGTGATCGCTGCTACAGACACCAGAAGGAGTTTTATTATTTTTGAATGAAACTTTCTTACCTTTGTCTTATGGTCGCTTATCCATGTTCGCGACCTCTCGGGAATGGTTTGCTCCATCCATTTTTGACTTCTTGAACTTCCCACCCGTGGATGACCCAGACTTGTTAGAACTATCCTTCCTTTCGGAATCTAGACCAGGTTGTGGTGGTAAATCACCCTTATCAACCATCCTATTTCATTCCACTGCCTCAGTAGCATCGGAATAATGATCAACCATGTTGAAAAGCTCTGACACTGATCTTGGTGGGTGAATGCTGAGATCCTCTGTGAATTTTGGTATCGAACACCGTGTTTGAAGGCTCTGATTACCGAATTATCAGAGATATTGGGTATAGTATTTCTTACCTCCACAGATCTCTTCACAAACTGTCGGAGGGTCTCACTCGAGGTCTTGCATAAGCGATGGAGATTATCTTCCTTGCCAGGTTTTGATGATTAATGACAGTTTGGACAAACCTTGTTTTAGTAGAAGTAATTGAAATGTTATTTGTCAAACTTTGAAGTTGATGTCTCCCTTGTTGTGGTTTAATATCGATGCATATGTTGAGGGGGAGCTCATCATATCAGTCATCTGTGCTTGTATCAAACTTGTGCTAATTGTTTTCATGACATGAGTAGTATGGATCTTGTGCTTACCTCTTATCATGTGTGGATCTATATGACTGTATATTTCATCTCTTACCCTTTTGTGGTTTATTGAAAATGGTTCTGTCATTAAACACCAAAAAGGAAAATTGTTGAGTCAACTCCTTTGGGAGTAATTACCTTGGTGATTAAAAACAACCCAACTATGAGACTAATGTTGTTTAATGAGTGTACATGTTGTAGTCTCAAAATGGATTGCGAGATTAAAGCAAGCAAGGGCATATGGAGAATGATGTCGATATGAGCCACCTTGAGCAAGGTCAAACTTCACCGTAGGTAAGATCTAAGATTAAGGATCATTTTCTTAGGATTTTATCGGTCTCGGTGTTTGGAAATAGACCGAGTTGATTGGTTTATTTTTTCTAGTTTAACCATACTATTAAGAGGGGTCAGAAACTAGTAGCTTGAGTTGATCTAGTGTGAAAGCTCAAATGCATTCATATCATTTTGCACTAGTACTTATTCACCTCTTGTATTTCTAGAAAACAAGTGTAGTTTGTTTTAATTAGAGGTAATATTTGAAAACTACACTTAGTCGTGGTCGCACAGAGCAAACAAACTGATTCAGTATTAGAGCTGGTCATGGTCGTATAAGCACAAATTGGCCGTATCACTATTTGGAGCTGGTCGTGGTCATAGAATTTCATCGTACCAGTACACAACTCGTACACAGACATTCGACCACTTGCTATTCGACCAGTGGCTTAAAGTTCTTCAATCAAAATTGGTCGTGGTCTATGCTGACTGTCAGCATGCATATCCGCGTGGACACAGACAATTGCATTTGCATGTAGCCTCAAATCAAGTTTGAGTAAAATTCCAAAGTCGTATTTTCGGTTTGCATAGGCCGGACATTGTCTGTGGTGATCGGACATTGTCTGGACCGTACAAAACCTTTTAGATATGTGCAAAATGAAACCAGAGACATATGAATCTGTCCGGGTGCATCTGTCTGGAACAGGACGGACATTGTCTATGATGGACGGACATTGTCTTTGATGGCTGAAGATTGTCTCTGATGGCCGGACAATGTCCTTCCAGTACAAAGTTTTTCAACCCTGAGAAAAAAATGAACCAGAGACAAATGTTTTTGTCCCGGTGTATTTGTCTGGAGGTGAGCGGACATTGGCCAGTGTGAGCGGACAATGTCCGGCCTGTACAAACTCTGTCTTGGACTAAACTCCTGAAAGTGAACCAGAGACATATACATCTGTCTGGGCTTTTGGTCCGGACAAAAGACGATTTGTCTGGCCTTCACAAAAGTAGCTGAACGGTAACTCACACGTTTGCAATAGTTATATTGACATGTACTGTCCAGACAATGTCTGGCATTCCCCTTATGTACATATCTCTATGAAGAATCTTGGTAATATGTGTACTTGTACAGGCCAGACTTGTCCGGCCTGTACAAAATTTGTTTAGCTTCTTGTAAACAGCTAGTTTCTTTGTGAGGCCTATATATACCTTGACTTGGCCAGCATTTGAGGTGCTCAACAACTCAAAAATCATGTGCAAAAGCTAGCCAAATCCTTGGAATTCAATTTCTTGCATCTAGGGCCATGATTTGAACCAAAATCTTTTGTTAGCATTTGAGAAGAGAAGCATTTGTGAGAGGCTAATAGTGCTTAGTGCACATCATCCATCATTTTGCAAGCTAGTGCTAGAGTGTGGGCATTCATTTGCATCATTTGAGCTTCTAGCACTTGATTAATTCAAGTGAAGGCGTTCTATTTATTACTCTTGATGATCGCCATTGCCTAGAGGGTTGTTGGTGGAGAGTCACAATCTCTCCAATGGAGTTTGTTGGAGAGGCTGACAAAACCTTGTGAAATTTATTGGTGCTCGCCTATCCGGAGTAGAGAAGGAGCAACCCGAGTGGAGATATCCTTCATGGATATAGAAGCGAGACTCACACGTGAGCGCTTCAACATGGAGTAGGGGAGACTGGGTGAGTCTTGAGACCTCAGTAAAAATTGTTATGTCAAACTGATCCGTTTGAGACCTAGCCTTGGTTTTTGCACTAGGCTCACCCAGATGTTAATATGCGGAATAACGGGATCTTACTCAGAATTACCGAAACCCAAAGATAATTGAAACACAGTTCAAGTAATTGCACAACTCTTTATTTCAATGAGGGCTTTACACGTCGAACGTTAGATATACTCGTCTACGTCAATGAACTAGACCCGATTTGATCTATATCAAGGTAGATAACCAGGTTGATGCTAGATGATCTACTCTAACCTATTACAAGGTATTTATAGTCCAATCGTATGAGTTCATATCGGACTCAATAACCTCAACGTATTAGACTCAGACAACTAACTAAACCTAACAGATAAGACTTAGTTATATGTATTCGGATCGGATTACAATTCCGACCAGATAACAAATTCTTCCTAAGGTCGCGAACCTATCCATGGTCGTGAAACCTTTCTGAACTCGGTTGAGGTCACGTAGCCTTTTACAACTTGACCTGAAGATCCTCGCGGATCATGACTCCCTTGTTGACAAGGAGCCAACCCCTGTTGCAATCTATTGATCAAACTGAAGATGTGCAAATTGAGATTGACCATCGTCTCTGGTGTACCACTTTGCCGCACGTGCTCATTGATCTTTCCGACCAATTTGAAAAGTCTCTTTTGTGCCATTGCGGGTGGTAGTCACCTTTTTCTCCAAGATCACATCTTCTGGTAGAGGTTCATTTCGTTGATAAGACCAAGTCTTCAACAGATGGTACTATGGTCTCTGGCTCATCATCCAGTATTGAAGACTCGAAGAGTTTGAGGTGCTCAACATTGACAACCCAATAAATATCCATGTACGAAGGTAACTCGAGCTAACAAGTATTATTACCAACTTTCCATAAAATCCGAAAAGGACCATAATGAACGGGTTTGAGCTTATTACTTTCACCTTTAAGTCTCTCCTTACTCATATGTAACCATACAATATCACCTTCTTGGAATTGAGCATCAACTCGGTGCCGATCATGTCACGCCTTGTACTTGAGTTGAGCTTTCAGCAAGTTGTATTCAACCTCTCGATGGAGCCGTTGAATACCTTCCAGGAACTTTTGTGCTCGATCCTAATTAGGTGCTTTCTTACTGTTAGGTGCTGAGGTAAGGATCACAAACTCCATGTCAAATGGACTCTGCGGTAGAAATCCCACACAGACCTCAAACGGTGACTTTTCGGTCGAACCATGCACTACTCGATTAAAAGCAAACTGCATGTACATTATGCTTTCATCCTAGGTCTTCGGATGCTTAGAGTTAAAGCCCCTCAAGAGATGAACGACAGTTCGATTTACCACCTCGGTTTGACCATTAGTTTGAGGATGAAAGATAGTAATCCTCTTTAACTTTGTGTCCATCATTGTCCAGAGCGATCGCCAAAAGTGACTAAGGAACCGGGTATCACGATCAGACACAATAGAACTCGGCAATCTAAAATGTGTCAAAACATGCTGAAACAATACTCGTGCTGCTTCCTCTCTCGTGATAGTCTTTCGACAAGGTATGAGAATGATCATTTTGGAGAACCGATCAACGACCACAAAGAGATAGTCGTTGCCACGTCAGGTCTTAGGCAATCCTCCCAAGAAATCTATGGATATGCTTTCCCATGGTCATGAGGAACTGGCAAAGGAGTATACAAACCTAATTTTCGGTTTCCTGGTGTCAAGATATTGCAAAGACCACAGCCTTGAACAAATCTAACCACATCTTGCTACATATGGTGCCAGAACACATGTCGATGAAGATTTTTGCAAAGTCTTCGTTACCCCAAAGTGACCAGCGACCTTCAATGCATGCACTTCTTCCAACCACTGGATTTGAGGTGTTCCACGAGGTATACAAAGTAAAGTGCCTTTGTACAAGAGTCCTTCTCGACGAATGAACTCTATAGGTTTCCCTGTTTCGAGCTCAGTCAGTGTTGATCGAAAATCAGGATCTTCACTGTACATTGTGGCATAGTCATCATGACATGAGGGCTCAACCTACATGAATACTAATAAGCAGAGGGTCGTAACTAGTGGTTGCGACAACATGTCCGCCAATTTGTTGTGTACGCCCTTCTTGTACTTAATCACCAGATTAAACTGCTGCAGATACAACATCCACTTCATGTGCCGAGTTTGCTGTAGCTTGGATTGAATTTGCAAATATTACAATAGTTGGTGGTCGGTGTGGACAACAGTCTCTTTACCCAATAGGTAACACTGCCAATGCTTTACGGCCTGCTTCAGTGCACACAACTCCTTGTCGTAGGCCGGGTAATTCTTTTGAGCTATCTGAAATAACTCGGAGTGATATGCTACTGGTCGACCTTCTTGCATAAGCACTGCGCCCAATGCATAACTTCAGGCATCGGTTTCTAGCTCGAATGGTTTCTGTAGTTTTGGCAAAGCTAACACAGGAGCCTCGCTGATCTTCCTCTTCAGTAGGAGAAACATGTTCTCATGTTTTCCTGTCCACTCGAACTTCTGGTCGATCCTGGTTAATGCATGCAACGGAGAAGTCACAATTGAGAAGTGTCGGATGAACTTCTGAAGGTATTGGTATGCTCCCACAAAACTACGCACTTCTGTAACGATTTGAGGTCACAGCCACTCGCGAATCACTTTTACCTTATCTGAGTTAATTTGCAATGTACCTTTGTCGAACGTTAGATATACTCGTCTCAGGTATAGTAGAGTTTGTTGGCCAAACTGGCACTTCTTACGGTCGAGGCAAAGCTGTTCGAACACCTTTTTGACATGAATGAGGTTCTCGTCCCACGAATGACTATAGACCAGTATGTCATCGATGAACTATTGCAATACGTCATTCATAAGGCGCATCAAAGTCGCCAGGGCATTGCAGAGGCCAAACGGCATAACCAGCCATTTGAACAAACCTTGGTGCATTTTGAACGCAGTCTTCCACGTATCCTCCTCTCGGATGTTGACTTGGTGATATCCCAACTTGAATCCAATTTTGAGAAGATAGCAGCATGCTTCAATTGGTCTAGCAGATCGTCAATACGAGGAAGGGGTTACCAGTTATTGATGGTGATCTTGTTCAGTGCTCTGTAGTCGATGCACATACGCCAAGTCCCAGCTTTCTTTGGCACTAACACCATAGGAGATCCACAAGGTGAACTACTTGGTTGAATGACACCATTATTCAGCAACTCACCAAGTTGTCTCTTGATTTCTTCATTCTCCAATATTGAGTTGCGATACATATTCTGATTGGGTAGTGTCGTATTGAACACAAGCTGAATTTCGTTGTCGACTGGATGTTTCGATTGATGACCCTGGGTACTCTCGAACAGATCACTGTATTTCTCTAGCAGTCCCGACAAACGACTAGAATCTTCTCAGCACACCAATGACAACACTGCTCGAGTACTATCACCTTAACGAATGGGTCGATTCATGACAAGCGTGTATTTGTGACATGCATTGACGATTCTCTTGGCCTGATTCGCGGTAATCAAGTTCGAAGTGTTGATGTGGACGTCTCTATTGATCACGAACTTAACTCTATCTTTAGTGAGCTCATACTCTTGTGCTCACCGATGGATGTGAGTGTCTCGTTCATACAGATACGGACTCCCAAAGATCACCTGATAGATATCGATAGGAACAACGTCGCATTGAACCTGACCAATATATCGTGCAGAGATTGCAAACTACAACACACACTAACTCATAATCTGTTGGTTCACATCGGATGCAAAACAACCCAGCGAATACGTCGTGGGCGTATGGTTGTCTTCAAATCAAGTCACCGAACCAGTCCAGCAGAGACCAGATTCTTCTGACTTCCGGGATCAAATATCGCCGCGACCACTTTGTGCTTCTCCTGGATGTTGATGCTGAATAAGTCCTCCGTTGAGTGATTGTCATTCGGTGGATCTGAACCCTTCTCCTTCGGCATTGCCATCAAAGACATGGTCGTATCTGCCTCATCAACCAAATTCACTCAGACAACTTCTTCTGCCGGTGGAGCCATGGTAGCCGTGGTTGTTCTTTTCTCTAGTTCGTTTTTCTTTGGTCGAAGTTCAGGATGAAGCTTGTAGTATTGTCCTTGGTATGTCCCGCAACTTGACAATACTCGCAAAAGGCACCCGTGCCCGGCTTCGAAATGTTCTTCTTCGGACTCGGTTTTCTTTTTGTCGAGGTCACACTATCCTTCGTGCCTTTGTCGCTGCGGGAGCGGTTCTTTTTCTCGATTGCCATAGTAGTTGTACTTGCGGTCGCGATATCTTGGACGCCAAACAGGCTTAACTCAGCACTGATCGATTTTTGAAGTCTAGATGTGTATTTCTGAAATACCTGAGGATCAGACAGCAAGATGCCAACGACCATTGCTTGTCACCAGAACTCTATCATCTAGTCCTGGACAGTCTGGTTGTGCCGTTGGCACAATCTGTGCCAACATTCCCGTCTCTCCTAAAGGTAACCTAATGGATAGAATTCTTGTCGCAGGGGTTGTTTGAATTGACCCCACGCAAGGTTGTCAGCTTCACCACTAGCGACATGGGCCTTCCACCAAGTCTTGGCATGGTCCTTCATCTTCAAAGGTGCGAACTTCACCTTTTGAGCACTACTAAACTCTTTCATATCAAAGTAGGCCTCAAGCTGGTCGGTCCAAGAATCTAACTTCTCAGCATCAATCACCCCGTCATATATGGGTATATCAATCTTAGCATCGACCTTAAAAGATCAAACGGCTAAGGAGGTGTTGGTGAGGTCGTCGGGCTTATGGTCGTCTTCTTCTTCCTTGTCCTCTGGCCTGTGAAAGTCTCCATCAGTCTTCACACCTATGACCTTCCCTACTTCAGGAGGTACGATTATGGCCTGCTGCTTACTCCAAGCAAGCACAATTTCCATGTCGGTGGAGAGCTTAGCCACTTGTTTGGCTAGGTTAGCTTGTACGGAGGTTCCTTCAGACATTGTCGGAGATGCGATTGTAGGTACCATCGAATTATCGCCTAATGTTTTGCTGGAGGTTTTGTAACCCTGGTGAGTCTTCACCATGCACAGGACAGGATAGTCACTCTAATACCAACTTAATCCGTTTGAGACCTAGCCTTGGTTTTCGCACTACGCTCGCCCAGATGGTAATATGCAGAATAACGGAATCTTATTCAGAATTATTGAAACCCAAAGATGATCAAAACACAGTTCAAGTAATTGCACAACTCTTTATTTCAAAGAGGGCTTTACATGTTGAACGTTAGACACACATGTCTATGTCAATGAACTAGACTCGATCTGATCTATATCAAGGTAGATAACTAGATAGATGCTAGATGATCTACTCTAATTTATTACAAGGTATTTATAGTCCAATAGTATGAGTACGTATCAGACTCAATAACCTAAATGTATTAGACTCAGACAACTAACTAAACCTAACAGATAAGACTTAGTTATATGTATTTGGATCGGATTACAATTCCAACCAGAGAACAAATTCTTCCCATGGTCGCGAACCTATCCATAGTCGTGAAACCTTTGCGAACTCAGTTAAGGTTGCGTAGCCTTTTACAACTCGACTTGAAGATCCTCCCGAATTAGTTTCTCTCTTGCACAATTTGTATTTACCTTGACTCAATTGCTTCCACTTCCTCTTGTTGTTTGTTGTATTGCATTTTCTATCTTGTTGAATGCAAATTGTTGTTAGATAGTTTTAGACCCTTTTGCAAAAACTCGGTTTTCCTTCATATCTTACAAAAATTGTGTTAGCTGAAAAGAATTTTTAAAGCCTCCTATTCACCCCCCTCTTGTCAGCATGCTTGATCCTACACTTGGTATTAGAGCGAGGTCTCTCATTTATTGTCTTTACCGCCTAGGGAGAAAGGATGGACTCGATAGTTGATTTTGGGTTGATTGCTCCTCACTTTGATGGCTCACATTATTTTCGTTGGAAGATCATTATGAGTACTTATTTTGAGGTATTGAATTTGAATTTATGGAGGATAGTGCAAAAGGGTATGACTTATTCGTTGTCTTTGGATAAGAACATTCTTCTCTTAAATACAAAGGCTAAAGATGTGCTTCTTAGATCCCTTAGCCATGATGTGCTCGAACTAGTGAGTGATATGTTTGGACCGTCCTTGAATCTATCTTTGAGGGCACATCTAGCTTTGAGCATGCTAAGATGCGCTTATTAATGCGACACTATGAAGCATTTGTGATGTTGGATCATAATACACGCTCCACCATATATGATCGTTTGATCAACATCACAAATGAGCTCAAGGTCTATGACACTAATATTTCCAATCTAGACATTTGTAGGAAGTTACTTTAGGTGTTGCCAGAGGGTCGCTATGGAGACTTCATAACCACTCTTGCAAACGGTGACCTCTCCGACACTTCACCAAGCGAGCTCATTAACATGCTTATGTCAAATGAGGCTATGTCCAAGGAGAAGGACATATATTCCACCTCTGAGCATATCAAGAACGATGATTTCATTGCGGAGGATTAGGAGCTTTCTAGCAAGCTCAAAGACGTCATCTACTTGGTTCGCCTAAGCAAGACAAAGGCGAAATCTTGCAAGAAGAGCTCAAGGAAAGCTAGAAAGAAATTGTCAAATTCAAAGTCTTCATCTCAAGACAAATCTATATGCCTTATGGCATGTGACTCGACGGTACCAAATACTAACCTCTGTAATAATGAGCTTATGGATATGATTGTAGAGTTAAATGACTTGCTTGGCAATATGACTAAAAGATTTTGCACTGTAAAGAATAACTACTCTTTCTTGAAAGTGCAATATCAAGAGTTGAAAAGCTCTTATGATTCTTTGCTTGCTAAGGATGCTATTAGCTCCACAAGTACCTTAGATGTTGGAGTTGCTTGTGACTCGCTTATTGATCCATCTTTAGAGTCACATACTTCCACTTCATATGCTAGCACCTCTTGTAATAACTCAATTGTTAATTCATGGTTAGATTCAAATGCTAGTTTTGTGGACACTATTACTTCATGTGATAATTTGTCTAGTGCTTCATTTATTGATTCACATGATTGTACGATTGATACTAGTAACTCATACCATGATTTATCTAGTGACTCATCTTTATGCCATGGTGTTAGTACTAGGTGCTCCTCATTTGATATGTCTACCTCATCCAGTGAATGTAGTGCTATACCTTCTAGTTCATCTACTTGTGATGATAGGCCATCAATCTCTCATTCGCATCGTGTTTTATGTGTTGACACGGAATCATCTCAAGTACCTAAAATTGAAAATGATGAACTTAAGAATAAAATAAATAGATTGAGAAATGACCTTACTATATATCCTATGAGTAGTGCTATGCTTGTTAAACCCCCTTTAGATCATAGATATTCATTTAAAAAGGGGAAATTAAATCACGCACACTCATCTAGTAAGAGGCATCACATACTTCATCACACTCATACCATTTCATTTGAAAGCCCTCTCAAACTTCATGTTCCTCATGTCACTTAATAGGGCAACATTCGCATGAGTGTGTATTTAACACTTTTAAAGTTTGTTTTGTTGACTCTTATTTGATTTCTTGTTCTAGATGGGGTTTAATGGCAAAATTAATTGATTTCCAATTTCAAAAACCTAAAGATAGAGACATTTAGGTACCAAAAGACTTATGTGACAAGACTAGAGGATCTCGTATGGTTTGGATACCAAAAAGGGCTTGAATCTTTTTGATGTTTTAAAAAAAATTGCATTGCATTTTCTCTCTTTACTCTTTATTGTTTTAATCTTCATAGCCAACTATGTAATGAAAATTTAAAACTTATGATATTACATTTTTAGGAGTAGTAATTTATAAATACTTCCATTGTCTATTGCACCCCTATATGTGAAACATTTCAAAATTGCAAGTTTTTAAAATGAACTCTTTTGGTCAAAATGACAAATTTGCATTCAAAAGGCCAAAAATCATCAATCCCTATCAAAATGGTCTTCAAGATGTATTTAAAAGCTTTCTAGAGGCTTTGGATGAAAAGTGATTTTAAAAATGTTTTTATTAAAAACTAGCCCCGAAATGATCTTCGAATATCTTGTTTTTTAACCAAATCGGTTTCGAGCGCTAATCAAAATCTATTTGGATTTTGCCAAAACTTGTTTTACAAAAATCCTATATATTATTACCCCGAAGAAGTTTGAAATTGAAAACTTCCTCAAAAGAGTTTCAATTTGAATGTTAAGGGTGTTTGAATCTCACAGAAAACTTGCTTTGACCCGAAATATCTTATACATGCAAAACATGAGTTTAGCTATTTCTATGGTCTTTACTCACGTAGGCTCTTTCATGTCAAAAATCCCATGAAAAACAAATTTGAACTCAATTTGTAAAAGTTTGTTGAACTTCAACCTTCTTGCTTAACATAAAGATCATTTGACCATAACTCTTGATTGTAAAATCCTTTTTGAAAAATATCTTTTATGCAATGAAAATAATTTCTGTAAATTTTCATTTCAATTGGATTTGATTTGAGCAATAATTGATTGTTTTCACAAATCAAATATGAAATCTGCAAAATTCAGACTTCTCGTGGTTTTTGGCTGATTTGTCATTTTTTATCTTTAAATTGGTTGGCTATTTGAAGAAAGTTTCTACATGATGACTTATCTTCTATGATTGGTCTTTGCTGTTAATTTATTTCAAAATTGTTGCAAGTCATTTGTGTGGATTTTCATGTGCCTTTACAAGTGTAAAGTAATTTACTCAAACCTGAAATCTGAAACTTTCAATCTGGTCAACATCTGTCTTTTTCATATCTTATTGTTGGCTCCAATCTTGGCTTCACTGTAAAAGGCAATCTAGTTCCTCATTATATCATTTATCTCCATAACTTATTTTGGAATTTTTGGAACTTGTATGCATATGTTTCTATGATTATAAAGAAGCCATGTGTTTAAGAAAACTTTCAATCAAATTGGATGTCAATTTCTCATTTCTTCCAAATGACTAAAATATTTGAATCTTGGATCTTCATGGAAAGTGTTTGTATTGATGTTATTTATCTCTATGAAACTTTTCATGATTTTTGGTGTTTGTTTGGATGTTTTCTTGATTTGATTTCATTTTGTAAGAACTTCAAAAATGAACATAAATAAAATTTATGCCAAATAGTATTCTCTTGCTCCTAGCATGACATGGCCTTAAATTGATTTCATTTGAAATATTTTTTTTAGGCCATAAAGAAGGGAGTTCATGACCTTCACTTTTGTTTTGATTCTTGCTGAACTCTCTTTATTTTACAAATAGATCATTTCTATCTCTTGCAAATAATTTATTACCAAACTTGGATGACACATTAAGGGGGAGCAACTTCAAGGTCATTGAATAATTGTATACCCTAATTGTGTACATGTATCAAAATTATGCAAGTGTTTTGGTAAAAGAGTCATTTTCGAACCAAAAGGTGAAAAAGTGTTTGAAATACTAAAAAATGTTCAAAATTCTACAAAACCTTCAAAATAGGTTTAAAAAATGTTTTCAAAGGTTTTGAAAGTTGAAAATGAGAATTTCAACTCAAAATGCTGAATTTCGACAAAATTAGAAACATCAGAATCTTGTTTTGGCCTAAAATGAATTATTTCCATAAAACAAGATGGGTTGAGTTTTGACAAAAACGTTCTACATGAAACACTTAGAATTCAATCACCTGAAGATAGTTCATGTTGAACTTTTTCTCAAAAGACCTAGGGTTTTCAAGTTTTCACATATCCTAGGTCACCCAAAACGACTCTCGACCAGAAAACACGCAAAATGTGTATTTTGCGAATTTAGTTATTTTAGTTAGATTTTCTTCCATGTCTAGCTTGAAATAGTATTTCAAATTCATCCAAGTCCAAATATTTTAGAAAAATCCAAGTTTCATTAAGAATTGAAGATTTCGTGAAAATCTTTTTGTTTTTACCCGTTTTACCCTAAAATCTCTTTTGAGGACCTAAAATCAATATCTTTCTCGAATCAAATACATATAAATTCTATCCATCTAAGTTCTTGACATGATATTTAAATATATTCTGGAACTTGATTCAACTTTTGAAGAAAACTTGCAAAATCTCAAAATTTCAGAAGATTCATTTGTTTTTTTAAACCGTTCGGACGTTGTCCGCCCAGAGCCGGACTCTGTCCGCCGAATCCAAACTTTGTCCGGCCCTAGCGAACTCTGTCCGGCCTATGTGCAGTTGTATGATTACTAAATCTCTTCAGCTTCTTCTCTTTCCTTTGCTTTGGTCAGATCTCTGCTCCCGTCTCTCCTTATTTTGCATTTCTTCATGATTCATGTGCTGGTGTTTGGAAAGCTTTTGATTTTGCATATCAAAACAAATATGATTTTCATGAAATTGGAGCATTTTCAAATGGATTCTCGATTTGAGTACTTTTCATGGAGATTTGAGCTCTTCGTTAGGTCATGTACTTTTCTCTTAACTTTGTGACCTAAAATTGTTTCTGTCAAACCTCTTTTTGGCATATCTTTCATTTGTATGTTTTTGGTGATAAATGCCAAAAGATGGAAAATTTTTGTGAGGATTGAAACTATTATTTCCTATCGAGTTTGGTATAAACACTTGAGAACTTTTCTTATATCAAACGACTTTAAAATTGGGAAGGTTGACACAATCTTTTTCACAAAATTACTCGACAAAGATTTTCTTGTGTGTCGAATATATATTGATGACATTACTTTCGGTTCTACTAATGAATCTTTCTGTCAAGAGTTTTGTGAGATGATGCTTAGGGAAGTCGAGATGCAAATGATTGGAGAGCTAAGTTACTTCCTTGCACGACAAATCAAGCAACTCAAAAATAGAACATTCTTGAGTCAAATCAAGTATGTGAAGGATTTGCTCAAAAGCCTTGAGGTGGAAGACGGTAAAGCTATTACAACTCTCATGGTCACAAATGGACATCTTGATATAGATGACAATGAAAAGGCGGTTAATTCTGAACTCTATCGATCTATGATTGGTAGTTTTATTTATCTTACCGCATCTAGACTAGACATCATACTTAGTAATTGCTTATGTGCTAAATTTTGACCATCTCCTAAGGAATGTCATCTGATTTCTATTAAAAGAATCCTTAGGTATTTGAAATGCTATCCAAGGATAGGTCTTTAGTATCCGAAAAATACAAACTTTGAATTACTTGGTTATTTGGATTCAGATTATGTGGGTTGCAAGATCAATAGAAAAAGTACATCCAGTAGTTGTTGTGCATAATTTTTATGGATAAAACAAATCTTGTTGGATTATGGAATTGCCTTCAAAAAGATGCCATTCTTATGTAATAATGAAAGTGCCCTAAAGATTATAATCAATTTGGTTCAAAACTCTCGGACAAAGTATATTGATATTCGGCATCACTGTATAAGAGATCTTGTGGCAAAAAGAGATATAGAGATCAATCATGTAAAGACAAACATGCAACTAGCAGATATTTTCACACCAAACTATTAGATGCATCTAGATTTTGCATGATTAGAAGTGAATTAAATGTTATCGATATATCTGACGAGGATTGTTACCCGAGCTAGTTCGGAGTAAATGCACATCTGGTTCAAGGCAGATTCGAACCAGGTAAGTGTCCGTTGGTGTGATCTCAGGTGGCCTGAGAAGCGCAGACACATGGTCGCAGGCTTTGCGCAATCAGGAGCCCATAGGCGATGCGCGGACAGGAGGTCGCAGATAGTGCGCGGTCAAGAGATTGCAGACGATACACGATCAGAAGGTCATGAACTACTCTTGACCAGGACGACTCAGGGTTTCTTAGGCTCTACGACAAGCATATCCCGAGGACCCCGGAGATTCTTCCACGTATGAAGACAACTACCAGGAGGTTAATATGTGTGGTTATCCCTTAATTGCACATGTTAAGCCTGTGTGGAAGTTAAGTGCAGTTGCCAAAACTGCACCCGAAGCAACCGTTCAAAGCCGTTGTGCGTTGGCGCCCTTTCGACAGTATAAAAGGGTGAGCAAATGCACAAGACGAGGATAGGACACATCGGGAACAGATTTAACAGATCCCAAAGATCGACAACAGCAAGCTTTCATAGGCTAGTTTAGTCATTTTCTAGATAATCACACGGAAAAGATCTTCGTCTGTGATGATCTTTTCCACAACTTTGTAACCCTTTTTCCTACACATAGTGAAATCCCAATAGGACGTAGGGCTATTACTCCCACAATCGAGGGCCCGAACCTGTATAAATTCTTCTGTGTTCCAGCCGACTTTGGCTCATCATGCCTTCCCGAAGGGACACCTTGAAAGGCCTCATAACTCACAAATTCTGCATAAGTTCGACTAAGGACTCTGAGTCCGAATCGTCGACAATATCCATTGTGTGTTGATTATCTTGTTATCCTTCTATATACCTTGGGTGTATTTTTAAAAATAGTTACAACTTTTCTTGAGATCTTTTTTTTGAATAAAAATAATTTCAAGTAAAAATCAACATTTCTTGGGAATCTGTTACAACTCATTTTAGCAAACTTAGTAAATAAATCAATGACTATGACAATATTGCTCGTCACAGTTTGAGTTCTCACCCCTTCCTTTTTGTTCTTGATGATAAAGAGGTAGTGATATGCACACACCTCGCCTTAAGATGCGTGCATGCAGATTGGTCCCGATCTTCCGTTGTAGGAGAAATCCGTGGATAAAAGCGAGTTGTGACCTTGATGAAGGGGCGGCAAACCACAATCCAAGAACGCGACCAACAACCTCACAATCGCTAAACCACTCCTCAATTGGTTATCAATCGAGCAAAGATAGATTGACCTGTTCACAAAGAACAACTCAAGCAAATCAATAAGAAAAGCAAGAGCAACAACGGAAGGATATCGATACTCAATAATCTAAATTATGAGTTGAACTTGAGACTCCGAATTGTAAGGGTCGGCAAAGGCACGAGAATATAATCTGTATATCAACGAAGTCTACCTAAAACTAAGGTCATGCCTTCTCTTTTATAGAGGATGATATTTACAAAAGATAGAATGTTTAAACTAGAATTCTAATTGTAATCTAATTCGAAACACAATAGAATCCTAACATACTATAAGGGCTTGTTTGGGTGTTAGGGATAAAAATCATGGTAGGTAGGATTTTTATCCGACCAGGATTTTTGGTAACCCAAAAATCTCCCAAAAAAAAATTCTACCTGTAAATTTATCCCAGTCTGTGTTTGGTTTGGGAAGGAATGGGATAAAAATCCGGGGCATCCAAACAAATTCTAAACAGAAAAATTCCAAAAATTCAAAAATAAAATTCAAGAAAAATTCAAAACAATCTAGACTCATGATCTCTTAGCCAAATCAAAAAATTGTGATTCCAAATCTAGAAATGGCATTTGCATCAAACTTTGTTACAAACACTACAAAAGTGAAGACCATATTATCATACATCATAGTTAAATAAACAAACACTACAAAAGCGCAGTTGTAAAGCAACAAAATCATCAATGAGGTAACAACAAACAACACAATAGTTTCACACATCATGGTTATTGTTTTGGAAATATCGCACACACAATATCCTCAAATAAACAGGTGTTGATCTTGTATATACAAAACAGGAACCGAAGCAGGTGTGAAAGATTTATCCTACATAAAGGTTGGATTACACTTGTACATGCATCCAAATCATGGGTCAACTGGACATTTTAGTCTAATTAATCTCCTGACTCTATCCTTCTCCGTGTTTTCTAGCAGACCCTACACGGACAACAAACATAGGAAGTCAAAAGAAAACATAGATAAGATGCTAGGGGCAAAATGATTTTTATTGAGATAACATGTCAAAAGAGAGAAAAATAGTTGATTGTTTAGTTGTATCATAGAAAAACAAACTGATTATAATGAGTTTCTCCAAATTAGATCAAAATGCACAGCTTGTGATGGTAACGTGTGTAAGGGCAGCATGTGTATGGTTCAAGACATGCACTGAAGGCACACTTTTTGACCAAATAGTCATTTGGGTAGGCTAAGCAGTTTATAATCTAATATCTCTATATCAGTGTCCTACTATTAAGTCCAGAGATGCATAACAGTACAATGAGAACAGAAAAGTAGGAACCATGACAAATTACTTGAAGCATTACCTTCCAATCAATCTCATCAAGGCACAAGCAAATTCTGCCAAATTTGTCAAGGAAGAGGCGCTCAGTTGGAGGTTTTCCACAGACATCTTTCACTGATGATGTAATTGCAAAAATCACCTCGGCCACTATAGGAAAATATAGCCAAATCAAACATTATGCTGAAATTAAGCAAGTAAAGAAAGGACTGCAGGAGACATAAAACAATGTAAACTGTAAAGTATCCATGTTTCACTTTTTTCAATGAAAGAAACAATTCTTCTCCTTGAATGCAAAATTCACTATTGATTTTCATTATCAATAACTGTGAACGAGACATCTCCCAGCCATAGCACCGCAGAAACCATTGCAAAAACATTATCTTGATCCCCTTTGTTGATATGGACGATGTTCATAGCTTCATAAACAATGAGAAGTCAGCAAAACTATAGCAAAGACAAACATATACAAGTATGCGGATGCTTGTGTATAAATTATGACTGAACTTAATATAACAAGGTTTCATTGCAGTCCAGTCACTGTAAAAAAGAGTGTTTCCTATGAAGTATGCAAATCAAAATAGAGGAGCAACATCGTAAGCAACATGGAATTCTTGCCAAGGGAAAGCATAGCATAACATCTCTGGAGGAGGTTGAGAGAAACAAAAGCTTATGATCATTACCAGTTAAAAGCCTGGGTCCTGATAGAGAAATTGAACAACAACTTCACTCTGCAAAAATAGACAACAGAAATCGCAATCAGAGCAAAACAATACAACCAAAGGATAAATAGATAATCTCAACTTCAGCATCCAAGAATATGCCATCTAGAAAGTTCAAAACTAAACATTAAAACTACTATTACCACTAAATATTAACATTATTAGATATATACTGCCCTGGCTACATACATACATACATACATAGTAACCTAATCTTACTCTAACAATCAAATTAAGAAAAATATTCAGTAAACGAAATGTTCAGTTTGAAATACCATTTTAACAAGAAACAAGCCATTAACAGGAAACAAGTCATTATAAGCACAATGATGGATGCATCAAAAAGAGTTCCAAAATTAGTCTTCAATCATATGAAAAAGGAATCTAAAACTCGTAGTGGTGATGTACTTACAACTGGTTCTTTTTAATTTTGACCACAATTTGGGAGTGGGGGCGATCTGGTGGCCGCCGAGATCAAAGGACTTGAACTTGATCTTGCAGATGCTTAGCTCATCCGACGTCGAATGTTACGTCAGCTGGTGCTGCACCAAAAGCTACCACTGTTTAGTGACTTCAATCCACAACATAGCGAAATAGTGCTTGAGAGTATTATGTTGAGGATTTCTAGCAAGTATGTTTGAGCAAAAGGAAATTCACAAGATAGATACTTGAATTTATAATATGGTTTATTCACACAATTATAATATATAATCTATCTACAACTAACTGAGTTAAAAATAAGCCCAATTCCTCACAGGATAGATACTTGAATTTTTGGGCATTTTATTCATTGTTCCACCAAAATCTTTAGCTCCCCATTCTAGCTGTAGAATGACTATCAAATTTGAATTTACTTTGCAAACAAAACAGCTCTCCCTAGCTTGAATGAACCCACACTGAGTGATAGGCTTTTGGTAGGCACGCATGAGTTACTTTCTATTGATAAGCTTTTGGTAGGCACGCATGCATGTAATTGCAACATGGATAAAAGAAATGCAGTAGTACCACTAGTGACAATTAAGAACAAATCATATGCTAATCTTTCAAGAATGGACTACCAACTTTGCATTCAAACACTTCAACTAACCTCGAGCTAACTTGTTTAATTAATGAATTAGTGCATGGTGATCACTCCATTAATTTTGTACGCTTCACCACGACAAAAGGGATGGCAAGAATTTTTATAGCACACAAGGACAGCCAATTCAGATGTCATGTTTTACTTGGTGACATATGGTTGAATTGTATGTATTAATAAGCATATATAAACACTCATTACTATAACAAAAAGCACTTGCAGGGACCCGAGAAAGCTCCTTGCCTCACTGGATCAGGCTTTAGTTTCGCTCTGTTGAATGAATCTAGATACGTACTCTGAGAAATTATTGTTGCTTATCCAACATAGAAAACTCCATCTTGGCATCCAAGAATTTGCCATCTAGAAGTTCCAGATCATATATGCTGCTAGATGCATGGAACAATGTGTTCTTTAGCCTTAGGTTAATAACCACAACTTACGGACTCGCTAGAAGAAAGTTACTAGTATTATTATCTGTTCCAACTAGTCATAAGTTCTCATTTTGCAACATATTGTCTGTACTGCATGTTTAGCAATATCAACACACATTTTTCTTAAAGTATGTATATTTTCTCTGTACTCCATGTTCTAGGAAGAGAGAACTTATGACTAGCAAGATTCCAGATTCAAAATTCAAAAGCTTTTGTAACTAGCCAGAAACTGCTATTAGTCCACAAGATTCAAAAGCTTTTGTTACTTACAACTGGTGTTCTTTTCAATTTTGATCTCAATTTGGGAGTGGCGGGTGATCTGGTGGCCGCCGAGATTGACAGCCTTGAACTTGATCTTGCCGATGCATAGCTCCTCCGACGTCAGGTGCTGCACCAACCTCTGCATCCACCCACACATACAATCCAATCAAACATACACACATACACACAGATCTAGCCATCCAACCAAGAAACTGCATAGAGAGGAGATTTGAGACATATACAAAGATATAGATACCTCATCATTGATGTCGGAGAGCTGGAGCTCAGTTGATAAAGAAGGATTGTGGAGATCATCGATGCCGGGGATTGTGGAGATTGGGGGTGAGAAACAAAAGGGGAGATCGAGGAGGAAGAGAGAAGAAGAAGAGAGGGAGAGCAACGGAGGCGGGAGCTGGGGGCACAGATCTGGCGGTGACAGTGGCTCGAGGGAGAAAGCGGTGCTCGGGTGCACTAGATCTGGCGTATCTGGTGGCCACGCACAAAGAGGGAGGTGGAGGGCGGCGACGCGGGAGAGCAGGTGATGCGCGTTGAGGTGGAGGGCAGCGACACGAGCGAGGAGGGAGGTGGAGGGCGGCGATGCGGGTGAGGAGGTGGAGCGATATGGGTGAGGAGAGGACGACACGAGAATGCACAGGCTTGATTTCTGGGCCTCTCAGCCAAATTTTTCAAACCCGCCCGGATTGGGCTTCCTGGCTTGGTTAGATTTCCTAATGCTGGCCCATCCAAACGCATTCCTAAATCTAGTCTGGACTTCCAAACAGGCCCTAAGAGATAAAATCCGGAACTATCTTCCATGGGCTCGGACGAGACTCCTTCCTCTCGTGCACTTGTCATTCTTTCGGCCCTTCTGGTTGCATACGATGTCAGATATCGATGATTCTTAATGCGTTGAAAAGCTCTTTCGAATATCTTTCCATGAAGTACTCATAAGACTGACTTGGACATCTGTGATAAAATTGGTACTTGGTCAAAATCTCCTAACAAACAATTGATTGTCGCTTGGTCGGCAGGCTGTTTGGTTCCCATGTTGCGACCATGTGCTTCCGATCATTGGCTGTGACCTTGTGCTTCCAACCATGGGCTGCGACCATGTGCTTCTGACCTTGGGCTGCGACCTTGGGTGCCAGTGTTGCGACCTAGAGCCTTTCTAGTCGAACGCAGAGTTCTTCTGATTGATGATGTCGAAATAATCGTTGGTCGAAATTGCCAGAAAAGTGTTCATTTTTCCTTGGCTAAGAGGTGGATCAGCAACTTTGTCCAGAACTCCCTCACATGTAACAACAAGCAAAGAACAATCAGTTGTAAATATCATTTGTTCTGTAATTAAATAATTAATTCGCCCAAGAAACGAATTAACCTGTTGTCCATGGCGACGCGCATGCGCTCGTATTAAAGCATCTGAGTGTGTGGTCGTGATGTCCTCATCATACTCCTCTTCCTGAAAAAGAGTCGTCTCAACTGTTGCCCATCGTTCTCACCCAAGTATGGAGATAAATCAGCAACATTGAATGTATCACTCACTCCATAGTCCTCAGGTAGCTCCAACTGGTAAGCATTATCATTGATCTTAGCAAGAATTTTGAATAGAACATCACCTCACGACATTAGTTTTCACTTGTGTTGTTCTAGAAAACGATCATGGCACAAATGTAACCAAACTAAATCTCCTTTGAACACAACTTCCTTTCTGCCTTTATTGGCATATTTTTGATGCTGTACCTCCATCTTCTCAATATTTCCTTTGGTCGTCGCATGTATCTTACGAATCAGCTCAACACACTGTTCGGCATCAAGATTACCCCTTTCTCAAAGCGGTAGAGGTAACAAATCAATTGGTGCAGTAGGTTTAAATCCATAGACGACCTCGAATGGACAAAACTTGGTAGTAGAATGCACGACACAGTTGTAAGAGAATTTGACGTGTGGCAAACACTCCTCCCAAAGCTTCAAATTTTGCTTGAGAACTGCCCGTAGCATAGTGCCAAGTGTTTGGTTGATGACCTTGGTCTGGCCATCAGTTTGAGGATGACAAGTCATAGAAAACAACAGCTTTGTTCCAATCTTTCTCCAAAGAGTCCTCCAAAAGTGACTTAAAAATTTTGTATCATGATCAGAAACAATTGTCACTAGTACAGAAAAGCTTTCTTCCAATGGTAAAAAACACACTTCTACTAACGGTTTTTGTACTGTTAGAGATAGGCACGATAGAACAAGAAAAGACATTTTCTAACGGTAAATAACCGTTAGAAAAAGTATCCTATTCTAACGGCATTTTCCAAAATAACTGGTAGAAAAACCGTTCTAGTCTAACAGTTAACTAGAACTATCCATTAGAAAAGAATAGTTTTCTCACGGTTGTTTAGTAGTTTACCGTCAAAAAAACTTACACTCTTCTAACGGTTAATTAAGAGTATACCGATAGACAAAAAAATAGTATTCTCACGGTTGTTCAGTAGTTTACCGTCAGAAAAACTTACACTCTTCTAATGGTGAATTAAGAGTATAGAATTAGAAAAAATTATAGTATTCTCACGGTTGTTCAGTTGTTTACCGTCAGAAAAACTTACACTCTTCTAATGGTAAATTAAGAGTATACCATTAGAGAAAAGAAAGTATTCTCACCATTGTGTAGTAGTTTACCGTCAGAAAAACTTACACTCTTCTAATGTTTAATGAAGTGTATACAGTTAGAAAATGTTGTTGTTTTCTAACTCTGTTTTCTATTTTAGCGGTTAGAAAAGCTTGGATACACCATACAGTACAGATGCAAAAAAGGGTACATTCACATATACATACATTGAATAGATTGACACATTAGACAGTTATTCATATTTATTCACATTCAATTTATTCACATATATACGAACCAATACAAATACTGACCAATGGACAGTTATTCATAGTTATTGCATACAAATACTAACTAATAAGACTATAAACAATCTATGCACACCATGTAACCACTTGAGCAATTTTGCAACTATGGCTACTTGGCTCCAGAGAAACATATGCAAATCGACAAGTTATTCACAGTTATTCACAGAGAGTACACAAAAAAGAGAAAAGTGAGCCAAGCTTGTCATGGCAGTTGGTTGCGCGCAACTTCGATCATAACATATTGAGCCCAGATTTGTCGCAGCTCTCTAATCTTTGTATTTTTGTATTTGTCTTTGGACATGGTGGTCTGCAAGCATGTGTGTGAATACTCAGTAATTAACTTCCTAGTTTTGAACGTGACATCCAATTTTCAAATTTGAGTTAGCTAAGATGCTTACCTGGGGGAATTGGGAATAGTTTTTCCTCACTAGGTCATACATGTACCGCAGCACATAAAATCCACATTCCCACGAGTCTGGCTGCTGATGGTACTGAGATAATTACATAGGCGAAGACATGTTAGCTATTCTTTCAATAAACTAATTAAACATAAACTAAAAGACTCGTGAGTACCTCATATTCTTTCTAAGAAATTCGGGAGCCCTGCAGTGTGGCATGCCTCCCTCTAGTGGACACAAAATTTTAGAAAGCCCTGCATTTCAGTTTGCATTGCCGATTAATGTGTTGTCATTAGGTAGTGAGGTCAAAATTTAAATCAAACATGTCACTTACGCGTCCATATTTCCCTTGACCATGTATTCGTTCGGTAACCTGTCGCGCATCGAATCGAGGTAGTACACCTTGTTCCTCCATGGAGAGATCACGAGGAGGACCCAGTGGCCCCTATATTGTACATAAAAGAGAACCGCTAGCTCAAAGTATATCTCAGGTGTAACATACAAGATTGAGTTAAATTAGTACGAAATGCACTAACCTTTGGTGGTACGGCACTAAAATGAACTCCCTGTCCTGTTGCGCCATCAGCGCCCTAGATATCTAATGCTCAGCGCGCGCAGCATCTTGCTCTAGCATCATGAGGATTATTTTCTCTAGGTTGAGGAAACCCACCTTGTCACACGCAGCCTCCGATGCTAGCTTGTACATGCACCTGCATGCAAAGGACGGCATTAGTATTGCACAGAAAGTTACTATATTTTAAATAAACTACAGCAATATATAGGATCAGCAAACTCATAGGACTCCAGTCCGTATGATGGACATATCGAGCTCCCGCTAGTTGAAGAGGTCGAACAGATCCTCGTGTGCCATGGATATGGTCCCGGGCTCACGGTGGAACTGCCCGTGCTTGAAGGGAACTAAGAAGTTCAGGTTGCGTTGGGCCCAGTGTAGGTACCACTCGTGGAGGTCTCTGGTTGATCGATCCAATTTGCGCAAAGCTGCCTCCGCCACAAGTGGGAACCCATTCCTGAACCTCTCCGGTTGTCCCTTTCGCCCTTTTCCCTTGCCCTTGCCTTTGCCCTTGCCTTTTGCCGGGGATTGAGCACCTACCTTCGAAGGCAAGGGTGGGGTGCTGGCGGCTTTCCTTGGAGGTGAAGGGCCTTTGCTGGGAGGCGTGGATCCTCTGGCTGGGCTCGAGGCCATCTTTTTAGGGTTGAGGTCCACAGGAGATCCCTCATGCCCTGCACTGGGGGCGCAGTCCCCTGGTAGTACGTTGGCAGGACACTTCAACATATAAAGTAAAGTATATGGCAATTTGATACAAATGATCACCCATACTGTTTCAAAAAATTTGTTCTATCGGTAAACACATGAACTACTGATAGAAGATAACATTTTTTCTATCGGTAAAGGCATGAGATACCGATAGAAGATGTTTATGAACACGTCCAACATATAAAGTACAGTATATGGCAATTGGATACAAATGATGACACATACAGCAGTATAGATAATTCAAACCTCAAAATAGATTCATTACAGCACTGAAACATATAATGTAAACCCTAATTTAAATCAATATTGCCTGCGGAGTTTACTAAATCCTACACAATAGTGAACCCTAGTTTAAATCCAAACGATGAGCGGAGAAAAATAGCGAACCATAGTGTAAAAAACACAAAGATTAAATAAGGAAGATGCTGGAAAAAGAATTACGAACTAGTGTGTTTTACTGCGATCAGTTGTGGCGATGGGGAGGTGGAGTAGAATGGAGTGACGGCCGGCGATGGACGAAAATAAGGACATGCGGCAGTAGCGAACTGTAATCCAGGCGGCGATCATGGTGCGGCAGTGAGGAAGTGGTCGCCCACGTGGGTACGGATTTTTGCGCTCGAAGAGACACAGTCACACAGAGATGTCAGTTCGAAAGATTCAACTGGAGGGAAACTCTAGGGCAAAGTTTAATAAAGTAGTGAGGCCTTTTCTAATGGTACAAACAAGAAATACCGTTAGACTAATTGCTTTTTTTAATGGTAGAACCCAACAATACCTCAGACCATGTATGTGCACTTTTCGAATGGTAGTTTGAGAAAATTCCGTCAGACTTGCGCACTTTTTCTAACAGTACGACCACAACATACCGTTAGAACAAGTTAAATTTTTGCAGAGATTAATTTTTGAAGTGGGTAGAGCATTGGAAAATGATGTTTCAGGTCTGTTGAAGAAGCAAAAGACTGCAATGGGATTTTGGTAAGAAAATTTGAAGGGAAGAATTAAGTTCTTAGAATATAAGGGTATTGTACATGTTAGAACTCATGCTGTGGACTAAAATTGAGATATATTAATGCTGTGAATTAGCTTATCATGAAGTTCTAAACAAAAATGTATTTCCTGATGTATTAATGATAAGTTCCTCACCTTGATGCACAGCTTGTGGGCTGTTTTCCTGGCATTTTTCCTTCAATTAGAAAATAGTCATGAATGGTTCTCACCCCATCATCCTTCCGTAGAGATAGATTGAATGTCCTCTACAAACGGAGGTATTTCATCGAACTGGTTATACTCCTCTTCGTCGACAACGTCTTTGACTCCAACAATACGTCTCTTGCTGTGGAGGACAACGTGCAACTTTGGATTGGCCGTGTCAACGATGTAGAATACCTGTGTGGCTTGCTATGAATGGATCGTCTTGGTGTCCGACTCTATCAAGATCGACGAGAGTAAACACGTAATTGTCAACTTTAACACCTCGAGGGATTTCGACCCATTGGCATTGAAACAAGGAAATCTTAAATAATCCGTAATCAAGCTCCCATATTTCGTCAATAACACCGTAATATGAGTTCAGCACCCTTACTGCCCTGGCATCCTCGGAAATAGCAAACAATGTCACTCCACTACATTGCGTACTGCTCTTGGCATCCTGAGCTCTTGTGTAAAATGAATACCCATTGATGTCGTATCCCTGCCAAGTCTCTACAATGAATCTTGGGCCTCTAGCCAACCATGTCACAGTTTCACTTATGGAGCCCTCGGCAGCTCGCCTGACTCCTTCTTGGATCCACCCAGCAAATTTCCTATTATGTTCTCTAGTGACCCAAATCTCTGGCTTCAAAGGATTCTGTGACCATAACATTGCCTTGTGCTCGTGTATGTATGACTCGACCTCCGTCATGTGTTGTAAGACCCAAAAATGTGATTTTGTGTACACATCATAAGGGGTGACGATAGCTTTGAATTCAATCGTTCTGGTGCCCTGAAGCCTGCCCTCGTGTTGGGACTTAGGAATGCCAATTGGGTCAACCCCGAACATATAATCTGTGAAAAATTCAATCACCTCCTAGCGGCATAACCTTCCCTGATACTCCCCTTGGGCCGACGACGAGTCCTTACGTATCCCTTCAATACACCCATAAATATCTCAAATGGATACATATAGCGCAAGCACACATGTCCACAAAACTTAATTTCTTTGATAAGGTGAACAATCAGATGGACCATAACATCAAAAAAGGATGGAGGGAAATACATCTTGAGCTGACAAAGAGCTGTAACCACGTCGCGTTGCAAAGCGTTCAGTCCATCCGGATCAATTACCTGCGCGGACATAGTTGCACCAAATATTAATATCAGAAAAATCTTCTAATTAAGCTCTACAAATGGAGCTAATTAACTTATAGTAGGAGTGCACGTACTTACCTTGTAAGATATTGAATTGAAGAAATAACATAGCTTTGTGATTGTCTCTCTGACTTTAGCTGGGAGAATACCTCTGATAGCAATGGGAAGCATTTGCGACATCAGCACATGATAGTCGTGGGACTTCGTGCCAACCTGTTTCAGGTCCTTCATGGATACATGTTTTTTCAAGTTCGCGGAATTCCCACATGAAACTTTAACACCGTGCAGGCACCGACAAAGTTCTTTTTTTACTTTTGGACAAAGTCTAGCTGGCTAGGGGGAGGTATGTACGCTTTCCCTTCTCCAAAGGTGCAAGCTCAGTCCTTATCCTCATTTCCACCATGTCATGGCGAACTTTGACACCATCCTTTGTCTTTCTCGGAATGTTCAACAACAAACCAATCAAACTGTCACAGATATTTTTCTCTACATGCATGACGTCAATGCAATGTTGAACTTGTAAGTGCTCCCAGTACGGTATATCCCAAAGAATCGATCTCTTCTTCCAAACATTTTTTTCTCGAGGTTTACAACACTTACCGAACTCAGCTTTGATGTCCTTCATGTGCGAGTAAATCTCCTTACCGGTCAAAAACAGTGGGGCTGATCCCTTCTCAGGCTTCCCGTTAAATGATTTCCTCTTCTTACGATAGGCGTGATGCACTGGAAGAAACCTGCGGTGACCCATGTACACTATTTTCTGGCAATTTCGCAACCACATGCTCTCAATTTCATATAGGCAAATAGGGAAAGACTTGGCTACTTTCGTACTATACCCCGACAAATTTTCGTAGGCCAGGAAATTATTTATGGTGCAAAATATCAAGACCCGCAAAATGAAATTTTCTTTCTTGTATGCATCCCACACCTGCACACCCTCGCTCCACAATTTCTGTAAGTCCTCGATTAAAGGCGCTAGAAACACGTCAATATCATTTTCGGGTTGTCTGGGTCCTGAGATTAGTAACGACATCGTGATGTACTTGCGCTTCCTGCATAACTAAGGAGGAAGATTGTAGATGCATAAAAGAACCGGCCAAGTGCTATGCCGACTACTCATATTACCGTGTGGGTTCATACCATCTGTACTTAGCCCGAACCTTATATTCCTAACTTCACCGCCGAACTCATCAAATGTTCTGTTGATGTTTCTCCATTGAATAGAATCAGCTGGGTGTCTCAGTTTTCCGTCTTGTTTCCGGGCTTCAGCATGCCAACGCAAGTGCTTCGTGACTTTCGGATTTGCAAACAGCCGCTTCAATCTAGGTATCACAGGCAAGTACGACACAGTTTTCGCCGGAGGTCCTTTCTTTACCTCGTGACGTTCACTGTCAATCCGGTCCCTACGAGTATACCTCGATGCGCCGCATCCTGGACAAACATGCAAACTGGAGTACTCGTTACAGTACAACACACAACCATTTGGGCATGCGTGTATTCTTTCAATTTCCATTCCCAACGGACACAACAATTTTTTGGCTTGGTAAGTAGATCTTGGCAACTCATTTCCCTCTGGAAGTATGTCTGCTAGAAGATCTAATAGTGCCGTGAAACTCTTATCGCCGTAATCGTTGCCTGCCTTCAAATTATATAATCTCAGCACAGAAGATAGTTTTGTAAATTTTGCACATCTAGGGAACAAAGGCTTCTCAGAGTCAGCAATTAGTTTCTCAAATTCACAGAAGTCGTTTTCATTGTAATCTTCCTCTACATCACATAACATCTCATCTCGATTGTCATCATCATCTACGGGCACATCGGAATGAACAATATCAAAATTCGGATGATCATCGATATTATTACAATCAACATCCAGGTCCTGCTGATTGGTAGCGGTGCTTGTTTCCTCAAGATTTTCGCCATGCCATATCCAACAGGTGTATCGTGCGTTAAAACCACGATGAATCAAATGACTCCTAATCTGATCAGAGTTGCTAAACCTCTTCAAGTTCATACAATCTGTACAAGGACAAAGCATATCTTTCTCCCCCTTCCTCGCCTTTTGTTGCTCAGCAAATTTAATGAACCCATTCACACCATCCAAATATTCAAGAGTAGTACGTTTTATTCCATAATCCAATATTTCCTATCCATCTACAATTAACAAAATTTAACGAGTCAGGCATGCATGAAACCTGACCAATTAAGCGTGTATATGTACACAGCCTCTTACAACTGAGATGTGAAACCCTAGCCTGATGAAACACTAATTAACCTAACTACACAATACATGCAATCTAGTGAGCTCCTAAAACATGAGGCATTTCTAGCTAGCTAGCTAGCTCCCAAGCTTGGAGCTACAAGCTTGGAACTACACAATACATTTAGCTTGCAAGTAGGGAGAGAGGGAGATCTAGAGGGAGAGAGAGATAAGTGATGACAAGCTTACATTAAAGAGAGGGGTCCAATTACTTCCTTCGAGCTTGCCCTGATCACTCTAGCAGTGTAGCTTCGAGCGTGAAACTCTCATCGCAAATAGAGGGAGATAGAGTGCAACAGAACAAAACAGTAGCTCAGCAATGGTCGAGTGGGGTTTTACTTATACTGGACCAATTTCTAATGGTAAATACATAAAATCACCGTTAGAATATGTGCGTGTAATTTCGTACGTACCTCTTCTATCGGTAAATACACATATATACCATTAGAACAGGTTCAGGTACATGGCTGAAACATAAGCAAGCTGGTTCATGCATGACACAACAATCTAAGTACACACATGCACACTAGTTCACAAATTGTAGTGCATGCCTAAAGCACATATGCAAATACATGTGTTTCTTCTAACGGTAAATATGTGTATTTACTGTTAGACTAGGTCCAGGTACATCGCTGAAACATAAGCAAGCTGATTCAAGCATGACACAGGAATCGAAGTACACACATGCACACTAGTTCAAAAATTGTAGCGCATGCTTGAAGCACATATGCAAATACATGTGTTTCTTCTTACGGTAAATATGTGTATTTACCGTAAGAACAGGTACAAGTACATGGCTGAAACATAAGCAACCTGGTTCATGCGTGACACAGCAATCTAAGTACACACATGCACACCAGTTCACAAATTGTAGTGCATGCCTGAAGCACATATGAAAATAAATGTGTTTCTTGTAACAGTAAATATGTGTATTTACCGTTAAAACAGATACAGGTACATGGTTGAAACTTTAGCAAGCTGATTCATGCATGACACAGTAATTTAATTACAAACATACACACCAGTTCACACATTCAAGTGCATGCCTAAAGCACATATGCAAATACATGGCTAAAACAAAATATTTGTCTTAACAATCAAATAATCATATCTAAACACAATGTAACACCAAACAGATCTTAACTAGAAGATAAAGAAATATTTCAAGAGATGCTAATTTGTAGATTAACTAAGAGACACAAAAATACTTTTCTTAGGTACTTGGTACTTCATCTTGCCAAAGAAATTAAAAATCTCTACTTACATGAGATCTTGGTTTGCCTCCATTCCTGCAAGAAAATGGAAGTGGAAACATAAAAATTGAGTACTATTTAAACTCATTCTAGAATGGCTGAAACAAAAGCAAGCTGATTCATGCATGATACAATAATTTAGGTACAAACATACACATGCCAGTTCACAATTTCAAGTGCATGTCTGAAACAGCAATACAAATACACACCTACCCACCAATACAATTAAATACACAAATACACCCATGTACACATTCAAGTTCATGTCCCAAATAGCGATACAAATACACAAATATACAACAATATACAAATACAATAGTTCACACATTCAATGTATATTACAAAAGTCACGTCTAAAACAACAGTTCATGACGGGGACCCAGTGGCCCATACATTTTACATAAAAGAGAACCTTTGCAAGTTACGACAATGTAATTATCGACTACAAGTTAGACCTGATACATCACAAATCCATTCATCTGAAACAGCAAATGTATGAACCACATTTGACTTAACCATAGGAGTTCAGTTCAAAGACGCCCGAGGAGTTGGAACTGGCATGGAGTTACATTTGTATCAGTGATTTCCTCGGGCTCACACTCAACCCAACTCAACTCAACTCAACTGAGTTGAGTTGAGTTGAGTCTGAGTCCGAGAAATCACCAATACAAATGTAAGATGCTTTCTATAGGTCTTGATTTGAGAAACACACTGGGCTTGAGGGTCTCCTCGACCGAGCCAACTAAGATCTCGCCCTTCACGCCCTTCCAGCTCTCGACGGTGATCTTCACCCTTTCTTTCACTAACAAGCCAACGTAGGCAGCGTACTGCGACGAAGAACCGTGAAATACATTTCCCCTCATGAGCATTGTCCAAGGACCTGAATAGATCATAAGGCATTCTAGAGCATATTAAGATTGTTTACTGCTTCCTAAATGGCTCCCTATCTGAGAAGGACTACCAACTGAAGGTAAGGTTGTGCTTTGTCATAGTAACATCAACTTGCAACTGAGAGATCAAGATATTACATTTCTACTCTATTTCATTAGAAGAAATTACCTTCCCAATATACATTAATTATTTAATGAACTTTTTAAAAATATCTTGATCATTGAGCAAGCTAGTTAGCATTTGACTATGTTGTTGGCATTGAGCAACCTACTGAGAGATAAAGATATTTGTATATCTCATGATATTTGTAAATTTCTTGATCAATGATCTTTCAATTTCAATTTCAATTTTATGATCTTTCAATTTTATGAGATATTTGTGTATCTCATGATACTTGTAAACTGCATATTTCAATTTCAATTTCAAGATCTTTCAATTTCAACTTCAACTTCAATTTCAATTTCATGATCAAGATATTACACTAGCTACTATATCTCATGATCTTTCAATTTCAATTGTTTGTAAGTCCAAGTTGGCATTGAGCAAACTACTGAGAGATCAAGATATTACATTTCTACTCTTATTGGCATTTGACTATGTTAGCTAGTGTTTGTCCTACAAATATCCTGATCATTTTCTTCATTTGAATTTCAAAAAATTGAACATTATCTGCCCCACAGTGATATTATTTAGTTGTTTTAGTAAAAAAAAGGAATAAGACACATATATAATTATATTGAAAAGAAGACACATCAATTAAAAATTGCAAGATAATTGCCATCATAGGTCTAGAATAATCTAACAATATTGCTGAAATTTTACTTGCCTTGCTTGCCATGCCGAAATCTAGTGAAAAGTAAGGCTACGATCCATCTTGGACTTGATTCACCTGAGAAACAAGTGGCCGTCGATGGAGGTGCGGAGGTGCGGCGGTCGTCGGTGGAGGTGCGGCGGCCGTCCATGGAGGTTTCGGGTTAGGGCTAGTCGTGCCCGAGGTACTGTTCAAATGGAAGAGACATACCCAAGTATTTGTAGAAGTCGAACAGTTCTAACGGTACACAACAGACTAACATTAGTAATTTGGGGTCTCTTCTAATGGTAAAAATAAGCAGTACCGCTAGAGTAAAACTATTTGTAGAAGTCGAGTGGTTCTAACGGTACCCAACAGACTACCGTCAGTACTTCATCTCTTCTAATGGTAAATATGTTCATCGCCGCTAGAGTAAATCATTCTACTTTTTCTAACGGTAAGGAAAATTCAATTATTAGTAATTGTGTTCCTCTTCTAGTGGTATATATATATCAACGATTTGGACTTGGGGTCCTTGGTCGATCTTATGCAAATTTGTGAGTTGCGGGACCTTTCAGGGCGCTCCTCCGCGAAAATAGGATGAGTAATATCTATACGGGCACAAGAGAATTTATACAGGTTCAGGCCCTCGATGGTGGGAGTAATAGCCCTACGTCCTGGTATGATTTCACTATATGAGAAAAGTGTTTACATGGGGGAGGAAAAGATGATCACTAGCGAAGATCTCTTCTATGTTAGTATCTATCTAACTATGTCTAAGTCTTCAGGTTACTTGGACTCCTGGTAATGCTTGTATGCTTAACCACCCATAGAACGTGCATCGACCACCTTTTTATATCGACCAAAAGGGCGCCAATGCGAAACGACCTCGAACGGTTACTAGGGTGCAGTTTTGTTAACTGCACTTAACTTCCATGCAGGCTTAACACATGCAATCAAAGGATAACCACACATGTTAACCTCCTGGGAATTGTCTTCATACATGGAAAGATTCTTGTGATCCTCGGGATATACCTATTCAAAGGGTTCGGCCTTCCCGAGTTACTCTGGTCGCAAATAGTCAATGACCCTCTGACCGCGCACTGTCTAGAGTCTTCTGATCGTGCACTGTTTGTGGCCTCTTGATCGCGCAAAGGGTGCGATCATAAACCATCTTTGTATCTGCGCCCTTTAGGTCACCTGAGACCATAGCAACGGACTTATAGGCACATGTCTAATCTGATTCTGTCTTTAACTAGACATGCATTATTTTGAACTAGCTCGGGTGATAATCCTCATCAGCTAGCCCCCAAATTTGAAGAAAATGAAAAGACATATTTACTTCAAATTTTTATCCTACATCGAATTATGAACCCGACATTTCAATTTCAATTGAAGCTGTTCCGCCGTGTGGCGGTTCATATCCCGAGAGAAACCCTGAGTTTTTCTTGATGGATAATAATGACTTAATTGACCCATCATGAGGGAAACCGTAAGTGTGTTTTAAAAACCCGAGACGTGTGTGGAAATAAACCGACGCCCTCTGGCTGTATAAATAGAAGAGCTTTTTGGTTCTTTAAACTCACGAGTTTTTCATCACGACTAAGTCTTTTTAGAGCTACTCCTCCTCTCTAGTCATATCCTCCAATCCTCTTATTCTTGTCTCGATGGCAGATCAAAACCCCAAGAACATTATTGAGATTGAGAGTGATGAAGAAGAAGTGATACCCGAACTCGACCACGACTTCCAGAAGGTAAGACTTTTCTGGAACTCTGGTTCAGGTCATCATTTTACATTCTGATCGTTTCCATAATGCATTTTGGGAACTTATAGGTGACTGAGGAACTAATCCCTCCAAAGAAGAAGTCAAAGGTTGACGAAGGATCCTCCAGTGGAGCTTCATTCACGGGTACAAAGGTTGGGGATGCATCGTTGCACCCTCTTTCCTTGTCCCATGTAGTTCTTCCTGTCCATGCAACTCGGCAGGTTGAAACCTCATCTCCACCTTTGGAGATCCATAACAATCCTTCAAAGCTTCCATCTGCTTCTAGGGGAAGTCCCACATTTCTGCGATCAGACGATCCTCAGCTTTTGTTGGGTGATCAATTTTCTGGTGGGAAAGTTGCACTCCCGCGACCAGATGGTCCTCGATTTTTGTCGGGTGATCTACTTCCCAGGGGAAGTACCTCATCCTCTCATCCAACTTTACTGCGAGGATTGGTAATTATCTTCATTCTCTCTGCTGGTCGTTTTATCTTTTAAAACTAACGCATACATGTGTAGGAGATGAAAATATCTGGAGCCCCCAGTGACCAGCCTACTGAAGTCTAGGCTCTTTTTGGTGAGAGTGTATCCCTCGAGCGAACTCTCCAAAAAGAAAAAGAGGCTCTGGAGAGGAAGACTGATGAGATGTCTTCGGCCGTTCTGCATCTGGCAGAATGTTATGACAACTCCCGCGAAGAGGCGCGCCAACTCCGCTTGGAGAGGGACTATGATCAGCAGCAGCGAGAACTCTCCGATATGATAAGGAATAACAGCGCTTCTTTGATTCGGGATGATGTAGATAGGCTTAGAGCCATAGCCAATTCTCTGGGGGCAGCCAGTGTTGATCCCACTGACATTAACATGTCCCTGGGAGAACTTTGTAAACGGCTATCAGACCAGGTCGACGCTTTGGTCGCCTGTATACCTTTTGTATGTAAAGATTGCCAGAAATAAAGAATTTCTTTTTGTTACATACTTGATCTCTTAAGAGGATTATGTAGAACTTATAATCCGAATTAAGGTCCTTTATATTCCGTGAGAAGAAATGGTTACAGAAGAGTGCCTCTACGACCAAAAATACACAGGTAGGCTTCTGTCCGAATTTGGCTCAGGACAGTTCTTCGGTCTCTGAATAGCATTAAGACCGTAGACCACGATCAGAACTAGAGTAACGATCACAGAACAGTATCTTGACCATATGGCCACCACACCTGTCACACATATCCGCAGCAATCACAGAATTGCATTGCGATCAGTATACAGGTCATAAGTTTATTCCAAAGTCATAAGGGATTATTTCCTTAATAAATTTAGGAATTTTTCATATTTTTATCTGTACCATAGCCCCCAAATGTGAAATAAAATGATGAAAAACACATTTCATTTCGTATTCATTACTGGGTATGGATAACAGGTTCCAAAAGAAAAGACACCCATTATAGGAAATTAATAAAATATTCAGCAAAGGGTTGTCTCGGGCATATAAAAGGAAGAGGTAGCTTACTGGAGAAGCCTCATAACCAAAAACCCTTCGTTGCCTTAGATTTTCCTGCCGCACAAAACCCTCTTTTGCACACCTCGTCTTCGTCGTCTCGAGAGCCATCACCTTTTTCCTCAATCCTCCATAGTAATGGCATCCTGGAGCCGATCTGTCCACCACACAGAGGAGAGCCTGGTGGCACTAGAGAAAGAAGAGATTCTCCCCCCATGGCTGCTAATCAACTGGCGGCCAGCGGAGAAAGATCAAGAAACCCCAATCGTCCAAGAGGGCGAATTGGTGACTTCGAGGAGTAATTGCGCTGCGGCTTCCGATTCCCGGAAAGTGAGTTTCTGCGGGGAATCTTGGACCACTACGGGTTGGAGTTAGTGAATCTCCACCCAAATGCAGTCCTCATCCTGGAGATTTTTCAACATCTATGTGAAGCCTTCATCATAGTGCTTCCAAGCGTGGAGCTATTCCGGTGCTTCTACTTCTCGGCATGGTGAAAGAGTGCCAATGCCGCTGGATGCATCTACTTCTGCATACGGGAGAAGAAGGAGTACCATTCCCACCTCTACGGGATTCCGTGCACGGGTGGCACCATAAGTGGTTCTACTACACCCCTCCATCGGAGAGCGGACTGTGGTTCACAAACACCCGACCAGAGAAAGACAGTGAGTTAGACTCCCTTCCCACTCTGAGCGCAGAGCTGAAGAAACAAGCTCAAGCCATTCTTCACCTAGTCCAGCAAGGCTTGACCGCGCGTGATATTATCCGCGATTTCGTGAACAACAGGATGAGCCCCCTGCCTGAGAAGGCACATCCGGCTTGGGAGGTGGAGTCTATGGCGGACAGCACCCTGCATTATAACAATGGTGTGTCCTCTAGTCAACAAAATATGCATTTTTACCGATGAAAGATGTCGTATTTATTAACATGCTTGTTTGTGACACAGCGCTATCTTTTGCCAAAATCAAGAAACAGACAAGTTACCTCCTACAGGCGTATAATGCCGCTGCAGAGGGAGCTAAAGAATCCTCATAGTCTCATATGTTGTCGTTCCTCTGCACATACTCATTGAATTGTGTACATACAGGGAGAAGAGGATACTGTCCTATTTAAGAAAAGGAAGACAAGGACATAAGAGGATTCTTTCCCAGGAGCACCCAGTGGGCTTCTTTCTCCCAGGAGCTCATCATCGAAACACAAACCATGGGTGGGTTTTCGAATAAAGTAAGAATTTCTCCTATCGCCATCTAGAGATGACCAGCAGGAGGCATTTTACCTTACAATATGTTTGTTTGTCTTCAGGCACAGGGATGCTATGCCCAGTACCCCGGCGACCTCGACAAGCCTCGGTACAACACCTACAGCAGAGGTCGGGGGAGAGCCAAGCCCTACTCCCATGGTTGAAGAAGTTCTTCAGGCCATCGTGGAGGGAATTGCAGCGGAGATCCGATCCCAAGGGATGGAAACCGCAGTCCCGGCTACTGGGGGGATCAACAAGAAAGATCATCTACTGCCCCTGCCGTGGACATAGCAAGTATTGAGGCTCGACCTCACCCTGATGTTGAGAGCTGCTCATTCAGTGGTTACGTAGAGCTACACAAAAAACCCTTTCTATTATTTTCGAGCTTGCAAAAATTTAGGAATATTCAAGTTTTAAGAGCAATTCCTTATCGTGTGTCAGGACTTGACTCGGGTGGCAACCAAGTCGACAGCTATAGCAAAGCATATCGAGGTCTCGCAACGGGAGATCAGCCGGTTGCAACAGTAAGTGTGGTGCTCTTTATTTGTGTTAACTTGAATCCATATTTAAGAATAGCTGATCGTCCTTCTTGTTACAGAGAAAATGCCTTTTTGATCGAGAGAATCAAGAAGAAGCTGTAGCCGCGAGATATTCTTCTCTAGAGAGGGAACTTCGCGAAGCGCAATCAAAGCTTTCTTGTAAGTATACTTCCGACCAGAAGAAATCTTCTCATCGTATGAACTGTTTATAGTAAGTGTTTGCTGTGTTCATACAGCACAAGAGGATCAAATAAGCCATCTTTCAGAAGAGAAGAAAAACCTTCAAGCAACCATCGAGTTACAAAGCTCGAAGATTGATACTGTCAGCCTGGAGAATGAAGGCTTAAATAGAACAATTTCCTCCTGCAGCAGTACTCAACTGAACATCTTCGAAAAGCTGAAGATGGTGGCTACTCTACTAAAAGCAGATGTGATCGAGTCACAAAAGGACAATCCAAGCCTTAGCGAGTTAGCTACATTGGTCGCAGCCCAAGCCAAATCACTCCTCAAGTATCTTCCTGGAGATACAAAACGGCAGGAAGAGGTAATGAAGTTGAATGTACGATCTATAACCTCTGCCATTCTCTGCAGATTACGATTTCACCATGGCCCAGATCTGAATTTGAAGCCAGTGGTAGAAGACGCAAAGATCGAGAGTGATCAACTTGAGGCCATCTCTGAAGAAGTCAAGCCTCTAGTCGAATATTTGTTGAAAGAACTAGGCCTTATTTGATTCCTTGTAATGATCTCTTTTAGTAATTCTACCTGAGAAATAACATTTATAACATGCAAATGTGTGCCTTAAATTTTGGAAAAGAGTGATACTTTCTTCATTTCACATTATGGCCATACTCTCTTAGGCCCCTCCTGAGATCATAAATACTGAAGACCTAGTATTATAATCTCTGGAAAAAATATGGGCGTTATGAATATCTAAGAAATGCTTTAACTTAGATATGATCATCCGATCACACCGATACTGATCTTAATACAACACCCAGCCTTATTACGAACTGGCAGCCACTCGAATGATCAGGAACATGCCAGTAAGTCCCGTGTCCGTTGAGAAACGGCTTATTGAGGGATGTCTTGGCTAGATTCGACCATGAGATCAGCTAGCGAATCCGGTTAGGATATTGTAGCAAGATGATTGTCGGTGATCAGCCCCCGAACCGGGCTCGGTATAGCTATGGCAAATAAAGAAATGAACATAACATGAGCTGAAGAAAAGTACTCACGAAGTTTTTGTTAAACCATGCTAATTGAACAGGAAAAAAGATTGGAGAACTTACACGTAAAACTTATGTAGTTGATCGATGCTCCAAGTATTGGAGAACGTTCTACCGTCCTCCATTGCTAACCGAGCCTATCCTGGCCGCGGTACTGAAACAACAATGTAAGGTCTACGTAAGCTTTTTACAACCAAATCATCTACGTAAGCTTCAAGATTACGCCCCATCTGGGAAAGAAAGGTCTTTTGAATTAAGTGCTGGTACGTGGAACTGACGTTCTTGAGACCAAATGGCATTCTGACGTAGCAGTAGGTGCCAAATGGTGTGATGAAGGTAGTCTTCTCTTCATCTTCTTTTGCCATGCTAATTTGATGATATCCTGAGAAAGGATCCAAGAAACTCATCAGGTCGCAACCCGCAGTAGAATCAACCAACTGATTGAATCGGGGAAGGGGAAAGTCATCCTTCGAGCAGGCACTGTTAGGCTGGTGTAATCGACGCACATGCGCCACTTACCATTTAACTTACGGACCATGACCGGATTTGTAAGCCATTCCGGATGATCGACTTCTCGAATAAACCTGGCCATTTGGAGTTTGTCTAACTCCACGCGGATAGCTTCTTGCCGATCAACAGCAAAGCATCTGAGCTTCTGCTTTATTGGTTGCTGTCCAGGTCGAATTGCTAACCTGTGCTCAATTACCTCCCTTGGGACACCGGGCATGTTGGATGGTTTCCACGGAAAAACATCTGCATTAGCTCGGAGGAAAGTAATGAGTTCGAGTTCCTATTTTTCATCCAGGCCTGATCCAATCTGAATTGTTCTAGATGGATCGTCTGGGCATAACGGAACCAGTTTTGGTTTTTCCCCTGGTCGAGGGACGATCGTATCCGCAGCTGTGGTGGTGATCTTGACATCCCGAAGAGGAACTTGATCTACGAGCTCCAGGGATAACCGATCGCAAGTCAATGCCACATTGCGGCTGCCTCGGACTGTGATGACGCCTTTGGGGTCAGGTAACTTACTGCACTGATAAGCATAGTGCGTCACCATCATAAATTTAGCGAGAGTTGGCCTGCCAAAAATCGCGTTATAAGCCGAATGACAATCAATTACGTCGAAAGTAACTAACTTTGTTCGGAAATTATCTGGTTCACCTAGCATGACTGGGAGCACCCCCTGTCCCATCGGCACCATCGAGAGACCAGGAATTATCCCATAAAATGGATGGATTATGGGTTTGATTTTTGAACGAGGGATTTGCATCTCGTCCAATGCCTTGATCAATAAAATATCCAAGGAACTACCTCCATCGATCAGGACCCTTTCGACTCTCACGTTACTGATAATTGGGGTAATGACCAGAGGTAGTCTCAATGGTCGAGTAAGCCCAAGGGGACAATCAGAGTGATCAAATGTCAAAGGAGTGTCCGACCAACGGGGGTATTGAGGTTTGCCAAGGGGAGCTTCCGCTTGGTTAACTTCTCGATGAAACACTTTAAACTAATGTTTAGAAACAAAAGAGGAGGAACCTCCAAAAATAACATTAACATAATTACGAGGTACCTGGTAGGACATATCTTCATCCCCGTTGGCGTCTTTAAGCCCGCAAGTCTGCTCTTTCGATGGAAAAGTTGGCATCGGTCCAATTCCCTGGTAGAAGTTATCTAGTTGCTTCAACCAGCTACGGCAATTCTTGAGGTTGTGTCCTGGAGAGTTGTGGATCGGGCACCACTTCTTGCCTTCCTGCGAGTTAGTCGGTTTTTCTTGCTGGTCAGCATTGCGACCACCAGAGGCAGTTTTATTTTTAAACTAAAACTTATTACCTTTGGCCGATGGAAGCTTTTCCGCGACTGCGACCTCCCGGTACTGTCTGGTTCGATTCTTTTTGGACTTCTTGGACTTCCCGCCCGATGAAGACTCTGGCTTCTTGCCTGCATCCTCTTTTTTCACGTCTTTGAGACTTGGTTGGGGCGGTAAATTCCCTTTATCCACCATCCTATTGCATTCAACGGACTCAACCGCGTCTGAGTAGCGATCAGCCATATCAAAGAGATCGGCTACTGACCGAGGAGGGTGGATAAGTAAATCTTCCGTAAAAATCCGATATCGAACAACATTCTTAAACTCCCTGATAACGGAGTTATCGGTTATGTTTGGCATGGTAATTCTCACCATGACAATCCTTTTGACAAACTGTCGATGAATTTCTGTAGAGGTTTGTCATATACGATGAAGATCGTCTTCTTTCCCGGGTTTCTGATAACAATTCTGGAAATTGTTGAGGATAGCATTGCACAACATTTCCCAGTTATATATTGAACCTTCTGGCTGATTGAATAGCCCGGTCCTTGCCAGTCCCTCAAGTACCGTCGGCAAGTAATTGGCCATGACGCGATCATCCCCACCAGCTGCTTGGATAGCGGTGATGTAAATTTGGAGGAACTCTGACGGATTCTGGGTCCCATCAAACCTCTCAATATCCCCTGGCTTGAACTTATCCGGCCAGACGACCGCACGGAGGCCTGGTGAAAAAGCTTTACAACCCACATAGGGACTGTGGAGATTTCTGTGGTTTCCAGCATAACCACAAGTGCTTTCACACGATGGAGACGTGCCACGTGGTCCTAGACGAGAATGCACGGGAATTCGATCTCGATCACGAGAACTCACTAGTACAGAAATGCAGTCTACTAACCCCTATATTCTATCGGTTATTAGCGCTTTAGTAGAAAACTGATAGAAAATGTGCCTCGCGGCCAAAAAAGGCCAACGGGTGAATTTTTCCTATCTGTTTGTAAGAAACTTACCGATAGAAGAAGCAGTATGATTTACTCTAGCGGTGATGAACATATTTGCCGTTAGAAGAGATGCATAAGTACTGACGGGAGAATGTTGTGCGCCGATAGGACTGGTCGACTTCTTCAACTAGACTTATTCTATCGGTAATTTATTAGTATACCGACAGAATATCTGAAAAATTCCTATCGGCAATATCTAGTGTGCCGATAGAATCGTTCGCCTTCTACAAATATTTTTATTCTATCGGTAATGTATTCTTTTACCGTTAGAATATATCAAAAATTGCTTAGAACTGTTCGTCTTCAAATAGTTTTATTCTATCGATAATGAATGTTTATACTGTTAGAATATAGAAAAAATATTTTAGAACTGTTCGCCTTCTACAACTAGTATGATTCTATCGGCAATGTACGTATATACCGACAGAGTGTGGACAAAAATTCCTATCGGTAATTTGTATTGTGCCGATAGAGCCATTCGAATTCTACAGATGTTTTTGTTCTATCGGTAATTGATTTTTACCGTTAGAATATATATAAAATGACTAACGGTATGCGGTGTTTGTATTGATAGAATTTATCTAGTACTATAAATACAGGGGTATGTCTCTTCATTCTCACAGTTCATCTGGGGCTCATAGTCCTAACCCGTAAGCTCCATGGACGGCCAGCGCACCTCTACAGGCGACCGCTGCACCTCGCACCTCCATCGACGCCCTCTAGACTTCCGCATCCCAAGCAAGGTACGTAAATCATTCTAATCCGATTATGGCAATTATTCTGCTTTTTTTGTATCCTTCATTTTGATGTGTCTTCTTTTCAATATGATTATGATCTTTGCAGGTCCTTGGATGATGCTCATGAGGGGCAACATATTTCACGGTTCTTCATCGCAATACGCTGCCTACGTTGGCTTGTTGGCGAAAGAAACGGTGAAGATCACCGTCGAGAGCTGGAAGGATGTGAAATGCGAGATCTTGGTTGGCTCGGTCGAGAAGATCCTTAAGCCCTGCGTGTTCCTCAAATCAGGACCTATCGAAAGCATCTTACATTTTTTTGCATGCACCAGCTTGTGGCCAGATGCTTACCTGCTTGGAGAAGAAGAATTGTTGTTATTTGCACAGCCATTCTACACCATCACTACACAGAACAACATCTTGGAAGGTCGGTTCTTTTTGTTAATGGAGTTGAGTTGAGTTGAGTTGATCGAGTTTGAGTCCGAGGAAATCACCAATACGTACAAATGTAAGTCGACGGCAGTTCCAGCTCCTCGGGCGTCTTCGAACTGAACTGCTATGGTTAAGTCCAATGTGGTTCAGACATTTGTTGTTTTAGATGAATGGATTTGTTATATATCAGGTCTAACTTGTAGTCGCTAGTTGCATTGTCGCAACCTGCAAAGGTTCTCTTTTATGTAAAATGTACGGGCCACTGGGTCCTCGTCGTGATCTGTTAATTTCAGACGTGGCTTTTCTAATATACATCGAATGTGTGAATTGTTGTATTTGTATATTGTTGTATTTGTGTATCATGTATTGCTAATTGGGACATGAACTTGAAAGTGTAGGGAGTATTTGTGTATTTAATTGTATTGGTTGGTAGATGTGTATTTGTACTGCTGTTTCAGACATGTACCTGAATTTGTATTGGTGAACTGGTATGTGTATGTTTGTACCTGAATTTGTGAATTGGCATGCGTAATTTCTTTGGCAAGATGAAGTCCCGAGTACCTAAGAAAAGTATGTTTGTGTCTCCAAGTTAATCCACAAATTAGCATTTCTTGAAATATTGCTTTATCTTGTAGTTAAGATCTGTTTGATGTTACATTGGTATGATTCCTTGGATGTGAGAGCTGGTGTCATGTGCGTTACAAGTACCTCCTCTAACGGTAAATACACATATTTACCGATAGAAAAACTCATGTTCGTGTGTCATGCATCATCTAACGGTTAATACACATATTTACCGATAGAAAAACTCATGTACGTGCTGTGTCATGCATCATCTAACGGTAAATACATATATTTATCGATAGAACAAAAACTGTACTTGTTCAGTAATGTACATTCTCTAACGGTATATGTGTGTTTTTACCGATAGAATATGTGAGAGGCAAATTACCTTAGCTAGTCTATCGGTTATTTCATGTATTTACCGTTAGAAAAAGCTCTATTATAAGGAAAACCCCACTTGACCATTGCTGAGCTGCGCTGTAATTTGTTCTGTTGCACTCTCTGTCCCTCTGTTTGTGATGAAAGTTCCACGCTCGCAGCTACATTGCTAGGGTGATCAGCGCAAGCTGGAGGGAAGTTGATTGCGCCCCTCTCTTTAAGGTATGATTAATTGTCGACAGTTATCTCTCTCTCTCCCTCTAGATCTCCCTCCCTCTCTACTAGCAAGCTAGCTGTATTGTGTAGTTCCAATTAAGTTTGTAGCTGTAAGCTTGGGAGCTAGGTAGTTGGAAATGCGTCATGTTTTAGGAGCTAACTAGCTTGTATTGTGTAGTTAGCTAGGTTAATTAGTGTTAATTTCATCAGGCTAGGGTTCAACACATCTGTTGTAAGAGGCTGTACATGTACATATACATAACTTAATCGGGCAGGTTTCATGCATGCATAGCTGACTCATTAAATTTTGTTAATTGTAGATGGACAGAAAATATTGGATGTATGGAATAAAACATACTACTTTTGAATATTTGGATGGTGTGAATGAGTTTATTAAATTTGCTGAGCAACAAAAGGAGAGGAAGGGAGAGAAAAATATGCTCTGTCCTTGTACAGATTGTATGAACTTGAAGAGGTTTAGCAACTCTGATCAAATTAAGAGTCATTTGATTCGTCGTGGTTTTAACGCGCGATACACCTGTTGGATATGGCATGGCGAAGATCTTGAGGAAACAAGCACCACTACTACCAATCAGCAGGACTCGGATGTGGATTGCAATAATATCGATGATCATCCGAATTGTGATAATGTTCATTCCGATGTGCACGTAGATGATGATGATGATGACAATCTAGATGAGATGTTACGTGATGTAGAGGAAGATTACAACAAAAACGACTTCTGTGAATTTGAGAAACTGATTGCTGACTCTGAGAAGCCTCTGTTCCCTGGATGTGCAACATTTACAAAACTGTCTTCTGTGCTGAGATTATATAACTTGAAGGCAGGCAACGGTTGGAGTGATAAGAGTTTCACGGCACTATTAGATATTCTAGCTTACATGCTTCCAGAGGGAAATGAGTTGCCAAGATCTACTTACCAAGCCAAAAAACTGTTGTGTCCGTTGGGAATGGAAATCGAAAGAATACACGCATGCCCAAATGATTGTGTGTTGTACCGTAACGAGTACTCCAGTTTGCATGTTTGTCCAAGATGCGGCGCATCGAGGTATACGCGTAGGGACCGGAATGACAGTGAACGTCACGACGTAAAAAAAGGACCTCTGGCGAAAACTGTGTGGTACTTGCCTGGGATACCTAGATTGAAGCGGCTGTTTGCAAATCCGAAAGTCGCGAAGCACTTGCGTTGGCATGCTAAAGCCCGGAAACAAGACGGAAAACTGAGACACCCAGCTGATTCTATTCAATGGAGAAACATCAACAGAACATTTGCTGAGTTCGGCGGCGAACTTAGGAATATAAGGTTCGGGCTGAGTACAGATGGTATGAACCCACATGGTAATATGAGCAGTCGGCACAGCACTTGCCCGGTTCTTTTATGCATCTACAATCTTCCTCCTTGGTTATGCATGAAGCGCAAGTACATCATGATGGCGTTACTAATCTCAGGACCCAGACATCCCGGAAATGATATTGACGTGTTTGTAGCGCCTTTAATCGAGGACTTACAAAAATTGTGGAGCGAGGGGGTGCAGGTGTGGGATGCATACAAGAAAGAGAATTTCATCTTGCGGGCCCTGATATTTTGCACCATAAATGATTTTCCGGCCTACGGCAATTTGTCGGGGTATAGTACGAAAGGAGCCAAGGCTTGCCCTATTTGCCTAGATGAAACTGAGAGCATGTGGATGCGAAACTGCTGGAAACAGTGTACATGGGTCACCGCAGATTTCTTCCGGTGCATCACACGTACCGTAAGAAGAGGAAATCATTTAACGGGAAGCCTGAGAAAGGATCAGCTCCAGTGTTTCTTACCGGTAAGGAGATTTACTCGCGCGTGAAGGACATCAAAGCTGAGTTCGGTAAGCATTCTAAACCTCGAGAAAAAAATGTTTGGAAGAAGAGATCGATTCTCTGGGATCTACCATATTGGGAGCACTTATAAGTTCGACATTGCATTGACGTCATGCATGTAGAGAAAAATGTCTGTGACAGTTTGATTGGTTTGTTGTTGAACATTCCAGGAAAGACAATGGATGGTGTGAAAGCTCATCGTGACATGGTGGAAATGGGGATAAGGACTGAGCTTGCACCTTTAGATAATGGAAAGCGTACATACCTCCCTCCGGCCTGCTATACGTTGTCCAAGAGCAAAAAAACAGAACTCTGTCAGTGCCTGCACGGTGTTAAAGTTCCATGTGGGTACTCCGCGAACTTGAAAAAACTTGTGTGCATGAAGGACCTAAGACTAGTTGGCACGAAGTCCCACGACTGTCATGTCCTGATGTCACAAATGCTTCCATTTCTATCAGAGGTATTCTCCCAGTTAAAGTCAGAGAGACAATCACAAACCTATGTTATTTCTTCAAAGCAATATCTTGCAAGGTTAGTACGTGCACTCGTACTATAAGTTCATTACCTCCATCTGTGGAGCTTAATTAGAAGATTTTTCTGATATCAATATTTGGCGCAACTGTGTCCTCGTAGGTAATTGATCCGGATGGATTGAACGCTTTGCAACGCGACGTGGTTACAACTCTTTGTTAGCTCGAGATGTATTTCCCTCCATAATTTTTTGATGTTATGGTCCATCTGATTGTTCACCTTATCAGAGAAATTAAGTTTTGTGGACCCGTGTGCCTGCGCTACATGTATCCATTTGAGAGATTTATGGGTGTATTGAAGGGATACGTAAGGACTCGTCATCGACCCCAGGGGAGTATCATGGAAGGTTATGTCGCCGAGGAGGTGATTGAATTTTGCACAAATTATATGGCCGGGGTTGACCCAATTGGCGTTCCTAGGTCCCGACACGAGGGTAGGCTTCAGGGAATCAGAACGATTGGATTCTAAGACCACCCCTTGACCTAGCATTTTGGGTTTTATTTTTTTTTATAAGTGATAAAACAACAATGAATGAACAATTTCTTTTTATGTCAATTTTTCAATTTTTTGGCTATCTTCCCTCTTTCTTTACCATTCTGCAGCTTTCAAGCACGGTCTGTTTGATGTTAAATTGTGTGTACCTTTCATTTTCTGACGGTATTTTGTTGTTTTTACCGATAGAAAAATGGCACCGAATACTATAATCTCAGGCACTTAATTAAAAAAATTTTCTGAGGAAAATTGGTCTCATGGGATTTTATTGTTTATACCGATAGAAAAAGGCATCCACTACTTCAAATATTTTTCCGGCAAATTTACTTTTTCTATCGGTATCATTTTGTTGTACCGATAGAAAAGGAAATAATTCTATCGGTATTATTTTGTTTTACCGATAGAAAAGGTCATCCACTACTTTATTACTCGTACACGGCCCTTGAGTTTCCCTCCAGTCGAACAGTTCCAACTTAGAGCACTGCGTCTCTTCGAGAACGAAGAAAACCACAACCTCCGCTGTGACCACTCACTTCCTCTCTCCCACACGACGATCGCCGGCTGGACACTGGTTCGCCACTACCACCGGTTCTTATTTTCGTCCTTCGCCGGCCGCTGCTGCGTTCTACACCGCCTCTCCATCACCAGCACTGATCGCTGTAAATACCCTAATTCGTCGTTCTATTTCCAGCATCTTCCTTATTTGATCCTAGTGTTTTGTACGTACTAATTCTTCGAGTTTTGCAATTACACTAGGGTTCCCTATTGTGTTGGATTATGTACATTCCGCAGGCAATGTTGATTTAAATTAGGGTTGACATAATAAGTTCCAGTGCTGTAATGAACCTATTTTGAGATTTTAACTTATCTATACTGCTGTATGTGTGATCAATTGTATGCAACTGCCATATAATGCACATTATATGTTGGAGTTGTTCGTACACATATTCTATCAGTATCTCCTGTATTTGCCGATAGAAAATATTTCTGAACAAGTATTAGAACTTTGGATCTGGAAGGACATGAGGCATGCAATGTACTAGTTTGGTTGGGAATTTTTACTCACTTGGTATGAATATATGGCAATGTGGATGGGCCTTCGAAGTATATGTTTCAAATGCATATACATATATATATGACTTTTCCCAAACTAATAGATGTGATGAAGTCCTGATGACTTGCATACAGGTAATGCAAAAGATAACCAAGAGAGGGTGCTATAGACCATATTATTCCTTTTTTCTTTGTAAAATGATTTGGTTTGTGTTTCCATTAAATTTTTGATGGTTTGTTGATGGTTTTGTAGGGAAAGTCATGTCGTCGTCTTCATCGGATGGTACCAGTGGTTCGACTAGGGCCAACCCCAACGTAACTGAAGATGCAGCTGTTACACCCCGGCGCAAGAGGGTGGGATGAGGTGCGACGACGTTGGGCCGTTTGGCCAAACGCACGGATCTTTCTTGTGAGTTCAACCAATTTGGGAGGCCGATTGGAAATAATGCTGGGAAGTACGCGGCCTACGTTGGGCTGTTGGCGAAAGAAAGAGTGAAGATCACAGTGCAGAGCTGGAAGGACGTGACGGCGGACGAGAGGGATATGTTGTGGGCGGATGTGAAGGTTAAATTAACTGAAATCGCTGAACTCTTTCGTAATCACGTTCTCTTGGCTTATACTAAAGTTTAACTAACTCGTGATTAATTGTATGCATTTTTTGAAAACAGGCTAAGTGGAACATCCCCGACGATACACCTAGGACGGCCTGCTTGAAGGACATGAACGGAACATGGAAAACCTTTAAGAATTGGCTCATCAGTAACTTCCTCGCTGCGGGGAAATCTCCTTGCGAGAAGTACCCCTTCATATCGGAGGAGGTATGGGAGGAATTCATCAAGCAGAAGGGGACTGAGGAGTTCAAGGCCCTTAGCGAGAAGAATAGGGCGATCCAGAAGAGGAACGACCACCCGCATCGGCTCGGATCCCGGGGCTATGCAGGGAAGGAGGAGCAATGGAAGAAGGAAGATGAGCAAAATCCTGTCATCGACACCCCTGAGTTGCCGCTCTCCGAGATCCGGGATGAGAGGTGCAAGCGATGGTGGAGGGGGAGGGGGGTCCGTGTCATCCACGGGGTCTGTGCAGTTCGCAACCCCTGGGGACATCGACGTTGTGAGGCGAATGGTAAGTTGGCTAACCTCGTAAACTATGTGCGTACAAGTGTATATAAGGCAATTTGTCTCACAAGGTCACTTTAAATGTAACAGATCTCTTTTGAGAAGGAGGCAGTGGAGGGATTGTTTACCCCACAGAGGGAGAACGACATCCTCACCCGGGCTGTAGGAAATAAGGAGCATCCCGGGCGAACACGGGCCGTGGGAGCCATTGTGTCGTGGAAGGCCGGTTTCGTAGAACTGGCTCCACCGAGGAAGAAGGCCCGCTCCTGGAAGGAAAAGGAAGCGGAGCTCTCCGATAAGATACGGGCTGAGGTACAGGCGGAGCTCTCTGAGAAGATACGGGCTGAGGTGCACTCTGAGTGCAGTCTGAGGTCGCACAAATGAGGGAAGAGTTTGCACGGTTGAGAGATGCATTGCTGAGCAAGAGTGCAGATGCGGAACCCCAGGGCGACGGTACCCCGCGGGGTCGGATAAGCAGTTGCGCTTCGAAGGTCCTCGCGGATCCAGTGGATCTACTTGAGGTACTGCAAGCCTTCATCTGTGCACTTAAGTTGATGCCACTCCCATTCTGTTAGAGTTGTTTCGCTAACCTGTTTTAATATTTACAAATTTGCAGAAGCCGGAGGGTTGCATCGTACTGAATCACCTAGGCGACAGGCAGGAAGTGGTTGGACACGGCTTCGTATATCCATCTGGGCCGGATGTCCGGGTCCATTGTGTACCTCTGCGGTTGGGGTTTGCAAAGGTACAGGTGGACATGGCCATGCCGGGCTACAACGATTCTCCGTTGGCAGTCCCAACAGAGGAACTGAGACACTTGCTGAGCAGTGGGCTCCTACGTACAGTGGCCCAGGAAGTGTCTTCTAATACAACCGGTAAATCCTACACATTTTAGATTACATCCTACTTAGTACACTCAACTTGCATAATCTAACATACGTGCTCATTAATTGAAGTGGCCTGCCGTTGGGCTACCAGGGGACTGCGCCCCCAGCTTGGGGCATGAGGCCCGATCTCGTGCGACCCTGGACACATCAAAGACGGCCTTGACCCCACCCAGCGCATCCACGCCTTCACCTCGGAAGAAAGCCGCCATCACCTCGCCCTTGCCTTCGAAGGTATGCGCTCAGTCCCCGGCAAAAGGCAAGGGCAAAGGCAAGGGAAAAGGGCGACAGGGACAGCCGGAGAGGTTCATGAACGGGTTCCCACTCATGTCGGAGGCAGCTTTGCGTAAATTGGATCGATCAACCAGAGACCTCCACGAGTGGTACCTACACCGAGCTCGGCGCAATCTGAACTTCTTAGTTCCCTACAGGCCTGGGCAGTTCCACCGTGAGCCCGGGAGTATATCTGTGGCACACAAGGATCTGTTCGACCTCTACAACTGGTGGGAGCTCGATATGTCCATCATACGGACTTGAGTCCTGTGAGTTTGCTGATGCTATGTATTGTTGTAGTTCATTTGAAATGTAGTAACTTTCTGTGCAATACTAATGTCGTCCTTTGCATGTAGGTGCATGTACAGGCTAGCATCGGAGGCTGCGTGTGACAAGGTGGGTTTCCTTCACCCAGAGAAAATAAGCCTCACGATGCTAGAGCACGACGCCGCGCACGCTGAGCAGTACATATCCAAGGCGCTGATGGCGCAGCACGACAGGGAGTTCATTCTGGTGCCGTACCACCAAAGGTTAGTGCATTTCGTACTAATTTAACTCGATCTTGTATGTTACACCTGAGATATACTTTGAGCTAGCGGTCCTCTTTTACGTACAATGCAGGGGCCACTGGATCCTCATCGTGATCTGTCCGCCGAGGAACGAGGTGTACTACCTCGATTCGATGCGTGACAGATTATCGATCGAATATGTGGTCAAGGGGAATATGGAGGCGTAAGTAACTTATATGTTTGATTTAAATTTTCACCTCACTAGCTAATGATAATACATTAACTGGCAATACTAACTGAAATGCAGGGCTTTTGATAAATATGTGTCCGCTGGAGGGAGGCATGCCGCACCGCAGGGCTCCCTACTAGCTTGGAAAGAATATGAGCTACTCACGAGACTTTTTGTTTATGCTTAATTAGTTTATGGAAACAATAGCTAACATGTCTTCGCATATGCAATTATCTCAGTGCCATCAGCAGCCGCAATCGTGGGAATGCCGGTTTTATGTGTTGCGCTACATGTACGACCTAGTGCAGACAAACTTTGCCCAATTCCCCCAGGTAAGCATCGATAGCTAACTCAAATTTGAAAATTGGGTGTCACGCTCTAAATTAGGAAGTTAGTTACTAAGTATTCACACATGCTTGCAGATCGCCATGTCGAAAGACTCATACGAAAATGCAAAGATTAGAGATCTTCGACAAATCTGGGCTCAATATGTCATGGAGGAAGTTGCGCCCAACCATCCGCCATGATAATTTTCTCTTTTTCGTGTACTCTGTGCATAGACTGTTTATATACATGTGAATAAATATATATGTCAATAAATGTCCACATTGGATTGCAATTTGTATTTGTCCATATATATGTGAATAAATGTGAATAACTGTCTAATGTGTCAATCTGTTTTGTGAATTTACCCTTCTTTGCATCTGTACTGTATTGTGTATTCAATCTATAATGTATTGCATCTGTATTGTATATGTGAATGTAAATAACGAACTGTATATGTGAATGTTCTATCGGTAAATTCTGTTGGGGGAAATCTCCACGCGGTCAAGTCCAGGTAAGTTCATGATTGCCCGGGGACAGTGGCCTCCGGTGCCTGCCCCGGGTGCCGCCTTTTAGGCGCCCGGGACCGTGCCTCCGGGGCGTGTCCCGGGCGCCGCCTTTTGGCTCCCGGGACCTGGCCCCCCGGGCGAGTCCCGGGCGCCGCCATTCGCCCGGGGACAGTGGCCCCCGGTGCCTGCCCCGGGCGCCGCCATTTGGCCCCCGGGACCGTGCCCCCCGGGGGGGTCCCGGGCGCCGCCATTTGCCCGGGGACAGTGGCCTCCGGTGCCTGCCCCGGGCGCCGCCGTTTAGGCTCCCGGGACCGTGCCTCCGGGGTATGTCCCGGGCGCCGCCTTTTGGCTCCCGGGACCTGGCCCCCCGGGCGAGTCCCGGGCGCCGCCATTCGCCCGGGGACAGTGGCCCCCGGTGCCTGCCCCGAGCGCCGCCTTTTGGCGCCCGGGACCTCGCCCCCCGGGACCGTGCCCCCCGGGCGGGTCCCGGGCGCCGCCATTTGCCCGGGGACAGTGGCCTCCGGTGCCTGCCCCGGGCGCTGCCGTTTAGGCTCCCGGGACCGTGCCGCCGGGGTATGTCCCGGGCGCCGCCTTTTGGCTCCTGGGACCTGGCCCCCCGGGCGAGTCTCGGGCGCCGCCATTCGCCCGGGGACAGTGGCCCCCGGTGCCTACCCCGGGCGCCGCCTTTTGGCGCCCGGGACCTCTCCCCCCGGGCCTGTCCCGGGCGCCGCCATTTGCCCGGGGACAGTGGCCTCCGGTGCCCGCCCCGGACGCCGCCATTTGGCCCCCGGGACCGTGCCCCCCGGGGGGGTCCCGGGCGCCGCCAGTTGCCCGGGGACAGTGGCCTCCGGTGCCTGCCCCGGGCGCCGCCGTTTAGGCTCCCGGGACCGTGCCTCCGCGGTATGTCCCGGGCGCCGCCTTTTGGCTCCCGGGACCTGGCCCCCCGGGCGAGTCCCGGGCGCCGCCATTCGCCCGGGGACAGTGGCCCCCGGTGCCTGCCCCGAGCGCCGCCTTTTGGCGCCCGGGACCTCGCCCCCCGGGACCGTGCCCCCCGGGCGGGTCCCGGGCGCCGCCATTTGCCCGGGGACAATGGCCTCCGGTGCCTACCCCAGGCGCGGCCTTTTAGGCTCCCGGGACCGTGCCTCCGGGGTATGTCCCGGGCGCCGCCTTTTGGCTCCCGGGCTCTTGCCCCCCGGGCGAGTCTCGGGTGCCGCCATTCGCCCGGGGACAGTGGCCCCCGGTGCCTGCCCCGGGCGCCGCCTGCCCCGGGCGCCGCCTTTTAGGCTCCCGGGACCCTGCTCTCCGGAAGGGGTCCCGGACGTCATCGCCCTCCTAAAAGGTAAAATCCCTGTTTGTTTATCACGTGCAGGTCACGCGAGGGACGCCTCGGGAATCAGCGACCACCTGTCAAGCATCCAAGACGTTTGACCGGGAGAAGGACGGTCCTACCCTTCAATCCGACGGTGGCTTTCGGGGTAGTTTAGGCTTTTTGCTTCTTTTTGGGGCTATAAATAGCCCTTGTACCCCTCTGTTGTGAAGGATCAGCTCATTATTATTTGGAATAGCTAAACTCACAGACGTGCTCCGGAAGCCTCTCCCCCGGAGAGAGCCTCCCCAGCCGGCTCCGGTCGGGAGCGCGTCAACAGGACTAGGGCCCCCACCGGGACCCGAACCTGTATAAATCCACGTGTCAATTCTTGTGTTTGTCTGGCGGGGGAGGACCGGTCACCCGGTCAACCCGCGCTGCGTAATCTCCGCTAGGATCGTCTTCAAAACCTGCCGGGGTATTCTTAATACCACGACAAATTCATTCACAACCGACAGACTACCACCACTTTTCTATCGGTAAACTCATCCACAACCGAGAGACTACTACCACTTTTTCTATTGGTAAACTAGAAATTAACCGTCAGAATAGTGTGACTTTTCCTGCCGGTGAACTCATCCACAACCGAGAGACTACTGTAGTTTTTTCTATCGGTAAACTTGAAATTAACCGTTAGAAGAGTATGATTTTTCTTGTCGGTGAACTCATACACAACCGAGAGAGTAATAATATTTTTTCTATTGGTTATTTCATTTCCAACCAAGAGAGTACTAAGTTTTTTCTGTTGGTAAACTTGTAATTAACCGTTAGAATAGTGGTATTTTTCCCACCGCTACACGTCAGACTACGACGGGATTTCTATCGGTACACTCATAAGGTGCCGATAGAATAGTAAGCTTTTTGCTGTCGGTAATCTTGTAATTAACCGTTAGAATAGTGGTACTTTTCCCACTGCTAAACATCAGACTACGACGGGTTTTCTATTGGTACACTCCTAATATGCCGATAGAATTGTGAAGTTCTGTAACACCCTGAGTTAGGGGTGAAAACTTCCTTTTTCATCAATAGCATGCATGCTTGTATCTGTAGTAATAGCCAGATCAGTATCTATCCTAAACCCTAAAATCTCCAAAATCTATCCTGTGACCTCAAATCAAGATCAGATTGTTCAGATCTGATCTATCAGTTACTCTGAACTTAAAAGTCTTCAGAACCTAGATCCAATTCTATCTCTAAATTCCAGATTTATCAACTTCTTCTGTTTTCGAAAACAGAAATACATTATATTACCTAAATACCCTAAGTTTCAGAAATACAGATTTAATCAAAATCTTGACCAAGTTCATACCAGATTATTTCTGGAATATGATCATGGGTATGTCAATACCTTAATCTAAAAAGTTGACAGCCAGATTTCACCATCTAGACTCTTTTCACAAATCAGTCCAAGAGTTATCGCAAATTAGTCCTTATCTGATATCTGAAAACCCAGAAAGGCTAAAATCTCCAGATTAACTCCAAATTCAGAATTTCTTCAGCAAACCTTCTCAAAATGCTATTTGTCACAAGTTTCTCTTCTGTTCAAATTCCAAAATCTCATCCTAAATCCCAGAATTCGAAATCAATTGAAATTCAGATTTCAATTACCCTAAAATACCCTATTTTCAGTTCATACCAAAAATCATCCAAATGTCTCAAATTTTATCCTCAATCTGTGCCAAATCATTTGTGGAATTAAGTTTGCCAAATCAGCAAAATCAATTTCAGATTTAACCTTCGAAAACTCCAGATTTATAAAACAGTCCAAAACTCAAGATTTGAAATTGCAGTTCAGTCCAATTCGACCAGAGGACTTAGCCGTTTTCGACCAGAGCTTGCCGTGCCTGTGCGCCGTGGCTGTTCGTCGCCGGTGAAGCTACGCCGCGCTCGTGACCGTGCATGTTGGGTGTACGTGTCCTCGCCTCAGCCAATGCCGTGGCAATGTCGCTGCAACGTCGACGACCAGCGCCTGCTCCCGCTCGCGACCAGCAGCCTTTTGTCAGCAACTCACCGCCACGTTGCTTTGCCGCGCCAGTTGCTGTCGCCACCGCTTGCTCCAGCTTTGCAAAGTCCCGATGAACCGACATGGTGATCAGCTGCAGACTTGTCGCCGTCGCGATCACAGCTCCTTGCGGTGTCTTCGCCGCTGATGTTCAGCACGCAACCAATCTCATCACCAGCTGCTAATCACTTTGCTGCTCCCTCCTTGCAAGTTGTGCCTGGCCTATTTAAACACTACTGTACCCCAGCAACTCCTTTCCTTCACTGGAAATCAGCTAAATCTCGAAATTCTCCTGTCTTGGTCTTCTTCTCCGGCGAGCCGCCGAGGAGGTCAACGACGCCAGCCTTAACCGCAGCCTCAATCCTCAAATTGACAGCATCAGTGAGTTTCTCCTACCTACCTCATCGTGCTGTAGTATTTAATTGAACTCTTATGCACTTCATCGCCGGTGATCGCCGGAAATTGCTGAAATAAGTGAAATGCCCTGTTCCAGTTGCACAAGTCAAATTAGCCCGAATTAGCCTTCGATTCAATAGACAAAAATGATCAGTGAGCTATTTTAAGCAAGCCTGTGAAGTTGAATGGTGAAATTGACCAAGAACTGGAGTTTTTCGCTAGCCCGAGCTTCACCAGCCGCCGGCGAACGTCGCCAGCCTTCTCCGGTGATTCTCCGACCAATTCAATCGTGCCGGAAGCTTTCTTATACCTTCTAGATGCTCTCCAAGCAAGGAATCGAGTTCAAACATCGTGTAGCCAAAACCCCCAATATCAGTGTCTTCTTCTCCGGCGCCGGCCACCGGAAAACCATTCCCGGTCGATCCAGCTCCAGAAACCTTGTCCACCAGATGCGCCTTGATCTCCTAAGCAACTTTGCCTACTAGCTCGACTTCCAATTCGGCCTAAATCAGAAGATATAGCTATGCCCTAATTCCTGTCCAGTGCTGTGAATTGAAATTTCAGCCACCGAGTTCATCGCCGGTTTTCATCACTCTCCGGCCACCTCCTGCCCTAGGTCCAGTTGAATGAATTGTTCCTGTTACTGAGGCCTACATCCCAGACAAAGTGGTGCATCAATTGGAGCTCTAGATCAAAAGTTATGCCAAGCCCTAGTTTCTGGCCATGTCAAGATCAATGCCAGACTATGTCAGTCAGTGGCATTAGCCCTTTTCACTCCCTTCCAGATGTGCATTTTGGGCATAACTTTGTCCCTTAGACTCCTGAGGTTGTGATCAACATTTTCTTCTTCTATCACAACTTGATTTGAGCCCTTGAATTATAATTGTTGCTAAACCCTAGTTTTTGACACTATTCCAGTGCATGCCAGCCAATGGCATTGGCCTTGTTTACTCACTTCTGATTGTGCATTTTGAAAGCCACTTTGTCCACTGAATTTGTAGAGTTATGATCTACATTTTCTTCTACTGTCATAACTTGAGATAAACTCTCTAGTTTTCCCTGAAGTTATGTCAGAACTTTGATCCGAATGTCGATCTGCTGACATTCACTGTGTTTGATCAAACCAGCCACAAAACTGATGTTCTTATTGTAACCTTGAGATCCTAAGAGCATCTAACACCCATCCATAGCCAATTCCTTGAAACCCTAGATCTCAACTCAGATCAGCTTATAATCTCAATTATCTCCAGTTTAGTTCAATCATTCTTGTTAAGCATTTCTACATATAAGTCTTAAAACATTTTAAATATTATAAGTAATTATTGTGTGATTGTTTGTCGTCGAGCAGATTCAGAAGCTAAGATCGAGGACTTCGCTGTTGACCCGTCATCAACTGCTGTTTCTTACGACGCGGAAGGCAAGTCATATCCTTGGTCATCTTGAACCTATATTTTAAATGTTGCTAAACATAACCTTGAATATAGGCAATATTGCATGTGAAAGATTGAGAATGATTGATTTATGAATTGGCAGTACTAGACTGGTTATCTGTGAAATATAAAATAAACAAGTTTTGAGCCATGAACTATTATATGTATTTATATACTTATATTCATGAAATAAAACCCCTAGCCGTGACCAGAAAAATGGTGTGGATGGCTGTAGCACTGGAGGTGCTAGACTGCAAAGGAATGCAGGCACTGAAGGTGCAGGGTTGTGGATGGTCTGGTCACTGGCATATAAGGACTAGAACCTTGTGTTGTGCGTCTAGTGGCATGAACAACGTGCTAACCGCAAGCCTGGTATGGGACAGGCCTAAACAAGTACTTATGTGGATCGTACATGAAACCCCTGCATGAGATGTGTTGTGATGATTGACTTGGAGGCTGACTCCTACTATCACTGAAGGTGATCTGATATTTGACCCAGTAATGGGAAAATGAGGTGGGGTGGAGGTTATGATACAGCCTACCACAACTGTGTTTCGCTGAGAGCCACAGGGTCAAGGGTGAATTGTAAGTGATGCATAACAAAAGTTCTTGTTATCTCCACCTTGCCACTCACACATGGTTGTGAGGAGGGGTCTAATCATTTTGTTATGATAGGATGGGCTTGAAAGTGGAATATCTTGCGGGTAAATTGGTACTTCTCTGCAGAGTTAAAAACGTATTCGAATACTCCGAGCTCCCGGGTTTTTATAGGAGTCTGCTGCGGTGGATTAAATCCACGGGGTGTGACACAAGTACTATTTTCTAAATAAAATATGTTTAAATCAAGATTACCCAAATGACATGTGTTGTCATGATAAGGAGTGCTGCCGTGGGCTGTCGTGTGTCGACGTGTCGCGGTAGTGCTATAATCTAGTGAACATGAATGATGATGTTATATTATGAAAAGTGCTGCCATAAGATGAGATAAGAAAGGAAAAGATTATTTTACAAATATCCATAATTCTTGACTAGTCTAGGTTCATGTCATCACTACTATATGTATCTACTCTTACCTATGACTTGCTGAGTACGTAAGTGCTCACTCTTGCAACCTACAAATCAATAGACGGAGCAATCAACAATCAAGATGAAGGCGTGGAGTACTTCGTGGATCCAGAAGGAGGAGCGTCAGTCCCGTCATTTCCCTGATGTGTGTTGTTCTGCCGTCCACTTCTCTTTGTGGGTGGGTCACCTACCGTCTGCTGTGTAGATGTTATTTTGCTAAACCATGTATGCCGTGAAGGCATTGTAATCTCCTTATGTAATATCAAGGCCAGCAGGCCACACTGCTTAACTATTTTGTAAGTTACTCTGTTGCAATGTGATATACTCCTGTGCTTGACTTATCCTGGGAAGTCAAGGGTATGTGTATGCTATGCATATAAGGGACTAGCTGCAGCGAGCTAGGTCTCTACAGGAGTAGTCGTAGTCCCAGTCTCGGGCCGCGACAAGTTCTTCTATCGATTATTTACCAATAGAAAATGTTCTGTCTTGTTCTATCGTGTCTATCTCTATCGGTACGAAAACCGATAGTAGAAGGGTGTTTTTTACCGATAGAAGAAAGCTTTTCTGTACTAGTGACTTCCCACGCGCATGGATTTGTCATGCCGAAGTGATCCGGATGGTAATCGATTACGTCTACCATGACTAGAGTAGGAATATTCCTTTTCATGGGAACGTGCCGTAGACCGGGAGGAAGCTGTAGAGGTCGCATTGGATGCGACCTCGTCCAGCTTCTACTCTAGGATCGTAGCAAAAGCCGGTTTGTGAACATCTCTGTTTTCTTCGAGTCGGACTCGAAATCAAAAAGAGAGTGGAGGTTGTCAGGATCAAACCTCCCTGGACTGAGTTCCTGGTCACTGCCATCCTGGTCCTTGACAGGGACACATGGTGACCGAGACTCGATTTTGCATATGGTGGAACTGACATCAAGTTCCGGACCTGTCTCTTCCATCCCCTGGTCGATAGACATGACCCGGGTAGGGGAAGACGTGTCCTCTTGACGTTCCTTCGGAATGTCTTCGCAATCGATCTCTTCCATTGGAACAGGATTGCTAGGCGAAGGCATTCATATATGGGCATAATCATTGAGATCAAAGTTTTCTCGAAATTATATGTCCAAGACGTGGCTCACCAAACCTTCGGATGACGGGAAAGCACTTTGAGTAAAGGCCCCACTGTGGGCGCCAACTGTCAACGATTTGAACTCGGGGTCCTTGGTCGATCTTATAGAAATTTGTGAGTTGCGGGACCTTTCAGGGCGCTCCTCTGGGAAGGTAGGATGAGTAATATCTATACGGGCACATGAGAATTTATACATGTCGTGGTATTGCGAATACTCCGGCAGGTTTTGTGAACGATCCTAGCGAAGAGAACGCGACGCGGGCTGACCGGGTGGCCGGTCCTCCCCCGCCGGACAAACACAAGAATTGACACGAGGGTTTATACAGGTTCGGGTCCTGGTGGGGGCCCTAGTCCTGTTGGCGTGCTCCCGACCGGAGTTGGCTGGGGAGGCTCTCTTCGGGGGAGAGGCTTCTAGAGCACACCTGTGAGTTTTGGCTATTCCAATAAATGAATCACCCCGTTACAACTGAGGGTTACAAGGGCTATTTATAGCCCCAAAAAGAAGCAAAAAGACCTATCTACCCCGGAAGCCATTGTCGGATTGAGGGGTAGCAACGTCCTTCTCCCGGTCAAACGCCTTGGATGCTTGACAGGTGGTCACTGATTCCCGAGGCCTCCTCGCATGACCTGCACGTGACCAACAACCAGAGACTTTACCTTTAGAAGGACGACGAGGTCCGGGACACGCACTGGAGGCCAGGTCCCCGGGACAAGGGTGGCTCCCGGGACCAGCACCGGAGGCCAGGTCCCGGGGGCCAAAAGGAGACGCCCGGGGCAGCCACCGGAGGCCAGGTCCCCGGGCAAATGGCGGCGCCCAGGACTGGCGCCAGAGGCCAGGTCCCGGGAGCCAAAAGGCGGCGCCCGAGGAAGGCACCGGAGGCCACGTCCCCGGGCAAATGGCAGCGCCCGGGGCCGGCGCCGGAGGCCAGGTCCCGGGAGCCAAAAGGCGGCGCCCGTGGCAGGCACCGGAGGCCAGGTCGCCGGGCAAATGGTGGCGCCCGGGGCATGCACCGGAGGCCACGTCCCCGGGAAAATGGCGGCGCCCGGGACCAGCGCCGGAGGCCAGGTCCCGGGAGCCAAAAGGCGGCGCCCGGGGCAGCCACCAGAGGCCAGGTCCCCGGGCAAATGGCGGCACCCGGGGTAGGCACCGGAGGCCACATCCTCGGGCAAATGGCGGCGCCCGGGACAGGCACCTGGAGGTTACGTCCCTAGGCAAGTGGCTGCGCCCGGGACCGGCGCCGGAGGCCAGGTCCCGGGAGCCAAAAGGCGGCGCCCGGGGCAGGCACTGGAGGCCACGTCCCCGGGCAAATGGCGGCGCCGAAGGCCACGTCCTCGGGCGAGTGTGACGCAACTTACCTGGACTTAGTCCCGCGGATATTTCCCCCAACAGCAGCCCCCCATTCCCCCCGGGGACGCTGCTCGAGTCCCCGGTGGGTGTGGTACATGTGACCGGGAAAATCTCCGGGCCAGGCCACCGGAGCCGTGACGCTTCGGTTCCCGTGCCGCGCGCTTATGACCGCGCCGCTTCGCCATAAATGTGCTCATAGTTCGAACCGGCACCTCGATTTGCGCACCAGTCCCTTCATTTCCCGCGCACGGTTTGAACTTCAACGGCCCAGATTGCTCCGCGGAGTGCCACGTGGCGCCCATCTGGATCACGGCTCACCCCTATAAATAGGGCCTTGGGGGGCCCGGGAACTTCATTCCAAACTTCTTAGCCTTTGCGCGTTTAGCTCTCCCGGTAACTAGCTCCCGGTAGCAGGCGTCCGGAACCTTTAGGCGTAGCCTCCTGAAACGTTAGCCACCGAAAAAAATAAACCTGATGGCACTGAAGGGTCGAGCGAAGACGACCAAGGTGCCCCCGGAGGAGGTTGCTCCGGACTTCATTTGGTCCTCCGAGTTAACGGTCGAGGACGCGGAGTCCCTGGTCGAGCGCGGGGTCGTTGAGGACGGGGACATCTGGGTCCCCCTGAAGGACGGAGCCCCCCACCCCAGGTCCGGAGAGGTCGTGGCCTTCGAGGCCTTCCTGGAGGTGGGGCTCCGGCTCCTGGTGCATCCCATGCTCCGGGAGTTTTTGAAGGAGTATGGGGTGGCCCTCAACCACCTCACCCCGAACGCGATCGTCCGGATAGGCCTCTTCATTTGGCTCTACGAGACGGCGATCGGGCGGGAGCCCACCCACGCGCCTTCCGGTACTTCTACGAACCAGCAGCGAGGAGCTCCCACCTGGTGAAGGGGGGACCCAAGTCCCCCTTTGGCTCGGTGATGGTGCAAATGCTGCCGTCCTGGGTGGCCGATTACCCGGCGGCGGCCTCCCGGGACCACTGGGGCGACTGGATCCGGAGGTGGTTCTACCTCTGGGTCCCGGACGACGAGGTGGCGTACGCCCCGAAGCCCCCATCTTATAGCAGATCGTCCGCGCCGAAGCCTCCGGTGTGGACGGATAAGGAGCTCGAGCTCCTCGGCCAGGTAATCATCTCCCGGCGCACCCGCTCTATGCGGGACGCCGCCGAGGAGATGATGCTCCTGAGGATCTCCCCCTTCTCACGCGGGAACCGAAGGGGGATCGGCATGGGCCCGGAGCAGCGGCCCCCGGTCAAGCCGGTGACCCGACGTAAGTCCGTTATCTGCTTCATTGCTTTTACAAATTTTTGGAAATTTGACTAATTGTTTACCTCTTGTAGTCCGGCCGTACCCGGCAGTGCGGGAGAAGGCGGAGAACCTCCTGGGGAGGTACTTCGCCGACGAGCACGAGCGCGTTGTGCGCCGCGTGGGGGAGGGCCCTCCCCGAAACTTGGTAGCTGAGGCCTACGGGCTGAAGCTGCCGGAGAGGAAGCCCCTCCCCACCCCCGGGTCGCACAAGCGGGGGAAAGACGTTGCCGGGGGCTCTGAGCCTAAGAAGGCCAGAGTTCAAAAAGCCCCCAGCCAATCGACAACCCCGGCTTCAACACGGCGAAGCCCCGGGAAGAAACCCCCGGGACCGGGCGCGCCCTGGCGCCGGCCCGGAAAGAAGTAACACCCCCTCCCCCGAAGAGCCCCGTTGCGGCCCGGGGGAAGGAGCCGGCCGTGGAAAGAAGTAACACCCCCTCCCCCAAAGAGCCCCATTGCGGCCCGGGGGAAGGAGCCGGCCGCGGGTAGGGCGGCGTCCGATTCGGCAGACTACGCCCCGTCGCCGCCTTCGGTAGCGGCCCTCCCAGCGCCCCCGGCACCCTTGGAGCCGGAGAAACCAGAGGTGAGGTTCGCAGAGGCCTCGCCTCCACGAGTGGAGTGGCCCGTGGACGAGGGGGGAACCCCTCGGTTTATGAGGTCCCCTCGGAAGTGGAGGTTCCGAGGGCCCTCCCGCACGGGAAGGGGAAAGGTCTGATGATCCCCCCTGGAAAGGGGCCCCCTCCGAAACGTCCTCAGCCACTTCCTCGGGGGGCACTACGGCGACGAAGACGACGACGACCGCCACCCCGACCGAGGTCATGCCGGGCGCCCAGGTCCGGGAGTCCGTTACCGGCCACGGCGGGACCAGTGCCGGGCGGGAGACCCCCTGCTTTCCGCAGGGGAGGTCGAGCGTTACACGGAAGGCCTGCAGACCCCAAAGGTCCAGGCCTTCGTCGCGGAGGGGATGCTCCACGAGCGCTTCACGGAGCTCCGGTCCCTTCAAGTCCAGGTATTCACCCGAGGCGGTTGTCGATTTCTTTTGGCTCCCTGCATCCAAAATTTTTCCAACTCTGGAATTTGTAGGGGGCGGCAATTACCTGGGGCGTTGAGCAGCGCGTCATCCGGCTGCTCAAGGACATGGAGGACAGGGCCGCCTCCTTTTTGGGTCAGCGGGACGAAGCTCTCTAGGAGCTAGCCCGGGTTTGAGCCCAGGTCCACGTCTCGGAGAGCGTCAACGGCCGCCTTCGGGAAGAGGCGAAGGCGAAGGAGGAGGCCTTCCGGGAGCTCGAGGGATCGAGCGTCCGGGCGGTGGTGGACGCGAGGCCGGGCGATCCCCGTCGTCGCAGCCGCGGCCGGACTCATTGAGCACCCGGGGGTGGGCGCCCGGGCGATCGGGGGCCGCATCCCCCGGAGCTTCCCCGAGTTCTTCGAGCCCTCGCGCCGGAAGGTGGAGCAGCTCGCCGGGGGCTTCTACGACCGGATCATCCGGTTGAGGTTCCCGGCACCGGCGCCTCCGGCAGCAGATGGCTCGGCCCCGGCCCCAGCGGAAGCCCCCCGGGGGGAGGACACAAATGAAAAAGTATGAGCCTCCCCTCGGGTCTTAGTTAGGACCCTTTTTGTTTTTCTTAGGATTTTGATCCCGGTAGCTTGTTAGAAGAAGCCCCGGACACTTGTAAATAGACATTTTGAAATGCAACAGAGTTAGACATTTTTCTATGTCTTGAATTGAATGCAATGTTACCAGGGTTCCCGGGAGGTTACTCCCGGGCGAAGGTCCGGGTGGGGCTCTCCGGGGGACGCCCAAGCGGCTTTAATCTTGCTAAGCCTCATCTCCGGGGAGCGCAGCGGGGACGCCGTCCGGGAGCCAGTCCGGTTAAGGTGGCATCCAGAGTGGCACTTGGAAAATTTTGACAATCATCGCGCCGAATTGTCCCCGCGCCCGGGATTCCGGATGGTCCCCCCGCTTCGCATTCTTCCACAGGCGGGTTACGAGTACTGGCCCGAGAATGTGCTCCGGGAAGCTCGACACCGCGTACGCGCATTGTACTGGGACTTGGCCTGGGAGCTAGTAGACGGCCTCCGGGACTATTAGGCGTAGGAGCCTTAGGATGTAGAGAATCCCCCGGGTTAGAGCCCGGGTTGTACCGTTTCCGTTGCCCACCGGAGGGGGAAGATGTCCTCCGGGTTTGACTATCAATAAAGCTGTGTTTGCTTCTTCTTTGAGTCTTCTTTTGTTTTTTCTTGGATGGTCTGGATGACTCCTTTTGACAAGGATGAGCTAGGTTTGCTCGTGGTCAGTGTGGTTGACACCCGGGGGTTCCTTATCGCCCCGCCCACAGCGGGCCGGAGGGTAGCTCCGCGCGCTGTGGGGGTAGCAAGGCCCCCTGGGTGAAGATAACCCGATGAGATTTCAGGAGGCGAGCTTCCTGGGAGACGATCGTCTGGTCGCCGTGAAAACGGGGAGCCGGGAATAGGGTCTCCGGGAAAGAAATGTCCGAGAAATCCATAACTTCTCCGAGAGACAATCATCCAGTCGCTGTGAGAACGGGGAGCCGGGAATAAGGCCAGAAATCCTGAGGAAGATTCCGGAGAAAATCCTTCCAAGAGACAATCGTCCGGTCTCCGTGAGAACGGGGAGCCGGGAATAAAATCTCTGGGGAAAAGATATCCAAGAAAGCCATTAGACGTCCCGCTGGGGAGAGCGTCTACTCCCGGAGGAGGAAGTGCACGATGACGGGTCTGAGTGTTTGGGTAGGGGACTAGTCTCCCAAAGTGACTAGTTACCGCGGCCGTTGGGGACCGGGTTGCCGCTTACACCCTCAGTCCACGAGGGCTTCCTCGCGGGGAGGGCATCGCCGTTAGGGGCGGTAATGAGGAGGACCTGCAATGAGACAGTGGAAGAGCAAGATATATGTATTGATAACGAAATGAAATACAGTGCCTCCCCCTGTGAAGCCGCGAAGGGGGAGGGAAAAGTAAATACAGTGTCCCTCCCCCTCCGGCGTGATCGCTACAGGGGAGGGGACAGGCCCGTAAGGCTAAACATAGAACTTGCGAAGTAAACGCAAGTTCCACATGTGCTTCAGCTCCTGCTCTTGAAGGTTGGAGGGCTTGTAGGCCCCCGTGCCCAGGACCGCGTAGATCCTGTAGGGGCCCTCTCACTTGGGGGAGAGCTTACCCTGGGCTTGGGGGTCCGTCACGCGCTTGAGGACAAGGTCCCCAAGGCGAAAAGCTCTCTCACGCACGCGCTGGTTGTATGCGCGCGCCATCTCGCGCTCGTAGATGGCGTGGCGGAGGAGCGCTCGGTCGCATTCCTCTTCCACGAGGTCGATTTCCAGTTGCTGGCTGGCTTCATTGGCCTGGTACGCTGCGGTCGTGGCTCCGTCTACGAGCTCGACCCGCAGCGACAAGAAGCCTATCTCTGGGGGGAGGACTGCCTCTGCCCCGTATACCAGGGAGAAGGGAGTACGCCCCGTCGCCCGGGACGGGGTCGTGCGCATGGAGCAGAGGATGCTAGGGAGCTCCTCGGCCCATGCACCCCGCTTAGAAGCGGTTTGCTCGAGTCTCCGGCGCAATCCCTGTAAGATCACGCCGTTGACTCTCTAGACGGCCCCATTGCTCCGGGGATGGGCCACTGAGGCGAAGTGGATGACGAGCCCCAGGCCTTCGCAGAATTCCCGGTAATAAGCCGAGTCAAATTGGGTTCCGTTGTCCACAGTGATTTCCCGGGGGACACCAAAACGACAAACGACATTTTTCCAGAAAAACCGCTGAACGGCCCGAGACGTGATGCTGGGTAAGGGTTCCGCCTCAACCCACTTTGTAAAGTAGTCGACCGCGACCACCGCATACTTGTATCCTCCGGGCGCTGGGGGGAAGGGCCCTAGGAGGTCCATCCCCCAGCGCACGACGGGCCAAGTGATGGGGATAGTCTACAGCGCTACAGGGGGGAGGCTCGAGCCCTTGGCCATCTTTTGGCATGCTTCACACGCGGAGACAAGATCTCGCGCGTCGCGCATGACCGTGGGCCAGTAGAAGCCCTGTCGGAGAGCCTTAGCTGCGATGGCACGCGGGGCTAGGTGAGAACCACAGCTCCCCGCGTGGATGTCTTCGAGAAGTTGGAGTCCCTCCGGCCGGGGGAGGCAGCGCAGGAGGGCGGAAGCCCCCCGCTTGTAGAGCCTCCCCTCCAGTAGGAGATATGCCCGGGCTTTGGCCCGGAGGTGCTTAGCCTCGGTCTCATTAGGAGGGTCCCCCTACCCCTTGATGAAGGAGATGAGGGGGTCCATCCATGACGGAGTCCGGGTGATCTCGGCGACCTCCGGGACGTGAGGCTCGTTGCCCGTGCCCGGGGAGGCCACCGAGGGCTTCGTGATGATTTCCAAGAAGGCCCCCTTGGGGAGCGATTCCCAGGCACTGGCCGCCCGGGCCAGGGCGTCGGCCCGGTCATTATCCCTTCGCGGGATATGCCGGGCCTCGAGGCCGTCGAAGTCCCTCTCCATCTTCCGCACCTCCTGCAAATAAAGACTCAAGTTTGCGTCATGGCACAGGTAAGACTTGTCCATTTGGCAAACTACGAGCTGAGAATCTCCCTTGACTAGGAGGTGCCGGATCCCCAGGGAGCGCGCAAGGCACATCCCGAGGAGCGCGCGACGTTGTTGGTTGCAGGGAACTCGAGCCGCGCGGCGTACTCGAGTTCCTTCCCCTCGGGGCTCCGGAGGACTACTCCCGCCCCAGCCCCGGTGAGACACAGCGACCCATCGGACAAGAGGGTCCAGTGGTCACTGTGTCGGGGTGGCACAGGGAGGTCTTCGTCCCCGGACCCGGAGGCAGGAGTCCACTCTGCGACGAAGTCGGCGAGGACCTGTGAATTGATGGCGGAGCGGCCTGTGAGGGCAGGGAGAAGGGGGCGAGCTCCACCCCCCACTTCCCAATCCGGCCGGTGGCTTCTTTGTTCCGCAATACCTCCCCAGAGGGAGGGACGACGGGACGGTGATGGGGTGTCCGAGGAAGCAATGGCGAAGCTTCTGGGACGCCATCAGGAGGGCGTAGCAGATCTTCTCCATCTCCGTGTACCGAGTTTTGGCCCCTTGGAGGGCCTCACTCACATAGTACACGGGACGCTGCTGCCCCCCTTGCTCCTTCACCAAGACCGCGCTGACGGCGACGGGGGTCGCGGCAAGGTAGAGGAGCAAGGGCTCTTCTGGAGACGGGCTCACGAGCATTGGAGGGCTCGTGAGGTACTTCTTGAGGTCGTTGAAGGCTTCCTGGTCCTCGAGGGTCCAGCGGAACCCCTCGAGCCCTCAGAGGATCTTGAAGAACTGGAGGCCTCGCTCCCCCGACTGTGAGACGAAGCGGCTTAGCGCGGCCATGCGGCCGGAGAGCCGCTGGACATCCTTGACGGAGCGCGGCGGGGGCATGTCGAGGAATGCCCGGATCTTCTCGGGGTTTGCTTCAATGCCCCGTTGGGACATGAGGAAACCTAGGAGCTTCCCCCCGCGCACCCCGAAGGCGCACTTCTCTGGGTTGAGTTTGAGCCCAAATGCGCGGAGGTTGCGGAAGGTCTCCGCCAGGTCGTCGATGTGGGAGGCTGCGCGGGAACTTTTGACGACTGCATCATCTACGTAGACTTCGACGTTGCGGCCGACTTGATCTTTGAAGATCAGCGTCATGAGGCGCTGGAAGGTCGCCCCCGCGTTCTTGAGCCCGAAGGGCATATGGACGTAGCAGAAGGTTCCGAGGGGTGTTATGAAACTAGTCTTTTCCTCGTCCCCTTCCGCCATCCGGACTTGGTGGTATCCCGAGTAGGCGTCTAGGAAGCTCATGAGCTCGCACCCGCGGTGTAGTCGACGAGCTGATCAATCCGCGGGAGCGAGAAGTTGTCTTTGGGGCAGGTGCGGTTAAGGTCGGTGAAGTCCATGCACATCCGCCACCTGCCGGTTGACTTCTTCACGAGGACGGGGTTCGCGAGCCACTCGGGGTGCAGGACCTCCCGAATGAACCCCGCCTCTCGGAGCCGGGTGATCTCCACCTTGATGGCCTCTTGGCGCTCGAGGGACAGTTTTCGCAGCTTTTGTTTGATCGGGGGGTGACCGGGGGCCACTGCGAGCTTGTGCTCAATGACCTCCCGGGCGACGCCCCGCATGTCCGAAGGCTTCCACGCAAAAGCATTGGAGTTTTCGCGCAGAAAAGCCGCAAGTTGCGCTACATGCTCCTCGGGGAGATCTGCCCCGATCCGGACGGTTTTGTCTTCGTCGCCCGGGGAAAGCAGGACCATCCGGAGGCCCCCTTCCGGACGCGGCTTGAGGAGGGGCCTCCCGGGCGGTGGCGCAGCGACGTCTGGATCCGAGGGAGAGGCCTCCCCCCGGGCGTCTTTATGAGGTTCACGCTTCCGATTGTGGCGGCAGTGCTCTCGTACAGAGCACGGGCCATGTCTTGGTCTCCCCGAACGCTGATCATGCCATGCGGCCCGGGGATCTTCATGCAGAGGTAGCTTTGATGGGTGGCAGCCCCCAGCCGGTTGATTGTGGTCATCCCCATTATCGCGTTGTAGGAGGAGGGGAGGTCCACTACGTCGAAGCGGACCAGCTCGGTCCGGTAGTTCTCCGAGGTGCCGAACGTCATAGGAAGATCTACCTTACCCACGGGGTGGATGGCCTTCCCCGGGACAAAACCTTGCAGGGGCCCGGCTGCGGGCTTCAGGAGCTTCTCATCCACCTGCATCTCTTTGAAGGCCTTCAGGAATAGGACGTCGGCGGAGCTCCCGCCGTCCACAAGGATGCGGGCCAGGTGGCAGTTGTAGATGGTTGCGGAGACGATGAGCACGTCGTCGTGGGGGAAGCAAACCCATCGCGTGTCCTCCGCCGTGAAGGTGAGGGGGACGTTCGACCACTTTGGTGGCGGAGACATGTGTAGCACCCCCACAACCTTAACCTCGCGCGCGTACTCCTTACGCTGGCGCTTAGGGTCCCGACCGGAGGCGGACCCTCCCACGATGACGTTGATGCGGCGCTGAGAAGTTTGAAAGGGGAGAGCTTCTGAAGGCTCCCCCTCCTGCGTCTGCGTCTGCTGACCCCCCGCGGGAGCGGGAAGGGCCGGAACAGCTGGCCGAAGGAGGAAGGAGGCCGGAGTCCCCCCCCACCCGCGCTGATCGAGGAACGCGGCGAAGTGTTGCAGCAGCTGGTGGCAATATCAGGTGGCGTGGGTACTGGACCCGTGGAAGCTGCACCACGGTCCTTCCCGGCTTCTCCCCGCGGGGCCCTCCCAGCCGCGCGAGGACTGTCCTCCCCCATGGCCTTTCGACTTGGGAAAGGGGCGGTTGCCCCTTGGGGGGTCACGCGAGCCACCTCCGCCCTCGAGGACCAAGGTGTCCCGAGGCCGTGGCTCGCTACGCCCCCCCTGCCTGGGGTGTTTGAGGGGATCCCTGGCCCCCCGGTCGGCTGGGGCGGGAGCCCCTGGGTCTTCTTCCAGATGTCGTCTTCCTCCGCCCGAGCGTACTTTTCGAGTACGTTGAAGAGCTCGTCGGCAGAGGAGGGGCAGCTCTGGGAGAGCCTTCGGTGGAGCTCCCCCGGGAGGATCCCGCTTTTGCAGGCTTCGATGACTGTAGAGTCAGGGACGTGGGCCACTTTGGTCTTCACTTGGGCGAAGCGCTTGAAGAAGCTTCGAATGGTCTCCCCGGTCCTCTGCCGGACGGTGTACAGCTGCGACGAGTCCAGGGGACGCATGTAGTTCCCCTGGAAGTTTGCGCAGAACTCTCGCCTGAGCTGCGTGAAAGACTTGATGGAGCCGGCCTTCAGGTTGTAGAACCAGGAGCAGGCTATGCCGGTGAGGTAGAGGGGGAAGATATTGCATTGCACGGACTCGTCCCCCCCAGCCGCAGAGATGGCGGTGGAGTACACCTGCACAAATTCGTAAGGATCTGCCTCACCGTTATAGTGCTCGATGTGCGGGGGGCGGTAGGGCCGCGGCCACCGGATGCTGCGAAGTCTTCGACACAGAGGCTGGTTAGCCCCCTGCACTTCCCGGGGAGAGTCCCGGTCGTTGTCTTCTTTGACGGGGGACATGCCCTCGTTGTCTGAGTCTGGAAGCGGTCTAAGAGGTCCGCCGGAGTGGCAGTGGCGACGCATTTCTTCTGCACCGGGGCTGAGTTCCCGGACGTCCGAGCTCTCCTTCGGGGAGGCTGGCTCTTCCGCGGGTCTCTTCCCCTGACCGGTGTCAGAGCGAGGCTCCCGACGCCCACGACCAGGGGGAAGTTCTTGCCCGCGCTCAGGTGAATGCATTCCCTCGACCTCCCCCTGGGCGAAACGGACCTGTTCCGCCTAGGGAGGGAGCTTATGCACTGTAGCTACCAGCCCGGAGGCTTCCGGGGCCAGCTGGGGGAAGCCCCCTGCGAAGACCCCCGGGACCGGAAAGGGGGAAGCCCCTGTATTATTTGAAAACGGGGAGGGGGCGCCCACGGTGACGTTTGGAACCGAAGTGGAGGGAGCCCCCGTGGCAACGACCAGAACCGAAAAGGGGGAAGCCCCTGTAACATATGGGACCGGCGAGGGGGGAGCCCCCGCAGCGACGTCTGGGACTGGGGAGCCGATGCGGGGGGAAGTCCGCTGAGGCACGGGAGCTGCTCTGTCGACCGCCCCCGGTGCGGTAAACGCGACGCGAGGGGCAGGACTGGCTCCCGGCGTAGGTAAAACCCCCGGCATGAAATGGGCCCCCAGCCCCGAGAATGTGCCCGGAACGGGGTAACCCCCTGGTGCCACGAAGGGCCCGGCTACCGGGAAGGGTCCGGACGTATATCCCGCAGGGGGAGGGAACCCTCCGGCGGGATATACGGGGCGGCAAGACCTCCGGAGGCCGGAGGGTCCGCCGGGTGACCCATAAATGGGGGCATAGCCCCCGGGTATGGGTGCGGCGCAAATGTGGGGGCCGGATACCGCGCCAACACGCTGAGCAGCTCATCCATAGAGCGTTGGGCGCGGAGCTGGCCCTCCACTAGAGCCTCAAGCAGGGCATCCCGGGGAGCCGGGGGAGCCGTCGGGGGGAGACTGGTCCCGACCGAGGTCCCCGCGGTCACCGGGAGCGACCTGGAGGTAGAAGCACCTAAGTTAAGAGGAAAGGCGGGAGGCGGTACCTGTGCCTGGCCGCCTCTGGGTGGAAGCACCGGGACAGCCGCGTCCCAGACGGGTGGCGCCGGGTCTCCGAGACCGGCGTCACCAGGAAGGGTGCGAGCCCTTGTTCTTGGGGGAGCCATGGCGTCTTGTCACGAGCCCCCACGGACGGCACCAACTGTCGTGGTATTGCGAATACCCCGGCAGGTTTTCTGAACGATCCTAGCGAAGAGAACGCGACGCGGGCTGACCGGGTGGCCGGTCCTCCCCCGCTGGACAAACACAAGAATTGACACGAGGGTTTATACAGGTTCGGGTCCCGGTGGGGGCCCTAGTCCTGTCGGCGTGCTCCCGACCGGAGTCGGCTAGGGAGGCTCTATCCGGGGGAGAGGCTTCCGGAGCACACCTGTGAGTTTTGGCTATTCCAATAAATGAATCACCCCGTTACAACTGAGGGGTACAAGGGCTATTTATGTCGCGCCCTGAAACTGGGACTACGACTACTCCTGAAGAGACCTAGCTCGCTGTAGCTAGTTCCATATATGCATAGCATACACATACCCTTGACTTCCCAGGATAAGTCAAGCACAGGAGTATATTCACATTGTAACAGAGTAACTTACAAAATATTTAAGCAGTGTGGCCTGCTGGCCTTGATATTACATAAGAAGATTATAATGCCTTCACAACATACATGGTTTAGCAAAATAACAACTACACAGCAGAAGATAGGTGACCCACCCACAAAGAGAAGTGGGCGGCAGAACAACACATCAGGGCAATGGCGGGACTGACTCTTCTCCTTCTGGATCCAAGAAGTTCTCCATGCCTTCATCTTGATCATGGAACGCTCCATCTACTGATTTGTAGGTTGCAAGGGTGAGCACTTACGTACTCAGCAAGTCATAGGTAAGAGTAGATACATATAGTAGTGATGATATGAACCTAGACTAGTCAAGAATTATGGATATTTGTAAAATAATCTTTTCCTTTCTCATCTCATCTTATGGCAGCACTTTTCATAATATACATCATCATTCATGTTCACTAGGTTATAGCACTACCGCGACACGTCGACACACGACAGCCCACGGCAGCACTCCTTATCATGATAACACATGTCATTTGGGTAATCTTGATTTAACACATTTTATTTAGAAAATAATACTTGTGTCACACCCCGTGGATTTAATCCACCGCAGCAGACTCCTATAAACCCGGGAGCTCGGAGTATTCCAATACGTTTTTTACTCTGCAGAGAGGTACAATTTACCCGCAAGATATTCGACTTTCAAGCCTTTCCTTTCATAACAAAATGATTGGACCCCTGACTCACTTCATATTGTGAGCGGCAAGGTGGAAATAACAAGAACTTTTGTTATGTATCACTCACAATTCACCCCTGACCCTGTGGATCTCTCACGAAACACAGTTGTGGCGGGCTATACCCCCACCCTTACTCATATTTCCCCATTGTTGGGTCAACGTATCAGATCACCTTCAGTGATAGTGGGAGTCAACCTCCAAGTCAATCATCACAACACATCTCATGCAGGGGTTTCATATGCGATCCACATAAGTACTTGTTCAGGCCTGTCCCCTACCAGGCTTGCAGTTAGCACGCTATTCATGCCACTAGACGCACAACACAAGGTTCTAGTCCTTATATGCCAGTGACCAGACCATCCACAACCCTGCACCTTCAGTGCCTGCATTCCTTCGCAGTTTAGCACCTCCAGTGCTACCACCATCCATACCATTTTCTGGTCACGGCTAGGGGTTTTATTTCATGAATATAAATATATATATACATATAATAGTTCATGGCTCAAAACTTGTTTATTTCACATTTCACAAATAACCAGTCTAGTACTGCCAATTCATAAATAAATCTTTCACATGCAATATTATCTATATTCAAGGTTATGTTTTAGCAACATTTAAAATATAGGTTCAAGATGACCAAGGATATGACTTGCCTTCCGCGTTGCAAAATACAGCAGTTGATGACGGGTCAACAGCGAAGTCCTCAAATTCAGCTTCTGGATCTGCTCGACGACAAACAAACAATACACACAAATATTACTTATATATTAAAATGATTTAGGATCTATATGCAGATATGCTTAACAAGGATGATTGAACGATACTGGAGATAATTGGGATTGCAAGCTGAACTGAGTTGAGATCTAGGGTTTCAAGGAATTGGCTAAGGATGAGTGTTAGATGCTCTTAGGATCTCAAGTTTGCAATAAGAACATCAGTTTTGTGGCTGGTTTGATCAAAAACAGCGAATGTCAGCAGATTGACATTCGGATCAAGGCTCTAACATAACTTCAAGGAAAACTAGAGAGCTTATCTCAAGTTATGACAGTAGAAGAAAGTGTAGATCATAACCCTACAAATTCAGTGGACAAAGTGGCTTTCAAAATGCACAATCAGAAATAGGTAAACAAGGCCAATGCCATTGGTTGGCATGCACTGAGACAATATCAAAAACTAGGGTTGAGCAGCAAATATAATTCAAGGGCTCAAATCAAGTTGTGATAGAAGAAGAAATTGCTGATCACAACCTCAGGAATCTAAGAGACAAAGTTATGCTCAAAATGCACATCTGGAAGGAAGTGAAAAGGGCTAATGCCACTGACTAACATAGTCTGGCATTGATCTTGACATGGCCAGAAACTAGGGCTTGGCATAACTTTTGATCTAGGGCATCAAATGATGCACCACTTTTTCTGGGAGATAGGCAATGATAACAGGAGCAAATCATTCAACAGGATCCAAAGCTGAAAATGGCTGGAAGGTGATGAAATTCAATGAAGAAAAGTGGTGGCGACACGGCATAGTGAAGCCACTGGACAAAATCTTGGCAAAGCTGTAACTTCCAATCTAGGCCGATCTAGGTGTCGGGCTAGAAGACAAAAATGCTCAAGAGGTTAAGGCACACACACTGGACAAAGTGATTAGGGCTGAAACGGCTGGGAAAGGTTTTCCGGTGATCGGCGCCGGAGAAGAACACTGCCATTTGGGGGTTTTCGATTTAGGCCGAATGAACTCGATTCCAAGCTTGGAAAGTGATAGTAGGGTATGAGGAAGCTACTGGTAGCATTAATTTGACCGGAGGATCGCCGGTGAGGCCTGGCGACGATCGCCGGTTTCTGGTGAAAATCGATTTTGGTAAAAGCTTTGATTGGGGTTGAATTGGAGATTCTAAGCTCACAGGCTTGCTTGAAAAGGTTCACTGATCAAATTAGATTACAATTTTGAAAGCTAATTCGGGCTGAATTAAGCTACATTGCAGGAACAGGGCAATCGGCAATTCCGGTGATCGCCGGCGTTAGAGTCCACCGGAGAGCAATTAGATGATACTACACAGAGAGTATGAGTAGGGAAACTCACTGATGGCTTTAATTCGAAGGTTGGTGCAGCAAGGCGTGCTGGCACCGTGAGCCTCCTCGATGGCTCGCCGGGGAAGACGACTGCAACGGAGGTAATTTGGAGATTTGGTTAAGTTCTGGTGAAGAGGAGATGATACAAGGTATGGCTGCTTATATAGACCAGAGGGCGATGCTTGCAATGAAGTGGCAGCAAGGGAATTGGAGTCAGTGATTTGATTTGCCGGGCGCAGATGCAACAACGGTGAGCTGTGACGCGACGGCGCTCAGGCGAGGTGACTACTGATCAGCTTGTCGGCTCGTTGGAACTCCACATTGTCGGGCGGTGCAAGCAGTGGCAACAGAAGCTGGCAATGCAAAGCAACGTGGCAAGAAGATGCTAACAACGGCTGCTGCTGATCGCGCACGGGAGCAAGTGCTGTTCAATGGTGCTGCCACGGCGATGGCTGGGGCGTGGACGCGTGTGCACATGCAAACTCAAGTGAGCACGAGCTCAGGCACAGGAAAGGCATGGCCGGTGGCGAGCGAGCACGGCGCAAACGCACGGCGAGGCTCTGGTCGTGAACTGGCTGCTGCCCTGGTCGAATTAGGGGCCTGATTGCAATATTTGATTCTTGACTTTGGACTGATCTGCAATTATGAAGATTTGGAAGATTAGAGTGGAATTTGACTTTGCTGATTTGGCAGACTTAATTCAACAGATGATTTAGCAGGGATTAAAGATAAAATTTGGGATGTTTGAATGATTTTTGATATAGATTGAAAATAGAATAGATTTAGGGTATTTGAAATCTGGATTTCAATTGATTTCGAATTCTGGCAATTAGAATGAGATTTTGAAATCTGAACAGAAGGGATATTTGTGTCAAATAACATTTAGAAGAGATTTGCTGAAGGAATTCTGAATTTGAAGTTAATCTAAAGATTTTAGCCTTTTTAGGTTTCCATATATCAGATAAAGGACTAATTTGCAATAACTCTTGGACTGATTTGCAAGAAAGGTTTAGATGGTGAAATCTGGCTGCCAACTTTTTGGTTTAAGGTATTGGCATACCCATGATCATATTCCAAAAATAATCTGGTCTGAACTTGGTCAAGATTTTGATTAAATCTGAATTTCTGAAATTTAGGGTATTTGGGTAATATAAGATATTTCTGTTTTCGAAAACATATAGGAGTTGATAAATCTGGAAGTTAGAGATAGAATTGGATCTGGGTTCTGAAGGCTTTTAGGTTTAGGTTAACTCATAAATCACATTTGAACAATCTGATCTTGATTTGGGGTTACAGGATAGATTTTGGAGATTTTAGGGCTAGAACAGAATAAAGCTGAGGCTGATATGGTTGATCTAGAAGAGACATATGCATGCATGACTTTTAAGAAAGAAACTTTTCACCCCAAAACTCAGGATGTTACAATTTATAGCCCCAAAAGAAAGCAAAAAGACCTATCTACCCCGGAAGCCACCGTCGGATTGAGGGGTAGCAACGTCCTTCTCCCGGTCAAACGCCTTGGATGCTTGACAGGTGGTCACTGATTCCCGAGGCGCTCCTCGCGTGACCTGCACGTTACCAACAACCAGATACTTTACCTTTAGAAGGACGACGAGGTTTGGGACACGCACCGGAGGCCAGGTCCCCGGGCCAAGGGTGGCTCCCGGGACCAGCACCGGAGGCTAGGTCCAGGGGGCCAAAAGGCGAAGCTTGGGGCAGCCACCGGAGGCCAGGTCCCCGGGCAAATGGTGGCACCCGGGGCAGGCACCGGAGGCCAGGTCCCGGGAGCCAAAAGGTGGCACCCGGGGCAGGCACCGGAGGCCACGTCCCCAGGCAAATGGCGGCGCCCGGGGCCGGCGCCGGAGGCCACGTCCCGGGAGCCAAAAGGTGGCACCCGGGGCAGCCACCGGAGGCCAGGTCCCCGAGCAAATGGCGGCGCCCAGGGCAGGCACCGGAGGCCACGTCCCCGGGCAAATGGCAGCGCCCGGGACTGGCGCCGGAGGCCACGTCCCGGGAGCCAAAAGGCGGCGCCCGGGGCAGGCACCGGAGGCCACGTCCCCGGGCAAATGGCGGCGCCCGGGGCCGGCGCCGGAGGCCACGTCCCGGGAGCCAAAAGGCGGCGCCCGGGGCAACCACCGGAGGCCAGGTCCCCGGGCAAATGGCGGCGCCCGGGACCGGCACTGGAGGCCAGGTCCCGGGAGCCAAAAGGCAGCTCCCGGGGTAGGCACCGGAGGCCACGTCCCTGGGCAAATGGCGGCACCCGGGGCAGGCGCCGGAGGCCAGGTCCCGGGAGCCAAAAGGCAGCGCCCGGGGCAGGCACCGGAGGCCACGTCCCCGGGCAAATGGTGGCGCCTGGGACAGGCGCCGGAGGCCAGGTCCCGGGAGCCAAAAGGCGGCGCCCGGGGCAGCCACCGGAGGCCAGGTCCCCGGGCAAATGGTGGGGCCCCCGGAGGCCACGTCCCCGGGCAAGTGGTGGCGCCCGGGACCGGTGCCGGAGGCCAGGTCCCGGGAGCCAAAAGGCGGCGCCCGGGGCAGGCACCGGAGGCCACGTCCCCGGGCAAATGGCGGCCCCGGAGGCCACATCCTCGGGCGTGTGTGCCGCAACTTACCTGGACTTAGTCCCGCGGAGATTGCCCCCAACAATACAGGTTCGGGCCCTCGATGGTGGGAGTAATAGCCCTACGTCCTGTTATGATTTCACTATATGAGAAAAGTGTTTACAAGGTGGAGGAAAAGATGATCACAGGCGAAGATCTCTTCTATGTTAGTATCTGTCTAACTATGTCTAAGTCGTCAGGTTACTTAGACTCCGGGTAATGCTTGTATGCTTAACTACCCATAGAATGTGCATCGACCACCTTTTTATATCGACCAAAAGGGCGCCAACGCGAAACGACCTTGAACGGTTACTAGGGTGCAGTTTTGTTAACCGCACTTAACTTCCATGCAGGATTAACACATGCAATCAAAGGATAACCGCACATGTTAACCTCCTGGTAGTTGTCTTCATATGTGGAAAGATTCTCGTAATCCTCGGCATATCCCTGTTTAAAGGGTTCGGCCTTCCCGAGTTACTCTGGTCGCAAATAGTCAATGACCCTCTGATCGCGCACTGTCTAGAGTCTTCTGACCGCGCACTGTCTGTGGCCTCTTGATCGCGCAAAGGCTGCGATAGTAAACCATCTTTGTATCCGCGCCCTTCCGGTCGCCTGAGACCATAGCGACGGACTTATAGGCACACGTCTAATCCGATTCTGTCTTTAACTAGACGTGTATTATTTTGAACTAGCTCGGGTGATAATCCTCGTCAATATATTCTTTACTATTAGAAAAACCCGAATAGCTTCTTCTAACGGTACTTTTCATAGAAACCGATAGTAAAAATACCTCCAACATGCCTTTTGCGACCGAGAAGCACCTTTTCTAACGATTTTCTTCTAAATCGCTAATAACCATTAGAAGACAGGGGTTAGGAGACTGCATGTTTGTACTAGTTCGACACTCCATGGACATGAACGACCTCACTGAAAAACAAATCAGTAATGTGGATAGCATCATCGCTCTTATGACAAGGGATAAAATAAGCCATTTTGGAAAACCTATGAACAACGACAAAGATACTATCCCTCCCCTTCTTAGTCCTTGGTAATCCCAACACAAAATCCATAGAAATATCCTCCCAAGGTACTTTTGGAATTGGAAGAGGCATATATAATCCATGAGGGTTAAGCGAGACTTAGCTGTTTGACAAGTAGTGCATCATCGTATATAGTGCTCAACATCTCGCCTCATCTTTGGCCAGTAAAAGTGGGTGGTCAAGACATCTTCTGTTTTGCATATCCCAAAATGTCCCATCAATCCTCCGCCGTGAGCCTCCTGCAACAACAAAAGATGAATGGAACACACGAGAACACAAAGTTTGTTAGCTCTAAACAAATAGCATCATTCAGTACATATCGAGTCCAACATCTTCCTTTTGTACAATTAATGTAAATGTCTTTGAAATCTAAGTTAGTCGAATATAGTTCTTTTAAACTTTCTAACCCAAGAATTTCGCAATCAAGTTGGGACAACAATATGTAACGTTTAGACAATGCGTCAGCAACCAAATTATCTTTACCTTTCTTATATTTGACAACATACGGAAAGGTTTCAATAAATTCAATCCACTTAGCATGTCGACGATTCAACTTATTTTGACTATGAATGTGTTTCAATAATTCATGATCTGAATGTATGACAAATTCTTTTGGCCAGAGGTAATGTTACCATGCTTCTAACACTCTAACCAATGGATACAATTCCTTGTCATAAGTTGAGTAGTTTAACGCTAGACCACTAAGCTTTTCATTGAAATAAGCAATGGGTTCCCTATCTTGCATGAGAACACCTCCAATTCCAATACCACTAGCATCACATTCTATTTCCAAAGTTTTATTAAAATCAGGAAGTTGTAGAAGTGGTGCATTGGTTAACTTATCTTTCAGTGTGTTGAAAGCGTCCTCTTGCACTTGTTCCCACTTGAAGGGCATATTCTTCCTTGTCAACATATTGAGTGGGGCGGCGATCGTACTGAAATCCTGGACGAACCAGCGGTAGAAACCAGCAAGTCTGTGAAAACTCCACACTTGTGTGACTGTTGTGGGTGTAGGCCATGCTCGAATTACATGCACCTTTTGTTCATCCACCTCAATGCCCTGTGTAGTCACAACAAACCAGGAAATACGACTCGATCCGTGTAGAAGGTGCACTTCTCAAGGTTAGCAAACAAACGTGCCTCTCCCAAGACAGCAAAAACTTGGCGCAAATGCCCCAAATGTTCATCCAAAGTCTTGCTGTAAATTAATATATCATCAAAGTAAACCACCACAAAGTGTCTGATAAAAGTGCCCAACACTTTGTTCATTAAGTGCATAAACATACTAGGTGCATTAGTAAGACCAAATGGCATGACCAACCATTCATATAACCCAAATTTAGTCTTAAATGCAGTTTTCCATTTATCACCTAGTTTCATTCTAATTTGGTGGTAACCACTACACAAATAGACCTTGGAAAAGATGGCCGAACCACTCAATTCATCAAGCATATCATCTAACCGAGGAATAGGATTACGATAATGAATAGTGATATTGTCAATAGCTCGACAATATTTACACATCCTCCATGATCCATTCTTTTTGGGCACAAGTAAAACTCGAACAGCACAAGGACTTAAGCTTTCGCGTACATACCCTTTACTGAGAAGCTCTTGTACTTGACGTTGAATTTCTTTGGTCTCTTCTGGATTGGTGCAATATGGAGGTCGATTAGGCAAGGATGTCCCTAGAATGAGGTCGATTTGATGCTCTATGCCTCGCAATGGTGGCAACCCCGTAGGTATCTCAGTTGGAAACACGTCCTCAAATTCCTGCAGTGAAGAAACAACCGAAACGGGCAAACTAGAGGGTAAAGCATTAGTAGAAAAGAGAGTGCCTTTGCACACAAGCACAAAGCACTCTTGGGGATGGGTTTCGAGGTCTCGCATCTCACGTTTGGTGCCTAACAGAACCTATCCCTTAAGCTGAACCTCTCTTTTCTTTTCACTCTTTTCGTTCTTTTCTCTCAAGTTGGTTTGGTGGCTCTCACTCCCCGATTTGTGGTTCTCACTCATCTCGCTCTCTTTTCTCTCACGTTCAACTCTATCTAAATCATCTTCGAGAATTTTCATCCGAAGACATTGGAACCAGTGAAACTTTCTTGTTGTTGTGCACAAAAGAGTATTTGTTGGAACACCCATGATGTGTAGTATCCTTGTCGTATTTCCATGGTCATCCAAGTAGTAATGCACAAGCTTGCATCAGTACCACATCACAGTTCACAAAATCAGAATAGGAACCTATAGAGAAGTGGACACGTACCATCGCGGTCACCTTCAGCTTGCCACATGAATTGAACCATTGAATGTAGTATGGCTGCGGGTGTGTTCGGTGGACAGGCCAACCTTCGTGACCATCTCTGAACTAGCAATGTTGTTGCAGCTTCCACCATCAATGATGACCTTGCACGAGCGCTTCATGATCACAAACTTTGATTGAAATAAATTGTGGCGCTGCCCCCGCTCCGCCTTCTCCATCTGCGAGCTAAGAACACGACGAACAATAAGGCTGGTATGACTAGCATCAAAGGTGATCTCCTCTGCGTCAGAGCCCAACATGTCCTGTTGCTCCTCATGGTCAGATTCTTCTTCAACCTCACTGGTCGATGTATATTCTCCATCATCGCGGACGATGAGGGCGCGCTGATTTGGGCAATCACGCATGTAATGCCCCTTCCTTTTCATTTGAAGCACACTATCTCCCTTGCTCGTCCTGTAGAAGCGATCGACGATGAAGTTTTGGTGGGGACAGCAGTGGTCGTCTTCGAATCAGCAGCCTTAGATGTTGAAGCAGTAGGGTGGCTCATGGATTGCACTCGACCAGTGGAGGCAGCAGGTCTGCCAGTGGGTGTTGCACTCTTTTTCTGTGATGTAGTGCTCTTCCAAGGCGTGGTCGCACTAGGGTAGCTTCGACCAATTTTGTTTTAGCTTGGTCGTTTCCCTTGCACTTGCCTCTCAGCTTTACATGCATAATGAAACAGCTGATCCAAAGAGGCATACGTCTGAAAATCAAGGATGTCATGTATCTCACATTACAATCCACCCAAGAATCTGGCCATCTTTGCATTTTCCTCCTCCTTCACATTAGCACGAAGCATGCCTACTTGCAGCAGTTGATAGTAGTTGACGAGGATTGTCACCCGGGTCACTTCTAATAAACTTTTGGTTCAAGACAGGTTCGAACCAGACATGTATCTAGCAATGCAAACTCAAGTTATTCTGAGGGGCATCGCCATGAGGTCGCAAGCTTTACGCGATCAGGTCGCGGGCTTCGTGCGATCAGGCCAACAGTTTTGCGCGGTCAGAAGATCGTATGCTATACGCGAACTGGATATCCGGGATGTTGCGCGGGCAGCCCACATTCCGCGGTCAGAACATTCTCGACCAGGGTGCTTGGAGTTTATTCGGTTATCCTTATAACAGGATATTCAAAGCATCCCGAGAATTCCTCCACATTGAAGACCAACCGTCAGAGGTTAATATATGCGGTTATTCGTGATTAACACGTGTTAATAACCTCCGTGGAAGTTAACAGCAGTTCTCCAGAAACCGCATCCAACCGTTTGATGCAGTTTTCTTCATATGGTACCCTTTCGACCAGTATAAAAGGGTGGCATAGAGGTCCGAGGGAGGGGGACATCCAATCCATTTGGAAGAACAAGACTCCTGATACAAGTGAGATACAACGTATCTCAACCACTCAAACAGCCAAGTCTACGGCTTAGATTAGATAATATCTGCAAGTCTCCTAGAGCTTCTTTTTGTATACTTACATAGGAAAAACTTTCGCCTGTGAAGGTTTCTTCCCGCTAGTTTGTAAACCTTTATCACATATAGTGAAATCCTAATAGGACGTAGGGCTTTTACTCCCACCATCGAGGGCTCGAACCTGTATAAAATCTCTCTGTGCTCCTGTTCACCATTGTTCTACATACCTTCCCGGAGGGTCATCTTGAAAGGTCTCACCATTACAAATTTTGCATAAGTTCGGCTGAGGACTCCGAGTCCGAATCGTCGACAGCTGGCGCCCACCGTGGGGCCTTTCTCAAGGCGTCCTAATTGAAATCCGGAGGTTCGCTGAAACATGGCTGGAGCATATGATTCCGAGAACGATTTCGATCTCGAGGATTATGCCCATATACCAATGCCTTCTCCAAGCGATCCTGTTCCAATGGAGGAGGTCGAAGGCCAGAATCTTCCACAGGTTGAATCGTCTCTCCAGGTCATGTCAATCGACCAGGGAGCAACTGGCGCAAGGTCAGAACCCACGAAGGTTCTTAATGTGCTAGGCGATGAATCCGGCCCGTCATACGACCCCGCTGAGGGAAAATATGATGATGACCCGGAAATTAGCCCAGGAAGGTTCGACCCTGATAACCTTCACCGTCTCTTTGATTTCGAGTCCGACTCGGAACAAACTGAGATGTTTTCCCCATCGGCAACCTCTCTCCCTAGGTAGTTTGCTGCGCTGTCGGAAGAAACTCCCGATCAATAGGCTGCCAGGGAAGAACAAGATCGCAAACAGAAGGAGGATCAAGATCTCGAGCAACAGAACAACGAATTGTGCAGAACTGCCCTAGAGGCTCTTCAAGATGCGCAGGCTCGTTACGATGCTGCTCCGAGTTCTTCTCAACGGTCGCGTGGTCAAAAACGTGACCAGACCCCTTCTTTGCCACCGGAGTGTTTCCCAGTGGACGAAGAAACAATAACACATGGTGCCCCTAGGAGAAGTACCCGTGGTCGACTGCGATCTATCGCGGAAGTCATGCGTAATTTTCCTCCTACAGTCATGGATGCGCAGAAATCGGCCTTTTTTAGGATCCTGGCGAGAGACTGGATGAGGTCGCGTCCGAGGCGACCCCAACGGCCTCCTCCCGCTCGGTAACGCATTCCAGCGAGCGAGATGGTCCTCATTCTGGTTCCGGCCGGCGGAGTTACCCGCCGCCCGTACCGTCCCGACAGGACAAATACCGACGAATGCAGGATTCTGGTAGTAGGGATCGAGTCCCTGTTCACTCTCGTTTGGGACCACGAGTAACCTCGCCATTGCGTGAGGTCGCTCGAGACCCAACCGAGAGTCACAGGGCGATTCACGGTCCTTACGTTGGTTGTAAAGCCTTTTCACCTGGCCTACGAGCAGTCGTTTGGCCCGATAAGTTTCGACCAGGGACCATTGAGAGGTTTGATGGAACTCAGAACCCATCCGAGTTCCTTCAGATCTATATTACTGCCATCCAAGCGGCAGGAGGCGATGACGAAGTCATGGCCAACTACCTGCCTACAGTCCTCGCAGGACCGGCTAGAACCTGGTTGTTTAATCAGCCTGAGGGTTCCATCTACAATTGGGAAATGCTATGCGATGCCATCCTCAGCAATTTCCAAAATTGTTACCAAAAGCCGGGTAAGGAGGACGACCTGCATCGGCTGCGGCAAACTTCAATCGAAACACTTCGGCAGTTTGTCAAGAGGTTTGTCGGGGTGAGGAATACCATCCCGAACATATCTGATGGCTCCGTAATCAGGGCATTTAAGCATGCCGTTCGATACCGGAGATTCACTGAAGACTTGCTTATTCACCCTCCTCGATCAGTGGCCGATCTGTTCGACATGGCTGATCGATATTCCGATGCAGCCGAAGCGGTCGAATGGAACCGAATGGTCGACAAGGGGGACCTACCACCCCAACCAGGCTTTAAGGACGCCAGGAAAGAAGATTCAAGCAAAAAGCCGGAGTCTTCACCGGGTGGGAAGTCAAAAAAGTCGAAGAGGAACCGCTCTGGACAGTACCGCGAGGTCGCAGTCGCGGAGAAGCCACCTTCGACCAAAGGTAATAAGTCTTCATTTAAAGGTAAAATGCCTCTGGTGGTCGGGATTCCGACCAGCCAGAAAAATCAACTAATCCGCAGGAGGACAAGAAGTGGTGTCCACTCCACAACTCCGCAGGCCACGACCTCAAAAATTGCAGGAGTTGGTTGAAACAATTGGACGATTTCTACCAAGGAGTTGGGCCAATGCCAACCTTACCGCCTAAAGAGCAGGCGTGCGGGATTAGAGACGTCGATGGAGACGAAGAAATGGCTTACCAGGTACCTCAAAATCATGTTAATGTCATTTTCGGGGGTTCTTCCTCTTTCGTTTCCAAAAGGCAGTTTAAAGCCTTCTACCGAGAGGTTAGCCAAACGGAGACATCCCTTGGTGAACCTCAATACCCCCGTTGGTCGGATATGCCTTTGACGTTCGATCGCGCTGACTGTCCTGTGGGGCTAACCCAACCATTGAGGCTACCTCTGGTCATTACCCCAATCATCAGTAACGCGAGAGTCGAAAGGGTCCTGATTGACGGGGGAAGTTCCCTTGATCTTTTATTGGTCAAGGCACTCGACGAGATGCAAATTCCTCGTTCGAAGATCAAGCCCATAATCCATCCATTTTATGGGATAATCCCAGGCCCCTCCATGATGCCATTGGGACAAGTGGTCCTACCGGTCACTTTGGGAGAACCAGACAACTTCCAGACAGAATTGGTTACTTTCGATGTAATCGATTGTGACTCAGCTTATAATGCAATCTTTGGCAGGCCGACTCTTGCTAAGTTCATGATGGCAACGCACTATGCTTATCAGTGCGGGAAATTGCCTGGCCCCAAAGGTGTCATCTCGGTCCGAGGCAGTCGCAACGTGGCACTCACGTGCGACCGGCTATCTTTGGAGATGGTCGACCAACTTCCCCTCCGGGACGCTCAGGTCGCCACCGTCGCCGCCAATGCGATTAAGGCTGCTCCTCGACCGGATGAAAAACTTAAACAAGTTCCTTTATACCCAGATGATCCATCCAAGACAATTCGGGTCGGATCAGCTTTGGATGACAAATAGGAACTCGACCTCGTTGCTTTCCTCCGGGCTAACGCAGACGTGTTTGCGTGGAAACCGTCCGACATGCCCGGTGTCCCAAGGAAAGTAATTGAGCACAGGTTAGCAATTCGACCTGGACAACGACCAATAAAGCAAAAGCTCAGGCGTTTTGCTGCTGACCGACAGGAAGCCATCCGAGAGGAGTTGGACAAACTCCTACAGGCCGGGTTTATCCGCGAAGTGGATCACCCGGAATGGCTTGCCAATTCGGTCATGGTCCGCAAGTCAAATGGCAAGTGGCGCATGTGCGTCAACTACACTAGCCTCAACGCTGCCTATCCGAAGGATGACTTTCCCCTTCCCCGCATCGACCAGCTGGTCGACTCGACTGCGGGTTGCGAACTGATGAGTTTTCTGGACGCTTACTCAGGATATCATTAAATTAGCATGGCAGAAGACGATGAAGAGAAGACTGCCTTCATCACCCCGTTCGGCACATACTGCTACGTCAGAATGCCGTTCGGTCTCAAGAACGCAGGTTCCACGTACCAGCGCTTGATGCAAAAGACCTTTCTTTCCCAGATAGAGCGTAATCTCGAAGCATATGTAGACGATTTGGTTGTAAAAAGTACCAAGAGATTGTCTCATTTGGACGATCTCGCTGAAACCTTCTGTAATTTGAATCGCTTTGGAATAAAATTAAACTCGGAGAAATGTTCTTTCGGGGTTTCTTCAGGAAAACTCCTCAGTTTTCTTGTGTGTTCCAGGGGCATTGAAGTTAATCCTGACAAAATCAGAGCTATTGAACAAATGAGATCGCCCTCAACCACGAAGGATGTTCAACGCCTGGCTGGTCGCATGGCGGCTTTAAGTCGTTTTATATCACGACTAGGCGAAAGGGGATTACCTTTCTTCAAAGCCTTGCAGAAGCATCATAATTTTACATGGTCAGATGAGGCTGAAAAAGCATTTCAGGAGGTAAAAACATATCTATCCAGTCCGCCAGTATTGGTGTCTCCCGACAAAGGAGAACCATTGCTTCTTTACCTGGCGGCCACACCGCACGCGGTCAGCGCCGTTCTGATCGCAGATAGGGAAGGAATACATAGACCCGTCTACTATGTGAGCGAGGTACTTCATGGTCCTAAGGAGCGCTACCCTGAGGTCCAGAAGATACTTTACGCACTACTGATGGCTTCCCGTAAGCTACGACATTACTTTCAAGCGCACAAGATCACAGTACCCTCCTCTTTTCCTTTGGGGGATATTGTCCGAAACCCAGAGAAATCTGGTCGAATCGCCAAATGGGCGGTCGAACTCGGTGCCTTCGAGATCCATTTCACGCCCCGCACGGCGGTTAAGTCTCAGGTTTTGGCCGACTTTGTGGTCGAATGGACCAACCCTGAGCCACCCGTGCAGTTGGCAGAGGAACTGGAGTGCCCCGATTACTGGACAATGTACTTTGACGGCTCCCGTAGTTTTCAACACTCGGGGGCTGGAGTAGTCTTAGTTACGCCCCAGGGCGAACAGCTTAAGTATGTCATTCAACTACACTTTGTTGCAACTAACAATGCAGCAGAGTATGAAGGTCTTCTTGCAGGGCTCCGGGCAGCAAAATTCCTCGGAGTCCGTCGATTAGTGGTGAGGGGAGACTCACAACTGGTCGTAAACCAGGTAAACAAGGAGTACAGCACCTCCGATGAGACAATGGCTCATTACCTGGGGGAAGTTGGGAGATTGGAAAAACACTTCAGTCATTTCGAAGTCCAATACATCCCGCGAAAGGACAATATTCTCGCAGACCAATTATCCAAAATTGGGTCCTCACGCTCATCCGCTCCGGCAGGAGTGTTCATTGAACACTTGGACCGTCCTTCGATCATGACTTCGGTCGAGGATGATCAGGTAATAGCCTTCGTTACCAACCTCGGACAGGAACAAGATTGGACTCATCCATTGAGGGTCTATCTTGAACATGGGACCCTACCCGAGGACGAAACCGAAAGTGATCGGTTAATTCAAAAAGCGCGTTTGTACAAACTCATAGATTGGATTCTGTACAGAAAGGGTACTCAAGGAGTATTCATGCGTTGTATATCTCAGGAGGAAGGAAAATCCCTCTTGAAAGAAATACATGACGGTGTATGCGGTGCGCACGCGTCATATCGGACACTGGTCAGAAAGGCTTTTCGACAAAGATTCTACTGGCCTTCGGCACTTGATGATGCCAAACATATGGTCAAGACATGTCCCCAGTGTTAGTTCCACGCAAGACAAGTTCATCAACCTGCCTATGCGTTGCAAACCATTCCTCTCGCATGGCCATTCGCGGTCTGGGGGATGGATATCGTCGGTCCTATGCCACAAGCGGTTAATGGGTACAAGTTTCTGTTCGTAGCCATTGACTCATTTACAAAGTGGATTGAGGCCGAACCAGTACGAAACATTACCGCATCAGCCGCACAAAAGTTCTTCCATAAGAACATTGTGGCACGATTTGGTGTTCCAAACCGTCTCATCACAGACAATGGTTCTCAGTTCGCCAGCGGTCTTTTCCTGGACTACTGCGATCAGGTTGGGACCAAGGTGTGTTTTGCTTCTGTGGCACATCCACAAAGCAATGGTGCCGTAGAACGAGCCAATGGGCAAATACTGCAAGGCATTAAAAAGCGCGTCTTTGATCGCCTTAAGACCCGCTCGGGGGCTTGGGCAGACGAGCTCTATACCGTTCTATGGGCATTACGGACTACTTCTAGTCAAGCCACCGGCGAGACGCCCTTCCATTTGGTCTATGGGGCCGAGGCTGTGTTGCCTATGGAAGTAAGTATTGGTTCTGTTCGGACAGATCAATTCGAACAGGTTAATCAGTCCGAACAACGGGCGCAAGATCTCATCCTCTTAGAAGAACGGCGTGATCGCACCCTGGTTAAATCCGCGGCATACTTGCAGGCTTTACGCAGGTATCACAGTAAAAAGGTGCGACCACGTGATCTCAACGTGGGCGACTTGGTTTTACGAAAAATTCAAGACCAGTCTAATCGCAACAAATTCTCCCCAAAATGGGAAGGTCCTTATACTGTTGTCTCAGTGCCGCGAACAGGATCGGCGCGATTAGCTATGGAGGATGGTCGGATTTTGTCCAATACTTGGAACATTGATCAACTTCGCAAGTTTTACGTGTAAGTATTCCAATCCCTTTTTTCCTGTTCAATTAGCATCTTTTCATAAAATAAAATATGTTTTGCTTTCATACAATGAGTTTTTCTCTTTAAGCTCGTATCATATGCATTCGACCTGGGGCTGACCGCCGGCGGTCAGATCATTACAACAATCTAATCGGATTCGCTGGTCGATCTCATGACCACTTCCAGATAAGTCACTCCGAAATAAGCCGTTTCTCAGCGCATACGGGGCTATCTGGCAAGTCCTTGGTCATATGAGTGGCTACCAGTTCGCAATAAGATTAGACGTTACATTGATCCTGATCGTTGGTTCAAAACATACACCCCTGGTCGTTACGCTTATGTTTTCTCCTCTGCTTATAACACTAAGGCTTCAGTATTCATAAGCAGAGGCGGGGGCTAGGGGGGATGTGCTTATAGTATGGAACTCATAATATAAAATTGCAAAATATGTACTTTCTGTCAAAAATGGTTTTTTACATACATTGCATTATACACAATTGTTCAGATACAAAAATAAGGATCATTCGATCCCCAGCTCAGTCAGGAGCCTGTCTACGAAGGGCTTGATCTCCTCCATGACGGCATCAAGCTGCTCTTCACTCTCAATCTCAACTGGTCCCACCAGTGGATGAAGATCTGCATCTGGGCCATAGTGGAGTCGAATCCGGCTTAGCATAGCAGAAGCGGCTGACCGAACTCTGGTTCTGATCACCTCTTCTCTTCGCTGTGTATCCTCAGGGAGATACTCGAGAAGTGACTCTGCTTGAGCTATAACTAGGGTAGCCCAGTCTTCTTGGCTGAGATCGTCTCGGGTGGTTTCGACCACGTCAGCCTTCAGAAGGTAAGCCACCGCCTTCAGCTTTTCGAAGACTGAACGGCTCAGCTTCCCAATTGCCCTTGTGGAGGCTTCGATAGAATCCTGGAGGAGTTTATTATCCGCACTGAGCTGTTTTATTTGACCTGCTTGCGCTGCAACAAGGGAAAAGATTACTCGCATATTGCTAAGACAAGTCTTCCTAGCTCAGGAGGTGACTTACCAGCAAGTTGCGACCGTAGTCTGTTATTTTCGATCTCTTGGTTTCTCACCACTGAGAGCGAATGGAGCTTCATTGTGGCCATTTCCTTGTCTTGCAATGCCACCTTCCTGTAATAAAATAGAAGGAATGGTCATAACCAATTTATACATCTATAAATTGACGAATGATGATCCTTACTTGCGCAAGCTGTCTCGTTCTCTTTGTATGGTCACCATGCTCGCCGCCGTGGCACGTGACTGGGCCATCATCCGGGATAATTCCTGTGATGCAAAAAAGGGAGTGAAAAGTGTCCTATGTGTAATTCGGGACATCCAGAAAGGGATTCATCATACCTTCATGAATTTCTGCAAAGAAGCATCTTCCGGACTAATTGGAAGATTTCTCGAAGGCCCGGAGGTGCTTACAGCAGGGACAGTAGGAGGAAGTGCCTGCTGAGTATTGCTTCCAGTCGCCGGCGACTGCGACTGGGTCCTCGTATCTGTTTCTCCCCCCGTGACTCGGACGACTTCCTGGGCCGAGGGGGTGGAGCGCTCCTCACTGGGGGCTCCTGCACCAGCGGTGACTTCAACCCTTCCCGAAGCGGTTGGAGGACTGGGTGCTATTTCTTTCCTTCTGATGGAGGAAAAGAAAAGTCAAATGGTAACGATTCGTGACCATCATTTCTGATACAACCAGGATGAAGGTTCTTACCTTAATTGAAATCCCACTAGCTTTTAGGATCTCTGAGATGGTTCTTCTTGAGCGCGGGGATGAGTATCGTCCACCCTGATCTTACGCTTGGAAAACAAAGGCCCCCTTCCCTGTGTGTCTTCCCCTATGAACATTTTTTCAGGGGAAAAATAAAGGCTGACAAGAAGGATCGTTACCTGGGCAGTTGATCCCATTGGCGGCGACCCATCCAAGGATCTCGCTGTCTCCTGTGATCCTGTAGCCGGTACCTCATGTGTAACCGCCGCAGGATCTTGAACAACCACCTCCGCTCCTGTCTACGGAGGAGAAGTATTTTCCTCCCTAAGACTCGTTGTTTATACAGGGACAAGCTCTTCTCCCTGTATAAACATTGACTTGTCAAAATATACAGAAGGAATTGAAGAAAGTATGACCGTAAGGAATCCTTACAGAGGTCGTCCTTTCGACTAGGGAAGCGGAGACAATCAACCCTGAAGCCTCGGGGGCTTCAGGAACTGGGAGGTCATCTGCGATCCCAATATTTTCCGCGGTGGCAGGATCTGCCACGACCACCTGTTCGGTAGCAGTGGTCTCTGCGGGGCAGCTTGGAGCATCGCCGGATGGGAGGTCCGCGATCTTCCTCCTCCGAAGGACCAGAGGAATATCATCCTCTTCCTCCTCGCTCCCCTCTCCCTGTACGACGAAGAAGTGATTCCAATCTGCGCCTGGTAAAACAGAAGGGATGTGATATCTTACCGCCGTCTTTCTTGCGGTAGGAGGAATGCTCCGTGAAGACCCCTCCCCGGGATTTGGCCTGGCCTTCTTGGGGGCAGGACTCTTTGTCCTGGGTCTTTGGGAGACCTTCTTCACGTTCTTCACCGTTGGCTTCCCAAGAGAGCCGACGTTCTCACTCGGGAAAGTCGTCTCAGCGAACCTTCCTAGGAGCTGATTCACATTTCCGATGGAATTGTTTAGCGCTGGACATGCATAAGACTTGAAAAATGGAAGCCAGATAAAGAATTTACCTTTCGACGTTCCTGTTTAAGGTCGTCGCCGGCATGAATCAGGCTCTGTGGGCGAGGCGATCCCTTAGGGCCCTCTACATCGGCATTGTAGGCCCTAAGAAGGGAGTTAGTCCGCCTCTCAATTTCAGATGAAGGCAGGACTGTTCCCAAATTCGAGTCAGAATTTGGGCAATTCAAGAATGGCAAATCTCAGCGCCAAAGAAATAAATACCTTTACTGTAGTCCAAGGTGCTGTCCGCCATGGACCTAATCTCCCATGCCGGATGAGCCCTTTCGCGCAGAGGACTCACCCAATTCTTCACAAAGTCTCGGATGACGTCTCGAGCTGTCAACCCTTGATTGACCAAGTGAAGGATCACCTCGGCATGCTTCGAAAGCTCCGAGTTCATCGCCGGGAGAGCATCTAACTCGCTCGACTTCTCTGGTCGTGAGTTTTCGAACCACAGGCTGCTCTCGGATGGTGGAGAGCAGTAAAACCACCTTTGGTGCCACCCGTGCACAGAGTCCCGCAGGGGTGGGGAGGGATACTCCTTTTTGTCCCTCAGCCGGAAGTAGGTGCATCCGGCGGCGTTGGTACTCTTCGACCACGCCGAGAAGTAGAATCACCGGAAAAGATCCACGCTGGGATACACTCCGACGAACGCCTCACAGAGATGTTGGAACACCGAAAGGATCAGCATCGCGTTGGGGTGGAGGTTAATCAATTCCCACCCATAGTGCTCAAGAACATCTTTGAGGAACCAACTCTCAGGGAATCGGAATCCGCAGCGCAAGTACTCCTCAAAAACCACTAACTCGCCCTCTTGGACGGTTGGGGTTTCTTGGTCCTTCTCCGCAGGCCGCCAGTTGATGAGCAACCGCGGAGGAAGGATCTCCTCCTTCTCTAACGCCACTAGGCTCTCCTCAGAGTGGTGAATGGATCGGCTCCAGGATGCCATTTTTGGTGGAGAATCAAAGGAAAAGTTGGCGATTTTGGGAAGACGAAGGCTGAAGGAAATGAGGGTTTTGTGCGGCGGGAACGATGAGGGTTTTTGGCTGTGTGACTTCTTTGAGAAGACATCTGCTCTTTTTATAGACCCAAGGCAGCGCATTAATGTGAGTAAACGTTTCAATTCAAACGTTCCATTGAATGCTTTATTCATTTCCCATAATGGATACTGCCTCTGGCGGACCTGATAAAGTGTTCAGACATCGGATTTGAAACAAAAAGACTTCTTTGTTTCAGAAACTGAAAGTGCAAAAGGACTGAAAAATTTTCAGTACTTTCAGAAGACGTTTTTCCTTTGCATGCTTTGAACATTTTTTATGGAAATGCTTTGCAACTCAATTTTTAACGTACTGGTATATGTTTAATTGGGTTATGGTTTGATCGAAACCATGTTTTAGACTAAACTTCGATTCTCATCGAAGTGATAGTCTGACCGAGTTCCAACTCTGGTCGCAATTCAGTTCTGACCGCGGCCCTAAAACTGATCGCGGTATCAGGGCAGGTCGCGATGCTTTTGGAAGCATGATTCTGATCGCAGAACTAAAGTTTCCTGTGTATGAATGGTCGCGAGCATAAATTTATGGCCATATTTTCGCACAGAAGATGTGAAGAATATTCATGAGAAGTAAGAAACTTTTATTTCTTACATTCTTTACATACAAAAGGGATACAGTCGACCAAAACGTCGACTTGCTCCGAAAGAAGTTTACAAAGTTCCCCAAGGGACATGTTGTTGTCAGTAGGATCTACACTGGCAACCCCCAGGGAACTAGCAACTACCCTAAGTCTATCTACATCGTCCCTAACAACAGACGCACTATTGTCCCTAATCAAGTCAGAGAGTTCTCGCTGTTGCTGAGCGTGGTCCCTCTCTCGACGGAAATGGTGCGCCTCTTCCTGGGATCGATCAAGACATTCTGCTAGACGCAGAATCTTCGAGGCCATCTCCTCGGTCTTCTTCTCCAGGGCATTCTTCTCCTCTAGAAGACTCTGTCCGGAAGGAAGAGATGGAGCAGCAGAAGGCTGATCGCTGGAGCCTCCAACCTCCTGCATTTTGCAAAAGTTAGTCGTACTAACTATAATTATCAGCAAAAGGGGAGAAGAATTGTTACCTGTCCCAGTGCATAACCTGTTGATATACCCATCTTGGGAGGAGGATCATCAGATGGTGGAAGTGCAACCTTCCCATCAGAAGATTGCTTCGCCAACCCAATATGGCAATCATCTGATCGAGGGATAGTCGCCGCTTGCCGACCAGAATATCGATCACCCAAAAGGATGGGAGAATTGGAGGGAAAAGGAGAGAGTTGAGAAGAATTCCTCTCCAAGGTTAAAGGCCTAACTTGCTGAGATGCATGAACGGGGAGAGTCAAAGGAACTGAAGGAAGAAAGAAACTTGCTACGTTCTTGACCTTTGTTCCACTAGAAGATCCTTCGTCAACCTTGGGTTTCTTCCTTACTGGAGACAGGTCTTCAATTGTTTGAGGCCCTTGTTTGACAACTTCCTCTTCATCACTCTCAATCTCGATGATGTCGTGATCTGCCATCAGGAGGAGTATGTGAAACGGAAGAAGGCAGGATGACAAGAAAAGGACTTAGACGTGGGGGGAAATTGTGAAGTTTTACAAATCCAGGAGCCTGGTATTTATAGCCGCCAGGGTGACGGTTTGCATTCCAGACGCCTCGGGTTTCGTCAAAGCATTTACAATTTTACCTCGAGATAAAAACAGTTCTACGGTGCTATCATTGCCCGTCACATAATGTCAGAACCAGTCTTGGGAAACCAACCGTTTTCACTTAGTGCGGCACTAAGTGGAAAAATTGAAGAGTCGGGTTAAAAATCCAATGCATGGTCTTAAAATTCGAAATAAACACGCCTCTTCGTTTTCTTCGAATTTGGGGGCTAGCTGACGAGGATTGTCACCTGGGTCACTTCTAATAAACTTTTGGTTCAAGACAGGTTCGAACCAGACATGTATCTAGCAATGCGAACTCAAGTTATTCTGAGGGGCATCGCCATGAGGTCGCAAGCTTTACGCGATCAGGTCGCGGGCTTCGTGCGATCAGGCCGACAGTTTTGCGCGGTCAGAAGTTCGTATGCTATACGCGAACTGGATATCCGGGATGTTGCGCGGTCAGCCCACATTCCGCGGTCAGAACATTCTCGACCAGGGTGCTTGGAGTTTATTCGGTTATCCTTATAACAGGATATTCCAAGCATCCCGAGAATTCCTCCACGTTGAAGACCAACCGTCATAGGTTAATATATGCGGTTATTCGTGATTAACACGTGTTAATAACCTCCGTGGAAGTTAACAGCAGTTCTCCAGAAACCGCATCCAACCGTTTGATGCAGTTTTCTTCATATGGTACCCTTTCGACCAGTATAAAAGGGTGGCATAGAGGTCCAAGGGAGGGGCACATCCAATCCATTTGGAAGAACAAGACTCCTGATACAAGTGAGATACAACGTATCTCAACCACTCAAACAGCCAAGTCTACGGCTTAGATTAGATAATATCTGTAAGTCTCCTAAAGCTTCTTTTTGTACACTTACATAGGAAAAACTTTCGCCTGTGAAGGTTTCTTCCCGCTAGTTTGTAAACCTTTATCACATATAGTGAAATCCTAACAGGACGTAGGGCTTTTACTCGCACCATCGAGGGCCCGAACCTGTATAAAATCTCTCTTGTTCACCATTGTTCTACATACCTTCCCGGAGGGTCATCTTGAAAGGTCTCACCATTACAAATTTTGCATAAGTTCGGCTGAGGACTCCGAGTCCGAATCGTCGACAGTAGTCTTCCACAAATTTGCTACCTTGATTCAATCTCTGAAACTATTAAGCAAATCTCTCTGAAAATAAGCAAGTACAAATCTGGACCTCATCAAGTGCTTCAAATCTTCCCAAGTGTAAGGAGCTCTATCTCTTTGGCAGATTTGACTGCACCAAATAGAAGCATAATCAACAAACTCACTGGTGGCAACGCGTACTTGACGATCTTCTGGATAAAGATGAGAACTGAACTTTTGCTCGATGAGCAACTCCCAATCGAGATATGCTTCTGGATTAAACTTCCCATCAAAGCTGGGCACAGTAAATTTGATCTTTTCAAACGCATCATCCCTTCAGGCTTCATTATGGTGACGTGCATATTTCCCCATGCCTCGACGGTTTCATGCAAGTCGTTGTTGATCAGGATCCAACACAACTTCCTCATTATCGGCCACATAATTATCATATCTCGCTTCATTGGTGGCTTCCTGGAATGCAGTGTTCAAATTCGCCCTTGGTTGAAGTGGAACGGCAGCCGCATTATGATTATTGGTTTCAATGGGACCTCGAGGGAATCGAGGTGGTGTGTGTTGTCGTGGCAGCGTCCGCTCAACTTACTCAAGCCGAACGTCCATTCTGTCAAGACGATTCTCCAAGCCGGTCAAACGAGGGACTATATGTATGTTCAGCATCCGCTCGAAGTGAACCAGCATGGCTTGAGAACGCGGAGACGACGGGAACACTAGTGGTCAATCCACGCTCTCCTCAACATCAGCATCACTATCATGCGTCGACCCTCGAAAACTTTTCGACCATGCCATGGTTAGTGAAAACACAAAAAAATCTCCTACCAACTACTGAATATATGTGGAACTCTCAACCTGACAAACCTTACCAACCGAAACTCTTGCCCCTCTTAATGTTTGCAATTAGCCTGCCAAGTCGTGATAACCAGAAAAGGAGATAAGTACAATGGTTGCAATGTGAGGTATGCGCAGAACAATGGTAAATATGTGGGGTTGTAGGTAGGGAAAAATTATGTGTATCAAAGGAAAGCAATCAGTTATCTTAGAAATTGCAAAATTGAATAATAGTTCACACGAGTACTAGTCCTAATTGCTGATCAATCAATGAAAGTGTCGATGATTTGGACTCGGGGTCCTTACTCGATCTTATGCAAATTTGTGAGTTGCGGGACCTTTCAGGGTGCTCCTCCAGGAAGGTAGGATGAGTCAAATCTGTAGGGGCACAAAGGATTTTATACAGGTTCGGGCGCTCGATGGTGGGAATAACAGCCCTACGTTCTGTTGTGATTTCACTATATCAATAAGATGTCTTACAAGAGGGAAGAAGAGATGATCACAGGCGATGATCTCTTCAGTGTTAGTGTCTATCTAACTATATCAAGTCTTCAGGTTTGTTGGACGCCTGGTAGTGCTTGTATGCTTGACCGAATCATTAACCGTCCTTAGAACATGCATTGACTACCTTTTTATACAGGACAAAAGGGCGCCAATGCGAAACGGCGTTGGACAGTTGTTAGGATGCAATTTCGTTAACCGCACTTAACTTCCACGCAGGATTAACACGTGCAACCAAGGGATAATCGCACATGTTAACCTCCTAGCAGTTGTCTTCATACGTGGAAATATCTTCGTGATTCTCGGGATATGCCCGTTCAAAGAGTTAGGCCTTCCCGAATTATTCTGGTCACAGATAATCAACGACCCTCTGACCACGCACTGTCTGTGGCATCATGATCGCGCAAGGGCTGTGATCATGAACTATCTCTGTGTCCACGCCCTTTAGGTTGTCTGAGACCAGAGCGGCGGACCTATAGACACACGTCTAATCTGATTCTGTCTTAAACCAGACATGTATTACTTTGAACTAGCTTGGGTGATAATCCTCGTCAGCTAGCCCCCAAATTTGAATAAAATGAAAGGGCATATTTACTTCAAATTTTTACCCTGTATCGAATTATGAACCTGACGTTTTAACTTTGGCTGATACTATTCCACCGTGTGACGACTCATATCCCGAGAAAAACCCTGAGCTTTTCTTGGCTGGTAATGATGACTTAGGCGACTCATCGTGATGGCAACCGTAAATGCGATTTAATAACCTGAGACATGTGTGGAAACGAACCGACGCCTTCTGGCTCTATAAAGTGAAGAGCCCTTCAGTTCTTTGAATTCACATTGTTTTCACCATGACTAAGTCTTTCAGTGTTACTTCTCCTCTCCAGCTACTCCCTATAAACTTCAGTTCTTGTTCCGATGGCAGATCAAGATCCCAAGAACATTATAGAGATTGAGAGTGATGGAGAAGAAGTAGAAGTGGCGTTAGAAATTGATCAAGACTCTCAGGAAGTAAGTCTTTTTCTAAAAGTCTTGTTCAACTTTTTTCCTGCATTCTGGTCGGTTCCAAAGAAATGCTTTTTGAAACTTATAGGTGTGTGAAGAACAAATTCCTCCAAAGAAGAGATTGAAGAGTGATGAAGGATCCTCCAGTGGAATTGCATCAAAATCGGTAAAAGGAGCCAAGACCTGGGCTGTCACATTACCCTATTCTTCAGCCCCAGCAGCTCCTCCTGTTGCATCATCTCCACCTTTGGAGATTCATAACAATCCTTCACACCTTTCTTCTTCTAATCAGCTTTCTCTATCGCGACCAAGCGATCCCCAGCTTTTGTTGGGTGATCAATTTTCTCGTGGGAAGGTTGCATTCCCGTGACCAGATGGTCCTCGATTTTTGTTGGGTGATCGAATTCTTGGGGGAAGCGCTTCATCCCCCCGTCCAATCATACTGCAAGGATTGGTAATTATTTTCATTCTCTCTGCTGTTCGTTTTATCTTGTAAAACTAACGCATACATGTGCAGGAGACGAAGATCTCTGCAGCCCCCAGCGATCAGCCTGCTGAAGTCCAGCCTCTTGTTGGTTAGAGTGTTTCCCTTGAGCAAAGTTTCCAAAAAGAAAAAGAGGCCCTGGTGAAGAAGACTGATGAGATGTCTTCGGCCATTCTGCATCTGGCAGAATGTTATGACAACTCCCGCGAAGAGGTGCGCCAATTCCTCTTGGAGAGGGATTATGCTCGGCAGCAACGAACTCTCCGATACAATAAGGAATAATAGCGCTTCTTTGATTCGGGATGATGTAGATAGGCGTAGAGCCATAGCTAGTTCTCTAGGGGCAGCCAGTGTTGATCCCACTGATGTTAACATGTCCCTGGGAGAACTTTGTAAAAAACTATCAGACCAGGTTGACGCTTTGGTCGCCTGTGTCCCTTTTGTATGTAAAGATTGTTAGAAATAAAGAATTTTTTTCCTTACATACTTGATCTCTTAAAAGGATTATGTAGAACTTATAATCCGAATTAAGGTTCTTTACATTCTGTGATAAATAGTTACACGAGAATGCTTCCGCTACCAAAAATACACAAGTAAACTTCTATCCAAAACTGGCTCAGTTCTTCGGTCTTAGAATAGCATTGCGACCGTAGACTGTGATCAGAACTAGAGTAACAATCACAAAACAATTTTTTGGTCTTAGAATAGCATTGAGACCGTAGACTGTGATCGGAACGATCACAGAACAGTATCTTGACCATATGGCGACCACAGCTGTTATGATCACACATATCCGTTATGATCACAAGATTACGTTGCGATCAATATAGAGGTCATAAAATTATTCCAAAACCATAAGGAATTATTCCATTAATAAAGATTTAGGAATTTCCAATATTTTTATCTGTACCATAGCCCCCCGAATGTGAAATAAAATGATAAAAACACATTTCATTTCGGATTCATTACTAGGTATGGATAACGGGTTCCAAGAGGAAATACACCCATTATGGGAAATTAATAAAATACTCGGCGAAGGGTTGTCTCGGACATATAAAAGGAAGAGGTAGCTTACTGGAGAAGCCAAAAACCCTTTGTCGCCTTAGACCCTCCTGCCGCACAAAAACCCTCTTTTGCATTCCTCATCTTCGTCGTCTTCAAAGTCACCACTTTTCTTCTCAATTCTTCATAAGAAATGGCGTCCTAGAGCCGATCCATCCACCATACAGAAGAGAGCCTGGTGGCACTAGAGAAAGAAGAGATTCTCCCCCACGACTGCTGATCAACTAGCGGCCAGTGGAAAAAGATCAAGAAACCCCAATCGTCCAAGAGGGCGAATTGGTGATCTTCGAGGAATACTTGCGCCGCGGGTTCCGATTCCCAGAAAGTGAATTTCTGAGGGGAATCTTGGACCATTACGGGTTGGAGTTAGTAAATCTCCACCTAAATGCAGTCCTTATCCTGGCGATTTTCCAACATCTCTGTGAAGCCTTTGTCGGAGTGCTTCCAAGCGTGGAGCTTTTCCGACGCTTCTACTTTTCGGCATGGTCAAAAAGTGCCAATGCCGTGGGGTGCATCTACTTCCGTATACGAGAGAAGAAGGAGTACCCATTCCCACCTCTACGGGACTCTGTTCATGGGTAGTACCATAAGTGGTTCTACTGCACCCCTCCGTCGGAGAGTGGACTATGGTTCGCAAACACCCGATCGGAGAAAGCCAATGAGTTAGACTCCCTTCCCATTCTGAGCGTAGAATAGAAGAAACAAGCCCAAGCTATTATTCACTTAGTTCAGCAAGGCTTGACCGCGCGTGATATCATACGCGACTTCGTGAAGAACAGGATGAGCCCTTGCATGAAAGGGCAATCCGGCTTGGGAGGTGGAGTCCATGGCGGACAACACCCTGTACCATAATAACGGTATGTCCTTTAGTCAACAAAACATGCAAAAAGACGTCACATTTATTAACATGCTTGTTTGTGACACAGCGCTATCCTTGTCCGAGATTGAGAAATGGACAAACTACCTCCTTCGGGTGTATAACGCCGCTGTGGAGGGAGCTAACAGATCGCCTCGCCCCCAGAGCTTCATTAACGCCGGCGATGATCTTAAGCAAGAGCGCCGAAAGGTATGATTTATTCAAACAAGCTCTGTTGGAAACCATCCATTTGCCTTGTATTACCAAAAGCATGTTAAATAATACAGCTTCTCAGAAAATTTGCTGAGGCAATGCGTCCAAGCGAGGACGCTAGTCCTTCAGGAAGGCCGACCACGAAGAGGGTGAGGAGGACCCCTTCAAAGCACGAAGTGAAGGAGTCTGCTCCCAAAAAACCTAAGAAGATTCTGGAAAAGGCTTCTTCACGGAAGAAAAACATTACTGCGAAAGATACTGCGGTAAGATTCTTGATACCTTCTGTAACCCCAAGTACGAGTGGAAATTACTTCTTCGTCGTACAGGGTGAAGGGAGCGAGGATGAGGAAGATGACATTCCTCTAGTTCACCGCAAGAAGAGAGCAACTGACCTCTTGTGAACAAGCGTCCTAGAGAGGTCGACTTCCCTTCCTGTCGATGAAATCTTGTCCCAGGCCGCAGGGATAGAAATGGCTATAATGGGCCCCGTGACCACTGACAATCCCGTGGTTTTGGGTGGAACCCGGGTGCCTGAGACTCGTGAAGCCCCAGGACTAACAACACCTCCCCTATTGAGAGAGGGAGCGACTGTGGTAAGAATCCTCACAATCTCGCACGTTTTCGTTCCTCTGTATACACCCATTGAATTGTGTTCATACAGGGAGAAGAGGATACTGTCCTTTTTAAAAGAAGGAAGACAAGGACAGAAGAAGACTCTTTCCCAAGAGCAGCCAGTAGGCTTCTTTCTCTTGGGAACTCATCATCGGAACCCAAACCATGGGTGGGGTTTCGAATAAAGTGAGAACTTCTCTTGTCACCATCTAAATATGACTGACGGGAGGCATCTCGCCTTACAATATGTTTGTCTGTCTGTTGGTGCAGGGATGCTGCACCTAGTACCCCGGCGACCTCGACAAGCCATGGTACACCCACTGCAGAGGTCGTGGGAGAGCCAAGTCCGATTCCCATGGCCGAAGAGGTTCTTCGGGCCATCGTGGATGGAATGGCAGCGGAAATCCGATCCCAAGGGACGAAAACCGCAGTCTCGGCCATAGAGGGGGATCAACAGGAAAAATCATCTGCTGCCCCTACCACGGACACAACAAGTCTTGAGGTTAGACCTCACGCTGATGTTGAGAGCGGCTCATTCAGCGATTACATAGAGGTATGAACAACTCTTTTTTTTTATTTTCAAACTCACAAAAATTCAGGAATATTCAAGTTTTAAGAGCAATTTCTTATCGTGTTCCAGGACTTGACTCGGGTGGCGACCAAGTCGATAGCTATAGCAAAGCATGTCGAGGTCGTGGAACAGGAGATCTGCCGGCTGCAACAGTATGTATGGTGCTCTTTATTCATATCAACTTGAATTTGTTTCTAAGCATAGCTAATTGTCCTTCTTGTTACAGAGGAAATGCCTTTCTGAACAAGAGCATGGCTGATCGAGAGAATCAAGAAGAAGCTGCAGCTGTGAGATATTCTTCTCTAGAGAAGGAACTTCGCGAAGCGCAGTCAAAACTTTCTTGTAAGTATACTTCCGACCAGAAGAAATCTTCTCATCGTATGAACTATTTATAGTAAATGTTCACCATGTTCATACAGCACAAGAGGATCAAATAAGCCGTCTTTCAGATGAGAAAAGAAACCTTCAGGTGACCATCGAGTTGCAAAGCTCGAAAATTGATACTGCTAGCCTGGAGAATGAAGGTCTAAACGAAACAATTTCCTCCTGCAGCGCTACTCAATCAAACATCTTCGAAAAGCTGAAGATGGTGGCTACTCTGCTAAAAGCAGATGTGATCGAGTCACAAAAGGACAATCCAAGCCCTAGCGAGTTAGCCACACTGGTCGCGGCCCAAACCGAATCACTCCTCGAGTATCTTCCTGAAGATACCAAACGGCAGGAAGAGGTACTGAGGTCAAATGTTAGATCTGTAGCCTCTGCCATTCTCTGCAGATTATGATTTCACCATGGCCCAAATTTGAATCTGAAGCCGGTGATAGAAAATGCAGAGATCGAGAGTGATCGACTTGAGGCCATCTCTGAAGAAGTCAAGCCTCTAGTCGAAGATCTATTGAAAGAGGTAGGCCTTATTTGATTCCTTGTAATGATCTCTCTTAGTAATTATTACCTATGAAATTACATTCATAACATGCAAATGCGTGCCTTAAATTTTTGGAAAAGAGTGATACTTTCTTCATTTCATATTATGACCATATTCTCTTAGCCCCCTCCTGAGATCATAAGTACTGAAGATCTAGTATTATAATCTCTGGAAAAATATGGGCATTATGAATACCCAAGAAATGCTTTAACTTAGGTATGATCATCCGATCAAACCGATACTGACCTGAATACAACATCCGACCTTATTACAAACTGGCAGCCACTCGAATGATCAGGAACATACCAGTAAGTCCCGTGTGCGTTGAGAAACGGCTTATTGAGGGATGTCTTAGCTGGATGTGACCATGATATTGGCCAATGAATCCGGTTAGGATATTGATAACAAGATGATTACCGGCGATCAGCCGCCAAGCCAGGCTCGATATAGGTATGGAAAATAAAGAAAATGAACATAACATGAGCCGAAGAAAAGTACTCACGAAGTTTTTGTTAAACCATGATAATTGAACAGGAAAAAAGATTGGGAAACTTACAAGTAAAACTTGCGCAGTTGATCAATGTTCCATGTATTGGATAAGATTCTACCGTCCTCCATCGCTAACCGAGTCGATCCTGGTCGCGGTACTGAAACAACAATGTAAGGGCCTTACCACTGAGGAGAGAACTTATTGCGGTTAGACTGGTTTTGTATTTTTCGTAAAACCAGATCACTCACGTGAAGACTACGCGGCCGCACCCTTCTGCTGTGATATTTTCGCAAAGCTCGCAAATATACTGCTGACCTTATCAACGCTCGATCACGGTTTTCTTCGAGGATGGTTAAAACCTGAGTACTTTGTTTGATCTGATCAATCTGGTTGAATTGATCTCTTTGGACAGAACCAATACGGATTTCCGTAGGTAACACCACCTCGGCGCCGTATACCAACTGGAAAGGTGTCTCACCGGTGGCTCGACTACAAATAGTGCGTAGTGCCCATAGAACAGAGTAGAGTTCATCTACCCAAGCCCCCGAGCGCAGCTTAAGGTGATCAAAAACATGTTTCTTGATGCCTTGTAATATCTGCCCATTGGCGCGTTCGATAGCACTATTTCTCTGTGGATGAGCTACAGAAGCAAAGCACACCTTGGTTCCAATATTATCGCAATAGTCCAGGAAGAGGCCGCTAGCGAACTGAGAACCGTTGTTAGTGATGAGACGACTTAGAACACCAAATCGAGTGACGATATTCATATGAAAGAACTTCTGTGCCGCAGCTGCGGTGACGTTACCGACTGGCTTAGCCTCAATCCACTTTGTAAACGTGTCAATGGCTACGAACAGAAATTTGTAACCTTTAACAGCCTGTGGCATAGGTCCCACAATATCCATCCCCCAGACCGCAAAGGGCCACATTAATGGGATGGTTTGCAAGGCATATGCGGGCTGATGAACCTGTCTAGCATGAAATTGACACTGGGGGCATGTCTTGACCAAATTTTTGGCATCATCGAGTGCCGATGGCCAGAAAAATCATGTCGGAAAGCTTTCCCGACCAGTGTGCGAAATGACGCGTGCGCACCACACACACCGTCATGGATTTATTTCAAGAGGTATTTACCTTCCTCTTGAGAACAATGAATACCCCTTGAGTACCCTTCCTATACAAAACTCCTTCTATAAGCTTGTATAGACGCGCTTTTCGAATCAACCGATCACTTTCGATTTCATCCTTAGGCAAGGTCCCATGTTTGAGATAGACCCTCAATGGATGGGTCCAATCCCATTCTTGTCCAAGGTTGGTAACAAAGACTGTTACCTAGTCATCTTCGACTGTAGTCATGATCGAAGGATGCGCTAAGTGTTTGACGAACACCCCTGCCAAAGTAGATGTACGTGAGGACCCAATTTTAGATAATTGGTCTGCGAGAATATTGTCCTTTCGCGGGATGTATTAGACTTCGAAATGACTAAAGTGTTTTTCCAATCTCCTCACATCCCCCAGGTAATGAGAGCCATTGTCTCATCAGAGGTGCTGTACGCCTTGTTTACCTGGTTTACGACTAGCTGTGAGTCTCCCCTCACCACTAATCGACGGACTCCGAGGAATTTCGCTGCCCGGAGCCCTGCAATAAGACCTTCATATTCTGCTGTGTTGTTAGTCGCAACAAAATGTAATTGAATGACATACTTGAGTTGGTCGCCTTGAGGCGTTACTAAGACAACTCCAGCCCCCGAGTGTTGGAAACTACGAGAGCCATCAAAATACGTCGTCCAATGGTTGGTACATGACAAGTCTTCGGATTCTTGCCTTGGAGGGCAGGGTTAGTCCATTCGACCACAAAATCTGCAAGTATCTGAGACTTGACCGCAGTGCGAAGGGTGAAATGGATGTCAAATGCTCTAACTTCCGCAGTCCACTTCGCAATTCGACCAGATTTCTCTGGGTTTCGGATAATATCTCCCAAGGGGAAGGACGAGGGCACTGTAATTTTATGTGCCTGAAAGTAATGTCGTAACTTGCATGAAGCCATCACTAGCAGGTAAAGTATCTTCTGGACCTCACGGTAACGCTCCTTAGGACCATGAAGTACCTCGCTCACGTAATAGACAGTTCATTGCACACCTTCTCTTTCTGCGATCAGAACAGTGCTGACTGCATGAGGTGTGGCCGCCAAATAAAGTAGTGGTTCCCCTGCGACCGGGGAAATCAATACCAGCAGACTAGATAAGTATGCTTTAACCTCCTGGAATGCTTTCTCGGCTTCATCCGACCAGGTAAAACCATGGTGCTTGCGGAGAGCTTTGAAGAAAGGTAACCCCCTCTCGCCTAGTCGCGATATAAATCGACTTAAAGCCGCCATGCGACCTACTAGGCACTGAACTTCCTTCATGGTGGAAGGAGACCTCATTTGCTCAATGACCCTGATTTTCTCGGGATTAACCTCGATTCCTCTAGAACAGACGAGAAAGCCTAAAAGTTTACCAGATGAAACCCCGAAAGAACACTTTTTTGGGTTTAATTTTATTCCAAATCAGTTTTAAATTACAGATGGTTTCAGCAAGATCATCTAAATGAGTCAAGCTTTTTAAGCTTTTTACAACCAAGTCATCTACATAAGCTTCGAGATTACGCCCCATCTGGGAAAGAAAGGTCTTTTGCATCAAGCTCTGGTACGTGGAACCGGCGTTCTTGAGACCAAATGGCATTCTAATGTAGCAGTAGGTGCCAAATGGTGTGATGAAGGCAGTCTTCTCTTCATCTTCTTCCGCCATGCTAATTTGATGATATCCTGAGTAAGCATCCAGAAAACTCATCAGTTCACAACCCGCAGTAGAATCGACCAACTGATCGATGTGGTGAAGGGGAAAGTCATCCTTTGGGCAGGCACTATTTAGGCTGGTGTGATCGACGCACATGCGCCACTAACCATTTGACTTACGGACCATGACCGGATTTGCAAGCCATTCTGGATGATCGACTTCTCTAATAAACCCAGCTGCTTGGAGTTTGTTTAACTCTGCGCGGATAGCTTCTTGCCGATCAAAAGCAAAGCGTCTAAGCTTTTGCTTTATTGGTCGCTGTCCAGGTCGAATTGCTAACCTGTGCTCAATTACCTCCCTTGGGACAATGGGCATGTCGGATGGTTTCCACGCAAACACATCTGCATTAGCCCAGAGGAAGGTAATGAGTTCGAGGTTTTATTTGTCGTCGAGGCCTGACCCAATCCGAATGGTTCTAGATGGATCATCTGAGCATAATGGAACCAGTTTTAGCTTTTCCTCTGATCGAGGGGTGACTTTGATCATATCCGCAGCCATGGTGGTGATCTTGACATCCCGAAAGGGAAGTTGATCCACGAGCTCCAGTGATAACCGATCGCAAGTCAATGCCACATTGCGGTTGCCTCAGACCGAAGTAACGCCTTTGGGGCCAGGTAACTTGCTACACTAATAGGCATAGTGCGTTGCCATCATAAATTTAGCGAGAGTTGGCCTGCCAAAAATCGCGTTATAAGCCGAATCACAATCAATTACATCGAAAGTAACTAACTCTATTCGAAAATTGTCCGGTTCACCCAACGTGACTGGGAGCACCACCTCTCCCATCGGCATCATCGAGGGGCCAGGAATTATCCCATAAAACGGATGGATTATGGGTTTGATTTTTGAACGAGCGATTTGCATCTCATCCAATGCCTTGACCAGTAAAATGTCTAAGGAACTGCCTCCATCGATCAGGACCCTTTTGACTCTCGCGTTACTAATTATTGGGGTAATGACCAGAGGTAATCTCAATGGTCGAGTAAGCCCAATGGGACAATCAGAGCGATCAAACGTCAAAGGAGTGTCCGACAAATGGGGGTATTGAGGTTCGCCAAGGGGAGCTTCCGCTTGGTTAACTTCTCGATGAAATGATTTAAATTGTCTTTTACAAACAAAAGAAGAGGAACCTCCAAAAATGACATTAACGTAATTATGATGTACCTGGTAGGACATTTCTTCATCCCCGTCGGCGTCTCTAAGCCCGCAAGTCTGGTCTTTCGATGGCAAAGTTGGCATCGGCCCAATTCCCTGGTAGAAGCCATCTAGTTACTTCAACCAGCTCCGGCAATTCTTGAGGTCATGTCCCGGAGAGTTGTGGATCAGACACCACTTCTTGCCTTCCTGTGAGTTAGTTGTTTTTTTGGCTGGTCGGAATTGCGACCACCAGAGGTAGTTTTATTTTTAAACGAAAACTTATTATCTTTCGCCGGCAGCGGCTTTTCCGCCACTGCGACCTCCCGGTATTGTCCGGTCGATTCTTTTTCGTCTTCTTTGACTTCCCGCCCGATGAAGACTCCGGCTTCTTGCCTGTATCCTCTTTTTTCACGTCCTTGAGACCTGGTTGGGGCGGTAAATTTCCTTTATCGACCATCCTATTCCATTCAACGGCCTCAACCGCGTCTGAATAGCGATCAGCCATATCAAAGATATCGGCGACTAATCGAGGAGGGTTGATAAGTAAATCTTCGGTAAATCTCTGATATCGAACAACGTGCTTAAACGCCCTAATAACAGAGTTATCGGATATGTTTGGGATGCTATTTCTCACCCCGACAAGCCTGTTGACAAACTATTGGAGAGTCTCCGTAGAGGTTTGTCGTTGATGATGAAGATCGTCTTCTTTCCTGGGTTTTTGATGATAATTCTGGAAATTGTTGAGGATAACATCGCACAACATTTCCCAGTTATATATCTAACCCTCGAGCTGATTGAATAGCCAGGTCCTTGCCGGTCCATCAAGAACCATAGGCAAGTAGTTGGCCATGACGCGATCATCCCCGCCAGCCACTTGGAGAGCGGTAATGTAAATTTGAAGGAACTCTGACGGATTCTGAGTCCCATCAAACCTCTCAATAACCCCTGGCTTGAACTTATCCGGCCAGAAGACCACACGGAAACCTGGCGAGAAAGCCTTACAACCTACATAGGGACTATGGAGAGTTCCGTAGTTTCCAGCATATCCACGAGCGATTTCACGCGATGGAGATGCGCCACGTGGTCCTAGACGAGAATGCACTGAAATTCGATCTCGATCATGAGAACTTCCCACGTGCCTGGATTTGTCATGCCGAAGTGATCCGGATGGTAATCGATTATGCCTACCATGACTAGAGTAAGAATACTCCTTTTCATGGGAACGTATCGTAGACCGGGAGGAAGCCATAGGGGTTGCATCATATGCAACCTCATCCAGTTTCTCCGCCAGGATCCTAGCAAAAGCCGGTTTGTGTGAGACCCCCATTTGAGGATCACCTTGGTAACCGCCCAGGTAGGTTACACACAGCAGGATGACACATGAGCTCCAAACCAGACAAGCATAATAATAACATTAAACAGGTAGCAGGCCAGCTTGGCCAATATTACATACCCAAAGCACCGAAAATGGCGCTAAGTAGAGTTGCTAAGAAAATAACAAGTTTATCATAACCAGAATCGGTATCCAAGTACCGAACACACAACATGAAACACAAAGCAACGACAAAAAGCTTGACTTCCATCCGCAGCGAGGTTGAAGTGGCTCCTCCCACATCTGACTTGACTTGGTGCGCAATCCTTCTAGAACGTGGGCTCGTCCGGGGCACTTCCATCTTCTGCCGGGAACTCATAACTGAAGGAATCGGGATCCTCGAATCCCTCTTCTACAGTTGGATGCAAATTGCAAGGGTGAGCACTTGGTGCTCAGCAATACTCATTCCGGGGATTATAGTAATTGTACTTATATGAGGGTGAAACATATGATTCAGGGGTTTTAGTTTCATATAGATAGAGATATAGATTTCCAAGTTATTTGTTCAGTAAACAGTACTTTGTCATGAAAATAGCACTTTAAACATGTTACATGTTTTCAATAAAACATTAGATGTAGTGGTCTCCCATGAGTCACTACTTTGTTAGCCGCATTATGAAAACATTCCAAAACATTACTTGTGCTATAACCCATGGATAACATCCACTACGAAAAGACTCCTGAACCTGGGAGTACAGAGTATCTGATACTTCTTTTACACTTTGCAAAGGTGTACCTCTTTTTAAATCCACTGGTTCACTCGGCTTTCAAGTCGGATCAGCTTCATGTGACTTATACACATGTGACAAGGCCGAGATCACACAACATTTTACAGTTCAGTATTAACAGTATCCCTGCCCGGTAAATAGACAATTAAGTCTCAAGTACCGTTGTGGGTCTTCCCCACTGCCTTACTTCCTAGCCTCTCTGGTCTATGTTCCCTCAGGACACATAGCCTTGGTCTATGTCCACGCGAGACATACGACCATTTAAGATTACAGCCGCTCACGGCTTAATCAGGTCTAGGGCGCCTTCCTTCATTTACGCCTTTTTCTCTCATCATTTTTCTGACTCACATCACTCATGGCCGAACCTTGGCCTTCCAGTTTCCACGCGAGAAACCAGATCGTCAAACCATGCAGGGAACTGCTAATACCAAAAAGCTACTGAGTTGTGCCTGTCCCATACCAGGCAAGTGGTTGGTACGTTCACAATTCGTATAGAGACACAGCACAAGGTTCTTGTCCTTATGAACCAATAGTGAGGAACATTCACATACCCTGGTGCGCACCGCACCCTCTCCATACAAACCAATCCTCACTACTGATCCCTTTTTATCAGTTTTCTTATCAAAACGGTTTTCATTATAACTTCTCATGTATTTGACCATTTCAAGTTTAATGTGAATATTCAATATATGAGTCCTAGGGTGACAAAAGCATATATATGAAGGTTCAATAACAAGAGGGGTTTCATGATTCATTAGGGAATATCTACTCATGTCATTCAAACATAACTTGTATTTCAACTAAACATGCATAGTAAGAAACAGTGAATATACTTCATATGAAAATATTGGGTGAGACATGATCAAAGGAATGAGGCTTGCCTTGCAATGTGGGGTCTAAAAACTCAGACGGCTCTTCAAAGACTTCTTCCGCTCCTTCCGCTTCTGACTCTGCGGCAATCAGACAACACACAAACACATACCACATAAGCATACTGAAAATAGTTTCTATAGGAAGTATTAAGTAAATAAGTCATGCATGCAGGGGAAAAGGTTAGGGCAAGGTCACAAGGGCTCTGGTCGAAGAAACGGTTAAAAAGGATTGAACGTCGAAGGGTCGACATTCAGTTCATGGCTTTGGCATAACTGGAAACTAGTCTTAGGATGGTTTTCTGGAGAAGTGATAGTAGAGAAAGTTGTAGAACACAACTCCAGGAATCTAGGGGACAAGGTGGCATTTCAATTGCTCAACCAGAAGGGGTCAAACAGGGCTAATGCCAGTGACTGACATGCACTGACATGGTGCTGGACCTGGCCAGAAACTAGGGCATGGCTTAACTTTTGATCCAGGGCTCCAAATGATGCACCACTTTGTCTGGGAGGTAGGCATTACTAACAGGAACAATATACTCAACAGGCACAAGGGCTGAAAGTGGCCGGAGGGTGGCCAAATCCGGCGATGAACCACGGTGGCCTGGACATGAACTGAGTTACTGGACAGTGATCTTGGCATAGGCATAACTCACAATCTAGGCAGATCCAGGTGTCGAGCTAGTGGACAATATTGCTCAGGGTACTGGAATCTATCTAAGGGACAAGATTTCAGGCGCTAGATCGGCCGGGAACAAATTCCGGCGACCGGCGCTGGAGAAGACGACACTGGAGCTTGGGTATTTTTGATACAGGGCGAAAGAGCTCAATTCCAAGCTTGGGGATGATCTCTAGGGCACAACAAAGCTACTGGGGAGGTTAATTTCATTGGATATCGGCCGGAGAAGCTTGGCGCCGAAGTCCGGCGAACGGCCGAGGTTCAAATTTGGGATTTCTTTGATTTGAGCTTAATTGGGGATTCTGGTTCTACAGGCTTGCTCTACTAAGCTTACTGATCAACTTCTTCTACAGGATTGAGGGTTAATTTGGGCTGAATCGAGTGGCATTGGGAGAACAGGGCAAATCGGGAATCCGGCGATCACCGGCGATGGGGATCGATCTAGTGCAATTGGTTGCTATGACACAGAGAGGGGAACGAGGGGAACTCACTGGTGAACCTGGATTGAAGAGAGGGGCTGTGGAAAGGGCTGGCACCGTGAGCTCTCTCACTGGCTCGCCGGAGAAGAAAGTGAAAACGGCGAGAACTGGAAATTTGGCTAAGTCTTGAGGTTGTGCTTCTTCACAGCGCTGTGGGGGGGTTTAAATAGGCACGGGGACGGAGCTTGCGAGGGAGAACGCGACAACGGTTGCTTGCGCCGGGGAGAAGCTTGTTGGGCGCAGGCACAACGACGGCGACGGCGACGTGATCGCGCTTCAGGCGGTGCTGCAGCTTTACCAGTTGCCTTGGGACTTCACCAGTGATGGCGCAGATGCGGAGGCGACGATGTAGCTCCGGCAATGACACGTAACGCCATGCAACTGCCACGGCAACGGGAGCGCGCGCGAAAACGAGGCTCGGGAGCGCGGCCGTTTATCCGCTGGGCAAGGCGATGCACTGCTGGCACGTGCGCACGGGGTGGCACAGCAACTCACGGGCACAGGTGACAGAAACGGTGGCCGGCGGCGAGCAAGCACGGCGAGAACGCGGCGCGGAAACGGTGGCTCGAGCACTGGTCGTGGCAACGACCAGGCGCAGGTCGAAAAGGGCCTGAAAATAATATTTGGGCCGATTTGCTATTTCTGAAACTTATTCCAGGGGCTGTTCTGTGAGGATAATTTGAATAGGACTTGGGCCTGTTTGCAAATTTGGAGATCTGAGGGTCCGATCTGAAATCTGATTTCGCAGCTAAGTTGCAAAAGATTATTAGAACTTATCTGGCCGAAGTTTGGTAAGATCGGGCAAGATCTGAAGGGTTTCGACAAAATTGGGGAAAACAGTTTAGGGTAATTAGGGTAATTAGGGTTTTAAAATAGCAAGGCTTGAAACTCAGCTTTAGGGTGAGATTTTGGAGATGGTCCCGAAGGGAAAAATGTTCTGAACAGCATTTAGAAGGGAATGGCTGAAGCAGATTAGGTTTTGGGGTTCGGATGTGGATTTTGGCTATTTTAGGGTTTAGCAAAATCAGGGGTGTTACAGTTTGTCCGCATTAGTGAGGGTAGGAGGGAAATTACGCAAGACCTCCGCGATAGATCAAAGTTGGCCATGTGTACTCCTCTTTGCTGCGCCAGGTGTAATCGTTTCTTCATCTACCGGTAAATGCTCTGGTGGTAAAGAAGGCGTCTGGTCGCACCTGCGACCGTGTGGGTGATGGGAGAAACTAGGGGCGGTGTCATAACGAGCCTGCGCATTTTGCAGAGCCTCTAGGGCTGTCCTGCGGAGTTTGTTATCTCATCGCTCGCGGTCTTGATCCTCCTTTTGCTTGTGTTCTTGTTCCTCCTTTTGTCTATGCTCCTGTTCTTCCCTGGCAATCTGCTGATCAGGACTTTCTTCTGACAAGGCAGCGAATTCTCTGGGGAGCGAAGCTACAGAAGAAGTGAACATCTCTGTTTGCTCTGAGTCGGATTCAAAATCAAAGAGAGAGTGGAGGTTGTGAGGATCAAACCTCCCTGGACTGAGTTCCTGGTCGTTGCCATCCTGGTCCCTGACGGGAACACATGGCGACCGAGACTCGATTTTGCATACGGTCGAACTTACACCAAGTTTTGGACCTGTCTCTTCCATCCCCTGGTCGATGGACATGACCTGGGTAGGGGAAGATGTGTCCTCTTGACGTCCCTTCGGAATGTCTTCACAACTGACCTCTTCCATTGGAACGGGATCGGTAGGTGAAGGCATTTTTATATGGGCATAATCATCGAGCTCGAAGTCGTTCTCAGAATCATATGCTCCAAACATTGCTAACCAAACCTTCGGATGAAGGGAAAGCACCTCGAGAAAAGGCCCCATGGTGGGCGCCAGCTGTCGACGATTTGGACTCGGGGTCCTTAGTCGATCTTATGAAAATTTGTGAGTTGTGGGACCTTTCAGGGTGCTCCTCCGGGAAGGTAGGATGAGTCAAGTTTGTAGGGGCACAAAGGATTTTATACAGGTTCGGGCCCTCGATGGTGAGAGTAACAGCCCTACGTCCTGTTGTGATTTCACTATATCAAATAAGATGTTTTACAAGAGGGAAGAAGAGATGATCACAGGCGATGATCTCTTCAGTGTTAGTGTCTATCTAACTATATCTAAGTCTTCAGGTTTGTTGGACGCCTGGTAGTGCTTGTATGCTTGACCGAATCATTAACCGTCCTTAGAACGTGCATTGACTACCTTTTTATACTGGACAAAAGGGCGCCAATGCAAAACGACCTTGGAGAGTTGTTGGATGCAGTTTTGTTAACCGCACTTAACTTCCACACAGGCTTAACACGTGCAATCAGGGGATAACCGCACATGTTAACCTCCTGGCAGTTGTCTTCATACGTGGAAATATCTTCGTGATTCTCAGGATATGCCCGTTCAAAGAGTTAGGTCTTCCCAAATTATTCTGGTCGTAGATAATCAACGACCCTCTGACCGTGCACTGTCTGCAGTCTCCTGACCGCACACTATCTGTGGCCTCACGACCGCACAAGGGCTGCGATCATGAACTATCTCTGTCCGCGCCCTTTAGGTCGTTTGAGACCATAGCGGCAGACTTATAGACACACATCTAATCTGATTCTGTCTTAAACCAGCCATGTATTACTTTGAACTAGCTCGGGTGATAATCCTCGTCCGAAAGGCTTGGTGTCTCGCAACAGGCTAAAGTATTTCAAAAGATTTTCTTTTTCTCTCAATATGAATGAACACTCTCTCTTTTTTAATCCTTTCTTGCCTTCTTTTGGTATTTTGTTATAGGATTCACGGCAAGATGCAATATGCTAACTCAACAGCTAGAGCTCAATCTAACTTTGGATTTTTGGCTTACAAGATTAAGACCAGCAACGGAACACAACTGGAACAAAAACTCAATTAAGCAAACTGAAAATAATAGATTGAGAGCAACAATGGGCTGGGAAACTCTTTATTTTTGTCTGGCAATTTTCCGGACTCTAGCTAAAAAAAAATCAAAGAACTAAACTAGGAATAAATGAATTCTTCTCGGCAACGTGAGCTCTGATGCCAACTGATATGCACATGCCTCGCCTTAAGATGCGTCTATGAAGATTGGTCCCGATATTTCGTCGTAGGAGAAATCCGTGGATAAATGCGAGTTGTGACCTAACGAAGGGGCGGCTAACCACTATCCAAGAACGCGACCAACAACCTCACAATCACTAAACCACTCCTCAATTGGTTATCAATCGAGCAAAGCTAGATTAACCTATTCACGAAGAACAACTCAAGCAAATCAATAAGAAAAGCAAGAGCAACAGCGGAAGGATATCAACACTCAGTAATATGAATTATGAGTTGAACATTGAGACTCTAAATTGTACAAGTCGGCAAAGGCACGAGAATACAATCTATATATCAATGAAGTCTACCTAAACTAAGACCATGCCTTCTTTTTTATAGAGGATGGTGTCTACAAAAGATAGAATGTTTGAACTAGAATTCTAATCGCAATCTAATTTGAAATAGAATAGAATCCTAGCAAACTATAAGAGATAAAATCCGGAACTATCTTTCACGGGCTCGGACAGGACTCTTTCCTCTCGTGCACTTGTCATTCTTTCGAGTCTCCTGGTTGCATACGATGTTGGATTTTTATGATTCATGACGCTTTGAAAAGCTCTTGCGAATATCTTTCAAGCAAGTACTCATAAGACTAACTCGGACATCTGTGCTGAAATTCGTGCTTGGTCGAAGTCTCTAAACAAACAACTGATCGTCGCTTGGTCAACATGCTGTTTGGTTCCCATGCTGCGACCATGTGCTTCCGATCATGGGCTGCGTCCTTGTGATTCCAACCATGGGCTGCGACCTTGTACTTCCGACCTTTGGCTACGACCTTGGGCAGTGTTGCGACCTAGAGCCTTTCTAGTCAAACGCAGAATTCTTCTGATTGATGATGTTGAAATGATCGTTCATCGAAGTTGTCAGAAAAATGTTCATTCTTCCTTGTCTAAGCGATGGATCATCAACTTTGTCGAGAACTCCCTAACATGTAACAACAAGCAAAGAACAATTATTAGGTAATATCATTTCTTGTGTAATTAAATAATTAATATGTCCAAGAAACAAATTCACCTGTTGTCCAAGGCGACATACATGCACTCATGTTAAAGCATGTGAGTGTGTGGTCATGATATCCTCATCAGCGAGAGATATTTGAGATCATTGATATTTGGGTGGGAAAGATATTTGAGATCATTGATATTTGGGAGGGAAAGATATATGAGATCTTGATATCTGGGAGAGATAATTGAGATAGTTAAAGTTTCATGTATGACTTTATTGAATTTGTGCTTCCACTTCCAATTTCACATTCTCTTAATTGTCATACATGTCTCTTGACTTATATGATTAAATATTTTACTCAGTCCTGAAATATTATTGCATACTATTAAGGGGGAGCTGAAGAATCTATTTTGCGATTTATGGAGATTGTTGTCAACAATCATCAAAAAGGGGGAGATTGTTGGATCTAGATTTTGGTGATTAATGACAATTTGGATAAACCCTGTTTTAGTAGACGTAATTGAAATGTTATTTGTTAAATTTTGAAGTTGATGTCTGCCTTGTTGTGGTTTAATATCGATGGATATGTTGAGGGGGAGCTCATCATATCAGTCATCTGTGCTTTCATCAAACTTGTGCTAATTGTTATCATGACATGAGTAGTATGGATCTTGTGCTTACCTCTTATAATGTATGGATCTATATGACTGTATATTTTATCTCTTACCCTTTTGTGGTTTATCAAAAATGGCTCTGTCATTAAACACCAAAAAGAAAAATTGTTGAGTCAACTCCTTTGGGAGTAATTACCTTGGTGATTAATGCAACCCAACTATGAGACTAACATTGTTTAATGAGTGTATGTGTTGTAGTCTCAAAATGGATTGCGAGATGAAAGCAAGCAAGGGCATATGGAGAATGATGTCGATATGAGCCACCTTGAGCGAGGTCAAGCTTCACCGTAGGTAAGATCTAAGATTAAGGATCATTTTCTTAGGATTTTATCGGTCTTGGTGTTTGGAGATAGACCGAGTTGATTGGTTTCTTTTTGCTAGTTTAACTGTACTATTAAGAGGGGTCAGAAACTAGTAGCTTGAGTTGATCTAGTGTGGAAGCTCAAATGCATTCATATCATTTTGCACCAGTACTTATTCACCTCTTGTATTACTAGAAAACAAGTGTAGTTTGTTTTAATTAGAGGTAATATTTGAAAACTACACTTAGTCATGGTCACACAGAGCAAAAAAACTTATTCAGTATTAGAGCTGGTCATGGTCGTATATGCACACATTGGCCGTATCACTATTTGGAGCTAGTTGTGGTCGTAGAAGTTCAAAGTAATCGCACCAGTACACAACTCGAATACGGACATTCGACCACTTGCTATTCGACTAGTGGCTTAAAGTTCTTCAATCAAAACTGGTCGTGCTCTATGCTGACTGTCAGCATGCATATCCGCGTGGACATAGACAATTGCAATTGCATGTAGCCTCAAATCAAGTTTGAGTAAAATTCCTAAGTCCTGTTTTCGGTTTGCACAAGCCGGACATTGTCTGTGGTGATCGGACATTGTCCGGCCCCATACAAAACCTTTTAGATATATGCAAAATGAAACCAGAGACATATGAATCCGTCTGGGTGCATGTGTCTGAAACAGGCCGAACATTGTTTGTGATGGTCGGACATTGTCTTTGATGGCTGAACATTGTCTCTAATGGTCGGACAATGTCCTGTAGTACTAATTTTTTCAACCTTGAGCAAAAAATGAACCTGAGACTAATGCTTTTGTCCGTGTGTATTTGTTCGGAGTTCATATTGACATGTACTGTCCGGACATTGTCCGGCCTATACAAAATTTGCTCAGCTTGTTGCAAACGGCTAGTTTCTTTGTATACCTCGACTTGGCCAGCATTTGAGGTGCTCAACAAATCGAAAATCCTGTGCAAAAGCTAGCAAAATCCTTTGAATTCAATCTCTTGAATCTAGAGCCAAGATTTGAGCCAAAATCTTTGAGAGCATTTGAGAAGAGAAGCATTTGTGAGAGGCTAAGAGTGCTTAGTACACATCATCCATCATTTTACAAGCTAGTGCTAGAGTGTGGGCATTCATTTGCATCACTTGAGCTTCTAGTACTTGATTCATTCAAGTGAAGGCGTTCGATTTATTATTCTTGGCGATCGCCATCGCTTAGACGGTTGTTGGAGGAGAGTCGCGATCTCAGCATTGGAGTTTGTTGGAGAGGTTGACAAAAACTTGTGAAAGGTATTGGTGCTCTCCTATCCAGAGTGGAGAAGGAGCAACCCGAGTGGAGATATCCTTCGTGGATATAGAAGCGAGGCTTACGCGTGAGCACTTCAACAAGGAGTAGAGGAGACTGGGTGAGTCTCCGAGACCTCGGTAAAAATTGTTGTGTCAAATTGTTTCTCTCTTGCACAATTTGTATTTACCTTGACTCAATTGCTTCCACTTACTCTTGTTGTTTGTTGTATTGCATTTTTTATCTTGTTGAATGCAAATTGATCTTAGATAGTATTAGACCCTTTTGTGAAAACTCGATTTATCTTCATATCTTGCAAAAATTGTGTTAGTTGAAAAGAATTTTTAAAGCCTCCTATTCACCCTCCTCTAGTCGGCATTCTCGATCCTACAAGTTTCTCGTAGTAGTTTTGGAAATTTCTAAGGATAGAGTCGCATAGCACTTCCCAATTGTGAATGGATCCTTCTGACTGATTGAACAGTTAGGTCCGTGCCGGACCTTCAAGGACCGTTGGCAAATAATTCTCCATTACTTTTTCATTTCCACCTGCTACCTAGATAGTAGTAACAAAGATTTGGAGAAAATCAGATGGATTCTGTGTACCATTGAATTGCTCAATCATACCTGGCTTGAATTTATCAGGTAAGACTACTGCCCTTCATCCTGACGAAAAAGCTTTGCAACCAATGTATGTAGTACGAGATTGATCACGATTGTCTTCCTGGTCACGGGAAAGGCTAGCAGGTGGAACACCACGGTGTGGTCCCAAACATGAGTGTATTGGCTCACGATCACGATCACAAGAATGGCCAATTCTCTAGATCTTGTCATGATTATGACAAGTCAGTGTGGCTCGAACACGATCACATCTTCTCTGGCTATGTTGTGCACTATTTCCTTCCCGAGAGTTGTTACTGAATGTGATGAAGCAATTGGAGTTACATTTGATGCAACTCTGTCAAGACTTTTTGCAAGAACTCTTGCAAATGTTACCCCGTCATTAGTAAAACAGGTGGGAGGGTTACGGAGTGCTTCTGCGATCACGCGAATGCGCTCCTATGTGCTTCTTCTAGGAGCCAAAGGGTTTTTGCCATCATCATATCACCCATCGGGGAACACTCCGGATCTGTGAAGGGTGATTAGTCTCACCTACGACCAGCATGAGGTCGCTGGCGGGAAGTTCTGGGACCGATGTTCTCGGCGTCATGGCGAAGTTGCATAATACAGAGTTTCCTCTGTCGTTTTCCAAACCTCATCCTCTCGAAGCACGCGAGCTTCATTCTCCAACCGTTTGAGGTCTTCTTCCTCCCTGTCGAGCCATTGCTCAGGAGTTTCCTCGGAAAGTACTGCAACTTCCCGTGGAGCCGAGACCACAAATGAGGAGAACATCTCTTCTATGTCCGAGTCACACTCGAAGTCAAACAGTGAATTAAAATTATCTGGTGCGGACTCTTTCAGACAAGACGAACGGTGATCAGCGGGATCATCCATATTGGATGTGGATGCATCCGGATCCTCATTGTCTTCATTGATCAAAATAGTGTGTTGTGGTACATACTCACCTTCGGATGTGTTATGGTTCACAAAAGACGAATGAATTTCTTTCTCAGGTTCTTGGTCGATGGTCATAAGACCAAAACCGGAGAAGAATTCTCTTCAGCACAGGGCTCGAGAGTAGCATTGATCTCTTCAATGGGAACGTTGTCTTCGTTCATGACATCGACATACTCGGTGAGATCGAAGTCATTCTCGAAGTCATATGCACAGGGTAAAGGATCCATAAATACAGCTAACTTTGGTGAAGAAGGAAATACCTTGTTGGTTCCCCACGGTCGGCGCCAGCTGTCGACGATTGGGACAAGATCCCAAGCCAAACTTATAGGAATTTAGTTTGTTTTGCAGGGAGGTACCATCTAACAATCACCAAAGAGAAATCACTATAAATATGGATATATGAACAGGCTGTGTTTATATAGGTTCATGCCCTCGTAGCCTGAGTAATAGTCCTACTCCTGTTGTATTCTCACTATAAGGATAATGGAATTGCAAAGTGTGTATTGTCGATTCTAATTCCCTAGTTTTGTACTAGACTTCATGGATTAATCGCCCTCTCTCCCCTTTCTTCAAGTCCGAACCCCCTTTTATATTTGTAGAAAAGGACGACAGTTGCTTGACCGAAAGGACGCTTGGCGATAACTGCACAATAGTTGAAAGCGGTTGCCACTCGACAGTTAGGAGATGCAGTTGTTGTTTGCTGGTTAGAGTGTGTGGTTATGGATAACTGCACACCCGTTCATATCTTATTAACAGTTTATAGAAAACCATACAGTCATGAATAACCATGTAATCATCCTTATCTTGTCAATGAAGAGAGTTTTACCCTGGGAATATTGGCCAGAGTGCGGTTATAATGCAACCGTACAACTCTTGGACCATGGTCGGTAAGTCTTCGACCAGACCCTCTTGATTCAGAGGTGCTTCCAATTCTAATAACTCTTTTATCCCATTGTCGCGCACAAGCTATGAATATAGATTGAGGATTATTATATCTCTGCGACCATGGCAACTGCGAGCAAATATCTCCATGGCCATAGTGATCGCGGGTAGTATAATTATGGATGATTGCGACCACGGAGGTCTGTGACCACAATCTATTAGAGCCAGAAGTAATAATCACCCATGATGAGTTTTTGTATTTATTTAACAAGATGTATCAGATTATGTCCAGAATACCTTAGACTATCCCAATATCTCTTTCTATGGTCTCTTGCGATCATGGAAAGGCATAAATGAATATCTTAGTTCTCTTTCCATGGTCTTATGCCACCTCGGAAAGGGAAAAGAAAAGAACTCGAATCTCTCTCTGTGGTCTCCTGCGATCACGGAAAGGTATAAACAAATAACTCAGATCTCTCTCTGTGGTCTCCTGCAATCGCGGAAAAGCATAGACAAAGGACTTGGGTAATAATCCTCGTCAGCTTCAACCAGTAAAACCCAACCAGCAAAGCTTCAACCAGAGAAGTCTTCGACCAGTGAAACTTTGACCAGATATGTCAAAAGGAAAAAATAAAGGTGACTAAATAGATACTTACCATTGGAGGATAAGGCTTTGCCTCCTATAGGATCATGTGGCTCTTCTGATTGCAAGAAGAACTTATTAACATCCTTTAGAAAGTCAACAATAGTGATGCACCATCAGGCATACTCATAAGATTGCTTCATGCGCCAGTTGCGTGGTTGAAGAAAGAATTTATGCACTTGTGGCCGCCAATAAGCAAGATGTCTCCTTCGTAACATCTCTGTAGTCTCCTCCCGTGTGCCTTCCAAGTACTTCGAGAATTCCAAAAGGGATGTCCCCTTCAAATCCTCCATGAAAAAGTTAGGAACATCTTGATCACAACCATGCATCTGAGAAAATCAATGAGAATAGTAGACAAGGTTGTCATAATGTTGACAACGTCAATGCGTCACAGCTCATACAGTGGAGCTGACCAACCTTTATATGTCCTGCATATGTATGAGCCTACCACCATTTGATTCTTGGTGACGATCATCAAGCCATATAGTAGAATCTTATGAAGGAAAGCGCATTGAAGACTTCCCAAAGAAACTAAGAGATAGCAAAGAAGTTTTATCCTTAGATAAATCTAAGAAAAGTCGATATGCTGCATGCAAGTCAAGCTCTAGAGAAGTAACTCTCTACACTTGATCCGGGTGGATCTTCAAGTCCTTCAGGTCGAATACTTCAGGTTGAACGCGTCAGCAGGTTGAATGCAATTCGAATTCTGTCTGGTCGTCCGATTCGGTTAGTAGTCCGATATACATATAACTGAGTCTTATATGATTAGGTTTAGTTAGTTGTCTGAGTTTAATACGTTTAGATTAATCGGTTATTGAGTCTAATACGTATTCATACAGTTGGACTATAAATATTTTGTAATAGTTCTAGTATAAATTATCGAGTCTAGATTGAACTTATCAAAGTCTTAGGCACATAGTTCCTCAACGTAGGTGAAAGCGTCCTAATGTTCGATGTGTACAAGATCCCTCTTTTCAATAAAGAGTTGTGCTATCTTTTGAACTGTGTTTTCGATTAGCTTGGGTTTCGGTATTTCCGAGTAAGATCTCCTGTTCCACATATTATCATCTGGTCAAATATAGATGAAGCCTGTATATATCTCAATCAGTTCAAGTTAGCATCAGATCAAGGCTAAATCAAAACCTGGTCTAGGTCTTAATCTGATCAATGCTTTCGTGATAAAAGTTGGAAATTGGGATAGGCGAGGATTCGGAGATCACAATTTAAGGCTGACCTTCCAGTAAGATGTAAACCAAGCCATGATAAAGTGTGTACGAAGTGGAAGCTTACACTCATTTATTGGCCCTGATCCTTGATAATTGTCATATATGTGCATATTTTCCATATGTTTAACCCCCCCCCCCCCCGATCATGCACATTTAGTCATATAAGGTGGAATTTGCATTAATCATATACATCTTTATCATCAAATTGACCATATTATTTGTTTTGTGATTTTATTGCAGGTTGATGCCATTTGGGTGGATTTAGGTAGATGAAGCGTGTCTCTTTGACTATACCAGACCCTCGGTCGATTCTGGATCGAAGCACGCGTTCCTACGACGTGTAGGAACTGACTGTGCTGAAATCAGAGTCTCCGAGGGCCCGGAATTCATAAACCTAGAAGTCAAGGGCTAGTTTGCAATTTCTAGAAACTTAGAACCCTGTCTGCAAAACAGCCAGCACACAAAAATCCCAAAACCCTAGCCACCAGGCCCAATTAGTGATTTTCTAAAAACCTGGGCGCCTAATTGCAAAATGACCTTTCTTCTCTAAACCCCAGTCGCCAGCCATTGTTCCCCTTCAAACCTGGTATTTTGTATCTTACCTTCTACTTCTGCCTCCCCCAAAACTTCCACACCTCTTACCACCTCACCGGCGGCCGCCAGACCCTAGACCGCCGATGCCCTCTTTCCTCCTCTCTTCTTCTTTTTCCTATATTGCTTCCTCTTCTCTGTCTTTTTCTTACTCCAGATCTCACCGCCTACTCCACGCTCAGATCCGGTGCTCCCTCAGCACAATTCACGCATCGCGCCGCACCCGATCCACCGCCTCTGATCCCGTCGGCATCCCACGCGCGCCGTGACAGCTACGCCTCCCCCGCGCATCGCGTCGCCCCGATCTCGCCGACATACTCCACCGTCGCCACGCCACCGGAGCCGTGCCTCCCACGTGGGCCGCCGCTTAGATCCACTCCAGATCCGCCACCTCCATTTGATCCCGCGTGCATCCCTCGTGTAGCACCGCCGCCCACAAACTCGCAACCGCCACCTAACCTGCGTGCGTCGTCGCCTAGATCCACACCTCTGCCGCCGATCCGCACTATATCCGCCGCCGCCATCTTCCCCAACTCCAACGGCTAACTCTTGTCACCGATCCCCACAAGCCACCACTCCTCTTCGCTCTCATCTCTTTCTTCTTCACCTCTCCCTACTCATCAAATTCACCATCCATCACCGCCAATGCTCGACAACTACTCCATTCCTTGACAACAGCCTCGTCGACGACGATCTGTGATGACAACCGGCATCTCCAACAGCTTGGCGGACTTCCTCGACGCCGACCCTGTGTTCTTCACCGACGACCGTTGATGTATGCCATCGCATCTGCTTCGACCAACGTCGACCTCCGCATTGGTCAGCTCCAGCTAAGCCCTAGCTTCTTCCCCATCCTCGGCCTCAATTCCGACGGTGACCTCAATCAACTCCTTCTTCGACCACAGGCGCAGCTCCCACATCCTTGTCAGCAAGCAACAATGGTGGTTTAATTCCCCCTCCTTTCACTCTAACTTTTTGAATTAAAATGCATATTCTAAATGAGTTGAATTGTTCTTGTAATGTTGATGAACTGAGACTCTGATGGATTAATTATTAGTTTTTGGTTGAATTGAAAGGCTTTGGTATTGGTACTTGTTGTTCTCTTTATGAAATTGATGAATTGAAATCCTGGGAATCAACTCTAAAATTGTTTATTTCTTCTCTCCTCCCTAAGACAGTACCATTGATGAACAAAGTGATGTAAGAGATGCAAACCAAATGTAAAAGGAAAAGAAAACTAAACTTAGTTTCAAATCTTCTCTGTGATGCTTGAGTGATGATCTACATTTTTTTAGTTGGATTACATGATCTTTAAACTATCTTCTGTTTAATTGTTCATTGTTGCAATTTGCATTGAAATGTAGTCTATCTTAAATCGAATTGCATTTCTGAATTGACTTGATCTCCTGCTGTGCTGAATCTATTTGCAAATATATTTGGATTATGATTTTTACAAAGTTGGTTGTTTGTGGTTGAGTTGTCGAGACGAGTTGGCTGGGCTATAGTGTTTACTTCGTACTTGTGTTTCATTGATACTTGCCGTGGATTGTGATCGATGATGGTTGTTTGCGCTGCCTCTCGCGCTACCACTACACTATTTCTTTCTATTGCTTGTATTATGAACGCCAATCCAAAATTAACACTAATCGCGTGTCGAGGAGACCACCCCTCTCTTTCTCTTTGTTTCTTCTGACATTTTCTCCCTCACTGTCTCGTCCGTTTTGGTTTTACTATCCACTGATTTAGTCTAGTTTTACACATTTCGCTTCTCTAGTCCTTGTGGAAAGAACGACTGAATACTTGCCCTCTACATCGTCCTCGTTCTCTTGCGAGACGGTCTAGGCCGATATCAATCCCTCCATGACAGCATCACAGACATCATCAAGGCAACAGTACAGATGTGCCAAACTTGCCACTCCTATGGCACACCGTACACCTTGTGCAATACTTGACGCAGTAGAAAACACCTCCAAGAGAATGCGATTCCCCATCTCCAGTGGAACACAATAAGTGCACAACCATGTGGCAATGAAGGCAGCACGATACACTTCTCTGCCATAGGGTCTTCAATATTGAAGCAACACATCACAAAGAAAAGCTGACCATCGCCCGTTCACTTCAAGAGTCTTAAACTTCAGCCGTTTGAGCAAAGGATCCTTCGAATCAGCATGGAGGTATGTTGGAATTTTGTCCGTCTTGCTAGGTGGAAAGTGCACATTTCTCCCCAAGAATGTGCCTACCCGCTCAGCAATAGACACTATTCCATAGCATGGCTTCGTCCTCTTCGAGCATAACTCAGCATACAAGGCATGAAGGATCTTTATTGTGCCTTGGATAGAAGATGGAGGAGGAATGTACTCTTCATAAGTACGCCTCGTAATTGGGATTCCCATGCCATCATACACAACAAAGAGAGGATACCCCATCTCTCCAATACCCATGACAAGTGTGTGTCCTTCTGTGTTTCAGAAAGTAAGGAATGCCATGAGTAGTGACTAATTGATAGGCACAGAGTGCAATGAGGCCAGCACTCCACGGTAGATGTCAGCTTTCAGCAACAAAGTTTTATCCTCTTCACTCTCCAACATCATGCAAGTCCACATTAGTAGCATTGTGCAACTAGGGACCTCCATGCAAAGTTGATGTTTTCGACCAGCCCACCACCTCTTTTTGGGCACACAAATGAACTCTTGAGCCAAAGTCGAAGGGGGACCATCAGTGCATCTTTGATCACAGGCTCAAATACACAGAAAAATGATTGCACCTGCAGTTCAACACGTGTTCCAAGACTACTCTACAAGCTGACACTGTGGTCAGCCTTGCTCGTGAGTTCCCGTGGCGGCGTAGGGACTCGATAAGAATGAAGTGAAGTTGTAAAATTGATGGCCAGTTGTTTTCTCCGATCAAGATTCATCATCTTTGCCACTTTAGTGATGCAGTCTTCCACCTCTTCGACTATAAACTCATCCTCGATGTTGATGGGCTTTTCACCATAGAAATCATACTCTTCTCGCCAAAACAGTTCGTCCTCGCTACTCAATTGAATGGTGGTAGTAGAATCTTCCAATAGCTTGTATGAGACGAGTGGTGCAACATTCTTGTTTATTTCCTGAAGAGCTTTACCCAACAATAAGGTCAAAAAAAAGGGGGGTATACACGAAAGAGACCTTTGTGGTAGAAATATTTAAGTTCTTACCTTTTCAGACAACTTTGAGCCTCCCTCCCTCTTCTAAATATTTGAAGATTCCCCTTGGTCTTCCTTGGTGCGTTTGCCTCCAAACTTTCCCATGTTGTCGTAAGATGGGATTGATCTTGCTGAAGTGACGAAGTTTGCGATTGGTAGAACTCCCTGCGAGTAGAGTTTGCTCCATGATGATCAAGGACGAAATCTTGATTGAGCAGTTTCTCCTCTTCCTTGCCCTTCCGCCTGTTGCTTGTTGAAAGATGGTGGAGCGTAACAAAAACTATCATGAGAATTTCTCATCCAGCATCAGACGCTATTAAAGAAAGAAAAAAGGAAAGAAAGTAATTTCGCTTTAGAAAAGATTCTGGTTATTTTAGAAAAAGAGACTCCTGTTCTTCTCGTTCTCTGACGACCACAACTTCTTCCACCACTTTTGGTCATCATCGAGCAACAATCTGGACTACTTTATTCACAGCAATGTCATCGAACATGACTACGGCCACTCCACCGCCAATTTTTGTCGTCATCGGGCTGAATCACTGACCACGACTTCTTCGACCACCTCATCGCCGACCATGACCACCATCGCACCATGCCATCACATATTCTCACCCCATCGCCATCAATAACAAAAGGACTCAAAGCATCTGTAAGTTAATTACCTCCAGATGTTGTCATCTTTGCTTTGATGTTTGAATCATTTGTAGGGGTTTATAATTTATAGCCTTCTACGGATTAAGTCCGAATATGATTCTGATAAGATTATGTCTGGAAATTCGAGTTGGTTTTGATTTTATTTGGAGTTTGATTCAATTCCAAATTCTGAGGACCTATCTTGTGTTTAGATTCTGATATCGATGCCTATTCGAATTTAAGGTTTCGTGTTGATTTAAATTGAGCCTTAAGCTTACACAACTAGAAATCAATTTCTGTTCGAATTGAAGATTGAGTCCTAAGCTTGTACAACTAGAAATTGATTCCTGTTCGAATTGAGAGTTTTGTGGTTGTACGACTAGAAATTGATTCCTATTCAATTTAAGGGTTTTGTGGTTGTACGACTAGAAATTGATTCCTATTTGAATTGAGAGTTTTGTGGTTGTATGACTAGAAATTGATTTCGTTCGAATTGAGAGTTTTGTAGTTTCATGGATGAAAATGGATTCCTGTTCGAATTGAAAGTTTTGTACTGATTTAAATTGAGTCCAGATATTGTACAATTTGTTCGGTTGGATGCTCTGTTCGAATTAAAGATTGAGTCCTAAACTTACAAGACTGAAAATTGATTCATGCTCGAATTGAATACGACTGGATATTGATTCCTGTTTGAATGGAAGATTTTTGTGTTGATTTAAATTGAAGCCAAATGTTGTCTTAGAGATATTGTGATGTTTAAATCAGAACTCTAGCAGTTGAATTTGTTTCGAACTGAATATTGGTTTGGATGTAATTTCAGAATGGATCCGAATTGATTATAAGTAGAGTCCAATTGCTTCACAATTTGTATTTGTTTGGATTCTAGGATTTTGTTGCTTGACACTAGCTTCAAGCGTCGCAACTCAGATGCAACAGTCGGTTTTGCCAAGTCAAGTTCAAGCTGCTTCACACGCAAACTTAACTCGGTAAGGGGCATTTTGTTCGACGAAATTTTGTAACAAAATTCGTCATGTAACATGAGAAGTCCCAGTTGATCAAAAGGTTAAAATAAAAATATATATGTGGATTTTTTGAGAAGATTGTTGAAAATAATTAAGACCTGGTCGAGCTTCACTGGTCAAGTCCCACTTAGCGACAAGATTTGGTCGTTGGCCGAGTTGGATCTAGGCGTATGAAAACTGAACCACCGTGACAACTAGAATATTAAAAATATTTAATTGTGTAAAAGAGGATTATCTTTATCTATATCTCTTCACCTATTTAAATAATCATGTTTATCCACTTCTCAAAATTCAAACTCTTCAAAATATCTCTAGTCATTAGATGGTTTGAACTATTCCAGAACCTCTATAAATACAGTGAGGTATCCATCTTTGAGAGGGGGATTGTCTCTTCTATATCGACCAGAGGGACCTCTTCTCTTCTCGACCAAGGAAAAAGCGGACCTTCTCTTCTTCCCCTCTGCAGAGCTATTCGTTCCACGAGCAAAGTTGAGCAAGTTCTTGATGGAGTTGGATTATAAACACGTGTTACCTGGTTTTCTCCACTTTCCTTTTCTTTTGGTTTCGCGACCTTGTCATCATCCTCTACCGATGGTAATGGTACTTCCTTTCTTTCACTTGCCGGTGAAGGTTCAATTGGTGGTGTTTGTTCCAGTAGTTTCGTTCCACTCCTTAAAATCAATCTGCTATAAAACCTTCGAACTACAAGCCACTTCTCTAATCTGTGATGCAGACAATTGATCAACAAGTCCTTTTACCATTCCCAAGAATCGTAAAGTGATTCACCTACCTGCTATGAAAAAGATACAATCTGGTTGCGAATATGAACAGTTTTAGCTAGTGGGAAAAACTTATCAAGAAAAACTCATGAGAGTTCGTCCCATGTAATGTGTCCCCATGTAGTGATTGACACAGAAGGAAGAGTGTATAGCCATGACCTCGTCTTCTCGCGCAGCGAGAACGAAAAGCCTCAAACGAAGTGCATCCTGTGTTACTCCATGAATCTTGAAAGTATCACAATGCTCAAGGAAACATATGTAAATGTAAAGATAGATCTTCAGTGGGAAGACCGCTGAATTGATTTTGTTGAACCAAAAGTGCAAGTTTAATTTCAAAGTTATTTGATTCATTAGGTGGTCTAATAATACTTGATTGCAACCCCATGCTGAGTGGGATTGCATAATCCTTGAGTCTCTTTTGCTCTCCATTGTTGGTTGTTCTTTGATCTCTTCAAAAATTTGTTGCAAATTTTCCTCCAATCTTATCTACCTTGCCTTGTATCAAAGTCGCCGTGCAGTTTTGGCAGATTTGTCCGAAGATTTGCATTACTTCCCTGAAAAGTTAGTGGTGCACAAAAACAAAGAAAAATAAAAATAAAAAGCTAAATTGAGAAGTGAAATTGACCTATATCAGTGAAAATTAATCTAAAAAGATGAATTATCATTGTTCCCTAGCAATGCCACCAAAAACTTGATCGCATGCGCGAGGTCGCACGGCGGATGTGAAGTAATAAACCACAAGTGAACGGTTGAACGTTGAACACTTGAGGGTCAAATTATACGAGAAACAAGCGTATTCGTCTTTTAAGTTAATGGATCACTGATTAAGTCCGAACGAATTGGGGATTTGTTTTTCTACAACTAAATATACTACTAAATTTATCAATCTAAAGTTTATAAAATAGTAAATTGCAAGTATGAAATTTAGGGCCTATAAAGCAATAAATTTCTAGTATGAAATCTAGGGTTTATAAAACAGGAAGGAAAATCTAGGGTTTCGAAAATTCCATAACCATCAGATGTAATTCTATAAAAGGTCTGAGAATTGCAAGTTAATTTCAATTATTTTTGAAGACAGATTAAGTTACCAGTACGATCGTTGGTACAAGGTACAACAGTCAGAGGATCGCTTCCACTATTATGTTTGGCGAGAGTCTCTCCTGTTCAAAATTTTGCGTGAAAACTCTAAGGACTCAAGAACTCCCCTAAATTCTTACTAAGGGTCAACTGTTATGTTTGTTACCGGTAACAACAATTTAGAGTTTAGCGGAAGAAAACATCAAGAAATAACAGCAAAACTTAAAATCAAGACTAAGAAAGAATAATACTTTCCAGATTAGGTTATCCCTAACATTAAAAGTGAATTACTCGCAAAAAGCTATAGAAATACCCGAAATAATAAGGAATAAATGAAAATTACTTGACTGTTTGAAAATTAAGTCTGCCGTCTTTACCAGCTTACAAACACAAGAAAAATAGAGAAGAAGATTCTACTAAAAATCAGTTGGAGAAGTAAAATGCTAAAACAAACCTTATTTAGGAATATAGTCCCAAGCTTTTTCAATCCTTTTGCTCGGAGCTTTGAACATCTTTGGAGACACTATTATCTTTTAAGACCTGGAGAAAGAAGAAATCAAGAAAACATGACGTCGGTGCCATAATTATTCATATATTTCATTCTACTTGGACACTAAAATCTAAGGAAAACATAAGCACCAAGGCTATAAATAGGATATAGCAGCATATAACGGCGGGGGATTTCTGTAGCGTATCACCATATAGTGTGATATGTCGGCCGATTAATATTGAAACCAACATGTTTATAAAATACAAATTTTCATATAATTTTACATATTTAAAAGTATTCACAGTTAAAAATGCCTATAACTCTATTATAATTATACACCCACCCTGAAAGAAATTATGATAAGTAAACATGTTACATCATGTCAAATAGGCAAATAACCATAGTAATTTTTCATATACGACATCACAAAAGGAAGCAAATTTTAAGATTATCACCACAAACAAACAAATAACATAAAAGCACACAACCTAAATAGATACCAACTACACATCAAATTTCTAAAGTAAAGAAAAGATCACTAAAGTTACACATCTTTTTTCAAAATCTCGTCCAACATCTAACTCAGAAGATGTTGGCGATAGTCTTGGAGTGGAGTCTCCGAAAGGAGCTCGACTTTGATTGCAATGGAGGCAATGGAGATTGGAGTGGAGGCTGATCTAGAGAGGCGTATTAGAGAAGAACAAGACCAGGACTAGAACTAGAGATACTTGGCGTCTTGTTAGAGTTAACAACTATTTCTTTTTAGTATTAGGCTTTGGTCTTTTGTGGGCTAAATACTTAACTTGATAAATGTCATCGTATAAAATACACCACCGGCAGGTTTCACGGAAAGACTTGAAACGGGAACGACGGTGCGAACTGACCGAGCGACGTTTATACAGTTTCGGGTCCCGGTGGGGGCCCTAGTCCTATCGGCACGCTCCAGATGCGAGTCCGTTGGGGAGGTACTCTCTCGGGGACAGAGGTCTCCGAGGGAGCCTATTGTTTGAGTGTGATAACATCAGTTGCAAATTGGTTACAAATGAGGTACAAGGGGGGTATATATCGGCCCCAAAACATGCAAAAAGTCTAAAGAGCCCTAGCTATGGCCATCAGATTGAGGGGTGTTAACACCATTTCACCGGTCAAAAGGCTTGGATGCTTGACAAGTGTCCTCGCTAGTTCCCGAGGCACTCTTGACGTCACCCTCCCGTGACCTCGCGTGCCCTCCCATGAGAGGCCTCCGTGACCTCTCCCGGAGAATGTCTAGGATTTTTCACGGACGACGTCTGGGACTTTTCCCGATAGACGTCCGGGATTTGTCACGGTCCTCTACGGGAGACCTCTGTGGCTTTTCCCGAGAGGCCTCCATGATATCTCACAGGAGGCATTCGTGGTTTTCCACAGGAGGCATCTGGGGCTCAGAGAGATGCCCGTGGTCTTCCACGACAGCTCTCCGTGGTTTTTCCCGGGAGGCCTCCGTGATATTCCACGGGAGGCGTCCGAGGTTTACTACGGTAGGTGTTCGGGGCTTGGAGAGATGCCTGTGGCCTTCAAGAGGCCCCCGCGGCTCTTCCTGGGAGGCGCCCGCGACTTTGCCCGGTATCCCTCCGGGATTTTCTATGGAAGGCCCCTGGACTTTGCCCGGTAGCCCTCCGGGGTTTTGCCCGGTAGCCTTCCGGGATTTTCTACGGAGGGCCTCTAGGACTTTTGCTCGGTAGCCCTCCAGGGTTTTCCATGGAAGGCCTCTGGGACATTGTTTTGCCCGGTAGCCTTCCGGTATTTTCCACGAAAGGCCTCCAGGACTTTGTCCGGTAGCCCTCCGGGATATCCCACAGGAGCCCTCCGGGACTTTTCCCGGGAAGCGTCTGAGATTTCCCCCCAACAACAGCCCCCGAGACCCCCGGAGGGTATGCGTAGAACTTGGCCGCAGGTGACGCTTCACCCTCTGGGACACACATTGGGCCACGTGCGATGCTTTGGCTCCCAGGCTATTTACCATTGCAAGCCCTCGATTCGCACGCGCGTCGTATGACGTCTCGATCCTTGTGCGGCCCTTTGATATCCGAGCGACGATTTGAATCGATGACCCAGATGGATCAAGGGACACGTGGCACCCATCCGAGGCCCCCTCCATCGCTTATAAATAGGGGGGAGGGGCCTCGGCCTAGACACTCATTTTTTTCTAACTCTAGAAACTCGCTCCCCCCGGAAGTGCACTTTTGCTCTCCCGGAAGCTTGATTTCCCGGTAGCACATTTCCCTAGAAGCTTCCATTACACCGCGATGGCACCGAAGGGTCGACCCAAAGCGTCTGAGCTGCCTCTGGAGGAGGTGACCTCGGACTTCCTCGGCACGACCGAGTTCTCTGTGCAGGACCTCGAAGGCCTACTAGAGCAGAAATACTTCACCATCGGGGAAATTCGGATCCCCGGGCTGGAGCAGTAGGCCCTGAGCCCCTGGGAGGGGGAGGTGGTGGCCTTTGAGGCATTCGTGGAGGCGGGCCTCCAGCTCCCAATGCATCCATTGCTCCGAGAGTTTCTCCGATAGTACCGCCTCTCCCTCAACCACGTCACTGTAGCTTCTAGGCCCCTAAAGGGTGTTTTGGTAATTAATGACAATTACAAATATCGAACTAACGATACCAGTTAAGTTGTGTCAAGAGAAAAAAAATCAAAAGACAGGATAATGAAAGTCAAAGAAAGAGCTAAATGATGAAGAAAGGAAATTGAGCAAAGAGACAAAGGTACGAAATAGGACTCTTTTCCTTTTTACCGGTCTAAGGTGATTAGAGAAGGATTTTGACCGGATTGTAGGATAGTTGCCGTACTATTTAGAGGAGAATGTGGTGTATCCTTAAATAGTTCATCTTTGTGCCACAAGTCATAAAAACAACTTGCATTGCATACTAGAAGGTTATATCTTTTGAAAATGCTTTTATCCACTCAAATCAGCAAAGTTTTGTCTCTGTCGGTCTGACCGTGTTAGCCAGTCTGACCGCAGAAACGGTCTGACTGAGGGTTGTTTCGGACTGACCGACAGTTGTGGTGAATTGTTTTTATTTCCTAAAATGGTCGGCCTGTCCGTGGTTAAACGTTGGGTCAGAATCCTGGAGCTTCATGATCATATTTTGTGAAACTTCGTGTGTTAGTCGGTCCGACCGTTAGTTGGTCCAGTCTGACCACTAAACCGGTCTGACCGAGATTTTGTACTGCGGTCTGACCGTCTAGCCGGTCTGATCGAGGTTTTCGGCCTGACTGTAAATTGTGTCCAGAAACGATGTTGCTTCTGGATGGGTTCACGGTCTGACTGCCGTTGGCTCCGGTCTGACCATGAGAGTGCCTGACACGGGTAGGTGAGCATTTATTGCGCCTGTTTAATGCCGTTGTAATTGCTGCGGTCTGACCGGTCTTATACTGCGGTCTGACCGCCAGGTGATGTTTTTCCTCCAACGGCTTGTAACGGCTGTATTTATTGAGGGGAGTATATATACTCCCTTGCATGGTCCTGTTTGATAGCTTTGGCATATGTGTGAACATTGACTTCATTCTTAATAGCTTAAACACGTTTCATACACTCTAGTGTTAAATTTCTTGAATTTGAGAGAGTGTGCAATTAAGATCTTCTAGTGCATTGCATTTAGTTCACTAAATCAATCTTGTGGCACTAGAACAGCATTAAGTGATCATCACCGGCTTGTTACTCTTGGAGTTTGCCGGCTCCTAGACGGCTAGGTGGAAGGTTTTGGAGAGCTCTTCTAGGGAGATTGTGAAGAAGCTTCAAAACGACTTGTGAAGAGGTTGAGCACGCCTTGCCGGAGCGGTAAAGTGCATCACTAGTGGAATCGAGGTTTGGATAACTCATCATACTAATCCGGCTTGAGATCTAGGTCACTTGTTGAGAGGAAGTCGACTAGACAGAGGAGCGGTTAGAGATTTGAGTTTGCCTCAACGTGGATTAGGGTGATCGGCAAATCACTGAGAGCACGGGTTATATCCTTGTGTCAAGTTGCTTGATATTCATCTTGTTTTTAGCTTTTGCTCTTAATTGTTGGTAATTTCTTGATTAGTTGTAGAATTGCTAAAATCGCCTATTCACCCCCCTCTAGTCGATATCCTAGATCTTTTTCAATTGGTATCAGAGCAAGGACTCCATATTTAGAGGATTTAACCATCCCGGAGTAGGATAAAGATGGCTAGTGAGGGTCGGATTAATATTGGCAAACGACCACTCTTTGATGGATCAAACTACACCTATTGAAAAACTAGAATGATGGTCTATCTTAAAGCCATGGGTGGAAAAATTTGGAAAGTGGTGGATGAAGGTTTCACAATTCTAGATGATGAAGACTTGACTAACCTAGATAGAGAAAATGCTCTAGCAAATGCCAAGCCATGAATGTTCTTTATAGTGCTCTAAATCTAGGTGAATTTAACAGAATTTGTAAACTTGAAACGGCTCATGATATTTGGAGAAACCTTATGGATATTCATGAAGGAACCTCAATGGTCAAGGATGCTAAATTATTCATCCATAAGGGACAATTTGAAAAATTTGCTATGTTACCCAATGAGGATGTCTCGGAGATGTTCAACGGATTAAATAATATAGTAAATGAGCTAAAAGGGCTTGGTATGGATGTCACAAATGTGGAGTTTTGTCATAAATTTCTTAGAGCCTTACCTTCAAAATATGACACTATTGTGACCTTACTTGTGCGATCTAATTTGAAGAGTGTGACTTCTTTGGAGGTCTTGAGTGAAATTCTCACTCATGACATATTTAAGAAATCACAAGAAGAGGTGCAAGATGAGGCTTCCGACTCCAAGAAGAAGAATATAGCACTCAAAGCTCAAGCCTCCAAGGGGGAAGATAATGAAGAAGAAAGCGATGAGAGAGACACCAATGAGGAAATGGCTCTCTTCGTTAGAAGGTTCAAGTGGTTCATGAAAACGAAATATCAAGGAAAATCTTTCAAGAAAGGACAATCGTCGAAAAAGAACCCATTTGAAGAAAGAAGATGTTTTGATTGCGGTGAAAAGGGCCATATCTCCGCACAATGCAAAAACAAGGAAGAAGAAAAATCGGTGAAGAAGAAGAAGTACGAAAAGGAAGGAGAAAGCAAGAAGAAGGTTTTCAAGAAATATTACAAGAAGAAGAAGGACGGACAAGCTTGTTTCATTGAATGGGATTCGGATGCTTCAAGTTCCGATTCCGAAGATGAAGATGAAGCATCTCCTAAAGGACTCGCCAGAGTGGCTATCAAGGAAGCTTCATCTCTATTCTCCACTCCTCATTGCCTCATGGCTAAAGGAGAATCTAAGGTATCATGTGACGAAGATGAATACTCTTATGATGACTTAGTTGAGATGATCACCGGTTTTGATGACTATATGAGCAAAGAAAAGGAGAAATCAAGGAATTGAAGAAGAGATACAAAACTCTTCAAAATTCCTGTGAGGAGCTAAAAACATCTCATGAGAGTCTCAAAGAAACTCATGAGATGCTTAGGGAAGCTCATGACTCATTAATTGCTCATAAAGCCAACAAAACGGGTAATAACATAGGCATTACTTGCAATATTTTAAATGACTTGCCTATGATATCTACTTCCAGCATGTCTACATCTTGTGAGGATTTAATTGAATTACCTTCTAGTCCAAAAGTTGATGATCATGTGCTTAGTCTTGAGAACAATGAACTTAGGGACAAAATTGAAAAACTAACAAATGATCTAGCTAGATGTTATGTATGGGAATCAAAATTAAGACATCTACTAGATAGTCAAAGGTTCTCATTAAGGAAAGAAGGACTAGGTTATATACCTAAAAGGGGCAATCATGCATTTCTTCCAACTAAAACCATATTTGTAAAAGAAAAAGGGTATTGCAACAAATGCAAAAGTTTAGGTCATATCGAGAGAAATTGTCATGCTAGCAAAAATAACTCATCTCTTATATTCAACTCTTGCTATGTTTTGAAGAAAATGAATAATGGTGATGTTAAAGCCAAATTTATTGGAACCCCTATAGTTGGTGCTAAAAAGAAAACCATTTGGGTTCCAAAATCCTTGGTAACTAACCTCCAAGGACCCAAAAAGATTTGGGTACCTAAAAGGACCTAATTTTGTTTTGTAGATAAACTACAAGGCCAGAGGACAACATTGGGTGCTCGATAGTGGATGCACTCAACATATGACCGGCAATCACAATATGTTCTCCTCTCTCAATAACGAAGGTGCGGAATATGACAAGATCACATTTGGAGATAATAGCAAAGGAAAGGTAAAAGGTTTAGGTAAAATTGTCATCTCAAACGACCTCTCCATCTCTAATGTGTTGCTTGTTGAATCTCTTAATTTTAATCTCTTATCCGTAGCTCAACTTTGTGATCTAGGATTTATATGTGCATTTTCTCCAAAAGATGTGATTATCACTAGTATAGTTGAAAATAAGTTGATCTTCAAAGGTTTTAGACATGGCAACCTCTATTTAGTTGATTTCAATTCAAATGATGCAAATCTTGGTACATGTTTGTTCTCTAAAACATCTAAAGGTTGGCTATAGCATAGAAGGCTTGGACATGTTGGAATGAAACAACTAAATAGATTAGTTAAACATGATTTAGTTGTTGGCTTAAAAGATGTAAAGTTTGAAAAAGATAAATTATGTAGTGCTTGCCAAGTCGGAAAACAAGTTGCAAATTCACATCCAACCAAAAGCACAATGTCAACTTCTGGTCCACTCGAGTTATTGCTTATGGATTTAATTGGTCCAACTACTTATGTTAGCATTGGTGGTAGTAGTTATTATCTTGTCATTGTAGATGATTTTTCTAGATTCACATGGATATTCTTTTTACATGAATAGTCAATTGTATTTAACACTTTCAAAAGTTTTGCACAAAGGACCGAAAATGAATTTGAATTCAAGATCAAGAAAGTGAGAAGTGACAATGGCTCTGAATTCAAGAATACCAAGGTTGAAAACTGGTGTGACGATAAGGGCATCAAACACGAGTTTTCGGCCAAGTATACACCGGAGCAAAATGGGGTAGTCGAACGAAAGAACCAGACATTGATAGATATGGCAAGATCCATGCTTTCGGCGTACAATGTTTCGGACACCTTTTGGGCCGAAGCGAGCAACACCTCTCGCCACGCATCGAATCGACTTTATTGTCATCGGCTATTAAAGAAAACTCCATACGAGCTTCTCATCGGAAGGAAACCAAACATTTCCTACTTCCGAGTGTTTGGATGTAAGTGCTACATTTTATGAAAAGGTACATGTTTATCTAAATTTCAAAGTAAATGTGATGTAGGATTTTTATTAGGATACTCATCAAATAGCAAAGCATATCGTGTGTACAACCAAAACTTCGGTTTGGTTGAAGAGACGCATGACGTAGAATTTGATGAGACTAACGGCTCTCAAGAAGAGCAAGACAACTTGGATGATGTAGGCAATGAAGGTTTAAGGGTGGCGATGAAGAACATGTCCATTGGGGATATCAAGCCGAAAGAAGAAAGTGATCAAGATGAAGATCCATCCACTCAATCTATCTCCTCCTCTTCAACACCTCAACATGAAAATCAAGTAGTTGAAGTGGTTAATGTGAAAGATTCGCCTCAACAACAACTGGAAGCAACATCTATCTCTACTTCACAAGACCCGGTTGATCATCCAAGAATTCATCACTCAATTACCAAGGATCACCCCGTCGATCAAATTGTTGGTGACTTGTGTAAGGGTGTTCAAACTCGCTCTCGTCTTGCTTCATTTTGCGAAAATTTCTCTTTTGTTTCCTCTTTTGAGCCCACACATGTAGATGAAGCTCTAAAAGATCCAGATTGGGTGAATGCTATGCACGAGGAATTAAACAACTTCACCCGCAACAATGTTTGGGAATTGGTCGAAGAACCAAATCCGGATGAACACAATGTCATCGGAACCAAATGGATTTTTAAAAACAAACAAGATGAAAACGGAGTGGTAGTACGGAACAAAGCAAGATTGGTCGCTCAAGGATATACTCAAATCGAAGGTTTGGACTTCGGTGAAACCTTTGGTCCCGTAGCTAGACTTGAAGCTATTAGAATTTTGCTTGCTTTTGCTTCATCTCATAATATTAGACTTTATCAAATGGATGTCAAAAGTGCATTTTTAAATGGTAAAATTAATGAATTAGTATTTGTCAAACAACCGCCTGGTTTTGAAGATCCTACAGAACCAAACCATGTTTATAAACTCTCCAAGGCGCTTTATGGTCTTAAACAAGCACCTCGTGCTTAGTATGAAAGACTTAGAGATTTCTTAATTTCAAAAGGCTTTAAACTTGGGAAAGTTGATACTACTTAATTTACTAAGAAAATTGGAAATGATTTCTTTGTATGTCATATTTATGTTGATGACATCATATTTGGATCACTAACCAAGAATTTTGCGAGGAATTTGGTAACATGATGTCCAGGGAATTTGAGATGTCCTTGATAGGTGAACTAAGTTTCTTCCTCGGACTACAAGTTAAACAACTCAAGGAAGGAACCTTCATCAGTCAAAGCAAATATGTGAAGGACTTGCTCAAGAAATTCGGATTTGAAGAAGCGAAGCCAATCAAGACGCCAATGGCCACAAACGGACATCTTGATTCTGACGAAGGAGGTAAACCGGTAGACTCAAAGCTCTATAGATCTATGATTGGTAGTCTACTGTATCTTACTGCTTCTAGGCCCGATATCATGTTTAGCGTATGTATGTGTGCAAGATTTCAAGCCTCTCCTAAAGAAAGTCATTTAATGGCCGTTAAGCGCATTTTGAGGTATCTAAAATATTCATCTAGTATAGGGTTGTGGTATCCAAAAGGTGCTAAAGTTGAATTAATTGGATATTCTGATTTCGACTATTCGGGTTGTAAAGTGGATAGAAAAAGCACATCAGGCAGTTGTCAACTATTAGGAAGATCTTTAGTCTCTTGGTCCTCCAAGAAACAAAACTCAGTAGCTCTATCAACCGCCGAAGCGGAATATGTTTCCGTGGGTAGTTGTTGTGCACAATTACTTTGGATGAGGCAAACCTTGTTGGATTATGGAATCAAATTTGAAAATGTGCCTCTTTTGTGTGATAATGAGAGTGCGGTGAAAATAGCCACAAATCCAATCCAACACTCTCGGACCAAGCATATAGATATCCGACATCACTTTCTTAGAGATCATGTTAGTAAAGGTGATGTGTTGGTGGATAATGTAAGGACTAAAGATCAATTAGCGGATATATTCACTAAGCCCTTAGATGAAAACCGTTTTTGTAAACTTCGAAATGAGCTTATCATCATTGATATTTCAAATGTGGCTTGAAACGTTGAACTCATATTGGTTGTGCTAAAATTGTCACTAGATTGCTTGAACTTCTCATTTTAGGGCCTTTTAGGTTCTTTTATCGGCAATTTAGTGAAATTAGCTAAATACATGTTGATTTGCAATCTGGATACCCCTTGGAAATATTTTCTATATTATACTTATACTTATCTTATATCTGTCATACCCTATACTAGAATCTCAATTGACCATCGATCAAATAAATTTCTCAATTTTCAGCCCTTCCAGCGGTCTGATCGAAATACATTCGCGGTCTGACCGAATTTATCTCCAGCGAGTGCTTCAAAATCCCATCTTCCAGCGGTCTGACCAACCTCTTGCCTACGGTCTGACCGCAAATACTCGACCAGAGAACTTAATCCCGAGTCTCTACCACTTTCGCTCTCTCACCTCACTGCTGTCTCTCTCACGTGCGCCCTAAATTTTTTTTTGGAGCTTTCTTCTCCGGTCAAACCAAAGCAAAGCACAGACAAACTGAAGGTCAAGAACTCCTCCAAATCATGTCTTCTAGGTATCCTTCTCGGATTCTTCTATTTTTTTTTCTCAAAAGTTTCCTTTTTTTTTTGGGATTCCGGGCAAATTTGGTGAATCTAGTGTAAAGCTGTTCATAACCTCAAATTGATACCTTTTCTTGATGCTCTTAATGCTTGCCCTTGATTATCAATTCACATTGCACCCTAGATTCAACCAAATCCTAGAAATTTCCTCAAACCCTAACTTTGCGGCTGCGCCGGTCTGACCAACCCCAGTTCCAGTCTGACCGCCAGCAACAGCAGAGCTAGGGCTTGCTGATTCTCTTGATTCAATTCATGCCTTCAATTCTCTTGGTATCTTATCTGTTGTATATCTTGCCCATCTTCTAGTGGCCGAGGCTTTCAAGGGAATGGCTTCGTCTGGACTCATAAGAAGAAATTGGCGAAGCGGCCCAAAAGGGCTCAGACGTCATGTAGTAGCGACACTCAAGATGTAGATTGGGTACCCTCGCCCGGAGATTCAGAAACAGAACAATCTTCTCACTTTGGCGGCTCCGAACACGTGGCTATGGACATTGAGAGTGAGGACGATGAGATAAACGTCCATGCATACCAGGGACACAAGAAGAACTGGACGTCAAATGACTACACAGAGGCTAGGACAACCTACGCCTATGACCATGAGAATGACGCCACTACTCCTCATTTCCACACGATGATCCAGCAGGATGCGTTCTACGGACATCTGGTTAACAAGAATATTTTTGAGCACAAGTGGATTGAGTGGGCTTACATCGTGAACCAGTCCATCATGGCTCCTCTAGTTCAGATTTTCAAAGAGATTGGGCTATATGACTTTGTGGAGCATAAGTGCCCATGGAACGCCACTGCCATCCGTCAGTTCTATGCTACCATCGAGATTGTTTGGGCGGAACAGAGGATAGTTTGGATGACAGGCACTAGGAAATATGAGGCTACTTTCGAGGAACTTGCAGTGGCTAATAAGATCAATTATGAAGAAATCAAAGAAGGCATCAATATGGAAGACGAAGACTATCTACACGAGGATGACTCGCTCCAGTTCTATGAACAACCGGGAAGTGCCCAGAGGATCATACCTGGCACGGTTACAAGACTGAAGGTCTTCCCAGCTGTGGTCAACAAGATTGTAAGAGCCACGATCCATCCAAAGAGTGGAAATCAAGAAGCTGTTAGAGATTATTACTGGAATTTCATAGACGACATCCTCAAGCGACATCGGATTAACGTTGTCACATTCATCTTGAATACGATTGAGGATGCCTCAGTAACCACTGTTCCAAATCTGTATTTTGCTCCATATATTATGACTTTGCTGCTCCAGAAGACAAAGTTTCCTCGCGGATCTTGCGATATCAGGCATCTCGACTATAAGCCGTTCAGTGTCAATCCGCGCATCCTGGCTCGAGGCCATGGAGCACAGCAGCATCAGCAGCAGCAACAGCAGGCTTAGGACATGCCTCCTCCACCACAGCCACAGGCTCAGCAGCCAGCGCAGCAGAGCCAAGTCCCCGCCTGGTTTGCTCACTTCCAGCAACGGTTCCATCAACCGATGATGGACGAGGTTGCTACACTTCTCCAGGGGCTTGAGCTGACATGATCTGACCTGGCAGCTCTCAAGGATCAATTCCAGACTTTTTCTTCGCGCCAAGATCAGTTCGAGCAGCGCTTCGACGCCTTCTCCGCTCATTTCTACTCTCGATTCCCTCAGACTCCTCCCTTCAACCCTCTATCTCAAGACGATGATGCTCCCACCGATCCTTAACTTTTCTGGAAATTGATGCCAAAGGGGGAGAAGAACTTTAGATGAGAAGAACTTTAGATGAGTGATTTTGTTGTATGATTGAATGACTTTTGCAGGGTGTATTTTTTTTCACTGTCTCCAAGGTGATGCCCTCCCAGCTTTTGTGATGTTTTGAATGTTTTGTGACTTTGATACTTCTATTGTTTTAATTACGATCTGACAATCAGATAACTGCTGACTGAAATGTTATATGATGTGCTTTATGCTATTTTACATGACTAAGCTCTGATAATTTGCGATGTTTAACTCTGGTAATGTTTGTTGAATGAATTGACAATGTTTTAATAACTATGCAATGTGTGGTATGCTCTTATGTACATGCTTGATCTCCACCAAAAGGCCAAAATTCTCATATACATCTATTTAGGGGGAGTTTTTTTCCTCTACTATGCTCATTGAAAATCCTTTTAATGCTCAAAATTCAATAATCTACTCTTAATGTTGTCATCAATTACCCAAAAGGGGGAGATTGTAGCTTCTAGTCCCCTAAAGGGTGTTTTGGTAATTAATGAGAATTACAAATGTTGAACTAACGATACCTATTAAGTTGTGCCAAGAGAAAAAAATCAAAAGACAGGATAATGAAAGTTAAAGAAAGAGCTAAATGATGAAGAAGGAAATTTAGCAAAGAGGCAAAGGTACGGAATAGGACTCTTTTCCTTTTTACCGGTCTAAGGTGATTAGAGAAGGATTTTGACCGGATTATAGGATAGTTGCCGTACTATTAAGAGGAGCATGTGGTGTATCATTAAATAGTTCATCTTTGTGCCTCAAGTCATAAAAACAACTTGCATTGCATACTAGAAGGTTATATCTTTTGAAAATGCTTTTATCCACTCAAATCAGCAAAGTTCAGTCTCTGTCGGTCTAACCGTGTTAGCCGGTCTGATCGCAGAAACGGTCTAACCGAGGGTTGTTTCGGACTGACCAATAGTTGTGGTGAATTGTTTTTATTTCCTAAAATGGTCGGTCTGTCCGTGGTTAAACGTTGGGTCAGACTCCTGGAGCTTCATGATCATATTTTGTGAAACTTAGTGCGTTAGTCGGTCTGACCGTCAGTTGGTCCGGTCTGACCGAGATTTTGTACTGCGGTCTGACCGAGGTTTTCCGCCTGACCGTAAATTGTGTCCAGAAACGATGTTGCTTCTGGATGGGTTCACGGTCTGACCACCATTGGCTCCGATCTGACCGTGAGAGTGCCTGACACGGGTAGGTGAGCATTTATTGCACCTGTTTAATGCCGTTGTAATTGCAGCGGTCTGACTGGGCTTATACCTGCGTTCTGACCGCCAGGTGATCTTTTTCCTCCAACGGATTGTAATGGCTATATTTATTGAGGGGAGTATGTATACTCCCTTGCATGGTCTTGTTTGATAGCTTTGGCATATGTGTGAACATTGACTTCATTCTTAACAGCTTAAACACGTTTCATACACTCTAGTGTTAAATTTCTTGAATTTGAGAGAGTGTGCAATTAAGATCTTCTAGTGCATTGCATTTAGTTCACTAAATCAATCTTGTGGCACTAGAACAGCATTAAGTGATCATCACCGGCTTGTTACTCTTGGAGTTTGCTGGCTCCTAGACGGCTAGGTGGAAGATTTTGGAGAGCTCTTCAAGGGAGATTGTGAAGAAGCCTCAAAAAGACTTGTGAAGAGGTTGAGCACGCCTTGCTAGAGTGGTAAACTGCATCAATAGTGGAATCGAGGTTTAGATAACTCATCATACTAATCCAGCTCGAGATCTAGGTCACTTCTTGAGAGGAAGTCGACTAGATAGAGGAGCGGTTAGAGATTTTGTCGTGGTATTGCGAATACCCCGGCAGGTTTTGAGAATGATCCTAGTGAAGATTACGCGGCGTGGGTTGACCGGATGACCGGTCCTCCCCGGCCGGACAAGCACAGGAAATGACACAGGGATTTATACAGGTTCGGGTCCCGGTGGGGGCCCTAGTCCTGTCGACGCGCTCCCGACCGGAATCGGCTGGGGAGGCCCTCTCCGGGGGAGAGGCTTCCGGAGCACGTCTGTGAGTGTAGCTATTCCAATAAAAGAGAAAACGATCCTTTACAACAGAGTGGTACAAGGGCTATTTATAGCCCCAAAAAGAAGCAAAAAACCTAAACTACCCCGGAAGCCACCGTCGGATTGAAGGTTAGGACCGTCCTTCTTCCGGTCAAACGCCTTGGATGCTTGACAAGTGGTCGCTAGTTCCCGAGGCGCTCCTCGCCTGACCTGCACATGACAAACAATTCGGGACTTTACCTTTAGGAGGACGATGAGGCCTGGGACGGCGCCGGAGGCCAAGTCCCGGGGGCCAAAAGGCAGCGCCGGAGGAGGCCCCGGAGGCCAAGTCCCCGGGCAAACGGCGGCGCCCGGGACGGTGTCGGAGGCCGGGTCCCGGGGGCCAAATGGCGGCGCCCGGGGAGGGGCCGGAGGCCACATTCCCCAGCCAATGGAGGCGCCCGGGACGGCGCCGGAGGCCGGGTCCCAGGGGCCAAATGGCGGCGCCAGGGGAGGGGCCAGAGGCCACATCCCCGGGCCAATGGCGGCGCCCGGGACGGTGCCGGAGGCCGGGTCCCGTGGGCCAAATGGCGGCCCCCGGGGAGGCGCCGGAGGCCAAGTCCCCGGGCCAATGGCGGCGCCCGGGACGGCGCCGGAGGCCGGGCCCCGGGGGCCAAATGGCGGCACCCGGGGAGGCCCCGGAGGCCAAGTCCCCGGGCAAACGGCGGCGCCCGGGACGGCGCCGGAGGCCACATCCCCCGGCCAATGGCGGCGCCCGGGACGGCGCCGGAGGCCGGGTCCCGGTGGCGAAATGGCGGCGCCCGATGAGGGGCCGAAGGCCGCATCCTCGGGCCAATGGCGGCGCCCAGGACTGCGCCGGAGGCCTGGTCCCGGGGGCCAAATGGCAGCGCCCGGGGAGGCCCCGCAGGCCAAGTCCCCGGGCCAATGGCGGCGCCCGGGACGGCGCCGGAGGCCGGGTGCCGGGGGCCAAATGGCGGCGCCCGGGGAGGCCCCAGAGGCCAAGTCCCTGGGCAAACGGCGGCGCCCGGGACGGCGCCGGAGGCCGGGTCCCGGGGGCCAAATGGCGGTGCTCGGGGAGGCGCCAGAGGCCACATCCCCGGGCCAATGGCGGCGCCCGGGATGGCGCCGGAGGCCGGATCCCGGGGGCCAAATGGCGGCGCCCGGCGAGGCACCGGAGGCCAAATCCCCGGTCAATCGTGACGCAACTTACCTGGACTTAGTCCCGCGGAGATTTCCCCCGACAGCAGCCCCCCCATGCACGCCGGGGACGATGCTCGAGTCCCCGGTGGGTATGGTACACGTCACCGGGAAGATCTACGGGCCAAGTCACCGGAGCCGCGGCGCTTCGGTTTCCGTGCCCCGCGCTTAAGGCCGCGCCGTTTCGCCATAAATACGCGCGCGGTTCGAACCGGCGCCTCGATTCAAGCGCCCGTCCCTTCATTTCCCGCGCACGGTTTGAACTTCTACGGTCCAGATTGCTCCGCGGTGCCACGTGGCACGCATCTAGACCACGTCCCGCCCCTATAAATAGGGCCTTGGGGGGCCCAGAAGCTCATTCCAAATTTTCAGCCTTAGCGATTTTTGCTCTCCCGGTAGCCCTCTCCGGTAGATCTTTCCGGTAGCGGACGTCCGGGAGTTTTAGTAGTAGCCTCATGAAAGGTTAGCCACCGAACGAAAAAGAAGACTAACCTCATGGCACCCAAGGGTCGAGCAAAGACCACGGAAGTGCCCCCGAAGGAAATCCCTCCGGATTTCCTCTGGGCGTCGGAGTTCACGGCCGAGGACGCCGAGTCCTTGGTCGAACGCTGCGTCGTAGCGGACGGGGACATCCGAGTCCCCGTGAAGAAAGACGGAGCCCCCCGCCCCAGGCCCGGAGAAGTCGTGGCCTTCGAGGCCTTCCTGGAAGCGGGGCTCCGGCTCCCGGTGCATCCCATGCTCTGGGAGTTTTTGAAGGAGTACGGGGTGGCACTCAACCACCTCACCCCGAATGCGCTCGTCCGGATGGGCCTCTTCATCTGGCTCTACGAGACAGCGACCGGGCGGGAGCCCACCCTTCGCGCCTTCCGGTACTTCTACGAACCGGCGGCGCGGACATCCCACCTGGTGAAGGGGGGCCCCAAGTCCCCCTTCGGTTCGGTGATGGTCCAAATGTTGCCATCCCGGGTGATCGACTACCAGGCGGCGGCCTCCCGGGACCACTGGGGCGACTGGGTCCGGAGGTGGTTTTACCTCCGGGTCTGGGACGAGGCAGTGGTGTACGCCCCGGAGCCCCCCACCTACAGCCGGTCGTCCGCACCGAAGCCTCCGGTGTGGACAGACGAGGGGTTCGAGCTCCTCGGCAAGGTGATCCTCTCCAAGAAGACCCACTCAATGCGGGATGCGGCCGAGGAGATGGCTCTCCTCCGGATCTCCCCCTTCTCGCGCGGGAAGAGGGGAGTCGGCATGGGCCCGGAACAGCGGCCCTCGGTTAAGCCGGTGACGCGACGTAAGCTCCGGGAACCTGCTGCATTGTTTTTACGAATTTTTGAAAATTTAACTAACTCTTTACCTCTTGCAGTCCGGCTATACCCGGCGGCGCGGGAGAAGGCGGAGAACCTCCTGGGGAGGTACTTCGCCGACGAGCACGAGCGCGTCGTGCGCACCGTGGGGGAGGGCTCTCCCCGGAACTTGGTAGCGGCAGCCTACGGGCTAAAGCTGCCAGAGAGGAAGCCTCTCCCCACCCCCGGGTCGCACAAACGGGGGAAGGAGGCGGCCGGGGGCTCAGAACCCAAGAAGGCCCGGGTCCAAAAGACCCCCGGCCCATCGACGACGCCGGCGGCGACACCGGTGAAGCCCCGGGACGGGACCTCCGGGACCGAGCGTGCCCGGGCACCGGCCCGGAAGGGAGCAGCAACTCCTCCCCCGAAGAGCCCTGTCGAGGCCCGGGGGAAGGAGGCGGTCGCGGGCGGGGCGGCGTCCGACTCGGCGAATTACGCCCCGTCGCCGCTCTTGGTGGAGCCCCTCCTGCCCCTTCCGGCTTCTTTGGAGCCGGAGAGGCTGGACGTGAGGTTCGCGGAGGCCTCGCCTCCGCGGGTTTGGCCGATGGACGAGGGGGGGAGCCCCTCGGTCTATGAGGTTCCTCCGGAGGAGGAGGCCCCGAGGACCTTTCGGCCCGGGGCGGGGAAGGGTCTGATGATCCCCCCCCGGGCGGGGACCCCCGCCTGAAGCTCCTCGGCCACGTCTTCGGAGGAGACCTCGGCCACGAAGACGCCGGTGACGCCGGCCGCGTTACCGGACTTGCAGGTCCGGGGACCCCCCACCGGCAGCGATGCCGGCGCCGGGCGAGAGGCCCCCCTGCTTCCTGCGGGGGAAGTCGCCCGCTACACGGAGGGCCTGCACACCCGGAGGGTGCAGGCCCTCGTCGAGGAGGGAACGCTCCATGAGCATTTCAAGGGGCTTCAGTCCCTCGGGGCCCAGGTAACCCGAGTCGATGACGTCTTCATTCAACTCCTGCACTTTGAGATTTTTCTAACTCTATATATTTTGTAGGTGGCAGCTGTTACCTGTGGCCTTGAGCAGCGGGTCGCCCGCCTGCTGAAGGAAGTGGAGGGCCGGGCCGCGGCCTCCGTGGGGCAGCGCGAGGAGGCCCTCCGGGAGCACGATGAGGCCCTCGCCGAATTGACCCGGGTCCGGGCCCAGGTCCATATCTCCGAGGCTGTCAACGGCCGCCTCCGGGAGGAGGCCAAGGCGAGGGAGGAGGCGCTCTGGGAGCTCGAGGGCTCGAGCGTCCGGGCGGTAGCGGACGCGGGCCGCTCTGTCCGGTCGGCCCTCGAGAGCCTTGGCGTAAGCCTAGGCTCCGGGAGCAGGGAGGTGCCGCCGGCGACCCTCACGGAGGCTGTGCGTTTTCTCAACACACAGGTCTCCGCCATCCCGGAGGCTGCCGACGTTCGGGCGCGGGGCCGGGCGGTCCCCGTTGTCGCGGCTGCTGCGGGGCTCGTCGAGTTCCGGGGGGTCGGCGCCCGGGCGATCGGGGGCCGCATCCCCCGAAGCTTCCCGGACTCCTTCGAGCCATCGTGCCGGGAGATCGAGCAGCTCGCCGGAGGATTCTACGATCGGCTCATCCGGGTGAGGTTCCCGGCTCCGGCGCCTCCGGCGGGGGACGTCCCAACCCCGGCCTTGGAAGAAGGCCCCCGGGGGGAGGACGCCAACAAACATGTATGAGCCTCGCCCCGGGCCTTAGCTAGGGCTCTTTTTTGTTTTGTTAGGACTTTTGATTCCGGTAGCTTCTTAGAAGAAGCCCCGGACACTTGTACAGAAACATTTTGAATGCAATGAAGTTAGAATTTTTTCTAAGTCTTTGAATTGAATATTGTTACCAGGGTTCCCGGGAGGTTACTCCCGAGCGAAGGTCCGGGAGGGGCTCCCGGGGGACGCCCAAGCGGCTTTGATCTTGCTAAGCCTTGTCTCCGGGAATCGCGGCGGGGATAGTGTCCGGGAGCTGATCCGGGTGAGGTGGCGTCCGGAGTGGCACTTGGACAACTTTGATAATCATCGTGCCGAATTGTCCCCTCCGCGACCGGGGTTCCGGATGATACCTCCCCTCCGGATACTTCCACCGGCGGGGTACGAGTTCTGGCCTGAAGATGTGCTCCGGGACGCTCGGCACCGCATACGGGCATTGTATCGGGACTTGACCCGGGAGCTAGCGGAGAGCCTTCGAAAGTATTAGGCGTAGGAGCCTTTAGGGCGTAGAGAGTCCCCCGGGTTAGAACCCAGGTTGTACCGTTTCCGAAGCCCACCGGAGGGGGAAGATGTCCTCCGGGTTTGATAATCAATAAAGCTGTGTTGTTGCTTCTTCTTTCATTGTCTCTTTATTTTCTTCTTCTTGGATGGTCCGGCCGACTCATCTTAACAAGGATGAGCTAGGTTTGCTCGTGGGCGGTGCGGTCGACACCCGGGGGTTCCTTATCCCCCCCGCCCACAGCAGGCCGGAGAATAGCTCCGCGCGCTGTGGGGGTAACAAGGCCCCCGGGATGGAAGTCACCTGTAGCATAGGAAATTTTCTAAGTTAGAAAATTTTAAAACGAGGTTTTCAAGGAGAAGCCCTTCCGGGAGACAATCGTCCGGTCGCCGTGAGAACGGGGAGCTGGGAATAAGGCCTCATGTGGAAGAAACGTCCAAGAAAATCCGATGAGATTTCCGGAGGCGAGCTCCCTAGGAGACAATCGTCCGGTCGCCGTGAGAACGGGGAGCCGGGAATAGGGTCTTCGGGGAAGAAAATGCCCGAGAAATCCGTGACTTCTCCGAGAGACAATCGTCCGGTCACCGTGAGAACGGGGAGCCGGGAATAGGGTCTCCGAGAGGCATTCATCCGATCGCCGTGAGAACGGGGAGCCGGGGATAAGGTCGCTGGGGACCAGTCGTCCGGTCACCGTGAAAACGGGGAGCCGGGAATAACGTCGACTCCCGAAGGAGGAAGATAGATCCAATCAGGCCGCAAGGGGCCGATCATCCGGTCGCCGTGAAAACGGGGAGCCGGGAGTAACGTCGACTCCCGTAGGAGGAAGATAGATCCATGAAGGCCATTAGACGTCCCACTGGGGAGAGCGTCTACTCCCGGAGGAAGAAATGCCCGAGGACGGGTCTTGAGTGTTTGGGCAGGGGACTAGTCTCCCAAAGTGACTCGTTACCGCGGCCACAGTGACCGGGTTGCCGCTTACACCCTCAGTCCACGAGGGCTGATCGTAAGCCGCCCTACGGGAGTGGGATTCCCGTTGTAGGGACTTGTTGGGCCTGGCCCACTTCCTCGCGGGGAGGGCATCCTCACGAGGAGGGCATCCTCACGGGGAGGGCATCCTCGCGGGGAGGGCATCGTCGCTAGGGGCGGTAATGAGAGAGACCTGCAATGAGACAGTTTGAAAAGCAAGACCTATGTATTGCTAATAAAATGAAGTACAGGGCCTCCCCCTGCGAAGTCGCGAAAGGGGAGGAAAATACAGTGTCCCTCCTCCCCCTCCGGCGTGAACGCTCCGGGGGAGGGGACAGGCCCGTAAGGCTAAACATAGAACTTACGAAGTAAACGTAAGTTCCACGTGTGCTTCAGCTCCTGCTCTTGAAGGTTGGAGAGCTTGTAGGCCCCCGAGCCCAGGACCGCGGAGATCCTGTAGGGGCCCTCCCACTTGGGGGAGAGCTTACCCTGGGCCTGGGGGTCCGTCACGCGCTTGAGGACAAGGTCCCCAAGGCGGAAAACCCTCTCGCGCACGCGCTGATTGTACGCGCGCGCCATCTCCTGCTCGTAGATGGCATGGCGGAGGAGCGCTCGGTCGCGTCCCTCCTCCACGAGGTCGATCTCCAGGCGCTGATTGGCCTTGTTGGCCTGGTACGCTGCGGGCGTGGCTCCATCCAGGAGCTCGACCCGCAGTGACCGGACGCCGATCTCCGGGGGGAGGACTGCCTCCACCCCGTAGACCAGAGAGAAGAGAGTATGCCCCGTCGCCCGGGACGGGGTCGTGCGCATGGAGCAGAGGATGCTAGGGAGCTCCTCCGCCCATGCACCCCGCTCAGAAGCGGTTTGCTCGAGTCTCTGGCGCAACCCCTGTAGGATCACGCCGTTGACCCTCTCAACAGCCCCATTGCTCCGGGGATGGGCCACTGAGGCGAAGTGGATGACGAGCCCCAGGCCTTCGCAGAATTCCCGGAAATAAGCCGAGTCGAATTGGGTCCCGTTGTCCACGGTGATTTCCCGGGGGACGCCAAAACGACATACGACGTTTTTCCAGAAAAACCGCTGAACGGCCCGGGACGTGATGCTGGCCAAAGGCTCCGTCTCAACCCACTTTGTAAAATAGTCGACTGCGACTACCGCATACTTGTATCCCCCGGGAGCTGGGGGGAAGGGCCCTAAGAGGTCCATTCCCCAGCGCACAAAGGGCCAAGTGATGGGGATCGTCTGCAGCGCTATAGGGGGAGGTTCGAGCCCTTGGCCATCTTCTGGCATGCCTCGCACGCGGAGACAAGGTCTCGTGCGTCGCGCATGACCGTGGGCCAGTAGAAGCCCTGCCGGAGGGCCTTGGCCGCGATGGCACGCAGGGCTAGGTGAGAACCACAGCTCCCCGCGTGGACGTCTTCGAGAAGTTGGAGTCCCTCCGGCCGGGGGAGGCAGCGCAGGAGGGCGGAAGCCCCCCGCTTGTGGAGCCTCCCCTCCAGCAGGAGATATGCCCGGGCCTTAGCCCGGAGGCGTTTAGCCTCGGTCTCACTAGGAGGGACCCTGAGGCGGGAGTCCATTCTGCGACGAAGTCAGCGAGGACCTGCGACTTGATGGCGGAGCGGCCGGTAAGGGATAGGGAGAAGGGGGCGAGCTCGGCCCCCCACTTCCCGATCCGGCCGGTGGCTTCCTTGTTCCGCAGTACCTCCCCGAGGGGGAGGGACGACGGGACGGTGATGGGGTGGCCCAAGAAGTAATGCCGAAGCTTCCGGGACGCCATGAGGAGGGCGTAGCAGATTTTCTCCATCTCCGTGTACCGAGTTTTGGCCCCTTGGAGGGCCTCACTCACGTAGTACACCGGACGCTGCTGCCCCCCTTGCTCCTTCACCAAGACCGCGCTGACGGCGACGCGGCGAGGTAGAGGAGCAAGGGCTCTTCCGGAGACGGACTCACGAGCATTGGGGGGCTCGTTAGGTACTTCTTGAGGTCGTCAAATGCCTCTTGGTCCTCGGGGGTCCAGCGGAACCCCTCGAGCCCCCGTAGGATCTTGAAAAACTGGAGGCCCCGCTCCCCCGACCGGGAGACAAAGCGGCTGAGTGCGCCTAGGCGGCCGGAGAGCCGCTGGACATCCTTGACGAAGCACGGCGGGGGCATATCTAGGAACGCCAGGATCTTCTCGGGATTTGCCTCAATGCCCCGTTGGGACACGAGGAAACCTAGGAGCTTCCCCCCGCGCACCCCGAAGGCGCACTTCTCCGGGTTGAGTTTGAGCCCGAACGCGCGGAGGTTGCGGAAGGTTTCAGCCAGGTCGTCGACGTGAGAGGCTGCGCAGGGACTCTTGACGACCGCGTCGTCTACGTAGACTTCGACATTGCGGCCGACTTGGTTTCTGAAAACCAGAGTCATGAGGCGCTGGAAGGTTGCCCCCGCGTTCTTGAGCCCGAAGGGCATATGGACGTAGCAGAAGGTTCCGAGGGGAGTAATAAAACTCGTCTTTTTCTCGTCCCCTTCCGCTATCCGGACTTGATGGTAGCCCGAGTAGGCGTCTAGGAAGCTCATGAGCTCGCACCCCGCAGTGGAGTCGACGAGCTGATCAATCCGCGGGAGCGGGAAGTTGTCTTTGGGGCAGGCGCGGTTAAGGTCGGTGAAGTCCACGCACATCCGCCACCTGCCGGTTGATTTCTTGACGAGGACGGGGTTCGCGAGCCACTCGGGGTGCGGGACCTCCCGAATGAACCCCGCCTCTCGGAGCAGGGTGATCTCCGCCTTGATTGCCTCTTGGCGCTCGAGGGCGAGTTTTCACAGCTTCTGTTTGACCGGGGGGTGACCGGGGGTCACTGCGAGCTTGTGCTCAATGACCTCCCGGGCGACGCCCCGCATGTCTGAAGGCTTCCATGCAAAAACATCGGAGTTTTCACGCAGAAAAGCCGCAAGTTGCGCCGCGTGCTCCTCGGGGAGCTCCGCCCCGATCCGGACGGTCTGGTCTTCGTTGCCCGGGGACAGCAGGACCTTCCGGAGGCCCCCTTCCGGACGCGGCTTGAGGAGGGGCCTCCCGGGTGGTGGCGCAGCAGCGTCTAGTTCCGGGGGAGAAGCCTCCCCCCCGGGGGTCTTTATGAGGTTGACACTTCCGATTGTGGCCGCAGCGCGCTCGTATAGAGCACGGGCCATGTCTTGGTCTCCCCAGACGTTGATCACACCATGCGGCCCGGGGATCTTCATGCAGAGATAGTTTTGATGGGTGGCAGCCCCCAGCCGGTTGATTGTCGTCCTCCCCATAATCGCATTGTAGGAGGAGGGGAGGTCCACTACATCGAAGCGGACCAGCTCGGTCCGGTAGTTCTCCGGGGTGCCGAAGGTCATTGGAAGATCTACTTTGCCCACGGGGTGGATCGCCTTCCCCAGGACAAAACCTTGCAGGGGCCGGGCAGCGGGCTGCAGGAGCTTCTCATCCACCTGCATTTCTTTGAAGGCCTTCAGGAATAGGACATCGGTGGAGCTCCCGCCGTCCACCAGGATACGGGCCAGATGGCAGTTGTAGATGGTCGCGGAGACAATGAGCGCGTCGTCGTGGGGGAAGCGAACCCCCCGCGCGTCTTCTGCCGTGAAGGTGAGGGGGACGTCCGACCACTTCGGTGGCGGGGACGTGTGTAGCACCCCCACAACCTTGACCTCGCGCGCGTACTCCTTACGCTGGCACTTAGAGTCCCGTCCGGAGGCAGATCCTCCCACGATAACGTTGATGTGCCGCTGCGAAGTTTGAAAGGGGAGAGCTTCTGAAGGCTCCCCCTCCTGCGTCTGCTGACCCCCCGCGGGAGCGGGAAGGGCCGAAACAGCTGGCCGAGGGGGCAAGGAGGCCGGAGTCTCCCCCCCTGCCCGCGCTGGTCGAGGAAGTCCGCTAAGTGCTGCAGCAGCTGGCTACAATCTCGGGTAGCGTGGGTACTGGACCTGTGAAAGCTGCACCACGGTCCTTCCCGCCTTCTCCCCGCGGGGCCTTCCCGGCCGCGCGAAGACTGTCCTCCCCCATGGCCCTTCAGTTTGGGGAAGGGGCGGTTGGCCCTCAGGGGGTCGCGCGAGCCACCTCCGCCCTCGAGGACAAAGGTGTCCCAAGGCCGTGGCTCGCTACGCCACCTTGCCTGGGGCGTTTGGGGGGATCCCTGGCCCCCCGGTCGACGGGGGCGGGAGCCCTCTGGGTCTTCTTCCAGATGTCGTCTTCCTCCGCCCGAGCGTACTTTTTGAGCACGTTGAAGGGCTCGTCGGCGGAAGAGGGGCAGCTTCGGGAGAGCCTTCAGTGGAGCTCCCCAGGGAGGATGCCGCTTTTGCAGGCTTCGATGACCGTAGAGTCGGGGACATGGGCCACTTTGCTTTTCACCTGAGCAAAGCGCTTGAAGAAGCTTCTGATGGTTTCCCCAGTCCTCTGCCGGACAGTGTACAGCTGCGAGGAGTCCAGGGGACGCACGTAGTTCCCTTGGAAGTTGGCACAGAACTCCCGCTTGAGCTGCGAGAAAGACTAGATGGAGCCCTCCTTCAGGTTGTCGAACCAGGAGCGGGCAATGCCGGAGAGGTAGAGGGGGAAGACGTTGCATTGTACCGTCTCGTCCCCCCCGGCCGCGGAGATGGCTGTGGAGTAGACCTGCACAAACTCGTAAGGGTCTGCCTCACCGTTATAGTGCTCGATGTGCGGAGGGCGGTAGGGCCGCGGCCACGTGATGCTGCGAAGTCTTCGGCACAGGGGCTGGTTGGCCCCGTGCACTTCCTGGGGAGAGCCCCGGTCGCTGTCTTCTTTCACGGGACCTTCGTTGTCCGAGTCTGGAAGCGGTCCGAGAGGTCCGCCAGAATGGCTGTGGCGACGCTTTTCCTCCGGGCCGGGACTGAGTTCCCGGACGTCCGGGCTCTCCGCCGAAGAGGTTGGCACTTCAGCGGGTCTCTTCCCCCGGCCGGTGCGAGAGCGAGACTCCCCGCGCCCGCGGCCGGGGGGAAGTTCTTCCCCGCGCTCTGGTGAACGCATTCGCTCGACCTCCCCCCGGGTGAAACGGACCTGTCCCGCCGAGGGAGGGAGCTCATGCGCTATAGCTGCCGGCCCGGAGGCTTCCGGAGCCGGTTGGAGGGAGCCCCCTGCGACGACCCCCGGGACCAGAAAGGGGGAAGCCCCTGTATTATCCGGAACCGGGGAGGGGGGCCCACGGCGACGCCTGGAATCGAAGTGGAAGGGTCCCCAGCGGCCACGACCGGAACTGGGAAGGGGGGAGCCGCTGAAACACCCGGAACCGGTGAGGGGGGAGCCCCCGCGGCGACGTCCAGAACCGGGGAGCCCATGCGGGGGGAAGTTCGCTGAGGCACGGGAGCTGCTTTGTCAACCGCCCCCGGTGCGGTAAACGCGACGCGGGGGGCGGGACTGGCTCCCGGCGTAGGGAAAACCCCCGTCATGAAGTGGGCTCCCAGCCCCGGGAATAGGCCAGGGACAGGGTACCCCCCTGGTGCCACGAAGGGCCCCGGCATGAAGTAACCTCCCGGCACCGCAACGGGCCCGGGTGCCGGGAAAGGTCCGGACGTATATCCCGCAGGGGGAGGGAACCCCCCGGCCGGATCATACGGGGCGGACAACCCCCCGGAGGCCGGAGGGGCCGCCGGGTAACCCATAAACGGGGGCATGTTCCCCGGATACGGGTGTGACGCAAATGTGGGGCCCGGAGGCCGCGCCAACACGCTAAGGAGTTCGTCCATAGAGCGCTGAGCGCGGAGCTGGCCTTCCACGAGAGCTTCGAGCAGGGCGTCCCGGGGAGCCGGGGGAGCCATCGGGGGGAGGCTGGTCCCGGCCGAGGTCCCCGTGGTCACCGGGAACGACCTGGAGGTGGAAGCACCTAAGTTAAGAGGAAAAGAGGGAGGCGGTACCTGGGCCAGGTCGCCTCCGGAAGGGACCGCCGGGACAGCAGTGTCCCGGGCGGACGGCGCCGGGTCTCCGAGACCTGGGTCACCGGGAAGGGTGCGAGCCCTTGTTCTTGGGGGAGCCACGGCGCCAACTGTCGTGGTATTGCGAATACCCCGGCAGGTTTTGAGAATGATCCTAGCGAAGATTACGCGACGCGGGTTGACCGGATGACTGGTCCTCCCCCGCCGGACAAGCACAGGAAATGACACAGGGATTTATACAGGTTCGGGTCCCGGTGGGGTCCCTAGTCCTGTCGACGCGCTCCCGACCGGAATCGGCTGGGGAGGCCCTCTCCGGGGGAGAGGCTTCCGGAGCACGTCTGTGAGTGTAGCTATTCCAATAAAAGAGAAAACGATCCTTTAGAACAGAGGGGTACAAGGGCTATTTATAGCCCCAAAAAGAAGCAAAAAACCTAAACTACCCCGGAAGCCACCGTCGGATTGAAGGGTAGGACCGTCCTTCTTCCGGTCAAACGCCTTGGATGCTTGACAGGCGGTCGCTAGTTCCCGAGGCACTCCTCGCGTGACCTGCACGTGACAAACAATTCGGGACTTTACCTTTAGGAGGACGATGAGGCCCGGGACGGCGCCGGAGGCCAAGTCCCGGGGGCCAAAAGGCGGCGCCCGGGGAGGCCCCGGAGGCCAAGTCCCCGGGCAAACAGCGGCGCCCGGGACGGCACCGGAAGCCGGGTCCCGGGGGCCAAATGGCGGCGCCCGGGGAGGCCCCGGAGGCCATGTCCCCGGGCAAACGGCCGCGCCCGGGACGGCGCCGGAGGCCGGGTCCCGGGGGCCAAATGGCGGCGCCCGGGGAGGGGCCGGAGGCCACATCCCCGGGCCAATGGCGGCGCCCGGGACGGCGCAGGAGGCCGGGTCCGGGGGCCAAATGGCGGCGCCCGGGGAGGCCCCGGAGGCCAAGTCCCCGGGCCAATGGCGGCGCCTGGGACAGCGCCGGAGGTCGGGTCCTGGGGGCCAAATGGCGGCGCCCGGGGAGGCCCCGGAGGCCAAGTCCGGGCAAACAGCGGCGCCCGGGACGGCGCCGGAGGTCGGGTCCCGGGGGCCAAATGGCGGCGCCCGGGGAGGGGCCGGAGGCCACATCCCCAGGCCAATGGCGGCGCCCGGGACGGCGCCGGAGGCCGAGTCCCGGGGGCCAAATGGCGGCGCCCGGTGAGGCGCCGGAGGCCAGATCCCCGGGCAATCGTGACGCAACTTACCTGGACTTAGTCCCGCGGAGATTTCCCCCGACAGATTTGAGTTTGCCTCAACGTAGATTAGGGGTGATCGACAAATCACTGAGACCACGGGTTATATCCTTGTGTCAAGTTGCTTGATATTCATCTTGTTTTTAGCTTTTGCTCTTAATTGTTGGTAATTGCTTGATTAGTTGTAGAATTGCTAAAATCGCCTATTCACCCCCCCCCTGTAGTTGATATCCTAGATCCTTTTCGGTCACCCCAAACACTCTCGTCCAGATGGGGTTTGTCGCGCCCCGAGACTGGGACAACGACTACTCCTGTAGAGACCTAGCTCGCTGCAGCTAGTCTCAACCACAACCCTTTGACTTCCCAGGATGAGTCAAACACAGGAGTATATTACATTGCAACAGAGTACTTACAAAATATTAAGCAGTGTGGCCTGCTGGCCTTAATATTACATAAAGGGGATTACAATGCCTGCAAGGCATTCAGGGTTTAACAAAATATTTAACTACACAGCAGAAGATAGGTGACCCTCCCACAAAAGAAGTTGACGGCAGAACAACACACTTCAGGGTTCTGGCGGAACTGATTCTCCTCCTTCTGGATCCACGTAGTACTCCGTGCCATCATCTTGATCAAGGTAGGCTCCATCTATTGAGTTGAATGTTGCAAGGGTGAGCACTTACGTACTCAGCAAGTCATAGGTAAGAATAGATACATATAGTAGTGATGATATGAACCTAGACTAGTCAAGAATTATGGATATTTGTAAAATAATCTTTTTCTTTCATACCTCATCTCATGGCAGCACTTTTTATAATATAGCATCATCATTCATGTTCACTAGATTATAGCACTACTGCGACACGTCGACACACGACAGCCCACGGTAGCACTCCTTATCATGACAACACATGTCATTTGGGTAATCTTGATTTAAACATATTTTATTTAGAAAATAGTACTTGTGTCACACCCCGTAGATTTAATCCACCGCAGCAGACTCCTATAAAACCCGGGAGCTCGGAGTATTCGAATACATTTTTAACTCTGCAGAGAGGTACCAATTTACCCGCAAGATATTCCACTTTCAAACCTTTCCTATCATAACAAAATGATTGGACCCCTGACTCACTTCATACTGTGAGCGGTAAGGTGGAAATAACAAGAACTTTTGTTATGTATCACTTACAATTCACCCCCGACCCTGTGGCTCTCAGCGAGGCACAGTTGTGGCAGGTTGTATCCAAACCTCCACCCCATTGCTTATTCCCATTACTGGGTCAGCGTGCTTGATCACCTTCAGTGATATGTGTGGGAGCCGCGCTCCGTGTTTATCGTGCATCACTACACATCTCATGCAGGGGTTTCATGTGCGATCCACATAATTACTTGTTCAGGCCTGTCCCATACCAGGCTTACGGTTAGCACGTTGTTCATGCCACTAGACGCACAACACAAGGTTCTAGTCCTTATATGCCAATGACCAGACCATCCACAACCCTGCACCTTCAGTGCCTGCATTCCTTTGCAGTCTAGCACCTCCAGTGCTACAGCCATCCATACCATTTTTCTGGTCACGGCTAGGGGTTTTATTTCATGAATATAAGTATATAAATACATATAATAGTTCATGGCTCAAAACTTGTTTATTTCACATTTCACCGATATCCAGTCTAGTACTGCCAATTCATAAATCAATCATTCTCAATCTTTCACATGCAATATTGCCTATATTCAAGGTTATATTATAGCAACATTTAAAATATAGGTTCAAGATGACCAAGGATGTGACTTGCCTTCCGCGTCGTAAAATACAGCAGTCGACGTCGGATCCACAGTGAAGTCCTCGAACTCGGGCTCTTGATCTGCTCTCAAATCAAACAAACAACCAATAATCATAATCTTTTCAATACATTATTATACTATATGCAATGATGCAAAGATGAAGTCTTGATGATTCTGAAATGATTGGGTTAAGAGGCTGATTAGGGTTAAGTTAAGGAAACCAATGTTAAGATTAGCTGTCAAAGGATTACAAGGTTCCCAATGTCTCAAGGTATCAGAATGATATCAAGGTTGCGACTGGTTCGCTCAAAAACAGCGAATGTCTTTAGGTCGACATTCGGTTCAAAGCATCGACATAGGGTCGATGAATGATAGAGGGGTTATTTTAACTTGTGGTAGTAGAATAAAATGTAGATCACAACTCTACAAATTTAGTGGACAAAGTGATTTTCAAATTACACAACCAGAAGTGGGTAAACAAGGTCAATGCCACTGGCTGACAAGCTCTGGCATAGAGCTGACAATGTCAAAAACTAGGGCTTAGCATAACTTTCGATCTGGAGCTCCAAATGATGCACCACTTTGTCTGGGAGGTAGGCATTGATAACAGGAACAATTAAGTCAACAGGATCTAGGGCAAGAAATGGCTGGAAAGCAAGAAATTTGATGATGAACAGAGATGAACTGGCTGCACTGGAGCAGTTCTGGACACAAACTTAGCATGGCTATAACTTCCAATCTAGGCCGATCTAGGTGTCGAGCTAGAAGACAAAAATACTCAGGAGGCTAAGGCACATCTAAATGACAAAGTTTCGAGGGCTGAAATGGCTGGAACAAGCTTTCCGGTCATCGGCGCCGGAGAAGAATCACTGGATTTGGGCATTTCCAACACAGGCCGAGAGAACTAAATTCCTTGCTTGGAGAGCATCTAGGAGATATAGGGAAGCTTCTGGTAACATCAAATTGACTGGAGGATCACCGGAGAAGCCTGGCGACGATCGCCGGTTTTCTGGTAGAGCTTGAATTTGGGAAAAGCTTCGAATGATGTTTAATTAGGGATTCTAAGCTTACAGGCTTGCTTGAAATAACCCACTGATCAATTTGCTTCACAGGTTCGAGGGCTAATTCGAATTGAATCGGGCTGCATTGCCGGAACAGGGCAATCTGGAATTTTCAGCCAATTCCGGTGATCGCCGGCGTTAGGGGTCATCGGGGAGCAATTAAATAGTACAGTACAATCAGGAGGATGAGAGGTACTCACTGTTAGCTTCAATTTGGCAGGAGATGCAGTGAAGTGAGCTGGCACCGTGAGCCTCCTCGACGGCTCGCCGGAGAAGAAAACGAAAACAGCAAATTCTGGAACTTGGCTGGTTTCTGGTGAAGTATGAGGGAATTGCTGAGCACAGTGGGGTTTAAATAGACCAGGCGAAGCTTGCAAGGAGGAGACAACGAAGTAATTGGCAGCCGGTGACTTGACTGGTTGCGTGCTGGAGCAACAGCGGCGAAGACACAGCGAAGAACGGTGATGCGACGGCGACAAGTCTTCAGCTGATCACAATGTCGCTTCATCGGGACCTGGCGAAGTTGTAGCAAGCGGTGGCGACAACACTGGCGCGGCAAAGCGACGTGGCGAGGAGTTGCTGACAAAAAGCCGTTGATCGCGCGCGGGAGCAGCACTGGTCGTCGACGTAGCAGCGGCCTTGCCACGGCACTAGCTGGAGTGGGGACACGTGCGCACCGGCATGCACGGTCACAAGTGCGGCGAAGCTTGGCCGGCGGCGAGCGTGCACGGCGCAAGAAAACACGGCGAGCTTCTGGTCGTGCACTGGCTGCTTCCCTGGTCGAAAATGGGCTGATTTGCAATATTTGATTTTCACAATTGGACCAATCTGTAATTCTGGAGATTTGGAAGGTTAGAGTTGGATTTGATTCTGCTGATTTGGTAATCTTTATTCCACAGATGATTTGGCAAGGATTGAAAACAAAACTTGGCACATTTGGATAGCTTTTGATACAAATTGAAAATAGGGTAATTTAGGGTAATTGAAATCTAAATTTCATTTGGTTTTGAATTCTGGTACTTAGGATGAGATTTTGGAATTTGAACAGAAGAGAAACTTGTGACAAATAGCATTTTGAGAAGATTTGCCGAAGAAATTCTGAATTTGGAGTTAATCTGGAGATTTTAGCCTTTTTGGATTTTCAAATAACAGATAAGGACTATTTTGCGATAACTTTTGGACTGATTTGTGAAAAGAGTCTAGATAATGAAATCTGGTTGTCAACTTTTTAAATTAAGATATTGACATACCCATGATCATATTCCAGAAATAATCTGGTCTGAACTTGGTCAAGATTCGGATTAAATCTGTATTTCTGAAACTTAGGGTATTTAAGTAATAGAAGGTATTTCTGTTTTCGAAAACAGAAGGAGCTGATAAATCTGAGAGTTAGGGATAGAATTGGATCTAGGTTCTGAAGGCTTTTAAGTTCAAAGAAACTGATAGATCATATCTGAACAATCTGATCTTCATTTGAGGTCACAGGATAGATTTTGGAGATTTCAGGGCTTGAGATAGAAACTGATCTGGCTATTACTATAGATACATGCATGCATGCTATTTATGAAAAAGGAAATTTTCACCCCTAACTCAGGGCGTTACAGGGTTATTCATAAGGCGACTCTCTGGCTCCTTCGGTACTTTTACGAGCCATCGGCAAGGGGCCCGCTGGTGATGAAGGGTGGCCCCAAGTCCGCATTTGGCTCGGTGATGTTGCAGCTCCTACCTGGCCACACGAATGAGTACCCGGTGCAAGCCTCCCGGGACCACTGGGGGGATTGGCTCCGTAGGTGGTTCTACCTCCGGGTAGATGACCCGGAGGTCACCTACTCTCCAGAGCCATCGACCTACAGCCGGGCGGGCAGCCCGACGGCCCCCGAGTGGACCAAGGGGGAGATGGACCTCCTGACCCGGATGGCAATGGCCCGGCTCTGGAGGTCCATGAGGGACCTTGCGGCGGAGCTCGCGCTCCTCTGGGTGGCACCCTTCAGCCTGCGCCGGGGGACGGGATTCGGCGCAACTCACCACCCGCCCCAGACGACGATGGCGCAGCGTAAGATTTCGGACTCAATCCCCAGAGGGAGAGTCTCGGCTAACCTCACTTGCTCTCCTTTTGTAGTCCAGTCCTACGACCACTCCCGGGAGGTGGCGATCCTCCTCCTCGAGAGATATTATGAGAATGATAACGAGCGGATCATGCACGTCATTGGGGAGGGTCCTCCCTAGAACCTCGTAGCGAAGGCCTTCGGGCTTCAGCTCCCCGCCCGGGAGCCTCTCCCCACCCCCGAGTCGCACAAGAGGGGGGAAAGAGGCGGCCGGGGGACCTCCGAAGCACTCCCGACCGCAAAAGAGTCCCGCGAAGGCTCGGGCGCAGGCCCTGGGCTCCTCGGCGGGGACGTTCGCCAAGACTCCGGCGAAGACACCGGCGAAGGCGCCAGCCACTTCCTCGACAATGCCTCCGGTGCCCCCGGCGGCGACGTCTCTGAAGGCGGGACGTTTCGGGCCAAAAGGTGGCCCGGCTTCGTCACGGTCCCATCCCATCTTCCCGTGCACAAACCATCTCGGGGAAGTGGTGGCTGGGGAAGTACAGGGGTCGGACTCGGAGATGTACCCTCCGACCCCTTCTCCCCTGCTCACATCTCTGAAGACCCGCCCGCAACTGCCGCGCGGGGGGGCTCCGTCCGACTCAAGACCCAGAGGGGGCCCTCCCGATGGCGATGGTGTCCTTCACCGCAGCGGAGGCCCCTCCCCTAGAGGGGCACTTCATCTGCCCCGGGGTCCCGGGCCCCACAATGGATCTGTCGACCCACTCCTCCAGCAACAGGGGCTTGGACGACATCATCGCGACGGGTGGGGAGGTCCCCCGGCGAGGGTGTAACATCCCAATTTCTGCTACCTTTTTAGCTTGCCAGTCAGCATATCTTCGTTGGATTCTCGAATGTCTCAACCCCATATTTGATCTCTTATCTCAGAATCATGATCCTAGGTATGCCACTACCTTAATTTAAAAAGTTGGCAGCTAAACTCCACCTTTCATACCATTTTCGCATTTCATTCCAAAAGTATTTCAGATTGATCCTTTTCAGATTTTCTCAGAACCCTGAAAAGGCTAAAAGCCACAAATCGGCTCCAAACCTTGATCTAATTCAGGGAATGTCTCCCAATCGCTATTCTGAATAAGTTTCCCTTCGTGAGATTTCCAAAATCTCATCCTAAGATTCAGTTTTTAGCATCGCCAAAATTCAGGCCCTAATTACCCAACTTACCCTAATCTTTATGTTTTCATTTTTCTTAAGACCTGATCAAAGATACTTAATCATGTCTTTTATCCTTGTATACCTACTTGCTGAATTTAGTAAACCCATTTGGCAAAATCAGTTTCAACCGAAACCAAGTATATTTCCAGATTTACATTTCAGTCCAAGAATCAAATTCCAGAAATTGCAGATCTGCCCAAGACTTCTTTTTCAGCCCCTTCTTTTGACAAGCCGCTACTGTCTCGACCAGGTCGTTCAACCACGACCAAGCTAGCACCCGTTTCGACCGCGACCGGTGCCGCCCACCATGATTCGTCACCGCCGCTGAAGCCCGCCGTTGCCAGCTTCACCTAAGATTCGCCACCACGTGTGCGCGTCTAGTTGGCCACCGTGGAACTGCTGCAGCGGAGCCAGTAGCGCTGTTTGTTTTGTGCGCGCGTGTGCCTGTTGCTGTCAGAAGCTTTTTACCACATCGCCGCCATGCTGAAGCCAGCCACCCATCGCCCTGCTCCAGCTGGTTTTGGCATGATCCTCTCCTCTGGCAGAGCCGCTGCCACGTCGAACACCGTGCACGCCGTCTCGATCCTGCCTCTGGCGCAGTCACGCGTATCCTGCTCAATCCGCTTCAACTCTCGAGAGCCCCAGCCATTGCCTATTTAAGCCCTCCCCCTCGCCCAGAGTTTCTTCACACCACTCCAATAGCCACTAAGTTCTAGCCCTCGTGTTTCTTCTTCGTCTCCAGCGAGCCAACGGAGAGGAGCACGGTGTCAGCCCGTTCGGCTGCACCAGACCTCAAATTGATCTCACCGGTGAGTCCTTCTTGCCCTCCTCTCTGTGCTTTAGCTTTTAATTTCATCCCGGCGGACCCTATCGCCGGAACTCTCTTAAACCCCTATTCCGGCAATGCCGTTTGTTTTAGCCTGAATTAGCTCACCTTTCTGTGAGAGCTTATGACCAATAGAGCCTCCTTAGCAGGCCTGTAAGCTTGGATTTCAAATTTAACCTCAAATCAAAGCTTTCCCTGAATCTAAGTGTCGCCAGGATCTGGCTCACGTCGCCAGGCCATGCCGGCGACCCTCCGGTCAAATTGGCCGTGTCTGTAGCTTTCTCTTGTCCCCCTCTCACTCTCCAAGCAAGGAATTGACTTCAATCTCCTTGTGTCAAAAACCCCCAAATCCAGCGCCTTCTTCTCCAGTGTCGGCCGCCGGATTTTGTCCCTGGCCGATCTAGCCAGCACCACCTTGTCCCTTAGCTAGCTCTCAGCCCCCTGTGCATTTCGTTCCACTAGCCCGACCTCTAGATCTGCCCAGATTGGAAGTTACACCCTTGCCAAGTTCTTGCCCAGAACTGTGTCTATGCCGTGTCACCGCCGTAGTTCATCGCCATTGTTCGTCGTCGTCTGGCCACCTCAGCCCCTAAAACCACCGCCATTGTGTTCCTGGCATCCACGCCTACCTCCTAGACATAGTTGGCCAAGTGTTTGAAACTTAGAACCAAATTTACCACTCTGCCCTAGTTTTTGACAGTGTTAGTGCATGTCAGCCACTGGCATTAGCCTTGTTTGACCCCTTCTGGTTGAGCAATTGAAATGCCACTTTGTCTACTAAGTTCCTGGAGCTATTCTCTACAGCTTACTCTACTGCGGCATCTTCAGAAAACTCACCTAAAGCCAACCTAAGGCCATGCCTAGCCGTGAACCTAATGTCGACCCTTCGACGTTCGACCCCTTTTAACCCATTTCTCCGAGCAGCGCTCAAGTATCCTTGTCCAGATCTTTTCCCTACATGCGTGTTATATTTTACTTATTATTTCCTATAGAAACTATTTTCTGTATGTTTCTGTGGTGCGATGTGTTGAATTGCCTCGTTGTTGTATGCGAGAATAGAGCAAGAAGCAGAAGAGTCAAGAGAAGACTTCGTAGAACCCTTACAGCCGTCAGACCCCACACTACAAGGCAAGTCTCAACCCCTTGATCATGTCTCGCCTAATATTTTGAAATGAAGTATGTTAGTTGTTTTCAAGTATATGCATGCCTTACATTCAAATGAGAGTTATGTTCAAATAAAGTGGATAGATATGACCTAAATAATTGTGAAGCCCCTTTTGTGATTGAATATCCATGCACTCTTGTCACCCTAGGACATCATGCTTAGGCTATGCTTAGGCTCAAGATTATATGTTAAATGCTAAATGGTCACATGTGTGAAAAGTATGTTCAAAACCCGTTTGTGATAGAAAATGTGATTGGAATCGATAGTGAGGATGGTTTGGTTGGTTGGTGCTGTGTGCACATTGGGAATGTGAAAGACTCCTCAATAAAGATTCATAAGGACAAGAACCTTGTGTTGTACTTCTATGCGGCATGAAAAACGTACTAACCACTTGCCCAGTATGGGACGGGCGCAACATAATAGCTTTCTCGGTATTACCTTTTCCCTGCAATGGTTGTCGGCCCAGTTTCTCGAGAGGAAACTGGTGGGCCAGAGAGGGCCACGAGTGATGTGAGCTAATGAGTGAATCAGGCGTATTGAAGAAAGACACCCTATGCCAGGATTCCGAGTCGTGCGTGGCTGAATCCATAGGCTATGTGTCTTGAGGGACCATAGGCCAAGGCTAGGAAGAATTGGCTGTGGGAAGTACCCACAACGGTAATAAGGACTGGAATGTCTATTTACTAGACAGGGAATTGTTAATGCTAGTATTGTAAACTGTTGTGTGATCTTGGCCTTGTCACATGCGTAAAAGTCGCCTGGAGAGGTACCGACTTGAAAGCTGAGTGATCGGTGGATTAAAATGGTACACCTTTGCAAGTTATAAAAAGTATCGGATACTCTGAGCTCCCAGGTCATGGAGTCTGTGCGCGGTGGATTCTATTCACATCGATGCAGCATAAGTAGCTTTTGGGAAGGTTTTTCATAATATTGATTAAAGTGGTGACTCATGGAAGACCGCCACGCATAACATTTTCTGAGAATCTAGTTTAGGATTTTAAAAGCCCTGCTTTCGAAAGCAAAACCTTTTCTTCAAAATTAAGAGTGAAAATCTAGTCTATAAACCAAAGAGCCCATCTTTTGGAAATTTCCCCCTCATCTATGTACCTGCATTCTTATTTGAGACTTGTTGAGCACTATGTGGACAATGTGCTCACCCTTGCTTTTAGAAACAATTTAGAAGAAGGTTTCATTGATCCCGAGTCCTACGGTCTTGAACCCAATATGGAAGAAGAAGAAACCATCCCCGAGGATCCAGCTTACTAGAGGGTCACTTACCAAGTTGAGTCCGATGTGGAGGAAGCCCATGCAACACCACTGTAGTTGAAGATGAAGACCGTTGAAGCCCTTTTGCTTGTTGTTGTTGTTTTATTCAGTGCCGACCTTTGTGTCGAAGAAAACACCTTAATTTTGTATCAATACTACATTTCGTCATTTTGACACTATGTTATTGTAATGTTGGTCCTTGTGATCATCACTTGTTTTATTTACTTGCATTGTTATATAATGCATCTTGTTGTTGTGAGCTTGCAATATGCCATTCCGAGTGCAACCCACCTGGGCGGTTGCCACCGGATTCCATAAATGAGGGTCCCACAAGGGGTCTCCCCGGGACACACCGGGGGAGGCTACGAGGAGATCCTCTCCTCCGGACTCTGGGTGAGTACCGCCCACGCAGGCTCTTCACTTGGTCTTTGAAGATCGCCTAACCCTTTCCTTGTTTTAGGCCGTTATGTCGGTTCAGGAGTTCCAGGCCCGGGTCTCCGAGCTCCTCCAGGCGGCTGAGGAGACCCTAGCCTCCGAGCGCTCCAAAAACGAGAAGGCGCTCGGGGACTTGGCGGCGGCCAAGGAGGCCGCGCTCACTGAGCAGTCTAAGAAGGACCGGGTGCTTGGGGAGCTGGAGGCGACCCAGGTGAGGCTCGCTGCCGTCGAAGATGCCGCCTCCCGACTGCGGAGGGAGTTCCGAACGGAGAGGCAAGCTCTCTGGGAGGCGGAGGCCTCGGGTGCCGCCGCGGTGACCACCAGCGTCCCATGATAGGCAAGTCTCATTGATCTCGGTGGCCACCAATGTCTGGGCTCGGGGCCTCGCCATCCCAACGATCGCTCTTGCGGCCTCTCTCGTGGAGCACTGCGGAGCGAGCGCCCGGGTCATTGGGGAGTTGCTTCCCCGAACCTTCCCTGGCTACTTCGAAGCCCGACGATAGGGGCTCGAGGAGTTGGCTGGGATTCTCTTTGACCGGGTCTCCGGCGCGATGGACCGGGACGGAGCGCCCCCGGCGATGGCGTCGACAGCGTTGACGGCAGCAGAGGTTCCCCCGGGCCTTTTAGTTAGGCTTTTTGCTTTCTCGGTTTTTTGCTCCCGGTAGCTTCTTAAAGGAAGCCCCAGAGAAATTGTAAATCCTTTCGCCATGAAATGAAAAGGCCTTTTTGCTAAGTCTTTTGTCTTATCATAAGTAGGCGTCCCAGGGGCTCACTCCCGAGAGGGAGTTCTCAAGCCCCGGGTGGTGCGGCCTAGGGGGCTCCCCAGTGGCCCGAGAGCTCATTCCCGAGGAGGAGTTTCCGAGCCCAGGGTGGCGTAGCCCAGGGGAGGCCCAAGTGGCTTTAACCCTGTTGAGCCTCGCTACCGGGGAGCGCCGATTGCCCAGCCCCGAGCCTTCCTTCGGGAAAGTGCCGCAGAGCGCTCCCCAGGAGTCGATTCGGTTGCGGTGCCTCCCGGAGTAGTACTTGGACAACTTTGACAATTGTTGCGCCGAGCTATCTCCTCCGAAGCGGGGTCCTGGAGGGTCCCACCGCTTCAAATACGCCCTCCGGCCGACTACGAGTACTGGCTGGAGGAACTTCTCCGGAGCGCCCAACGGAGGGTCAGGTGCCTGCACAAGGATATTTTTTGGGAGCTCAAGGAAGGCCTCCAGGATTATTAGGCATAGTTGCCCACCGGATGCTGTTGTCCTCTGGGGTAGTTTCCCGCAAGAGCTTAACCCCTCGGGTTGTATCTTGTATGTGTCCGGGCATTGCTGCCCCGGGAACACCTCAACCTGCCGGGGGGGATGTCCCCCGGTTAAATGTTTCATTAATAAAGTTTGGGCGTGCTTGTTTGCAATGTCTTCGAAATTCTTTGAAATTGTCTTCAAAATTTTCTGAAAGTTATCATCTCTTGTCCGGGCCCGAGTTATCACCCCCCCCCCCCAGCAGGGTGCAGATTGGCTCCGCGCTCTGTGGGTAAGGAACAAAAGGCCCCCGAACATTTACCGGCAAAAGTCCTGGAGAACTACTGGGGAAAATCCCGGACACCGATAACTACTGGGTCACATAGCCCGCTGTCGAAGAGGGATAAGGGTGGAAATTCCCCCGATCGCCGTGAAAACGGGAGCCGGTCAAAACTTCCAAGGCACGACCATGGCTTTAGTCGACCGAAAAATTCCAAGGATGTTAAAAGTTTCCCCCAGTCATCGTGAAAACGGTGAGCCGGTGGAGAGATTTGACTTGTCCGCGGATTACCCCAGTCGAGGAATTCCAAAGTCCGGTAAGAAATTCTCCCGGTCGCCGTGAGAATGTGGAGCCGGTCAAGAAGTTCCCGGTCGAAAAAATGCCATGGACGGGTAAAAAGTTCCACCAGTCGCCGTGAGAACGGGGAGCCGGGAGGGAAGTTCCCAGTCGAAAAAATGCCGCGGACCGGTAAAAAGTTCCCCCAGTGGCCATGAGAACGGGGAGCCGGGTGGGAAGTTCCCAGTCAAAATACAAGAATCGGCTTCTTCGACCTCGGCCAGCGGTGCACAGTACTCCCTTTCGACCGTGACCACAGCTCGCAGTGTTTGCTTTGATCAGTGCCTTTGCGACCGTGACCAGGAGCGCCTCGTCGTCGTGATCGTCGCCGCCGATCAGCGCCGCTCTAGCCCGTGTTGTTGGCAACCGTGTTTGCATGCGCAAACGTGTTTGCACCTTAGCTACTTCAGTGGCGATTCCTGTCCAGCACAACAGCAGCTGCAAGCCAGAGAGGAGCTTCGTTGCTCGCCGTTGCTTCAACCCGAAGCCTTCTCCTTCCTCGGCGCAAGCATCTTAGCTCCAAGCTTGAGCTTCGCTTCATTTTGCTTTGTCTATAAATAGCAGCTCCCATATTACTAGTACTGCTTTCCAGAGTTTCTCAGAAATTAAACGAAATTCTCTTCACTGTTGTCTTCTTCTCCAGTGAGCCGCCGAGGAGGTCAACGACGCCAGCTTCACTCACTGCATCAAACCCTAAATTAAAGCCACCAGTAAGTATCTCTCATCCTCCTCATCATTCTATATCATTTAATTGATGCCCCGTGCATCTCATCGCCGATGATCGCCGGAATTGTTAAAATGCCCTATTCCAGCTATGCAATTCGATTTAATCCAAATTAGCCTTCGATAAAGTAGAGTAAAAGGATCAGTGAGCTATTTAAGCAAACCAGTGAATCCAGATTGTAGAATTGAGCTTGAATCGAAGCTGTTCCCAAATTGGAACTTCACCAGTCGCTGGCTCTCGTCGCCAGGCTTCTCCGGTGATGTTCTGGCCAATTTAATCATGCCAACAGCTTCCTTATACCTCTTAGATACTCCCTGAGCAAAGAATTCAGTTCAATCGAACTGTATGAAAAATCCCCAAATCTTATGTCATCTTCTCCGGCGCCGTTCACTGGAAAAATGATTACGGCCGATCCAGCTCTAGAAACCTTGTCCACTAGATGTGCCTCAATCTCCTGAGTACTTTTGTCTACTAGCTCGACTTTCAATTCGGTCTAAATCAGAAGTTATAGCTATGCCCTAATCTCTGTCCAGTGCTATGATTTGAAACTTCAGCCACCGTGTTCATCGCCGATTTTTGTCACTTTCCAGCCATCTCCTACCCTAGATCCTGTTGAGTGAATTGTTCCTATTATCAAGGCCTACCTCCCAGACAAAGTAGTGCATCAATTGGAGCCCTAGATCAAAAGTTATGGCAAGCCCTAGTTTCTGGCCATGTCAGTCCAATGCCAGGCTATGTCAGCCAGTGACATCAGCCCTTTTCACTTCCTTCCAGATGTGCATTTTGAGCATGACTTTGTCCCTTGGACTCCTGATGTTGTGATCTACAATTTCTTCTTCTATCACAACTTGAGTTGAGCCCTTGAACTGCATTTTATGCTTAGCCCTAGATTTTGACATTGTCAGCCCTATGCCAGAGCTTGTCAGCCAATGGCATTAGCTCTTTTCACCTCTTTCCAGTTGTGCAAAATGAAAATAACCTTGTCCGTTAGACTTGTGGAGTTGTTATCTACATTTTATTCTACTGCCACAAGTTGAGATAGTCCCTCTGTCATCCATTGACCCTATGTCGATGCCTTGAACCGAATGTCGACCTAAAGACGTTCGCTGTTTTTGAGCGAACCAGTCGCAACCTTGATATCATTCTGATATTTTGAGACATTTGGAACCTTGTAAACTTTTGGCAACTAATCTTAACCCTGGTTTCCATAACTTAACCCTAATCAGCTTCTAAACCCAATTATTCCAGAATCATCGAGACATTTCATCCTTGCATTATTGCATGTAGTATAATAATGTATTGAAAAGGTTTGTGATTCTTGGTTGCTTGCTTGATCTTTGCTCAGAGTCAGAGCCAGAGTTCGAGGACTTCACTGCTGACCCGACATCAACTGCTGTCTCTTACGACGCGGAAGGCAAGTCACAGTTTTGATCATCTTGAACCCATATTTTATGAATTGCTATGATATGACCTTGAATATAAGTAATACTGCATGTGAAAGAATGGTTGAGATATATTTTGGTAGTACTAAGCTGGATGCTTGTGAAATGTGAAAAGATCAAATAGTGAACCATGAACTATTATATATGTACTTATGTATATTCATGAAATAAAACCCCTAGCCGTGACCAGAATTTTGGTATGGATGGCTGTAGCACTGGAGGTGCTTAACTGCAAAGGATAGCAGGCACGGAAGGTGCATGGTTGTGGATGGTCTGGTCACTGGCATATAAGGACCAAAACCTTATGTTGTGTGTCTAGTGGCATGAAACACGTTCTAACCGCAAGCCTGGTATGGGACAAGCCTGAACATGTACTTATGCGGATCGCACATGAAACCCCCACATGAGATGGAAAACAATACACTAATTTCACGGGGTTCGGCTCCTCCACGTAATATAATCATGCACGTTGACTCAGTAATGGGAAGAGACTTGGGGGTGGGGGTATATCCCGCCACAACTGTGCACTAGTACAGAAAAGCTTTCTTCTATCGGTAAAAAACACCCTTCTACTATCGGTTTTCGTACCGATAGAGATAGACACGATAGAACAAGACAGAACATTTTCTATCGGTAAATAACCGACAGAAGAACTTCACAATTCTATCGGCATATTAGGAGTGTACCGATAGAAAACCCGTCATAGTCTGACGTTTAGCAGTGGGAAAAGTACCACTATTCTAACGGTTAATTACAAGATTACCGATAGCAAAAAGCTTACTATTCTATCGGCACCTTATGAGTGTACCGATAGAAATCCCGTCGTAGTCTGACGTGTAGCGGTGGGAAAAATACCACTAGTATAACGGTTAATTACAAGTTTACCAACAGAAAAAAGCTTAGTACTCTCTCGGTTGGAAATGAGATAACCGATAGAAAAAATCTTAGTACTCTCTCAGTTGTATATGAGTTCACCGGCAGGAAAAATCATACTCTTCTAACGGTTAATTTCAAGTTTACCGATAGAAAAAACTACAGTAGTCTCTCGGTTGTGGATGAGTTCACCGGCAGGAAAAGTCACACTATTCTGACGGTTAATTTCTAGTTTACCGATAGAAAAGTGGTAATAGTCTCTCGGTTGTGGATGAGTTTACCGATAGAAAAGTGGTGGTAGTCTGTCGGTTGTGAATGAATTTACCGATAGAACATTCACATATACAGTACAGATGCAATACATTATAGATTGGATACACAATACAGTACAGATGCAAAGAAGGGTAAATTCACAAAACAGATTGACACATTAGACAGTTATTCACATTTATTCACATATATATAGACAAATACAAATTACAATCCAATGTGGACATTTATTGACATATATATTTATTCACATGTATATAAACAGTCTATGCACAGAGTTCACGAAAAAGAGAAAATTATCATGGCGGATGGTTGGGCGCAACTTCCTCCATGACATATTGAGCCCAGATTTGTCGAAGATCTCTAATCTTTGCATTTTCATATGAGTCTTTCGACATGGAGATCTGCAAGCATGTGGGAATACTTAGTAACTAACTTCCTAATTTAGAACGTGACACCCAATTTTCAAATTTGAGTTAGCTATCGATGCTTACCTGGGGGAATTGCGCAAAGTTTTTCTGCACTAGGTCGTACATGTAGCGCAACACATAAAACCCGCATTCCCACGATTGCGGCTACTGATGGCACTGAGATAATTGCATATGCGAAGACATGTTAGCTATTGTTTCCATAAACTAATTAAGCATAAACAAAAAGTCTCATGAGTAGCTCATATTCTTTCCAAGCTAGTAGGGAGCCCTGCGGTGCGGCATGCCTCCCTCCAGCGGACACATATTTATCAAAAGCCCTGCATTTCAGTTAGTATTGCCAGTTAATGTATTATCATTAGCTAGTGAGGTGAAAATTTAAATCAAACATATAAGTTACTTACGCCTCCATATTCCCCTTGACCACATATTCGATCGATAATCTGTCACGCATCGAATCGAGGTAGTACACCTCGTTCCTCGGCAGACAGATCACGATGAGGATCCAGTGGCCCCTGCATTGTACGTAAAAGAGGACCGCTAGCTCAAAGTACATCTCAGGTGTAACATACAAGATCGAGTTAAATTAGTACGAAATGCACTAACCTTTGGTGGTACGGCACCAGAATGAACTCCCTGTCCTGCTGCGCCATCAGCGCCTTGGATATGTACTGCTCAGCGTGCGCGGCGTCGTGCTCTAGCATCGTGAGGCTTATTTTCTCTGGGTCAAGGAAACCCACCTTGTCAACACACAGCCTCCGATGCTAGCCTGTACATGCACCTGCATGCAAAGGACGACATTAGTATTGCACAGAAAGTTACTACATTTCAAATGAACTACAACAATGCAGAGTTAGCAAACAGAGTTAGAAAACAGCAATACATAGCATCAGCAAACTCACAGGACTCCAGTCCGTATGATGGACATATCGAGCTCCCACCAGTTGTAGAGGTCGAACAGATCCTCGTGTGCCACGGATATACTCCCGAGCTCACGGTGGAACTGCCCAGGCCTGTAGGGAACTAAGAAGTTCAGATTGCGCCGAGCTCGGTGTAGGTACCACTCGTGGAGGTCTCTGGTTGATCGATCCAATTTGCGCAAAGCTGCCTCCGACATGAGTGGGAACCCGTTCCTGAACCTCTCCGGCTGTCCCTGTCGCCCTTTTCCCTTGCCTTTGCCCTTGCCTTTTACCGGGGACTGAGCGCGTACCTTCGAAGGCAAGGGCGAGGTGATGGCGGCTTTCTTCCGAGGTGAAGGCATGGATGCGCTGGGTGGGGTCGAGGCCGTCTTTGATGTGTCCAGGGTCGCACGAGATCGGGCCTCATGCCCCGAGCTGGGGGTGCAGTCCCCTGGTAGCCCAACGGCAGGGCACTTCAATTAATGAGCACGTATGTTAGATTATGAAAGTTGAGTGTACTGAGTAGGATGTAATCTAAAATGTGTAGGATTTACCGGTTGTATTAGAAGACACTTCTTGGGCCACTGTACGTAGGAGCCCACTGCCTCAGCAAGTGTCTGCAGTTCCTCTGTTGGGACTGCCAACAGAGAATCGTTGTAGCCCGGCATGGCCATGTCCACCTGTACCTTTGCAAACCCCAACCGCAGAGGTATGCAATGGACCCAGACATCCGGCCCAGACGGATATATGAAGCCGTGTCCAACCACTTCCTGCCTGTCGCCTAGGTGATTCAGTAGGATGCAACCCTCCGGCTTCTGCAAATTTGTAAATATTAAAACAGGTTAGCGAAACAACTCTAACAGAATGGGAGTGGCATCAACTTAAGTGCACAGATGAAGGCTTGCAGTACCTCAAGTAGATCCACTGGATCCGCGAGGACCTTCGAAGCGCAATTGCTTATCCGACCCCGCGGGGTACCGTCGCCCTGGGGTTCCGCATCTGCACTCTTGCTCAGCAATGCATCTCTCAACCGTGCAAACTCTTCCCTCATTTGTGCGACCTCAGACTGCACCTCAGACTGCACCTCAGCCCGTATCTTCTCGGAGAGCTCCGCCTGTACCTCAGCCCGTATCTTATCGGAGAGCTCCGCTTCCTTTTCCTTCCAGGAGCGGGCCTTCTTCCTCGGTGGAGCCGGATCTGCGAAACCGGCCTTCCACGACACAATGGCTCCCACGGCCCGTGTTCACCCGGGATGCTCCTTATTTCCTAGAGCCCGTGTGAGGATGTCATTCTCCCTCTGTGGGGTAAACAATCCCTCCACTGCCTTCTTCTCAAAAGAGATCTGTTACATTTAAAGGTACCTTATGAGACAAATTGCCTTATATACACTTGTGCGCACATAGTTTACGAGGTTAGCCAACTTACCATTCGCCTCACAACGTCGACGTCCCCAGGGGTTGCGAACTGCACACACCCCGTGGATGACACGGACCCCCTCCCCCTCCACCATCGCTTGCACCTCTCATCCCGGATCTCGGAGAGCGGCAACTCAGGGGTGTCGATGACAGGATTTTGCTCGTCTTCCATCTTCCACTGCTCCTCCTTCCCCGCATAGCCCCGGGATTCGAGCCGATGCGGGTGGTCGTTCCTCTTCTGGATCGCCCTATTCTTCTCGCTAAGGGCCTTGAACTCCTCAGTCCCCTTCTGCTTGGTGAATTCCTCCCATACCTCCTCCGATATGAAGGGGTACTTCTCGCAAGGAGATTTCCCCGCAGTGAGGAAGTTACTGACGAGCCAGCTCTTAAAGGTTTTCCATGTTCCGTTCATGTCCTTCAAGCAGGCCGTCCTAGGTGTAGCGTCGGGGATGTTCCACTTAGCCTGTTTTCAAAAGATGCATACAATTAATCACGAGTTAGTTAAACTTTAGTATAAGCCAAGAGAACGTGATTACGAAAGAGTTCAGCGATTTCAGTTAATTTAACCTTCACTTCCGCCCACAACCTATCCCTCTCATCCGCCGTCACATCCTTCCAACTCTGCACTGTGATCTTCACCCTTTCTTTCGCCAACAGCCCAACGTAGGCCGCGTACTTCCCAGCATTCTTTCCAATCGGCCTCCCAAATTGGTTGAACTCACAAGAAAGATCCGTGCGTTTGGCCAAACGGCCCAACGTCGTCGCGCCTCGTCCCACCCTCTTGCGCCGGGATGTAACAGCTGCATCTTCAGTTACGTTGGGGTTGGCCCTAGTCGAGCCACTGGTACCATCCGATGAAGACGACGACATGTCTTTCCCTACAAAACCATCAACAAACCATCAAAAATTTAATGGAAACACAAACCAAATCATTTTACAAAGAAAAAAGGAATAATATGGTCTATAGCACCCTCTCTTGGTTATCTTTTGCATTACCTGTATGCAAGTCATCAGGACTTCATCACATCTATTAGTTTGGGAAAAGTCATATATATATCTATATGCATTTGAAACGTATACTTCGAAGACCCATCCACATTGCCATATATTCATACCAAGTGAGTAAAAATTCCCAACCAAACTAGTACATTGCATGCCTCATGTCCTTCCAGATCCAAAGTTTTAATACTTGTTCAGAAATATTTTCTATCGGCAAATACAGGAGATACCGATAGAATATGTGTACGAACAACTCCTACATATAATGTGCATTACATGGCAGTTGAATACAATTGATCACACATACAGCAGTATAGATAAGTTAAAATCTCAAAATAGATTCATTACAGCACTGGAACATATTATGTCAACCCTAATTTAAATCAACATTGCATGCGGAATGTACATAATCCAACACAATAGGGAACCCTAGTGTAATTGCAAAACTCTAAGAATTAGTACGTACAAAACACTAGGATCAAATAAGGAAGATGCTGGAAATAGAACGATGAATTAGGGTATTTATGGCGATCAGTGCTAGTGATGGAGAGGCGGTGTAGAACGCAGCAGCGGCCGGCGAAGGACGAAAATAAGAACCGGTGGCAGTGGCGAACCAGTGTCCAGCCGGCGATCGTCGTGTGGGACAGAGGAAGTGAGTGGTCAAGGCGGAGGTTGTGGTTTTCTTCGCTCTCGAAGAGACGCAGTGCTCTAAGTTGGAACTGTTCGACTGGAGGGAAACTCAAGGGCCGTGTACGAGTAATAAAGTAGTGGATGACCTTTTCTATCGGTAAAACAAAATAATACCGATAGAATTATTTCCTTTTCTATCGGTACAACAAAATGATACCGATAGAAAAAGTAAATTTCCCGGAAAAATATTTGAAGTAGTGGATGCCTTTTTCTATCGGTATAAACAATAAAATCCCATGAGACCAATTTTCCTCAGAAAATTTTTTTAATTAAGTGCCTGAGATTATAGTATTGGGTGCCATTTTTCTATCGGTAAAAACAACAAAATACCATCAGAAAATGAAAAGGTACACACAATTTAACATCAAACAGACCGTGCTTGAAAGCTGCAGAATGATAAAGAAAGAGGGAAGATAGCCAAAAAATTAGAAAATTGACATAAAAAGAAATTGTTCATTCATTGTTGTTTTATCACATATAAAAAAAATAAAACCCAAAATGCTAGGTCAAGGGGTGGTCTTAGTCCTGGCTGCATGTAGAATAGAGTCAGTTTGACTTGCAGCCAGGACGCAGGACTCCTCTAGCGACAACGTATAGCAGGCCGGAGGGAGGTATGTACACTTTCCATTATCTAAAGGTGCAACCTCAGCCCTTATCCCCATTTCCACCATGTCACGACGAGCTTTCACACCATCCTTTGTCTTTCCTGGAATGTTCAACAACAAACCAATCAAACTGTCACAGACATTTTTCTCTACAAGCATGACGTCAATGCAATGTCGAACTTGTAAGTGCTCCCAGTACGGTAGATCCCAGAGAATCGATCTCTTCTTCCAAACATTTTTTTCTCGAGGTTTAGAATGCTTACCGAACTCATCTTTGATGTCCTTCACGCGCGAGTAAATCTCCTTACCGGTCAGAAACACTGGAGCTGATCCCTTCTCAGGTTTCCCGTTAAATGATTTTCTCTTCTTACGGTACGTGTGATGCACCGGAAGAAACCTGCGGTGACCCATGTACACTGCTTTCTGGTAGTTTTGCATCCACATGCTCTCAGTTTCATCTAGGCAAATAGGGCAAGCCTTGGCTCCTTTCGTACTTGATACCGGCCTAGACCGTCTCGCAATAGAACGAGGACGATGCAGTAGGCGAGTATTCTATCGTTCTTTCCACAGGGACTAGACAAGCAAAATCGTGTAAAACTAGACTAAATCGATGGCAAGCGAAACTAAAATAGTCGAGAGAATGAGAAAGAGAATGTCAGAGGAAAAGCGAAGAGAGAAAAAGGTGGTAGGCTTGCGACGTTTGGTCACTGTTTAATCCGTACGCGTAGTCGTGAGTACAAGTGATAAAGCGGTATCGTTCAGCAATCTCTCAACAAAGAAGCAAAACGCTGAAACGCACACACCTATCGATGGTATCAATGAATTTAACACGCAAGGGATTAACAAGGACCATTCTCCATTAGCCTCTCAGCTACAACCTACACGGCAAATCCGGAGAACAACCACACCAACTCAAGACAACAAGAGCGAGACAAAGCAATTCATGACAGAATGAGAATTTCATACACAACTTCAATCACCCCAGTCCTGTCCATTTACACAGAAACAACAAAAATATAGAAATTGAAGCACAACATGCTTAGCCTCTGAAATAACCAATCTACCATTGCAGTTAGTAACCAAAACCCTGATTTTTGACATCAAAGTCTACACATAGTTTTAGAATTGGTATCAGATAAACTGCCTTATATAAACTGCAATCAACTGGAACTTAACTTCTCCAAAATTCTAATTCTTAGACATCTCACAAAGCTGGAACAGGACATAATGCTATCAGAGATGAACATTCATAAGACTTGTCAATTTCAACGCACAGGAAAGACCCACAATCAAAACATTATCCTAATTCGTCTCTGCAACAGAACAGCAACTGAAATAGAAACAGTTTTCCAACACATATTTATCACAATAAGCAAACAGGAAACAATGTCCACAGAAAGACAATTGCAAGCGTAGTCCATTCAGTTAGAATAACTCAACTCAGTACATTATAACCTCATTGATTTCAAACAAAGATTGTTCATCATGTGTTCATATGGTGAAGTTTGGAACAAGGTAGGGTAGAAAGAAAGTGAACCGGAAATGTGTCTTGTGATGGAGCTTGTTGAGGTAGCCGGAGGTCGAGGAGCTTGCACTGCAGCCGTTGTCGAAGTGGACGCCGAAGAGATGCAAGAAGGTGCCGGAGTCGATGAAGCCGTGGCCGGGAGGTGGAAGATGGTGAGGAGGAGGCCACGGCTCAGGAGGCGCGAGCTAAGCGGCAGTGGCTCGGCGCACTGGATGGGATCGGCGGTGGTGGCACAAGATCGGCCGTGGAGAAGAAGGACGGCGGCGCCGTGGAGATGCGCCGCTGTGGCGGCTGTGGAGGCGCCGGATCGTGAAGATCCTGTGGCGGCGCGATGTGGAGACCGGGGAGGCGCCGGCGCGGAGCTTGAAGTTGTGGCGCCGATGACGTGGTGGCGGATCCGGCGAAGGCGGCGCAACTCGGTGTGCCCGGGTCGGGTGCAGGCGAGGCGGCGGCTCCGGTGGAGATGGCGCGGCGCCGGTGGAGGACGGGATCGGGCAGATCCAGAGGGAGGCCACGGCAGCGCGGGTGGCGCGGATCAGGATCAGCCAGATCCGGCCGGATCTGGCGTTGACGCAGTGGTGGCGGCGCTTGAACAGATCGACGGCAGGAGGTGCGGATCCGGTGGAGGGAGGTGGTTCCAGCGGCGAGCCGGCGTGGGAGGTGCGGCTCGGCGGTGGTGGCTGGCGAGGAGGCCGTGGCGCCGCTTGTGGGCGCTGAGGAGGCGGCGTAGCAATGGATCGGCGGCGCTGTGGAGATCCGGTGGCGGCGACGCGGGGAAGAGGCACGGCGCGGAGGCCGGAGGCGCGGGATGGAGGCGCAGCGCGGAGGTGCAGCGCGGCGGCTCCGGTGGAGATGTGGTGGCGGCAGCGCGGGTTGCTCAAGCCGTGGAGGCGAGGATCGCCGGCGTGCGGCGTGGTGGCCGGGAGGCGCACGGCGACGTGGGAGCGGGAGCTTTGAGGGCGGCTATGGCGGCGCAGGAGCCAGATCTGGCGCGAGGTGCAGTAAGCAAAATGACAGGAGGAAGCAAAAGAGGAAAAAGAAGAAGGGAAGGCAGAGAAGAGGTTCGCCGTGGAAGAAAACAGGGAGAAAAGTGAATGGAGCACCGCCGGCGTATGGCCCGGCCGCCGGCGGCGAGGTGGAGGGAGGTGTGGAAGAGTGATTCGGGGAAGAAGAAGAAAGGAGTAAAAAACTAAATGCCGGGCTTGAAAATCCTCAGATGGCCGGCGGCTGGACAAAAAAGGAAGAAGGTCCTTTTGCAGAAAAGCCCTCGAGGTTTTGGAGATTTAGAACTGAGACCTCGTGGCTAGGGTTTGGGATTCCGGGCCCCCGGAGACTCCGATTTCGGTGCAGTCAGGTCCTACGCGTTCGCGAGAACGTGCACTTCCATCAGGAATCGTCCGATGGCCGGATTAAGTCGAGGACGCGTGTCCACTAGCCGAAAATCCATCCAATCCTCGTCGACCTGCGATAAAAATTGGAAAAACGAGTAATCCGGTCGATTTGGCAATTAATCTGGAATAATCTAGGTATATATGCCGAGGTATATGACTAATATGTGCAAAAGCATGGGGAAAATGTACACAAAAATGAGACAAATCGAGTAGATATCAGTACTATACCCCGACAAATTGCCGTAGGCCGGAAAATCATTTATGGTGCAAAATATCAGGGCCCGCAAGATGAAATTCTCTTTCTTGTATGCATCCCACACCTGCACCCCCTCGCTCCACAATTTCTGTAAGTCCTCGATTAAAGGTGCTAGAAACACGTCAATATCATTTCCGGGTTGTCTAGGTCATGAGATTAGTAATGCCATCATGATGTACTTGCGCTTCATGCATAACCAAATTGGAAGATTGTAGATGCATAAAAGAACCGGCCAAGTGCTGTGCCGACTGCTCATATTACCATGTGGGTTCATACCATCTGTACTCAGCCCGAACCTTATATTCCTAAGTTCGCCGCCGAACTCAACAAATGTTCTATTGATGTTTCTCCATTGAATAGAATCAGCTGGGTGTCTCAGTTTTCCGTCTTGTTTCCGGGCTTCAGCATGCCAACGCAAGTGCTTCGCGACTTTTGGATTTACAAACAGCCACTTCAATCTAGGTATCACAGGCAAGTACCACACAGTTTTCGCTGGAGATCCTTTCTTTACCTCGTGACGTTCACTGTCAATCCGGTCCCTACGCGTATACCTCGATGCGCCGCATCTTGGACAAACATGCAAACTGGAGTACTCTTTACGGTACAACACACAATCATTTGGGCATGCGTGTATTCTTTCGATTTCCATTCCCAACGGACACAACAGTTTTTTGGCTTGGTAAGTAGATCTTGGCAACTCATTTCCCTCTGGAAGCATGTCGGCTAGAAGATCTAATAGTGCTGTGAAACTCTTATCACTCCAACCGTTGCCTGCCTTCAAGTTATATAATCTCAGCACAGAAGACAGTTTTGTAAATGTTGCACATCCAGGGAACAGAGGCTTCTCAGAGTCAGCAATCAGTTTCTCAAATTCACAGAAGTCGTTTTCGTTGTAATCTTCCTCTACATCACGTAACATCTCATCTAGATTGTCATCATCATCATCATCTACGTGCACATCGGAATGAACATTATCACAATTCGGATGATCATCGATATTATTGCAATCCACATCCGAGTCGTGCTGATTGGTAGTAGTGGTGCTTGTTTCCTCAAGATCTTCGCCATGCCATATCCAACGGGTGTATCGCGCGTTAAAACCACGACGAATCAAATGACTCTTAATTTGATCAGAGTTGCTAAACCTCTTCAAGTTCATACAATCTGTACAAGGACAGAGCATATTTTTCTCTCCCTTCCTCTCCTTTTGTTGCTCAGCAAATTTAATAAACTCATTCACACCATCCAAATATTCAAAAGTAGTACGTTTTATTCCATACATCCAATATTTCCTGTCCATCTACAATTAACAAAATTTAACGAGTCAGCCATGCATGCATGAAACCTGCCCGATTAAGTTATGTATATGTACATGTACAGCCTCTTACAACAGATGTGTTGAACCCTAGCCTGACGAAATTAACACTAATTAACCTAGCTAACTACACAATACAAGCTAGTTAGCTCCTAAAACATGACGCATTTCCAGCTACCTAGCTCCCAAGCTTACAGCTACCTAGCTCCCAAGCTTACAGCTACAAACTTAATTGGAACTACACAATACAGCTAGCTTGCTAGTAGAGAGGGAGGGAGATCTAGAGGGAGAGAGAGATAACTGTCGACAATTAATTATACCTTAAAGAGAGGGGCGCAATCAACTTCCCTCCAGCTTGCGCTGATCACCCTAGCAGTGTAGCTGCGAGCATGGAACTTTCATCACAAACAGAGGGACAGAGAGTGCAACAGAACAAATTACAGCGCAGCTCAGCAATGGTCGAGTGGGGTTTTTCCTTATAATGGAGCTTTTTCTAACGGTAAATACATGAAATAACCGTTAGATTAACTAAGGTAATTTGCTTCTCACATATTCTATCGGTAAAAACACACATATACCGTTAGAGAATGTACATTACTGAACAAGTATAGTTTTTGTTCTATCGGTAAATATATGTATTTACTGTTAGATGATGCATGACACAGCACGTACATGAGTTTTTCTATCGGTAAATATGTGTATTAACCGTTAGATGATGCATGACACACGAACATGAGTTTTTCTATCGGTAAATATGTGTATTTACCGTTAGATGATGCATGACACACGAACATGAGTTTTTCTATCGGTAAATATGTGTATTAACCGTTAGATGATGCATGACACACGAACATGAGTTTTTCTATCGGTAAATATGTGTATTTACCGTTAGAGGAGGTACTTGTAACGCACATGACACCAGTTCTCACATCCAAGGAATCATACCAATGTAACATCAAACAGATCTTAACTACAAGATAAAGCAATATTTCAAGAAATGCTAATTTGTGGATTAACTTGGAGACACAAAAATACTTTTCTTAAGTACTCGGGACTTCATCTTGCCAAAGAAATTACACATGCCAGTTCACAAATTCAGGTACAAACATACACATGCCAGTTCACCAATACAAATTCAAGTACATGTCTGAAACAGCAGTACAAATACACACCTACCAACCAATACAATTAAATACACAAATACTCCCTACACTTTCAAGTTCATATCCCAATTAGAAATACATGATACACAAATATACAACAATATACAAATACAACAATTCACACATTCGATGTATATTAGAAAAGCCACGTTTGAAATTAACAGATCACGACGAGGACCTAGTGGCCCGTACATTTTACATAAAAGAGAACCTTTGCAGGTTGCGACAATGCAAATAGCGACTACAAGTTAGACCTGACACATAACAAATCCATTCATCCAAAACAACAAATGTCTGAACCACATTGGACTTAACCATAGGAGTTCAGTTCGAAGACGCCCGAGGAGCTGGAACTGCCGTCGACTTACATTTGTACGTATTGGTGATTTCCTCGGACTCAAACTCGATCAACTCAACTCAACTCAACTCCATTAACAAAAAGAACCGACCTTCCAAGATGTTGTTCTGTGTAGCGATGGTGTAGAATGGCTGTGCAAATAACAACAATTCTTCTTCTCCAAGCAGGTAAGCATCTGGCCACAAGATGGTGCATGCAAAAAAATGTAAGATGCTTTCTATAGGTCCTGATTTGAGAAACACGCAGGGCTTAAGGATCTTCTCGACCAAGCGAACCAAGATCTCGCATTTCACGTCCTTCCAGCTCTCGACGGTGATCTTCACCGTTTCTTTCGCCAACAAGCCAACGTAGGCAGCGTACTGCGATGAAGAACCGTGGAATACGTTTCCCCTCATGAGCATCATCTAAGGACCTGCAAAGATCATAATCATATTGAATAGAAGACACATCAAAATGAAGGATACAAAAAAAGCAGAATAATTGCCATAATCGGATTAGAATGATTTACGTACCGTGCTTGGGATGCGGAAGTCTAGAGGGCGTCGATGGAGGTGCGGAGGTCGCCTGTAGAGGTGTGCCGGCCGTCCATGGAGCTTACGGGTTAGGACTACGAGCCCCAGATGAACTGTGAGAATGAAGAGACATACCCCTGTATTTATAGTACTAGATAAATTCTATCGGTACAAACACCGCATACCGTTAGTCATTTTATATATATTCTAACGGTAAAAAATCAATTACCGATAAAACAAAAACATCTGTAGAAGTCGAATGGCTCTATCGGCACAATACAAATTACCGATAGGAATTTTTGTCCACACTCTGTCGGTATATATGTACATTGCCGATAGAATCATACTAGTTGTAGAAGGCGAACAGTTCTAAAATATTTTTTCTATATTCTAACGGTATAAACATTCATTACCGATAGAATAAAACTATTTGAAGACGAATAGTTCTAAGCAATTTTTGATATATTCTAACGGTAAAAGAATACATTACCGATAGAATAAAAATATTTGTAGAAGGCGAACGATTCTATCGGCACACTAGATATTGCCGATAGGAATTTTTCAGATATTCTGTCGATATACTAATAAATTACCGATAGAATAAGTCTAGTTGAAGAAGTCGACCAGTCCTATCGGCGCACAACATTCTCCCGTCAATACTTATGCATCTCTTCTAACGGCAAATATGTTCATCACCGCTAGAGTAAATCATACTGCTTATTCTATCGGTAAGTTTCTTACAAACCGATAGGAAAAATTCACCCGTTGGCCTTTTTTGGCCGCGAGGCACATTTTCTATTGGTTTTCTACTAAAGCGCTAATAACCGATAGAATATAGGGGTTAGTAGACTGCATTTCTGTACTAGTGGTGGTTCGCGAGAGATCCACAGGGTCAGGGGTGAATTGTGAGTAAAACATAACAAAAGTTCTTGTTATCTCCACCTTGCCACTCACACATGGTTGTGAGGAAGGGTCTAATCATATTGATAGGATGGGCTTGAAAGTGGAAGATCTTGCGGGTAAATTGGTACCTCTTTGCAGAGTTAAAAACGTATTCGAATACTCCAAGCTCCCGGGTTTATAGGAGTTGCTGCGATGGATTAAATCCACAGGGTGTGGCACAAGTATGTTTTCTAAATAGATTTTGAGAAGTCAAGATGTCGTGGTATTGCGAATACCCCGCCAGGTTTTGAGAACGATCCTAGCGAAGATTACGCGGCGCGGGTTGACCGGATGACCAGTCCTCCCCCGCCAGACAAGCACAAGAGATGACACAAGGATTTATACAGGTTCGGGTCCCGGTGGGGGCCCTAGTCCTGTCGACGCGCTCCCGACCGGAGTCGGCTGGGGAGGCTCTCTCCGGGAGAGGCTTCCGGAGCACGCCTGTGAGTTTAGCTATTCCGATAAAAGTGATTCGATCTCTTACAACAGAGGGGTACAAGGGCTATTTATAGCCCCAAAAAGAAGCAAAAAGCCTAAACTACTCCGGAAGCCACCGTCGGATTGAAGGGTAGGAACGTCCTTCTCCCGGTCAAACGTCTTGGATGCTTGACAGGTGGTCGCTGATTCCCGAGGCGCTCCTCGTGTGACCTGCACGTGACAAATCGACTCGACTTTACCTTTAGAAGGGCGATGAGGCCCGGGACATGCACCGGAGGCCAGGTCTCCGGACCAAAGGCGGCTCCCGGGACCGGTGCCGGAGGCCGGGTCCCGGGAGGCAAATGGCGGCACCCGGGACGGCACTGGAGGCCAGGTCCCGGGGGCCAAAGGTGGCGCCCAGGACGGCACCGGAGGCCCGGTCCCGGGAGCCAAATGGCGGCGCCCGGGACGGCACTGGAGACCAGGTCCCGGGGGCCAAAAGGCGGCGCCCGGGGAGGCACCGGAGGCCAGGTCCCCGGGCGAGTGGCGGCGCCCGGGACGGCACCGGAGGCCGGATCCCGGGAGCCAAATGGCGGCGCCCGCGGAGGCACCGGAGGCCAGATCCCGGGAGCCAAATGGCAGCGCCCGGGACGGCACCGGAGGCCAGGTCCCGGGGGCCAAAAAGGCGGCGCCCGGGGAGGCACCGGAGGCCAGGTCCCCGGGCGAGTGGCGGCGCCCGGGACGGCACCGGAGGCCCGGTCCCGGGAGCCAAATGGCGGCGCAAGGGACGACACCGGAGGCCCGGTCCCGGGGGCCAAAAGGCGGCGCCCGGGGAGGCACCGGAGGCCAGGTCCCCGGGCGAGTGGCGGCACCCTGGACGGCACCGGAGGCCGGGTCCCGGGAGCCAAATGGCAGCGCCCGGGACGGCACCGGAGGCCCGGTCCCGGGAGCCAAATGGCGGCGCCCGAGACGGCACCGGAGGCCAGGTCCCGGAGGCCAAAAGGCGGAGCCCGGGGAGGCACCAGAGGCAAGGTCCCCGGGCGAGTGGCGGCGCCTGGGACGGCCCCTGAGGCCGGGTCCCGGGAGCCAAATGGCGGCGCCCGGGACGGCACCGGAGGCCAGGTCCCGGGGGCCAAAAGGCGGCACCCAGGGAGGCACCGGAGGCCAGGTCCCCGGGCTAGTGTGACGCAACTTGCCTGGACTTAGTCCCGCGGAGATTTCCCCCAACAGCAGCCCCCCATGCCGCCCGGGGACGATGCTCGAGTCCCCGGTGGGCATGGTACATGTCACCGGGAAAATCTCCGGACCAAGCCACCGGAGCCGTGACGCTTCGGTTTTCATGCCGGACGCTTATGGCCGCGCCGCTTCGCCATAAATGCGCTCGCGGTTCGAACCGGTGCATCAATTCGCGCGCCCGTCCCTTCGTTTCCCGCGCACAGTTTGAACTTCAACGGCCCATCTGGATCACAGCTTGCCTCTATAAATAGGGCCTTAGGGGGCCCGGTAGCTTCATTCCAAACTCTTCAGCCTCACGATTTTTGCTCTCCCGGTAGCTCTCTCGGTAGCTAGCGCCCGGTAGCGAGCATCCGGGACTTCTAGCCGTAGTCTCCTGAAACGTTAGCCACCGAAAAAAAAGAAAGCCAAACCTGATCGCACCCAAGGGTCGAGCGAAGACCACGAAGGTGCCCCCGGAGGAAATCCCTTCAGATTTCCTCTGGGCGTCGGAGTTCTCGGCCGCGAACGCGGAGTCCCTGGTCGAACGAGGGGTCGTCGAGGACGGGGACATCTGAGTCCCCGTGAAGAAAGACGGAGCCCCCCGCCCCAGGGCTGGAGAGGTCGTGGCCTTCGAGGCCTTCCTGGAGGCGGGGCTCCGACTCCCGGTGCATCCCATGCTCCGGGAGTTCCTAAAGGAATATGGGGTGGCGCTCAACCACCTCACCCCGAACGCGCTCGTCCAGATGGGCCTCTTCATCTGGCTCTATGAGACGGCGACCGGGCGGGAGCCCACCCTTCGCTCCTTCCGGTACTTCTACGAACCGGCGGCGCGGAACTCCCGCCTGGTGAAGGGGGCACCCAAGTCCCCCTTCGGTTCGGTGATGGTGCAAATGCTGCCGTCCCGGGTGGCCGACTATCCGGCGGCGGCCTCCCGGGACCACTGGGGCGACTGGGTTCGGAGGTGGTTTTACCTCCGGGTCCGGGACGAGGCGGTGGTGTACGCCCCGGAGCCCCCGTCCTACAGCCGGTCGTCCGCGCCGAAGCCCCCGGTGTGTACGGACGAGAAGTTTGAACTCCTCGGCAAGGTGGTCATCTCCAAGAAGACCCGCTCGATGCGGGATGCCGCCGAGGAGATGATGCTCCTGAGGATCTCCGCCTTCTCACGTGGGAGAAGGGGGATCGGCATGGGCCCGGAGCAGCGGCCCCCGGTCAAGCCGGTGACCCGGCGTAAGCCCGTTACCTGCTTCTTCATATTTATAGTTTTTAGAAAATTTGACTAACTTTTTACCTTTTGTAGTCCGGCCATACCCGGCGTCGCGGGAGAAGGCGGAGAACCTCCTGGGGAGGTATTTCACCGACGAACACGAGCGCGTCGTGCGCCTCGTGGGGGAGGGCCCTCCCCGGAACTTGGTCGCTGCAGCCTACGGGCTGAAGCTGCCGGAGAGGAAGCCTCTCCCCACCCCCGGGTCGCACAAAAGGGGGAAGGACGCGGCCGGGGCCTCGGAGCCCAAGAAGGCTAAGGTCCAGAAGAGCCCCAGCCCGTCGACGACGCCGACTTCGACGCTGGTGAAGGCCCGGGACACGACCCCCGGGGCGGGGCGCGCCCAGGAAGATGCGACACCCCCACCCCCGAAGGGCCCCGTCGATGCCCGGGGGAAGGAGGCGGCCATTGTCTTCGGAGGACACCTCCTAGACAACGAAGACGCCGATGACGCCGGCCGCGCTAACGGACGTTCAAGTCCGGGGACCCCCCACCGGCCGCGACGCCGGCGCCGGGCGAGAGGCCCCTCTGCTTCCCGCGGGGGAAGTCGCCCGCTATGCGGAGGGCCTGCACACCCGGAAGGTGCAGGCCTTCGTCGCGGAGGGAACGCTCCATGAGCGTTTCCAGGGGCTTCAATCCCTCGGGGCCCAGGTAACCCGAGTTGGTGATGTCTTCCTTCGTTCCCTGCATTTGAGTTTTTTCTAACTCTATATTTTGTAGGTGGCAACTGTTACCTGGGGCCTTGAGCAGCGGGTCGCCCGGCTGCTTAAGGAAGCGGAGGACCTGGCCGCGACCTCCGTAGGGCAGCGTGAGGAGGCCCTCCGGGAACGCGATGAGGCCCTTGCGGAACTGTCTCGGGTCCGGGCCCAGGTTCATATTTCCGAGGCCGTCAACGGCCGCCTCCGGGAGGAGGCCAAGGCGAGGGAGGAGGCGCTCTAGGAGCTCGAGGGGTCGAGCGTCCGGGCGGTGGCGGACGCGGGCCGCTCCGTCCGTTCGGCCCTCGAGAGCCTTGGCGTAAGCTTAGGCTCCGGGAGCAGCTCGGAGATGCCACCGGTGACCCTCGCGGAGACTGTGCGTTTTCTAAACGCACAGGTCTCCGCCATTCCGGAGGCTGCCGACGCTCGGGCGCGGGGCCGGGCGATCCCCATCGTCGCGGCCGCTGCGGTGCTCGTCGAGTTCCGGGGGGTCGGTGCCCGGGCGATCGGGGGCCGCATCCCCCGAAGCTTCCTGGACTCCTTCGAGCCTTCGAGCCGGGAGGTCGAACAGCTTGCCGGAGGATTCTACGACCGGATCATCCGGGCGAGATTCCCGACTCCGGTGCCTCCGGCGGGGGACGACCCAGCCCCGGCCTCGGAGGATGCCCCCCGGGGGGAGGACGCCAAAGAAAAAGTATGAGCCTCCCCCCGGATCTTTAGATAGGACCCTTTTACTTTCTTAGGACTTTTGATCCTGGTAGCTTCTTAGAAGAAGCCCCGGACACTTGTAAAAAAGATTTTCAATGCAATGAAGTTAGAATTTTTTCTAAGTCTGAATTGAATGGATTGTTACCAGGGTTCCCGGGAGGTTGCTCCCGGGCGAAGGTCCGGGAGGGGCTCCCCGGGGGACGCCCAAGCGGCTTTAATCTTGCTAAGCCTTGTTTGTCTCCGGGGAGCGCGGCGGGGACAGCGTCCGGGAGCCGATCCGGTTGAGGTGGCGTCCGGAGTGGCACTTGGACAACTTTGACAATCATCGCGCCGAATTGTCCCCTCCGCGACCGGGGTTCCGGATGATACCTCCCCTCCGGATACTTCCACCAACTGGATACGAGTTTTGGCCCGTAGATGTGCTCCGGGACGCTCGGCGCCCCGTACGAGCATTGTACCGGGATTTGACCCGGGAGCTAGCGGAGAGCCTCCGAGAGTATTAGGCGTTGGAGCCTTAGGATGTAGAGAATCCCCCGGGTTAGAACCCGGGTTGTATCGTTTCCGAAGCCCACTGGAGGGGGAAGATGTCCTCCGGGTTTGACAATCAATAAAGCTGTTTGCTTGCTTCTCTTCTTTGTCATCTTTTTGTTTCTTCTTCTTGGATGGTCCGGACGACTCCATTTCTCAAGAATGAGCTAAGTTTGCTCGTGGGCGTTGTCACCCACACCCGGGGGTTCCTTATCCCCCCCCCCCTCCCACAGCGGGCCGGAGGGCAGCTCTGCGCGCTGTGGGGGTAACAAGGCCCCCCGGGGTGAAGACAACCTGTAGCATAGGAATTTTTCTAAGTTAGAAAATTTTAAAACGAGGTTTCTTAGAAAAGGACCTTCCGGGAGACAATCGTCCGGTCACCGTGAGAACGGGGAGCCGGGAATAAGTTCTCATGTGGAAAAACATCCAAGAAAACCCGATGAGATTTCCGGAGACGAGCTTCCTAGGAGATGATCATCCGGTCACCGTGAGAACGGGGAGCCGGGAATAAGGGTCTCCGGGGAAGAAGTGTCCGAGAAATCTGTAACTTCTCCAGGAGACAATCGTCCGGTCGCCGTGAGGACGGGGAGCCGGGAATAAAGTCACCGGGAGGCAATCATCCAGTCGCCGTGAGAACGGGGAGCCGGGAATAAGGTCGCCGGGAGACAATCATCCGGTCGCCGTGAGAACGGGGAGCCGGGAATAAAGTCGTCGGGGACCAAATATCCAAGAATGCCATTAGACGTCCCGCTGGGGAGAGCGTCTACTCCCAGAGGAGGAAGTGCCCGAAGACGGGTCTTGAGTGTTTGGGTAGGGGACTAGTCTCCCAAAGTGACTCGCTACCACGGCCGCTGGGGCTCGGGTTGCCGCTTACACCCTCAGTCCACGAGGGCTGATCGTAAGCCGCCCTACAGGAGGGACTTGCTAGGTCTGGGCCCACTTCCTCACGGGGAGGGCATCGCCGCTATGGGCGGTAATGAGAAAACCTACAATGAGACAATTAAAGAGCAAGACCTATGTATTGCTAACAAAATGAAGTACAGTGCCTCCCCCTGCGAAGTCGCGAAAGGGGAGGAAAAGGTAAATACAGTGTCCCTCCTCCCCCTCTGGCGTGAACGCCCCGGGGGAGGGGACAGGCCCGTAAGGCTAAACATAGAACTTGTGAAGTAAACGCAAGTTCCACGTGTGCTTCAGCTCCTGCTCTTGAAGGTTGGAGAGCTTGTACGCCCCCTAGCCCAGGACCGTGGAGATCCTGTAGGGGCCCTCCCACTTGGGGGAGAGCTTACCCTGGGCCTGGGGGTCCGTCACGCGCTTGAGGACAAGGTCCCCAAGGCGGAAAGCCCTCTCACGCACGCGTTGATTGTAAGCGCGTGCCATCTCTTGCTCGTAGATGACGTGGTGGAGGAGAGCTCGGTCGCGTTCCTCCTCCACGAGGTCGATTTCCAGGCGCTGGTTGGCCTCATTGGCCTGGTACACTGCGGGCGTGGCTCCCTCCAGGAGCTCGACCCGTAGTGACCGGAGGCCGATATCTGGGGGGAGGACTGCCTCCGCCCCGTAGACCAGGGAGAAGGGAGTACGCCCCGTCGCCCGGGACAGGGTCGTGCGCATGGAGCAGAGGATGCTAGGGAGCTCCTCTGCCCATGCACCCCGCTTAGAAGCGGTTTGCTCGAGTCTCCGGTGCAACCCCTGCAGGATCACGCCGTTGACCCTCTCGACAACCCCGTTGCTCCGGGGATGGGCCACTGAGGCGAAGTGGATGACGAGCCCCAGGCCTTCGCAGAATTCCCGGAAATAAGCTGAGTCGAATTGAGTCCCGTTGTCCACGGTGATTTCTCGGGGGACACCAAAACGACATACGACATTTTTCCAGAAAAACCGCTGAACGGCCCGGGACGTGATGCTGGCCAAAGGCTCCGCCTCAACCCACTTTGTAAAATAGTCGACTGCGACTACCACATACTTGTATCCTCCGGGCGGTGGGGGGAAGGGCCCTAAGAGGTCCATCCCCCAGCGCACGAAGGGCCAAGTGATGGGGATTGTCTGCAGCGCTATAGGGGGGAGGTTCGAGCCCTTGGCCATCTTCTGGCATGCTTCGCACGCGGAGACAAGGTCTCGCGCATGACCGTGGGCCAGTAGAAGCCCTGCCGGAGGGCCTTGGCCGCGATGGCACGCGGGGCTAGGTGAGAAGCACAGCTCCCCGCGTGGATGTCTTCGAGAAGTTGAAGTCCTTTCGGCCGGGGGAGGCAGCGCAGGAGGGCGGAAGCCCCCCGCTTGTAGAGCCTCCCCTCCAGCAGAAGATATGCCCGAGCTTTCGCTCGTAGGCGTTTAGCCTCTGTCTCACTAGGAGGGTCCCCCTCCCCTTTGATGAAGGAGATGAGGGGGTCCATCCACGACGGAGTCCGGGTGATCTCGGCGACCTTCGGGACACGAGGCTCGTCGCTCGTGTCCGGGGAGGCCACCGAGGGTTTCGTGATGATTTCCAAGAAAGCCCCCTTGGGGAGCGATTCCCGGGCGCTTGCCGCCCGGGCCATGGCGTCGGCCCGGTCATTGTCCCTCCGCGGGATATGTCGGGCCTCGAGGCCGTCAAAATGCCTCTCCATCTTTCGCACTTCCTGCAAATAAAGACTTAAGTTTGCGTCATGGCACAGGTAAGACTTGTCCATTTGGCAAACTACGAGCAGAGAATCTCCCTTGACTAGGAGGCGTCGGATCCCCAGGGAGCGTGCAAGGCGCATCCCGAGGAGCAAAGCCTCGTATTCGGCGACGTTGTTGGTTGCGGGGAACTCGAGCCGCGCGGCGTACTCGAGTTCCTTCCCCTCGGGGCTCCGGAGGACTACTCCCGCACCATCCCCGGTGAGACACAGCAACCCGTCGAACATGAGGGTCCAATGATCACTGCGTCGGGGCGGCGCAGGGAGGTCTTCGTCCCCGGACCCAGGGGCGGGAGTCCACTCTGCGACGAAGTCGGCGAGGACCTGCAACTTGATGGCGGAGCGGCCGGTAAGGGACAGGGAGAAGGGGGCGAGCTCGGCCCCCCACTTCCCAATCCGGCCGGTGCCTTCTTTGTTCCGCAGTACCTCCCCCAGGGGGAGGGAACACGGGACGGTGGTGGGGTGCCCCAGGAAGTAATGCTGAAGCTTCCGGGACGCCATGAGGAGGGCGTAGCAGATTTTCTCCATCTCCGTGTACCGAGTTTTGGCCCCTTGGAGGGCCTCACTCACATAGTACACGGGGCACTACTGCCCCCCCTGCTCCTTCACCAAGACCGCGCTGACGGCGACGGGGGTCGCGGCAAGGTAGAGGAGCAAGGGCTCTTATGGAGACGGACTCACGAGCATTGGAGGGCTCGTGAAGTACTTCTTGAGGTCGTTGAAGGCTTCCTGGGCCTCGGGGGTCCAGCGGAACCCCTCGAGCCCCCAGAGGATCTTGAAGAACTGGAGGCCCCGCTCTCCCGACCGCGAAACAAAACGGCTGAGTGCGGCTAGGCAGCCGGAGAGCCGCTGGACGTCCCTGACGGAGCGCGGCGGGGGCATATCTAGGAATGCCCGGATCTTCTCGGGGTTTTCCTCTATGCCCCGCTGGGACACGAGGAAACCTAGGAGCTTCCCCCCACGCACCCCGAAGGCGCACTTCTCCGGGTTAAGTTTGAGCCCGAACGTGCGAAGGTTGCGGAAGGTCTCCGCCAGGTCGTCGATGTGGGAGGTTGCGCGGGGACTTTTGACGACTGCGTCGTCTACGTAAACTTCGACGTTGCGGCCGACTTGATCTTTGAAGACCAGCGTCATGAGGCGCTGGAAGGTTGCTCCTGCGTTCTTGAGCCCAAAGGGCATGTGGAGGTAGCAGAAGGTTCCGAGGGGAGTTATGAAACTCGTCTTTTCCTCGTCCCCCTCCGCCATCCGGACTTGATGGTAGCCCGAGTAGGCGTCTAGGAAGCTCATGAGCTCGCACCCCGCAGTGGAGTCAACGAGCTGATCAATCCGCGGGAGCGGGAAGTTGTCTTTTGGGCAGGCGCGGTTAAGGTCGGTGAAGTCCACGCACATCCGCCACCTGCCAGTTGACTTCTTGACGAGGACGGGGTTCGCGAGCCACTCGGGGTGCAGGACCTCCCGAATGAACCCCGCCTCTCGGAGCCGAGCGATCTCTATCTTGATGGCCTCTTGACGTTCGAGGGAAAGCTTCCTTAGCTTTTGCTTGACCGGGGGGTGGCCAGGGGTTACCGCAAGCTTGTGCTCAATAACCTCCCGAGCGACGCCCCGCATGTCCGAAGGTTTCCACGCAAAAACATCGGAGTTTTCGCGCAGAAAAGCTGCGAGTTGTGCTGCATGGTCCTGGGGGAGCTCTACCCCGATTTGGACGGTTTTGTCCCCGCCGCCTGGAGACAGCGGGACCTTCTGGAGGCCCCCTTCCGGGCGCGGCTTGAGGAGGGGCCTCCCGAGGTACGGCGCAGCGACGTCTGAATCCGGGGGGGGGGAGCCTCCCCCCCGGGCGTCTTGATCATGTTGACGCTTCCGATTGTGGCAGCGGCGCGCTCGTATAGAGCACGAGCCATGTCTCGATCTCCCCGGACGTTGATCATGCCATGCTGCCCGGGGATCTTCATGCAGAGGTAGTTTTGATGGGTGGCAGCCCCCAACCGGTTGATTGTAGTCCTCCCCATAATCGCGTTGTACGAGGAGGGGAGATCTACTACGTCGAAGCGGACCAGCTCGGTCCGGTAGTTCTCCGGGGTGCCGAACGTCATAGGAAGATCTACCTTGCCCACGGGGTGGATCGCCTTCCCCGGGACAAAACCTTGCAGGGGCCCGGCAGCGGGCTGCAGGAGCTTCTCATCCACCTGCATCTCTTTGAAGGCCTTCAGAAATAGGACGCCGGCAGAGCTCCCGCCGTCCACGAGGATGCGAGCCAGGTGGCAGTTGTAGATAGTCGCGGAGACAATGAGCGCGTCGTCGTGGGGGAAGCGGACCCCTCGCGCGTCTTCCGCCGTGAAGGTGAGGGGGACGTCCGACCACTTAGGTGGCGGGGACGTGTGCAGCACCCCCACAACCTTGACCTCGCCCGCGTACTCCTTACGCTGGCGCTTAGAGTCCCGCCCGGAGGCGGACCCTCCCATGATGACGTTGATGCGGCGCTGAGAAGTTTGAAAGGGGAGAGCTTCTGAGGCTCCCCCTCCTATGTCTGCTCCCCCCCCCCCCCCCCCCCCGCGGGAGCGGGAAGGGCCGAAACAGTTGGCCGAGGGGGCAAGGAGGCCGGAGTCCCCCCCCCCCTGCCCGCGCTGGACGAGGAACGCCGCGAAGTGTTGCAGCAGCTGGTGGCAATCTCGGGTAGCGTGGGTACTGGACCCGTGGAAGCTGCACCACGGTCCTTCCCGGCTCCTCCCCGAGGGGCCTTCCCGGCCGCGCGAAGACTGTCCTCCCCCAAGACCTTTCGGCCTGGGAAAGGGGCGGCTGGCCCTCGGGGTGTCGCGCGGGCCGCCTCCGCCCTCGAGGACAAAGGTGTCCCGAGGCCGTGGCTCGCTACGCCCCCCCCCTGTCTGGGGCGTTTGGGGGGATCCCTGGCCCCCCGGTCGACGGGGGCGGGAGCCCCCTGGGTCTTCTTCCAGATGTCGTTTTCCTCCGCCGAGCGTACTTTTTGAGTACGTTGAAGAGCTCATCGGCGGAAGAGGGGCAGCTCCGGGAGAGTCTTCGGTGGAGCTCCCCCGGGAGAATGCCGCTTTTGCAGGCTTCGATGACTGTAGAGTCCGGGACGTGGGCCACTTTGCTTTTCACTTGGGCGAAGCGCTTGAAGAAGATTCTGATGGTTTCCCCGGTCCTCTGACGGACAGTGTACAGCTGCGAGGAGTCCAGGGGATGCACGTAGTTCCCCTAGAAGTTGGCACAGAACTCCCGCCTGAGCTGCGAGAAAGACTTGATGGAGCCCGCCTTCAGGTTGTAGAACCAGGAGCGGGCAATGCCAGAGAGGTAGAGGGGGAAGATGTTGCACTGTACCGTCTCGTCCCCCCCGGCCGCGGAGATGGCAGTGGAGTAGACCTGCACAAACTCGTAAGGGTCTGCCTCACCATTATAATGCTCGATGTGAGGAGGGCAATAGGGCCGCGGCCACCGGATGCTACGAAGTCTTCGGCATAGGGGCTGGTTAGCCCCCTGGACTTCCCGGGGAGAGTCCCGGTCGCTGTCTTCTTTCACGGGACCTTCGTTGTCTGAGTCTGAAAGCGGTCCGAGAGGTCCGCCAGAGTGGCGGTGGCGACGCTTCTCTTCTGGACCGGGGCTGAGTTCCCGGACGTCTGGGCTATTCTCCGGAGAGGTTGGCTCTTCAGCGGGTCTCTTCCCCCAACTGGTGCGAGAGCGAGGCTCCCCACGCCCACGGCTGGGGAGTTCTTCCCCGCGCTCTGGTGAATGCATTCGCTCGACCTCCCCCAGGGCGAAACGGACCTATCCCACCAGGGAGGGAGCTTATGCACTGTAGCTACCGGCTCGGAGGCTTCCGGGGCCGGCCGGGGAGAGCCCCCTGCGAAGACCCCCGGGACCGGAAAGGGGGAAGCCCCTGTATTATCCGGAACCGGGGAGGGGGCGCCCATGGCGACGTTTGGAACCGAAGTGGGGGGGGCCCCAGTGGCAACGACCGGAACCGGAAAGGGGGAAGCCCCTGTAACATCCGGAACCGGCGAGGGGGGAGCCCCCGCAGCGACGTCCGGGACCGGGGAGCCCATGCGGGGGGAAGTCCGCTGAGGCGCGGGAGCTGCTCTGTCGACCGCCCCCGGTGCAGTAAACGCGACGCGAGGGGCGAGACTGGCTCCCGGCGTAGGGAAAACCCCCGGCATAAAGTGGGCTCCCGGCCCCGGAAATAGGCCTGGGACGGGGTACCCCCTGGTGCCGCGAAGGGCCCTGGCATGAAGTAGCCTCCCGGCACCGGGACGGGCACGGGTGCCGGGAAGGGTCCGGACGTATATCCCGCAGGGGGAGGGAACCCCCCGTCAGGATCATACGGGGCGAACAAACTCTCGGAGGCCGGAGGGGCCGCCGATAACCCATAAACGGGGGCATAGTCCCCGGATATGGGTGCGACGCAAATCTGTTGATTCACGTCGGATGTAAACCAACCCACCGGGTATGGTCACAGGTGTGTGGTTGTCTTCAAACCAAGTCGCCGAACCAGTCCAGCGGAGACCAGATTCTTCTGACTTCCTGGATCGAATATCGCTGCGACCACTTCGTGCTTCACCTGGACGTTGATGGTGAACAAGTCCTCTGTTAGGCGATGGTCGTTAGGTGGATCCGAACCCTTCTCCTTCGGCATTGCCATCAGAGACAAGGTCGTATCCGCCTCATTAACCGAGTTCACCCGGACAACTTCTTCGTCGGGTGAAGTCACAGTAGCCGTGGCTGTTCTTTTCCCTGGTCCGTTTTTCTTTGGTCGAAGTTCAGGATGAAGCTTGTAGCATTTGTCCTTGGTATGTCCCGCGACTTGACAATGTTCGCAAAAAGCACCTATGCCCGATTTGGAAGCGTTCCTCTTCGGACTCGGCTTTTTCTTTGTCGAGGTCGCACTTTCCTTCGTACTTTTGTCGCTGCGGGATTTGTTCTTCTTCTTGATCGCCATAGCAGTTGTGCTTGCGGTCGCGATGTCTTGGACGCCGAACAGACTTAGCTCAGTACTGATCGATTTCTGAAGTCCAGATGTGTACTTCCGAAATACCTGAGGGTCAGATAGTGAGATGCCAATGACCATTGCTTGTCGCCGAAACTCTGTTGTATAGTCTTGGACGGTCTGGTCGCGCCGTTGGTACAATCTGTGCCAACGCTCCCATCTCTCCTCAAGGTAACCCATTGGATAGAATTCTTGTCGTAGAAGTCGTTTGAATTGACCCCACGCAAGGTCGTCAGCTTCACCACTGGCGACAAGGACCTTCCACCATGTCTTGGCGTGGTCCTTCATCTTCAAAGGTGCAAATTTGACCTTTTGAGCGCTACTGAACCCTTTCAGGTCAAAGTAGGTCTCAAGTTAATCGATCCAAGAATCCAGCTTCTCGGCATCGATCACCCCATCATATATGGGTATATCAATCTTAGCGTCGACCTTAAAAGATCCGACAGCTAAGGGGGTGTTGGCGAGGTCGTCGGTCTTGTGGTTGCCTCCGTCTTCATCTTCGTCTACCCTGCGCAAGTCTTCACCAGTCTTCGCACCCATACCCTTCCCTACTTCAGGAGGTACAATCATGGCCTGCTGCTTAATCCAAGCAAGCACGGTTTCCATGTCGGTGGAGAGCTTAGCCACTTGTTCGGCTAGGTTAGGTTGAACGGAGGTATCGCCAGACATTGTCGGAGACGCGGTTGTAGAAACCGTCAATTGATCGCCTGGAGTTTCGCCGGAGGTTTTGTAACCCTGGCGAGTCTTTACCGTCCACAGGATAGGAAAGTTGCTCTGATACCAACTTGATCCGTTTGAGACTTAGCCTTGGTTTTCGCACCAGGCTCGCCCAGATTCTAATATGTGGAATAACGGGATCTTATACCCGAAACCCAAAGTAATTACACAACTCTTTATTTCAAAGAGGGCTTACACATCGAACGTTAGACACACTTGTCTACGTCGAAAGAACTATAAGTGTCTAAAACTCAAATAAGTTCTATGACTCTTCGATTGAATTCGATGATATAAACTAGACCTATTACAAGGTATTATAGTCCAATCGTATGAGTACGTATCAGACTTAGAGACCTAAATGTATTAGACTCATATAACTAATCCTAAACAGATAAGCTTAGTCATACACATTCGGATCGAATTACAATTCCGAACAGGGAACGAATTCCTTTTCCTGGTCGCGAACCAATCCATGGTCGCGGATCCTTTCCGAACATTGTTAAGGTCGCGAAGCCGTATGCGATCAGGACTTGGTCGCGAAGCCGTATGCGATCAGGACTTGGTCGCGAAGCCGCATGCGATCAGGACTTGGAGATCCTCCCGGATCAGGCGCCCGGGACGGCACCGGAGGCCAGGTCCCGGGGGCCAAAAGGCGGCGCCCGGGGAGGCACCGGAGGCCAGGTCCTCGGGCGAGTGGCGGCGCCCGGGACGGCACGGGAGACCGGGTCGGAGGCCCGGTCCCGGGAGCCAAATGGCGGTGCCCGGGACGGCACCGGAGGCCCAGTCCCGGGAGCCAAATGGCGGCGCCCAGGACGGCACCAGAGGCCAGGTCCCGGGGGCCAAAAGGCGGCGCCCGGGGAGGCACCGGACGCCAGGTCCCCGGGCTAGTGTGACGCAACTTACCTGGACTTAGTCCACGGAGATTTCCCCCAACACAAGATTACCCAAATGACATGTGTTTTCATGAGAAGGGGTGCTGCCGTGGGCTGTCGTGTGTCGACGTGTCGCGGTAGTGCTATAATTTTGTGAACAAGAATAGCAATGCTATGTTATGAAAAGTGCTGCCATGAGATGAGATGAAATATGAAAGAAAAGATTATTTTACAAACATCCATAATTCTTGACTAGTCTAGGTTCATAACAATACTACTATATGTATCTACTCTTCCCTATGACTTGCTGAGTACCTAAGTGTGGCGACCTGACATACCGCCCACGTGGCAGCATGTCTGATCTTTGAACATTTTCGAAGAAAACCAACTTATCCGAGAATGTTCGTTACAGAGTAGCGAGCAGAAACATGAAATAATTAAACATGATCCAATATAACGATAAGTCTAGTTATACACAAAAGCATAAGCATACTTATTGAAATTAAAATACAGTAGTTAGGGTGTTTTTATGGCGGTCACTCTTCGTCTTCGGTGTTGAAGAAGACCCCATCAAGCTCACAGTAGGATTCTCCGGAATAAGCTTCTTGAACTGGTCGTCCGGTCGACGTGGCATCACCCAAGGAGTATTCAAAGTCTAACAAGGAATTATCATAGCAAGGGTGAGTGCTGAGGCACTCAGCAAGCAATTCAAATGTATAAATGCACCATGCAAACCTTAACTAGTCAAAGAGTTATTAGAGTATATTAGCAAAGACAGTTTTGACTCAAAAATTCATTTGTGATTGTAAGAGACTCTGGTTATTAAGTAAACTCTACTGAACATTTGAACCACAGGGTGAGACCACCTGTAGGTCTCCTTTCCTGCTGCGACGTAGTTCTCGACCTGAGAACAAGGAGTGAATATCCACGTTTTACTCTGCAGAGGGGTATCACTTTACCCACAGAATCTCTTGACTACCATGTCGGTGTTCGTCAACAGTGCTCCGCATTTCTGATAATGCGTGACATCATCAAGAGAACAAAGCCTTTTTCAAACCCTTCCACTAGTTCCCTCCACTGGTATGGTACCGCCATACCTGTGTAGTCGGACGCATCCGCTACACCCACTGTGAGCCTATAGCTCCAAGCCCGCCTCGGGTCGATTCTTTCATCATAATACAATATACATATATGTTCCCAGTGTGGAGGTGTACTAGTGTCCGGATAAGATACTTGACTAGGCCCGTTCCATACCAGGTCTGTGGTCGATACGGGTATTATGGCGCTGGGTAGAAATGACAGCTGGTTATGTCCTTACTTTTATAAATACCTTAATACAAGATTCGAGCCCTCCTTCGGCTCTCCTCCAGTTACACTTTATCCATCAAGACACCGACTCTTTCATTATGACCAACTTTTATAAAATACTTTTTAATGTAAGATGGTATAGCTACATAGATTATCAGATATAGTATAGTCAAATAAAAGCAATAAAACACGATCATTATGGTCAGGAACAAAACTTGCGTGAAGTAGCAAGATCAGGATCCAAAATATGAGCGTCACCCTGGAAAACCTCATTCAGCTCTGCTCCTAAAAGTAAAATGATCGCGTAAATAAATTCCTAAGGAAAATGCTGATAAATGCTATGCAGCGATGCAGAGTTTAGGTGCTAATCGCTCTCGCTCTATCGTACGGGTCACTCTCCCAGGCAAAATAAGAAAACAGATTTTATTTAATTGAACTGCATGATGGAATTGTATAACCATTTTGAGTTGGGTAGTTATCAAAAAGAAATAATATTTGTTTTATGACCTTAAAATTCATTACGTCAAGATGTTGATTTAATACTAGATTACTTGAGTTGATAAGCTAATTGATTAGTCATTTGGAAATAGAAATAGTTTATAACTTTAAAAATTCTTTTGCCTAAATTGAACACTATAGAAATAATGAAATTACTTTAAGTTTACTTACTAAAATAGTAAAGATGTATTTGCGTGGCTATACAAAATCTAATTTGATTAAACTTTAATTGAACTAGGTAAACTTTAGAAATTGAGATTGGTAATTAGTCTTATTATTTGATTATATAAATGTCTACATTAAATAAATCATTAATTAGATATCAAACAGTATTAATTAGACTTAAATCAGAATTTAAAACAAAAGACTAAATTGGAAAAAGAATTAAAAGATTTCGATTGGGCCGGCCCAGGGCCCAATCTTCCTCTCGGCCCACAAACACACACACAGAGGACACACTCACACGCACACACACATGGCCACGCACGGCCGCCTGTCTCCAGCCGCCGGGACAGCCGTCCCCGGCTCCGGCGTCGCCGCCGCCGCCGCTGCCGCAGCTCCTCCACGCGCGCTCCTCCGTGGCCCTCTCTCTCTCCCTCTCTCTCTCTCTTGCACCCGATGGCTCCTATCACCCTAACCCTATGTCTAGCTCGGCAGCTGTGAACCCTCGCCGGCGCACGCGTCGCGGCCGGCCGTAGCCCGAGCCGCGCCGCCTAGCTCCCTCGCCCGCGGCTCGCGGCCGCGCCTCGACGGCGTGGCCTCGCGGTAGCGGTGCTGCGCGCGTGGGCGCGCCGCCGGCCAGCTCGCCGACTGCCCGGACCTCGCCGCTGCGCCTCAGGTACACCTCTTTGCTCACTCGTTTACTATGCTAGGGTTTTGTGGTTTGCTTTGCTGTTCTATGCTATGATGCTTGTGTTCATGTCTGTGTGATCTGTGATGACTAGAGATGCTAGATGAAGTGTCCTACTGCTGTTAATTGTATGATTTTGTGAATTTGATGATGATTGTGACCAGATGATGTTGCTGGAGGTATGCACCTCATGTGGTAGCAATGATCTATAGGTCTCTAGGTGATTTTGGGTGATCCTGGTGCCCTGTTGTTACCTTATCTCATGTTCCAACTCAGTAATTTAGACTAATTAGGCTACAAGCTTAAGAACTAAGACATGATAAAACCTTAGGTTAGGTTCAACTGTCACCTTGATGTTGGCTCTGAGTCCCGTCTTCCTGCTCCTGATTCGCTCCTGCTGCTTCACCTGTGAATCACATGTGAATCACAGAGTGGAGAAAAGAATGAACATGTGCCTAGATTGTTTACTAATCCTCCTCTGTTCTAAGGTGTTACTGGTTTACCTGAGTCTGGGGTTTTAGCTCTAATCTCTGCTGTTTTTGTGTGGAATGGTGATGCTGTGTGTGAGTTGTGCTGTAAAGCCTGATTTATTTGGTATGCTACGCATGCAACCGACTTACCCCGAGGCTATGTGGCCGTGGTTACTGTTCCGATGAACAGGTGTCTTGTGCCTAAGCTGTATTAGTGTAATTGGACTGATTTGTAAAATCAGAGAAATTGGAGGGGTTTTGTGCAAAGTTTCACAATAGCTGAGAATTTTGGCAGAATCCAGGGGCTAAACTGATAAATGGCTGTTGGGCCTTGGGCCTTGCTGCTGTTGGATATTTTCCTTTCTTTCCTTTTTCTTTTCTTTCTTTTCTTTTTCCTTTTCTTTGCTGTTTCTTTGTTGGTTTTGTTTTCATGCCCATCTGGGCTCAGACTGTCCTGTGAACGACCCGCGATGACCCAAAAATGACCCGTGATTGAAAGCTGGATGATGACAGGCATACACAGGGGTGAGCAGCGGCACTCGCTCAGGCTGAGAGGTGGCTGCGAGGAACTCCAGACAGATACTGCACAGTCTGACAGCACTCCTTTAAAAATTAAACTCGTACATAGGTTTAGAGGTCAGCAGCACGACCACTCTAATAGCCAGCCATGTGGCCTTTGACCCGCTGACCAGTTGACCAGCTTCGTGGTCCTTACATCCTTCCCCGTTAGAAAAATTTCGTCCTCGAAATTTATATTCTTCTTTGTCTGAATAGATGGGGGTACCGGCCTCTGAGCTCTTCTTCTTTTTCCCATGTTGCTTCCCTATTGGGGTGGTTATGCCATAGTACCTTGCAATAGCGGATTACCTTATTACGAAGTTCTTATCTTCTACCGCCATAATCCGGGTAGGGTATTCCTCGTAGGTTAAGTCCGGTTGTAGAGTCTCTACTAAATGGGTCAGATGTTCCGAGGGTTCCCTTAAACACTTCTTTAACTGAGATATATGGAATATGTCGTGAACTTGTGACAATTCCATAGGTAGCTTTAGTTGATAGGCCACAGTTCCCTTTTTAGCCAGGATACGATAGGGTCCGATGTATCGGGGGCTCAGTTTACCTTTCATTCCAAATCTCTTGATACCCTTCATTGGTGACACTCTTAGGTATACTAAGTCTCCGATTTCAAACTGCAGTTCTCATATTCGAGTGTAGGCATAACTCTTCTGTCGATCTTGGGCTATTCGAAGTCGATCTCGAATAATTTGGATCTTTTCCTCTGTCTCTCTAATCAGGTCAGGTCCAAGAAATTTTTGTTCTCCAGTTTCCGCCCAACAGATCGATGATATGCACTTTCGACCATATAAGGCTTCGAATGGTGCCATTTGTATACTGGCCTGATAGCTATTGTTATAGGAGAACTCGGTTAGTGGCAAACTCTGATCCCATGATGCTCTGAAATCTATAGCGCAGGCCCTCAGCATATCCTCCAAAATTTGGTTAACTCTTTCTGTCTGGCCTCCGGTTTCGGGATGATAGGCGGTGCTGAAATCTAAGTGGGTTCCTAGTGCCTGTTGCAAGTTCTTCCAGAATGCTGAGGTAAAGACAGCTCCTCTGTTGGTAACGATCCTCTTCGGAATTCCATGTAAGGCTACAATTCTTTCTAGATACAACTCTGCGAGTCTTTCGCAAGTATATGTCTGATGAATGGCAATAAAATGTGCGAACTTAGTCAGGCGGTCCACAATCACCCATATGGAGTCCTTCTTTCGCTGGGTCAGGGGTAACCCAACAATGAAATCCATTTCAATTTCCTCCCACTTCTATTCCGGTATGGGTAGAGACTGTAATAGTCCTGCTGGTCTTTGGTGCTCAGCTTTAACTCGCTGATACGTGTCGCACTCTGCTACAAATTGTGCTATCTCTCTTTTCATATTTCTCCACTAGAACGTGCCTTTGACGTCCTGGTACATCTTTGTGCTGCCCGGGTGAATACTGTAAGGGGTTTGGTGAGCTTCCTTGAGGATGGTGTCTTTTATCTCAGGGTCCTCTGGCACACAGATTCGGTTGTGGCACCATAAGGTTCCATCCTCCATGAGGCTAAATTCTGATGGTCTTCCACTTTTAATCCTGATTATTTCTTCTTGGATGAATTCATCCACAGCTTGTTTCTCTCGGATACGATCCTGCAAACTAGGTTTCATGGATAATGTGGCTATTATCCCTTCAAGTGGTTGATCGATCCACTCTACCTTTAAATGACTCAAATCTCTTATAATTTCTTTCGAAATCTCGGTCATAGAGGCCTGATGGCAGCTTGACTTTCTACTCAAGGCGTCGGCGACAACGTTAGCTTTTCCTGGATGGTAGTTGATTGCTAAGTCATAGTCTTTAATCAGTTCCAACCATCTCCGTTGTCGCACATTCAATTCCTTTTGAGTGAAGATGTACTTTAAACTCTTTTGGTCAGTGTACAGCTCGCACTTGACTCCGTAGAGGTAATGTCGCCAGATCTTCAGGGCAAAGACGACAGCAGCTAGCTCCAAGTCATGAGTAGGATAATTCATTTCATGGGCCTTCAACTGTCGAGATGCATATGCAATTACTTTTCCGGCTTGCATCAGGACGCATCCCAATCCGGCTTTAGATGCATCACAGTAGACGGTAAAGTCTTTTCCCGTCTCGGGTAGGGTCAAGACAGGTGCTGTCGTTAATTTTTCTTTGAGATCCTCGAAACTCCGTTCGCACTTCTCAGTCCACTCAAATTCAACATCCTTCTTTAGCAGGTTGGTCATGGGTATTGCTATCGTTGAGAATCCTTTTATGAACCTTCGATAATACCCTGCCAAGCCTAGAAAACTCCTTATGTCTGTGGTGGTCTTTGGTCGTTGCCATGCTAGTACTGCTTCCACTTTTGCTGGGTCCATTGAGACACCTTGTCCAGAGATGATGTGACCTAAGAATGAGAATTGGTCCAGCCAGAATTCACATTTGCTCAGCTTGGCATATAGTTGGTTTTCTCTAAGTACTTGTAGAACTTCTTGCAAGTGTTCTGCATGTTTCTCTGCATCCTGAGAGTATACCAGAATGTCATCTATGAACACCACCACGAACTTGTCCAGGAATGACATGAACACTTTGTTCATTAAGTCCATAAACACAGCGGGTGCATTTGTCAATCCAAACGGCATGACCAGGAATTCGTGATGCCCATACCGCGTCACAAATGCGGTTTTCAAGGTATCTTGTGCTCGGATCTTTAGCTGATGATACCCAGACCTAAGGTCGATTTTTCAGAATACAGCTGCACCCTTCAGTTGATCGAATAGATCATTTATTCGGGGTAGTGGGTACTTGTTCTTGATAGTCACGGCATTTAGGGCTCGGTAGTCAATACAAAGCCTCATGCTGCCATCCTTCTTGCGCACAAACAGTACCGGTGCTCCCCATGGTGACACACTCGGTTTGATATAGCCCTTATTGGTTAAGTCATCCAATTGCTTCTTAAGTTCTACCAACTCTTCAGTTCCCATACGATATGGTCATTGAGAGATTGGGCTTGTTCCTGGAATCAGATCAATGGTAAATTCTACTGCCCTATCTGGTGGCATTCCAGGTAGCTCCTCCGGGAAAACATCTGGGTACTCACTGACCACATGTATCTGGTTTACTTTCATACTTTTGGTGGCCATATGAGTACCGGTGTCTATGAAAGGAGTCTTTTCTCCAGTGAAGATAATTCAGGTATTGTCATCCTTCTTCAAAGATACTGTTTTCTTTTCACAATCTACAGTTGCTCCGTTTAGGGCTAACCAATTCACTCCCAGAATAACGTCTATATCTTCTAAGGGCACAACTAATAGGTTAGCTTTAAACTCATTCCCTAGGATTTCAATCACCTGTCCCTGCCTTTCGTGCCTTACCACCATTGGTCCTCCAGGTGATTGCATGTGCATTGGTTTATCTAAAGTACTACAGGTTAAGTAGTGTTGGTCGAGGAAGTCTTTAGATATAAGGGAATGGGTTGCACCTGGATCAAATAGTACTAAACCCGAGCCAGGAGGTATGGATAGTTTACCCGTGATAATGTTTGAAGCTGCTCCGATTTGGTTGATGCTTACGTAGTTCAGCTTCCCTTGCGTCTTCGCGGGTCTTCCTCGTCCTCGGCCTTGACCAAAAATGGTCATCGGCTTATTGTCTTGTCCTCCGCCTTCAGAGGTAGGATTGATCTGCATCGGAGGTCTGAAAAGGGGTCGCCATTGAGGTCTTGGCTGGTTCTGTCGGGGACATTGGTTGAGACGGTGTCCCAGTTGACCACATCCAAAACATGCACCGCTTGCCTTGTTACAATCTTTCGCTAGATGCGGTCCCTTGCAAAAAGTGCATTGTATTTGTTGTGGTTGCTTAAATGGTGCACTGGGTCTATACCTTATCATTATTGGCTGCTTCCCCCGTTGCTGTTGCATCGGTGATCGGGGGTCAAATCTAGCCTTTTTCCGCCTTTCTTCGTCCACTACCATTTGGCGGCTCTCTTGTGTGATGGCGCGGTCTACCAGGTCTTGGAATTCTGTGATCTTTACTAACCCCAGCTGCAGTTGCAGCACTGGTTGCAACCCTTCTAGGAACCGATCAATCTTCCGCTCTTCGGTATTTACATCGTCCGGGGCATATCTAGCCAAATGGTTAAATTGATGCAAATACTCGGTTATTGACTTATAACCTTGTTTTAAATTGCGGAATTCCTTCTTGATAGAGATGATACCCATTGGTATGTGCACCTCTCTAAATTTCTTTTTAAACACCTCCCAGGTGATTGGCTGATCCGATGGCCTCATGCTTTTAAAATTTAGCCACCAAGTGGCTGCAGGGCCAGTTAGCTGGTGTGAGGCATATAGCACTTTCTCTTCGTCCGACCACCTTACGGTCTCCAGCTTCCTTTCGACCGTTATTAGCCAGTCATCAGCCTCCAAAGGCTCCTCTGCTTTTGAGAAGGAGGGTGGTTTAGTCTGCAAGAAATCGGTCAGCTTAACTCTACCCTCTTCTAGGCTCGATGCTCCCGCTCTGCCTTCTTTTATCACTCCCACCAATTGTTCGATGACCTTGTCATGATGTTGTTGGAACTCCCGGCGGGTGGCTTCCATCCATCGATACATTTCTATCATCGTTTCCTGCCCTTCTGCAGATGCAGGAGGTGCGCGCGGGCATCTCCACCCTGGGACTAGTGGTTATTTTTGTTCGCTCGTCTCCATTCCTGCTACCTCCTTCTTCCATTTTGGCAATGGTTGGGTTGCTGCAGAACGTGAAAATGCGCGATCAAGTCGCACAATTCTCAGGGTATGCACCACACTAAATTAAAAAGCAAAAGAATGCAGGTAACACAAGTTTCCTAGCAACCATGCTCTCACACATAATCACATAACTTGGAACCAGATATGTACAACAAAAGGGGGTGTCACTTAACCCCTAATATAATTACATCACAAAATATAAAGTTTTTGAGGGACGGAGGTGTCTATTTACGTCGGTAGATCGAAGCTACCTAGTCGCTCACGTCCCAACAAAAGGTCAGGCTTCTCTGGTAACATCGGTATGGTCAGGGGTATCCACGGGTTGGAGGGCGCCGAGCACTGCTCGATGCCTCCCCTGAGCCTTTGCGGCAAGGAGTCAGAGTATACTCCTCTGTGGTGCTCTTGTCTGGTAGCACCTCCTCAGGTTCCTCCTCCTCGGAGTCGCTGCTGATCTCGATTGCTGCTTGAAGGGATGACGAAGATGTACGGGGCTTCTTGTTATGACCATCCGGGTCAGTCTTAATAGGTTGACGATGTCGGCGCGAACATGAGGCGGGTTCATCCTGCTTCGCCTCCTGAATCTCCCGAAGCTTCTCGTGAAGTTCGGCGGCCTCATCCAGAAGCTTTTGGTGGTCAATCAGCAACATTTCATAGCAATCATACTGAGCCTGGATAACGTAGGGCCCAGTGATTTCATGAAATGACACTGAGGTGGAGGCTCCCATGGATGATCCACCATCTCTGCGATCTCCAAACATCGGTCGACTCATTGGCATATACCCAGGCTGCCCCTGCCGTGGCAGAGTCATCAAGGGTAGAACCCGATAAGGATGATTGGCAAAGTGGGCAGAAAAAGCTACTCTCAGGAACAAGGTAGCCTGCCGGGCAACATCCTGGACCGCGGCCCACAGCACCAGTCGGTTGCTACGAAAAGTTGAGGTCGATGCGCCCATGGTTGAAGTCACCTCTAGCTGAAGCATCACTCGGTGAACAGCACGAATTTCCCCCAAATACTCCACTGTCTCCGTGTAGTGGGGAGGGGAGATAATACCTAAGACGGGCCAAGACACGTTGAAGGAAAAATACCCATGGCCCGATGATCTGCTCTCGTGCTAGGTCTTGTCTGGCCATTCCTACAAAACAATTAACTTAAGTCAATACCTTTTGGTGGTAGCGATAAGAATATAGGAAAGAATTCAATAGCATTTGTCTTAAAGGTATAGCACGGTCTCTACTTAGCGTAGTTCGATCGCACTTAGGTCCCTAATCATGCTCTGATACCACCTGCGGCGACCTGACATACCGCCCATGTGGTAGCATCTCTGATCTTTGAACATTTTCGAAGAAAACCAACTTATCCGAGAATGTTCGTTACAGAGTAGCGAGCAGAAACATGAAATAATTAAACATGATCCAATATAACGACAAGTCTAGTTATACACAAAAGCATAAGCATACTTATTGAAATTAAAATACAGTAGTTAGGGTGTTTTTATGGCGGTCACTCTTCGTCTTCGGTGTTGAAGAAGACCCCATCAAGCTCACAGTAGGATTTTTCCGGAATAAGCTTCTTGAACAGGTCGTCCGGTCGACGTGGCATCACCCAAAGAGTATTCAAAGTCTAACAAGGAATTATCACCCTGGAAAACCTTAATACAAGATTCGAGCCCTCCTTCGGCTCTCCTCCAGTTACACTTTATCCATCAAGACACCGACTCTTTCATTATAACCAACTTTTATAAAATACTTTTTAATGCAAGATGGTATAGTTACATAGATTATTAGATATAGTATAGTCAAATAAAAGCAATAAAACACGATCAATATGGTCAAGAACAAAACTTGCCTGAAGTAGCAAGATCAGGATCCAAAATATGAGCGTCGCCCTGGAAAACCTCGTTCAGCTCTGCTCCTAAAAGTAAAATGATCGCGTAAATAAATTCCTAAGGAAAATGCTGATAAATGCTATGCAACGATGCAGAGCTTAGGTGCTAATCGCTCTCGCTCTATCGTACGGGTCACTCTCCCAGGCAAAATAAGAAAACAGATTTTATTTAATTGAACTGCTTGATGGAATTGTATAACCATTTTGAGTTGGGTAGTTTTCAAAAAGAAATAATATTTGTTTTATGACCTTAAAATTCATTACGTCAAGATGTTGATTTAATACTAGGTTACTTAAGTTGATAAGCTAATTGATTAGTCATTTGGAAATAGAAATAGTTTATAACTTCAAAAATTCTTTTGCCTAAATTGAACACCATAGAAATAATGAAATTACTTTAAGTTTACTTTCTAAAATAGTAAAGATGTATTTGCGTGGCTATACAAAATCTAATTTGATTAAACTTTAATTGAACTAGGCAAACTTTAGAAATTGAGATTGGTAATTAGTCTTATTATTTGATTATATAAATGTCTACATTAAATAAATCATTAATTAGATATCAAACAGTATTTAATTAGACTTAAATCAGAATTTAAAACAAAAGACTAAATTGGAAAAAGAATTAAAAGATTTCGATTGGGCCGGCCCAGGGCCCAATCTTCCACTCGGCCCACAAACACACACACAGAGGACACACTCACACGCACACACACATGGCCGCGCACGGCCACCTGTCTCCAGCCGCCAGGACAGCCGTCCCCGGCTCCGGCGTCGCCGCCGCCGCCGCTGCCGCAGCTCCTCCGCGCGCGCTCCTCCGTGGCCCTCTCTCTCTTGCACCCGATGGCTTCTATCACCCTAACCCTATGTCTAGCTCGGCCGCTGTGAACCCTCGCCGGCGCACGCGTCGCGGCCGGCCGTAGCCCGGGCCGCGCCGCCTCGCTCCCTCGTCCGCGGCTCACGGCCGCGCCTTGACGGCGTGGCCACGCGGTAGCGGTGCTGCGCGCGTGGGCGCCCCGCCGGCCAGCTCGCCGGCTACCTGGACCTCGCCGCTGTGCCTCAGGTACACCTCTTTGCTCACTCGTTTACTATGCTAGGGTTTTGAGGTTTGCTTTGCTATTCTATGCTATGATGCTTGTGTTCATGTCTGTGTGATCTGTGATGACTAGAGATGCTAGATGAAGTGTCCTACTGCTGTTAATTGTATGATTTTGTGAATTTGATGATGATTGTGACCAGATGATGTTGCTGGAGGTATGCACCTCATGTGGTAGCAATGATCTATTGGTCTCTAGGTGATTTTGGGTGATCCTGGTGCCCTGTTGTTACCTTATCTCATGTTCCAACTCAGTAATTTAGACTAATTAGGCTACAAGCTTAAAAACTAAGACATGATAAAACCTTAGGTTAGGTTCAACTGTCACCTTGATGTTGGCTCTGAGTCCCGTCTTCCTGCTCCTGATTCGCTCCTGCTGCTTCACCTGTGAATCACAGAGTGGAGAAAAGAATGAACATGTACCTAGATTGTTTACTAATCCTCCTCTGTTCTAAGGTGTTACTGGTTTACCTGAGTCTAGGGTTTTAGCCCTAATCTCTGCTGTTTTTGTGTGGAATGGTGATGCTGTGTGTGAGTTGTGCTGTAAAGCCTGATTTATTTGGTATGCTACGCATGCAACCGACTTACCCCGAGGCTATGTGGCCGTGGTTACTGTTCCGATGAACAGGTGTCTTGTGCCTAAGCTGTATTAGTGTAATTGGACTGATTTGTAAAATCAGAGAAATTGGAGGGGTTTTGTGCAAAGTTTCACAATAGCTGAGAATTTTGGCAGAATCCAGGGGCTAAACTGATAAATGGCTGTTGGGCCTTGGGCCTTGTTGCTGTTGGATATTTTCCTTTCTTTCCTTTTTCTTTTCTTTCTTTTCTTTTTCCTTTTCTTTGCTGTTTCTTTGTTGGTTTTGTTTTCATGCCCATCTGGGCTCAGACTGTCCTGTGAACGACCCGCGATGACCCAAAAATGACCCGTGATCGAAAGCTGGATGATGACAAGCATACACAGGGGTGAGCAGCGGCACTCGCTCGGGCTAAGAGGTGGCTGCGAGGAACTCCAGACAGATACTCCACAATCTGACAGCACTCCTTTAAAAATTAAACTCGTACATAGGTTTAGAGGTCAGCAGCGTGACCACTCTAAGAGCCAGCCACGTGGCCTTTGACCCGCTGACCAGTTGACCTGCTTTGTGGTCCTTACAGTAAGTACTCACCCTTGCAACTTATAACCCAGAAGATGGAGTGTACCATGATCAAGAAGAAGGCGTGGAGAACTTCTTGGACCAAGATGAAGGAGAGTCAGATCCGTCAAATCCCTAATGTGTTGTTCTACCATCAACTTCTTACTGTGGAAGGGACACCCATCATCCGCTGTGTAGAAGTTTTTATTTTGCTTTAACTAAACCTTGAATGCCGTGAAGGTATTGTAATCCTTTTTATGTAATATTAAGGCCAGCAAGCCACACTGCTTAATATTTTGTAAGTTTTTATGCTGCAATGTAAATATACTCTTGTGCTTGACTTATCCTGGGAAGTCAAAGGTATGCTTGTATGGGACTAGCTATAGCAAGCTAGGTCTCCACGGGAGTAGTCGTAGTCCCAGGTTCGGGGCGCGACACCCCAGTCGCCGTGAGAACGGGGAGCCGAGCGGTAAGTTCCCGGTCAAAAAATTCCGGAGACCGATAAGAAGTTCTCCCGGTTGCCGTGAGAACGGGGAGCCCGTCGAGAAGTTCCCGGTCGAAAAAATTCCGGAGATAATCGAGAATTCCGAGAACCGAGAATCCCATGACCCGCAGAGGGGGAAGCCCACTCCTGCAGGAGGATGAGCCCAAGGCCCACATAGGGATAAAGCCGCTCCTGGAGGAGGGTTCCGTGACCCGGTAGCGGGTGTAGAGTATTTGAGGGGGGACTAGTCTCTCCAAGTGACTCGCTACCGCAATTCATGAGAACTGGGTTGCCACCTACCCCCTCAGTCCACGAGGGGTTACTGTAAGCCACCCTACGGGAGCGGGGGCTCCCGTCGTAGGGACTTCTAGGCTACAATAGCCTTCGTCCTCTCGGGGAGCGCATCCTCACAGAGGGCATTGCCTTGGAGACAGTAAGTCAAGAATCTGCAAAGATTTCAAGTTGAACAAAAAAAGAAAACCATTTGTGTTGATAGAAATTGAAATACAACCCCCCCCCCCTGCATAATCGCAACGGGGGAGGGAATGGTGAATACAACGTGCCCCCCTGCGAAGTCACGATGGGGGAGGGAGTAAGCACGGAGGCTAGATGTAAAACTTGCGGAGCAAGTCTACGTTTCAAGTATGCTTCAGCTCCTGGCCTTCGAGGTTGGAGAGCTTGTAAGCCCCCGAGCCCAGGACCGAAGAGATCCTGTATAGGCCTTCCCACATTGGGGAGAGTTTGCCTTGGACCTGGGGGTCAGTCACACGCTTGAGGACTAGGTCTCCAAGGCGAAAAGCTCTCTCGTGGACGCGCTAGTTGTATGCAAGTGCCATTTTGCGCTCGTAGATGGCGTGGCGGAGGAGCGCTCGGTCGCGCTCTTCCTCAACGAGGTCGATCTCCAATCGCTGGTTCGCTTCATTGGTTTGGTACACTGCGGTCGTAGCCCCATCTAAGAGCTCGACCCGCAGCGACCGAAAACCGATCTCCGAGGGGAGGACCACTTCAGCCTCGTACACGAGCTGGAAGGGCGTACGCCCTGTTGCTTGGCTCGGGGTCGTGCGCATGGAGCAGAGGTTGCTCGGGAGCTCCTCCGCCCATGCGCCCCGCCTAGAGGCAGTCTACTTGAGTCACCGGCACAATCCCTGTAGGATCACGTTGCTCTGGGGATGAGTTACGGAAGCGAAGTGGAGGGTAGCCCCCAAGCCTTCATAGAACTCTCGAAAATACACCGAGTCGAATTGGGTCTCGTTGTCGACGGTGATTGCTTGGGGGACCCCAAAGTGACATACGATGTTCTTCCAGAAAAATCGTTGTACTGCGTGGGAGGTAATGCTGGCCAAGGACTCAACCTCCACCCACTTGGAGAAATAATCCACTGTGACCATCGCATACTTGTAGCCCCCAGGTGCTGGGGGGAAAGGACCAAGGAGGTCCATCCCCCAACGTGCGAAGGCCCAAGTGATGGGGATGGTCTATAGCGTCGTGGAGGGTACGTCTTTCACAGAGCATAGCGGGGGCATGTCAAGCAGGGTCCGAATTTTTTCGAGATTGGCCTCTATGCCCCGCTAGGATACGAGGAAGCCAAGCAACTTCCCCCCGCATACGCCGAAGGCGCACTTCTCCAGGTTGAGCTTCAACCCATACTCGCGGAGGTTGCGAAAGGTCTCTGCTAAGTCGTCGATGTGGGCGACCACGCAGAGGCTTTTGATGACTGCGTCGTCAACACAGACCTCTACGTTGTGGCTGATCGGGTCCTTAAAGACCAGTGACATGAGGTGCTGGAAGGTCGCTCCAGCGTTCTTCAGCCCGAAGGGCATATGGACGTAGCAGAAGGTGCCGAGGGGAGTTATAAAACTCGTCTTTTCCTCATCCTCCTTAGCCATTTGGACTTGATGATAGCCTGAATATGCGTCGAGGAAGCTCATAGGCTCGCACCCCGCCGTCGAATCAACTAGCTGGTCGATCTGCGGGAGTAGGAAGTTGTCTTTTGGGTAAGCTCGAGTTAAGGTCGGTGAAGTCCACGCACATCCTCTACTTGCCTCAACTTATTCACGAGGACGTGGTTCGCTAGCCATTCGGGGTGTAAGACCTCCCAAACGAACCCCGCCTCCTAGAGCCTGGCGATCTCAGCTTTGATAGCCTCTGGCGTTCCAGGGAGAGCTTTCCCAGCTTCTGTTTGACCGGGGGGCGGCCGGGCGTTACAGCAAGCTTGTGCTCGATAACGTCCTGGGCGACGCCTCGCATGTCAGCGGACTTCCATGCAAAGACATCGGAGTTCTTGCGGAGGAAGGCCGTGAGCTACTCCGCGTGCTCCTCGGAGAGGTCCGCCCCGATCTTGACAATCCTTTCCCCATCTTCTGGGGACAGTTAGACTTTTCAGAGGTCCCCCTCCAGGCGTGGTTCCGGGGGAAACATCCCGGAGGGGACGACCGGGGCGTCCGAGGCCGGGGGGGGAGCTCTCTTCCCCCGGGGTTTTGATCAGGTTGATGCTGCCAATCGTCGCGGTGGTGTGCTCATAAAGAGCACGGGCCACATCCTGGTCGCCTTGGGCAGTGATCACACCATGAGGCCCAGGGATCTTCACACAGAGATAGCTCTGGTGGATCGCTGCCCCAGACGGTTGATCGTGGTCCTCCCCATAATCGCGTTGTACAAAGAGGGGAGGTCTACTACTTCGAAACGGACCATCTCCGTCCACTAATTGTCTGGGGCGCCGAAGGTCATGGGGAGATTGACCTTCCCCACCGGGTAGATGGTCTTCCTGGTGACGGAGCCCTGCAAGGGCCCGGCTGCGGGCTACAGCAGCTTTTCATCAACCTATATTTCCCTGAATGCCTTCAAGTACAGGATGTCGATGGAGCTTCCACCGTCGACGAGGATATGTGCCAGCTGGCAGTTGTAGAGTGTGGCGGAGATGATGAGCGCGTCGTCATGGGGGAAGCGAACCCCGCGTGCATGTTCCGCTGTGAAGGTGAGGGGGACGTCCGACCACTTTGGTGGCCGAGACATGTGTAGCACCCCCACAACCTTTACCTCCCACGCGTACTCCTTGTGTTGGCGCTTGGAGTCTTGCCCCGAGGCAGATCCCCCCGTAACGATGTTTATACGCCTTTGGGAGGTTTGGAAGGGGGAGATCTTCGGCAGAGCCCCCTTCCTGTACCTGTGTCTGTTGCTCCCCCAAGACAGGGAGAGCGGGCAAAGGAGGTAGGGCTCCCTCCCCCATGCCCACGCTAGTCGAGGAATGCGGCGAAGTGTTGCAGAAGTTGGTGGCATTCCCGAGTAGCGTGGGTATTGGACTTGTGAAAGGCACACCACACGTTGGTTGTGCCCTCATTGCCTCTTGTCGTGGGACCTTCCCGACCGCAGGACAATTGTCCCCCTCCCCATAGCCCTTGCCCTTGGGGAAGGGGCGGTTGCCCTTGCGGCCATCGCACGAGCCACCTCAGCCCGCAAGGACAAATGTGTCCTGAGGCCGTGGCTTACTGCGGTTGCCCCTCTTGGGATGCTTGCTGGGGGGGTCCCTGGCCTCCCGGTTAGCGGGGTTAGGGGCCCCCTAGTTCTTCTTCCAAAGTTCATCCTCCTTTGCCCGTGCATATTTCTCGAGCACGGTGAAGAGCTCATCAGCAGAGGAGGGACAGCTCCGGGAGAGTCTCCGATGGAGCTCCCCGGGGAGAATCCCGCTCTTGCATGCCTCGATGACTGTAGAGTCAGGGACGTGAGCCACTTTATTCTTCACCTGAGCGAAGCGCTTGAAGAAGTTGCGGATTGTCTCCCCCGTCCTCTACAGGACAGTGTAGAGCTGCGACAAGTCCAGGGGACGCATGTAGTTTTTGGAAGTTTGTGCAGAACTTGCGCTTGAGCTGCGCGAAAGACTTGATGGAACTGACCCTCAGGTTGTAAAACCATGAGCGGGCGATCCCGGTGAGATAGAGGCGGAAGACGTTGCACTACACCGTCTCGCCCCCCCAGCCGCCGAGATGGTCGTGGAGTATACCTGCACAAATTCGTAAGGATCAGCTGTAACATCCCAATTTTTTTGCTACCTCTTAGCATGCCAGTCAGTATATCTTCATTGGATTCTCGGATGTCTCAACCTCATTTTTGATCTCTTATCTCAGAATCATGATCCTAGGTATGCCACTATCTCAATTTAAAAAGTTGGCAGCTTAACTCCACCTTTCATACCATTTTCGCATTTTAATCCAAAAGTATTTCAGATTGATCCTTTTTTGATTTTCCCAAAGGCCTAAAAGGGCTAAAAGCCACAAATCAGCACCAAACCTTGATCTGATTCGGGGAATATCTCCCAATTGCTATTCTGAACAAGTTTCCCTTCTGTGAAAATTCCAAAATATCATCCCAAACTTCAGTTTTCAGCCTCGCCAAAATCCAAGCCCTAAATACCCTAAATTGCCCTGTTTTCGTTTTATCCAAAATCTATTCAAACGATCTGTATTTTATCTTTTTCCCTGGCCAAAATGTTGGTGGAATAAAGTTATGCAAATCTGTGAAATTAGTTTTGACTTAAACCCTCCAAATCTCAGAATTTACAATCAGGTCCAAATCCAAAACAAATTCTTGCATTTCAGTCCAACCTGCTGTTTCGACCAGGGCGTTCGACCACGACCAGGCTAGCACCCGTTTCGGCCGCGACTAGTGCCATTTCGCTGAGATTCACCGCAGCCGGTGAAGCCCCACCATCGCCAGCTCCGCCATAGACTCGCCACCATCGCCGGAGCAGCAGCACCAGCACGCCAATTTTTCTCTTGCGCGCGTGGCTTCGCCACCGCCTGCTGTTGCTGTGACAAAAGAACTTTTTCGCCACGTCGCAGCCATGCCGGAGCCCCAGTCGCTGCGTCACTGCCATCGCCAGTGCATGCTTGCCTGTTCTCGAGGCCGCCGTGTGCTCGTCTTCACCGTTGTCACCACCTTGCTCGGTCACTTTAGCCACTGCAGCTCTCGAGGAATTCCAGCTGCTGCGGCATCCCAACGCCGTCTCGATCCCGCCACCGTCGCCAGTCATGCCGAATCCTACTCGATTCGTTTCAAGTCTCGAAGCCCGCAGCCATTGCCTATATAAACCCTCCCCCTCGCCCAGAGCTTCTTCACACCACTCCAGCAACCACTAAGTCCCAGCTTCTTCACCTCCTTCTTCGTCTCCGGCGAGGCAACCGAGAGGAGCACGGTGCCAGTCTGTTCTGCTACACCAGACCTCAAACTGATCAGACCTGTGAGTCCCTCTCATCTACCTCTCTATGCTACAGTGTTTAATTGCATCCCGGCGGACCATGTCGCCAGTGATCGCCGGATTTCCCTTTTGCCCTATTTCGGCAATGCCGCCCGTTTTAACCTAAATTGATCCTTCTCGTAGTGGAGTATCTTGACCAGTAGAGCACCTCCAACAAGCCTGTGATCTTACTTTTCAAATTGAAGCTCGCTGTGTAGCTTTCCCCTTTTTCACGCACTACCGGCGACCGGCACACGTCGCCAGGCCACGCCGTTGATTCCCCAGTTGAATTAATCTCGCCAGTAGCTTCCCTTTACCCCTCTATTGCTCTCACCATGAGCAATTAACCCCTAAAGCCTTGTAGCAGAAACGCCCAATTTGAGTATCGTCTTCTCCGGCGCCAATCACCGAAGATCTGTTCCCGGCCGTTCTAGCTGATGCCATCTTGTCCTATATGCTCGCCTCGATCTCCTGAGCATTATCTTCTACTAGCCCGACCTCTGGATCTGCACAGATTGCAAGTTATAGCCTTGCCAATTTTGGTCCAGAACCTGTATCTGTGCTGTGTCGCCACCGAAGTTCATCACCGCCGTTCGTCGCCGTCCAGCCACCTCAACCCTTGAAACCACCACCATCGTGTTCCTGTTCCTCTTGCCTACCTCCCAGACATAGTTGGCAAAGCATTTGAAGTCCAGAACCAAATCTACTGCTTTGCCCTAGCTTTTGACAATGCCAGCTCAGTGTCAGTGCATGTTAGCCACTGGCATTAGCCCTGTTTGACCCCTTCTGGTTGGACAAATGAAATGCCACTTTGTCCACTAGATTCCTGGAGCCATGTTCTACAACTTACTCTACTGCCACATCTTCAGAAAACTCACCTAAAGCTGACCTAAGGCCACGTCTAGCCGTGAACCGAATGTCGACCCTTCGATGTTCGACCCCATTTGAACCTCTCTTTGAGCAGCGCTCAAGTATCTTTGTCCAAATCATTTCCCTGCATGCATGTTATATTTTACTTATTACTTCCTATAGAAACTATTTTCTATATGTTTCTATGGTGCGATGTGTTGAAATGTCTCGTTGTTTGTGTGCGAGAATAGAGCAAGAAGCAGAAGAGTCAACAGAAGACTTTGGAGAACCCTTAAGAGTCGTCAGGCCCCACACTGCAAGGCAAGACTCTACCCTTGATCATGTCTCCCCCAGTATTTTGAGTAAACTAGACTAATTTCTGTTTTAAAGTATATGCATGCTCTATGTTCAAATAAAGTGCTATATTGAAAGAATATGGGTAGATATGACCTAATTCCTTGTTAAGTCCCTCATGTTTGTATATATATCATGCACCCTTGTCACCCTAGGATATCATACTTAGGCTATGCTTATGCTCAAGATTATGTGTTAAGTGCTAAATGGTCACATGTGAGAAAAGTATGTTCAAAACCCCTTTTGTAAAAGAAAATGTGATTAGAATCGATAGTGAGGATGGTTTGATTGGTTGGTGTTGTATGCACATTGAGAATGTGAAAGACTCCTCACTAAAGATTCAGAAGGACAAGAACCTTGTGTTGTACTTCTATGCGGCATGAAAAACATACTAACCACTTGCCCGGTATGAGACGGGCGCAACGTAGTAGCTTTCTCGGTATTAGCTTTTTCCTGCAATAGTTGTTGGTCCGGTTTCTCGAGAAGAAACTGGTGGGTCACAGAGGGCCACGAGTGGTGTAGCTAATGAGTGAATCAGGCGTATTGAAGGAAGATGCCCTACGCTAGGATTCCGTGTCGTGCGCGGCTGAATCCACAGGCTATGTGTCTTGCGGGATCATAGGCCAAGGCTAGGAAGAATTGGCTGTGGGGAGTACCCACAACGATAATAAGGACTGGAATGTCTATTTACCGAACAGGGAATTATTAATGCCATGATTGCAAACTGTTGTGTGATCTCGGCCTTGTCACATGCGTAAAAGTCGCATGGAGAGGTACCGACTTGAAAGCTGAGTGATCGCTGATTAAAATGGTACACCTTTGCAAAGTTATAAAAAGTATCGGATACTCTGAGCTCCCAGGTCATGGAGTCTGCGCGCGGTGGATTCTATCCATGTCGATGCAGCACAAATAGCTTTTGGGAATGTTTTTCATAACATTGATTAAAGTGGTGACTCATGGAAGACTGCCATGTGTAACATCTTCTGAAAATCTAGTTTAGGATTTTAAAAGCCTCGCTTTTTGAAAGCAAAATCTTTTCCTCAAAATTTAGATTGAAAAACTATTCTATCCTTATGAACCAAATAGCCCATCTTTTGAAAATTCTCCCCCTCATCTATGTACCTGCATTCTTATTTGAGACTTGTTGAGCACTATGTGGACAATGTGCTCACCCTTGCTTTTGCAAACAAATTTAGAGGAAGGATTCACTGATCCCGAGTCCTTCGGCCTTGAACCCAATATGGAAGAGAAGAAACTAACCCCGAGGATCCAGCTTACTAGAGGGTCGCTTACCAAGTTGAGTCCGATGTGGAGGAAACCCATGCAATACCGCTGCAGTTGAAGATGAAGATCGTTGAGGCCCTTTTTCTTGTTGTTGTTGTTGTTGTTTCATTTTGTGCTGACTTTTGTGTCGAAGAAAACTCCCTGATTTTGTATCAACACTAAATTGCGTCATTTTGGCACTATGTTATTGTAATGTTGGTCCATGTGATCAGCATTTGTTTTATTTACTTGCATTGTTATATAAAGCATCTTGTTATTGTGAGCTTGCAATGTATCATTCTAAGTGCAACCCACCTGGGCGGTTGCCACCGGATTCCTCAAATGAGGGTCCCACATTGGCCTCACCATTGTAGCGCTCAATGTGTGGCGGATGATAGGGCCGCGGCCTGCGGATGCACCGAAGGCGGCGACACAGCGACTAGTTGGCCCCCTCAACCTCCCAGGGAGAGTCCCAGTCGTTATCCCCTTTGACGGTAGTGTCTCTTTTACTCGGGGTTAGTCAAGCTAACCTCTTGGATATCCGGGTACCCCCCGGAGGTGGTGGTGGCTTCTTCGGCCGGTCGCTTCCCATGGTCGGTCCGGGAGTGTGGCTCACCACTGCTGCGAGCCAAGGGGAGTTCTGATCGGTAACGGAAAGGAGCCTCCCCAAACTTCGCAGTACGCATTTGCTCGACCTCCTCCCGGGTGAAGCGGGTTTGGTCCGCCGGGAGAGCTTTCAAGGGCAGCCTCGGGCGAGGGGGGAGCTGATGCGCATCAGTCGCTGGCCCGGAGGAAGCCATCGGCACGCTGGAAGGGCCCAATGCCGGGTGAGTGTCCGGGGCGGCGATGGGAGCGGGTGCGAAGAGAATCCCCAGAGCGACTACTGGCCCTGGCGCCGGAGCGTATCCGGGCGTTGGCCCGGGGAGACCCCCATACGCATGGGCGGCCGCGGCCGCGGGCAAGGCTCCCGGTGCGGGGAAGGTTCCCGATGCCACAGCGGCCCCCGGTGGAGGTTCCAGGCCCGATGCCAGATAGCCTCACGGGACGGGGAAGGTTCTGGGCATGGGCCAGCCTCTCGGCGTGGGAAACATCCCCGACGCGAAGAAGGCTCCGGGCGTAGGCAAGCCCCCTGGCGCGGGAAACATTCCCGGCGCAGGGAAGGCTGCCAGGTGCCCCATGAATGGGTGCGGAGGTGGGTACAAAGGAGCCTGGAGCCATGCTAAGACGCGCAATAACTCCTCCGAGGTATACTGGGCACGGAGTTGGCCCTTGACTAAAGCCTCGAGCAAGGGGTCCCCGGAGACTGGGGCCGTCGGTTAGGGGGTGCTAGACCCCGCAAGCGTAGGCGCGATTCCCGGGTTGGTAGCGGGGACACCTTCACTGGAGATTTCGGGGGGAGGCGTTGGCATCTCTCCCCGAGTGTCCCCGGGTGGTAAGGACATTACAACACATCTTCTTGCGGAGGCGGCGTGGGGTCGCTAGGACCGGCACCATCGGAAAGGGAGAGGGCTTTAGCTCTCGTTCTTGGGGGAGCCATGGCGATTCGTCACGAGTCCCCACGGACGGCGCCAACTGTCGTGATATAAAATACACGACCGGCAGGTTTCCCTAAAACACTTGAAATGGGAACAACGGTGTGAACTGACCGAGCGACTAGTCACTTCCCACCAGGCAACACAGCAATTGACACGGTGATTTTTATACAGGTTCGAGTTCCGGTGGGGGCCCTAGTCCTGTCGGCACCCTCCAGACGTGAGTCTGCTAGGGAGGGAGAGAGGTCTCCAAGGGAGCCTGTTGTTTGAGTGTGATAAAATCAGTTGGAAATTGATTATAAATGAGGTACAAGGGGGATATATATAGGCCCCAAAACATGTAAAAAAGACTAAAGAGCCCTAGCTACGATCGTCGGATTGAGGGGCGTTGATGCCATTTCACCAACGAAAGGACTTGGATGCTTGACAAGTGTCCTCGCTAGTTCCTGAGATGCTCTTGACGTCACCCGCACGTGACCTCGCGTGCCCTCACACGTGAGGCCTCTGTGACCTCTCCAGGAGAACGTCTGGGATTTCTCACGGAGGATGTCTGGGACTTTTCCCGGTAGACGTTCGGGATTTTTCCCGGTGGACATCCGGATTTGTCACGGTCTTCTACGGGAGACCTCCGTGGCTTTTCCTGAGAGGCCTCCGTGATATCTCATGGGAGGGGGCTCAGAGAGATGCCCGTGATCTTCTACGACAGCTCTTCGTGGCTTTTCTTGGGAGGCCTCCATAATATTCCACAGGAGGCGTCTGGGGTTTGCTACGGGAGGTGTCCGGAGCTTGGAGAGATGCCTGTGGCCTTCAAGAGGCCCCCGCGGCTCTTCCTGGGAGGCGCCCAGGACTTTGCCCGATAACCCTCTGAGGTTTTGCCCGGTAGCCTTCCGGGATTTTCTACGGAAGGCCTCTGAGACTTTGCTCGGTAGCCCTCCGAGGTTTTCCACGGAAGGCCTCTGGGACTTTTCCTGGCAGCCCTGCGGGGTTTTGCCCGATACCCCTCCGGAATTTCCCACGGGGGCCCTCCGGGACTTTTCCCAGGAAGCGGCCGGGATTTTCCCCCAACAATAAAAAATATATATAAATATTGGAATAGCAACGATATATCGCATATGACGCCGAACACTATATCGGTGCTAAACATAATATATCATCGAGACTCAATAAATCCGATTTTTTTGAATCATTTTAGCACCGACAGTGTTTTAGATGATATATCATCGATTTGGCACTATTTACAACCTTGGTAAGCACACATGCATGGTACCACTTGGCAGATACGAGAAAGTGTTGACTCGATATCAACCACATTAATTTTCCACAAAAAATTGAGCATTGCATCTTTTTTCTCCTCGATACTCTTCAGGAATTGCTCTTCCTTATTGTCACCCTCTATATACATCGTGAACAACATCCAAGGAAATACCTGCAGCTGCATTAACCTGCGATTTTATGCTGTGGCCTTTATCTCTTATCCACTCAGCCATGAACGGCACACCCATATACATTCTATATTTTCCAAGTTCTCTAGCTGCTTGTCGAACATAAATGTAGCCAATAGTGTGAAGCATAGCCTCGCCAAAAGCTGAAAATTTCATTTAATACAAGTTAACCACCTGAAAATACAGTCCCAGCCAGATTAAGTATTTTCCAGACAATTGAATCAGTTATGAAATATCCAACAATTTTCATCCATAGCTATAAAAGCTATCTGGATTCCACAACATATTGAAAATGTACGTAATTACACATTCAAGTTATTACCTGCTTGAGACAAATGCTGAGCTTCTGCATTTGCCCAGTCAACAAATTCGTCATACCTTCCATCCATATATGGTTGAAGACGGTCCTTTAGGCTTTGAGTAAGTCTTTGCTCTCTTTGATTTTGCAATTCCTGCGCTCTTTCATTTTGGGTAAGTCTTCACAAATGATGTTGAACAACAGTGAAACCAGCAGAAATGGAATAAATGATACCAGCAGGTGAGAGGCCCACCGCCCACATCAGACAATAACTTTGTTGCGAGTAATTAAGAAAAAAAAAGGTGATGATCATAGAGCAACATACATTTATTTTATCTTGAACCCTTGCCCTCGCCTCTGGGCTATCTGGTTCTTCCTCAATCTCGACTGAAGCTACAGATGCCAGCGCCAGCTGACCAACATAATCTTCAAAATAGTCGCTCCCAAAAAGCATCCCGAAAACAGCAGTTGGATCGATCATGTTAACCCTGAAATGCCATTTTACATAATTCATTAACACAATCACCTAAGAGCAGGATGATAGCAAACAAAATAAGCATGAAAGCAATAGCTCAAATTATTGAATACAATGAGATGTGGTAATGATATTCTCCATACAACTTGGGTAGTGATATCTTGTGTCATCAAACAAATGTTTGAAGTTCCATATTTTGATTCAACAAGACATATAAATTCAGTACTTACTGGGGAAGACCATCTTTTCCATGCTTGTCATATGCCCCCCTTTTTACAGGATCACTCAGGACTTGATAGGCCTCTCCAAGTTCCTTTTAAAGGTAACATGTTTAAGTCAGTATTTTGGAACGACCAAACCATTTATCAAGATTTTTGATGCATTGAAGAGACAATTTACCCTTTACTCATTCATTTCTAATCAAGAGCTTAGGCTTCACACTACAGCAAGACCCATTATGAAGAATTCTATTTCTGAAATTTAAGCAAATCAAGTATTCAGAAGACATGGAGTGACCACCTCATTGGTTTTGTCCATCCAAACCATTGCCTTTATCTGCTATGTACTGTTTCAGTTTTTCCACCTCTAGAACATTAATTTTAGGGCCATGAAACCTTTATCTCCTGGTATTAGCAATCTAACAGAAAAGGATACAATAAAATGCAATACAATGCAGGCAAAATCTACCTGAAATTTCAGTGCAGCATCAGGGTTCCCGGGATTCTTGTCCGGGTGCACCGACTTGGCCTGAACAAAAGTAGTCAATCCATTGTCAGTAAAATCAAATCAAAAACCAAGAACTCATCGTATCAAAATGGCATCAATAGCTCTTTGCATTTATAGTTTGCTTGCAAAAGAATCACCTCGAGCTAATAGGCCTTCTTGATGTCGGCTGGGGAGGCATCGGTGCTGACTCCCAGGACGTCATAGTACGCGCGGTCCTTCACCATGGCACTCTTGGATCGATCCAATCACAACTAAACACCAAGAAACAACAATGTCGTTAATATCAGAGAAAGCAACATAAACTGGCCATCAAGAAAGAAATCTAGAGAAGAAGATTGAATGGGAGTATATCGATATCGGTTCTAGAAGTTTCTGGAAGGTTCTTGGAGAGAGGAGCAACCAAAAGAAAAAGACGAGGAACTGGTGGTCTTCTCACCTGGCCGGAGATGGTGGGAGTCGGGTGATGTGACGTGGTTAACGTGGTGGGGCATGTCCTTGAGATCCTTTATTGCTCAATAAGTTGCAGCAGTGAGATCCACACTCGCTTTCTCACTTTCGCCTCTTCTCTTGCAGGCATTTGGCTGCACACTGAAGCAAAAGACCGATTGGCCGAAGCAACATTGGTCACCAAAGTAAGTAGCCTCCCAACCAATTAGGAATTTAGGCCCTGTTTAGTCGGTAGCCATACTCCGCCTCAGGCTTTTACACCTAAAAGTTATAATTGTATAAATCCAGTTTTAAATTGATCAACAATTAGAATTTTGACGTGTCTTATAAAAAAGCTGATTTTTTCTCTTTATAGTTTCAAATGACATTTATACCATACAAATATGATTAATAGTAGTGGTAAATAATATTGTAGTTATATAATTATTTCTATTTTTACAAATATATTGTAAATTTAAAAATTAAATAATTAGATCTCCTCAAAACATGTTCTAATTTTCTATATTTTCACTCTAAAAAAAACCAACTGTTTAATCGAACTAGTCCAATTTCAATCCTAAAACTAGTTGTCCGAAGACCAACAAAATAGGCACTGTGAGCCTGGACTTCGAGAGATTGCAAGGCACCAAGGCCTTCAATGCAAAGTGCACACAATGTGACATCAAAAGATCCCTTCAACTTCCACCGAAGGCGTAATTGGGAACTACTAAACTGAAAATATGGGAGCTATTAAACTGGGAATATTTTTATTTTAATTTTTCTAAGCACATAAAATGTATCCCTTAAATTATTCAGCTTTTTTCAATATTACCAAACCTTTTTTTCCCAACAAATTCATAAACTAATTTATTTGGTAATCAGCTAATAGGCCCAACGTGCCCTAAGACAATCAGACTAGTCGAAGGTTATTATCTGATTGTGCATATTCTGTAGGACGGACAATTTGAAATATCACTACATTTTATTGACTTCACTGTTTACCTTATAGTAACATTACAGGTTGACTAAAAAAAATCGTTACATTACAGATATCAGGGCATGGCACCAAGCACCTCACACATTTAACTTGTCATACAAACACTCAGATACTTGCTTGCCCATAAATCACATGATTTTGCTCAGATTTACTAGGGACCTCTAGTTGATAAACCTAGAACCGTGTCATTAATAACAGAGGCATATTCATCTCGGCAGTCTACAAGCAGCCTCTACTAATAAGGAAAAAAATACATCATTTATTCCATGTTACACTGCCACTAACTTCTACACCGGGGAGATGGAGAGCAAAAACTCCGGCATTGACCTCTGCAGCAAAATGCCGCGGAAGGGGCCGAATGGAACAGCAGGCGTGGATAAATCAAGCAATTCATCCTCATAATTCAGATCTAAAGGGGATCTCGGCATGGTACAGAAGATATCTGCTACTAGTTTGTCAACCATTCCGCCGCAACGTACGCAGTGCCATGCTGGCTGCAGAATGGAGCTCAAGCGCATTGATACCGTGCATCTTGACAACTTGTGCCTTTCTGCTGAGGCAGTACGACTGACACCTCTGCAGCCAACTCCATTGAGGGACTCAAAGTGAACAGGTGAAGAGCAGTAGGTGAAGGATTCTTCAGTCATGTATTCACAGACCAAGTTGATCCTGCAGGAGGGAGAAAGATGATGAAATAAATGCGATAGTAAATTTACAATTGCATGAACTAAAAAAAAAAGTAGCAAACGTTCTATGTTCATCCACAAATGAAAATGTAAAAGATCATGATGCCGAACCGAGATATCTCAAATATAGTTATCTCCAATCATAACACAACCTCTTTTAATATTCAAAAATCTCTATAACAAAAAAAAAGGAGAAAAAAAAAGAAAACAAGAAACAATCAATTGTAAGTATTTAAACAATTAATTACGAGTATTTAAATAATCAATTACGAGTATTTAAATTGCGAGTATTTAAACAATCAATTGCGAGAGTTAAATTGCGAGTATTTAAACAAGCAAGAAAGAGAAGTTTCAAAGACTAAACACAATAGCCAAAAACTCTCTCTCAAAGGGGCAAATCCTCTCCCTAACACTCTTTCCTCTTATATAAAGCTAACCTCCACCTAAACTAGTCTCCACAACCAATGTGGGACTAAATTAGCAACTAGTAGAGGTTGGGCCCGAAACCCAATTCGGCCCAACTCTCAAAAATCAGTTTTACAATTTTCGGATTTTACAATTTCAAAATTACAGCATTTTCTGAACAGCAGACACTAAAATAGTCATAACTTCATCATCTGAACTCCAATTTTGATGTTCTTGGATATGTTGGAAAGCTAACTTCTAGCTCTACAACTTTGTTGCTAACATCTTTCTCAAAGCAAGTCTAAATCAGTGCAGAATTAGCTTGTAAACAGAACCTTTTGCCTAAACTTCTACGCAGAGTCCATAGACTATCTTAGTGATTCCTCGGGCATCATGAGCACCACTTGTACTCGCCATAATGCCATCACATGTCCACCTTGATGTTGAATAGCTCACCACATGCCGGAAAGTCTCTCCCGTTAGGACCCCAATCAGCAACCTCCACATTTCGATCGGCTCGAGCTACTTCAACGATCTCGATGCAGTGTCATATCCGAGTGTTGGATTAGTCATGTATAGCATTCCCGCAAGTCTCTAGTACATTCGGCATCTCTTGGACCAGTCGAGTCTCCGGCTCCTCCCTGAGCACTACTCTGCTGGCCCATCCTTGCCGCAAGCGTACTATAACTCCAGTATACCTGCGACATGCACCAAAACCAAACAAACTCATCACATAGCACTGTTCATACATAATGACAACATAAACGAACACAAATAATTCAAAATATTATCAAAACATACATCACATAATATTAGACAATCACATGGGGTTTACAATCTCCCCCTTGATGAGTGATTTGACATTTTTGAATTTAATTAATTTGAATTTTGAATATAGAAAATGAAGCTCAAGAACATGGTCCAAAATATAGAAGAATGATAAATACACATGACCATGAAGATGATGCACAAGAGTGAGGAAGTAAATAGATACAAGCAAAACTCCCCCTCAACCCAAAATGCATTCTTTTTCTCCCCCTTTGTCAAATTAATCATCAAGGAAGCGCGCCCTCCCCATTAGATTATGCATGAAAGTTTCTTTGGTGAAGATGAAAAACATCAATTTTGCAAAATATGCCTTCAAACCATGAAATAAAGCGTCAATAAACTTAAATCCATACAAAGTGACCATAACTAGAGATAGCAAGATAGTAGATGAGTGAAATGAACAAAAATATTCTTGCAAAAATCACAAAATAGCTAGAATAAGCAAAATCAGGGCAATCCAGGCAATCACATGGGAAATGCACACTTTGAGGTTCAAAATTGCTAATTTTTCACAAAAACACATACAAAGACCATGTTGAGAGAGAAATGCATTACTTACACTAAGAATCAATGCAAACATGTGTCCTATGCTCCAAGTCCAAAGTGGAACCAAAATCTTTGACTCAATTTGATTAAAATGCACATTTGAGCGATTATTTCTGCTCATTGCGGATTCGATGTCGCTTATTGAGTTTGTATGTGGTTGAGACCACTTTTTTGCTAAGAAAAACTATTTTTGAGCTTTCCAAACATGAGTAGCTTTCATCGACGCGAACACCGCAGATTTGCGGACCAGGTGCCCAGTTTAATCAACTAACTCAAGTGCTCAAAATTAGACTAGAGAGCATAAGACTACATGAGAGCATAGGAATCAATACAAAAGTTGCATATGTCAATTACATGGTGCAAGGCAAGTGCAAAGAGAATTTTCAGCTTAATTGAAACAAGAAAATGCATATTTTCACAAATTATTGCACAAATGCTCCTAATTGCTATAATTTAGCTAGAAGAGATAAATAACAAGTATGTGAAGCTCAAAATATTCCTAAACTATTGAGCAATCTTAGAAATGATAACTACTCATAAAATTGGCATATCAAACACTCAAATCACAATCTAATAGGCATATAGAGCAAAACTACTCAAAAATTCAGAAAATTGCAGAATTGGGAAACATGCAAATGCAGGAATTGTACAAATGCAGAAATGTACACATAAAACAACCTCCCCTTCAACTCAACCCAAATGGATGAATGATGCAAAGTTTAGATCTAAGGAGAGAGAATCTAGAAGCATCAAGAGGTTTAGTAAAGATATCAGCTAATTGGCATTCAGAATCGACAAAGTGTAATGCGATGTCACTCTTCTCTACATGATCTCTAAGGAAATGATACCTCACATATATGTGCTTAGTGAGACTATGTTGGACAGGATTTTTAGCAATATTTATGGTACTAGTGTTATCACAAAATGGAGGTACATTCTCAATTTTTAGACCATGATCATGCAGAGTAGAGATCATCCAAAGTGAATGTGCACAACAACTACGAGCTGCTATATATTTAGCCTCTGTTGTGGACTGAGCTACACAATTTTGCTTCCTAGATGACCATGAGACAAGAGAAGTGCCTAGGAAGTGACAAGTGCCCGAAGTACTTTTCCTCTCAACCCAGCACCCAGCAAAATCAGAATCAGAGAAACCCCTAACATCTACTGTAGAGGAACAGGAATACCAAAGGCCAAAATCGAGAGTGTGATGTAGGTACATGAAGATCCTCTTTACTGCTTGGCGGTGAGATGCACGAGGGGATGCCTAAAAACGTGCACACAAGCACACGGCAAGATGAATGTCCGGGTGTGAAGCCGTAAGATAGAGAAGGGAGCCGATCATGCTCTGGTAGTCTCGATCATCTATGGGCTCTCCGTCTAAATCAGGATCAAGCACAGCCGTTGTACCCACTGGGGTTGTAATCGGCTTGCAATCCTCCATTTTGAAGCGCTTGAGGAGGTCCTGAGTGTACTTCGCCTGGTGCACAAAAGTTCCTTGCTTCATTTGCTTGATTTGAAGCCCAAGGAAGTAGTTAAGCTGGCCCATCATGCTCATCTCAAACTCCCTACTTATAATCTCAGAAAAACTCGAAACAAGAGAGTGAGATGAACCCCCAAAAATGATATCATCCACATAAACTTGTACGAGAAGAAAATTATTACCATGCCTGAGGATGAAAAGGGTTTTATCAATTTTACCCATTTGAAATCCTTTTTTCAACAAAAATGACTTCAAACGATCATACCAAGCACGGGGAGCTTGCTTGAGACCGTATAAAGCCTTTGAAAGTTTGAAAACATGATTTGGAAAGTCTGGATTTTCAAAGCCAGGTGGTTGCTTTATATAGACTTCTTCATTGATAAAACAATTTAAAAACGCACTTTTGACATCCATTTGAAAAAGTTTAAGATGTTTGGAAGCAGCAAATGCCAATAAAATGCGAATCGACTCAAGTATAGCAACCGGAGCAAAAGTTTCATCAAAATCAAGACCCTCAACTTGAGAAAACCCTTGAGCGACTAAGCGAGCCTTGTTACGGACCATATGGCTGTGCTCATCCTACTTGTTTTTGAACACCCACTTGGTCCCAATGACATTATGACCAACCGGGGGTTCAACAAGCATCCAAACTTTGTTGCGCTCAAAATTATGCAACTCCTCATGCATGGCATTAATCCAACTCGTATCTGTGAGTGCATGTGTGACATCATGGGGTTCAAAAGAGGCAACAAATGCAGAAAATGCGACATGAGAGCTAGAAGCAGCAAACCGTGATCGTGTAGTCCTCTCATGTATGTCCCAAATCATTTGTTCTGGGAGATGCCTCTGAATGATGTGTCATGGAACTGAAGGACCTGGATCAACGACAATAGGTGAAGTCACCTCAGGCTCAGGAGTGGAAGGAGCAAATTAATCCAATGGGTAAAGGAGGTGATGCTGGCTCGTCTAGCTGAAGAAGTGCAGGACGAAGCTCTGGATAGATACTCCCGTCGTCATCGTCATCCTCCACAAATATGCTGTCAGATGTACCTGTGGGACCTAAAATGTCTGATCTAGCACTAGGGCTAGTCTCATCAAAAGTAACATAACAGGTTTCTACAATTGTACCAGTAGCAACATTGAGCACTCGAAAGCCCTTAGAAGAAGCAAGATAGCCAAGAAAAATGCCATCAGAAGTGCGAGACTCAAATTTGTCCAAAAGACCCCTTTTCAAAATGAAACATTTGCAACCAAAAACATGAAAATATGAAACACTCAGCTTATGATCAAAAAGGAGTTCATATGGAGAGCGCTTCAAAACAGGTCTAAAAAACACCCTATTTGAGATATAGCATGCCGTGTTCATTGCCTCAGCCCAATACTTACGAGGCGTGCTATACTCATCAAGCATTGTCCTGGCCATCTCAACCAAGGTGTGGTTCTTCCTCTCCACAACGCCATTCTGTTGAGGGACGTATGGAGAGGAAAACTGGTGCTCAATACCAAACTCAGTGCCATTGTCAGTGCATATAGCTTGAATGGCACCTAATAGTGCATTAAGAAGCTTTTTTGCAAAATCCCGAAAAAGCCCAAACACCTCATCTTTGGAAGCCATAAAGAACACCCAAGAGCAGGAAGAGAAATCATCAACAATGACCAAACAATACCACTTTCCACCAGTAGACATGACATGGGCTGGACCAACAGTGTCCATATGAATTAGTTCGTCTAGTCCCTCAGTCCTCACCTCAAGGATGGGACGATGTGGACTGGCAACTTATTTGCCATGCCGACATGGGACACACACGCTATCTGTGACTCATTTGAGTTTAGGCAGACCTCTCACAATGTCAAGGCCGCTAACTCGAGTCAAATGATAAAAAAAAAAATATATGTCCAAGGCGGCGATGCCAAAGCCAACTCTCCAAAGCGCCAGTGAAAGAAACCAAACATCGGGGGGGGGGGGGGAATAAGAATTAGAAAATCAGCTGTGAAAATTTTGCCTGTCCGATCAATCCCAAAAACCAATTCCTCAGAAGAATCAAGAACCTTAGAACCCTCTTTCTTAAACTGAACCTCAAAATCATCATCCAAAAGGGAGGAAAATGATAGAAGATTGTATTTCAAAGAAGAAACCAAAGCAACATCTTTGAGAAGAAAGTTGTCATTGACTCGAATTGTACCTTTTGCAAGTACTTTGCCCCTAGAGTCATCTTCGAAGGTTATGAAACCACCATCGGATAGCCTGTTGAGGGAGGAGAACCATTTTGCGTCTCCGGTCATATGATGCGAACAGCCGGAGTCCACAATCCATTTGTTCTCCATCCCTCTCCCTCGCACCTACACATGAGAAGATAAGTTGGACATCCAAGTCTTGGAGCCCGACATCCAAGTCTTGGAGCCCAGTAAGCTGGCAAGAACATACTTAGGGATCCAAAGCTTGGACACTCGTGAAGAAGCGAAATATTAAGACTTAAGACTCGAAGAAGAATCACGAATGTGTCTAGAACCATTGCTAGGCCTTATGAATTGTCATGAGCGAGTACCTCGATCAAAATGAGGAAGGCCAACATGAGAATAGCGAGAGCCAAAATCACCATGTCGTGGACCATGTGTGAAACCAAGACCTCTATGTCCATGATCATGACCAACACCACTCGAGAAAGAATCAAAGAAATTATCAACAAATCTCGGCCTCGTGGGTATTTCTCACACATACGTGTCAAGGGGTTGACAACGCATGTGGGAAGAATCATGGGCAAACTCTGGATGTAAGTCTCTTGTCTTCCTAAAACAAAAGCCCACAAGATGTCCACCTCTCCCACAATATGAACAATGATATATCGGTCTGGCAGAGATATCGGTATGGGAGGAAGATGCAACATGTGACTTAGGAGCAGACTTGCCCTCAGAAGATTCAAGTTTAGAAGAATTTTTGAGACCCGACTTGCCTTTGAAAGAAACCCGAGAAGGAGTATCAACTTTAAGCACTTGGGGTTTTCCGACCATACTAGGCATGTACCCGATCCCTTCTTTGTTAAAGGAACACTTCGATGTGTCCAAAATGAGATCAAGGTTCTTTTCCCCACCAAAAAACTTCTGCAAAATAGGTTTAAGAGATTCAATTTCATTTATCAAAAGAAGACAGTCGGGGCAAGAAACAAGTGAATCTTCTAAAACTTTTTCTTTGAGTTTGAGGTTCTCACATGTCGGACATGTTTTGGTCCTCATGTTCTAGAGTTCCTTCTCAAGACGATCGGCAAATGACTCTATCAAGGATTCCAACTCCTTTTCAAGTTCAGCACAGTTGGTGCATGGTGTTGGATCTAGGTAGATCTTAGTATCTAGGTTTTGATGATTAATGATATTTTGGATAAATCCATGATGATTAAAGTTAATCTGAAGATATCAGATTTGATGATTAAATGACAATTTATATAAATCCTGATTTAGCACAAGTAAATTGAATTGATTATCGGTAAACCCTGAATTGGATGTTTTTCTCGATTGCGGGTTTGATGTTGATGCATATATAAAGGATGAGCCCGGTGGTTGCATCAAGTTTGTGCTAATTGATTGATCAAGATGTTATATGTTAAATCTTGAGGTTGATGACTTCAGTTGTGGATTTGATATCGATGCACATGTTGAGGGAGAGCTCAGGATGATTAGTTATCCATGTTTGTGCAAAAGGTTGATGACTCCGTGTTCTGGATTTGATATCTCTATGTATGATTGAGAGAGAGCTCATGATATTAGTCATCCATATTGATTGATATCATAACTTGAGTAGTATGGATCGTGTGCGCATTTCTTGTATCATATATGGATCTATATGATTGTGAGATTCATCCATTACTCATTTGTTGTTCAATTGAAATTGGTTTTGTCATTTCACCGAAGAAAGAAATTGTTGAGTGAACTCCTGTGTGGAGTGATTTATCTGGTGGTGATTAATGACGAACTACAAATGAGACTAACGTTTGCGCATTGAGTGTATATGTTCTAGTCTCAGAATGATTGCAGGATGAAAACAAGCAAGGGCGTGAAGAGGATGAAGACAATATGAGACATCCCGAGCAAGGTCAAGCTTAGCGAGGACGAGCTTTGCGAAGACAGGCGTCGAGATGTCGAGCTTCGCGTGGTCAAGCTTAACGAGATCGAGCTTTGCGATGACGAGCGTCGAGCGGTCGAACTTCACGAGGTCGAACTTCACCTAAGGTAAAATCCAAGATTAAGGATTATTTTCTTAGGGTTTTACCGGTCTCGGTGTTTGGAGACAAACCGGGTTGATAGGTTTCTTTTTACTAGTTTGACCGTACTATTAAGAGGGGTCGGAAACTAGTAGCTTGAATCTATCTAGTGCGGAAGCTCAGATGCATTCATATCATCTTGCACTAGTGTCTTGCATTGCTAATGAGTCTAAGTGTAGTTCATGTGTATTAGATTAAATGTTTTGAAAACTGCACTTAGTCGTGATCGCCAGCTGTTTAAATTGGTTTATTTATCTAGAGCTGGTCGTGGTCATATTTGCATGTTCTGATCGTATCAGTGTTGATACGTGGTCGTGGTCGTGTCGCTTGTTTGGCGGCTTTCTGTTTAGGGTTTGGGCGTGGTCGTAGGAGTTCGGACTGGTCGTACCAGTCTTCGACTCGCTTGCGTACGCTCGACCAAACCTTATCGACCACCTGTTTTCGATCGGATGTTAAGACCTGTGTGGTCGTGGTCGTTGCTAATTGACACAAATCACATCCGCGAGAAAACGTCAAATCCGTATGTGCAAATACTTTAAAATTGCATTTGAGATGATTTTGGCTTGAATATTTTGACAGCAGGAAAGTATCTGAGTTTTCTAGAAGTTTCTAGACCTTTCTAGGTCTTGCTCCTGTTGACAAAATTGTAGAGCTCTGAGTTATCTTTCTAACAAGCCAAAAATCACCTCAATCGGATCTCTGAGTGATTTTTGTGCTATGCCTTCTAGTTCATCAACTAGTGATGAGATGCCGCCATGTTCCTATCATAAGTCATGTATTAATACGGAATCATCTCAAGAACGTAAAATTGAAAATGATGAACTAAAGACTATAGTAAATTGATTGGGCAATAACCTTACTAGATGTCATATGAGGAGTGCCATGCTTACTAAACCCCCTTTAGATCATAAAAAATCATTTAGAAAGGGAAAATTAAATCATGCATACTCAACTAGTAAGAGGCATTATATACTTTATCACACTCATACAAATTCATTCAAAAAGCCCTCTCATACTTCATATTTATCATATCACTTAAAAGGGCAACATTCGTATAAGTGTGCATCTAATGTTTTTGAAATTGGTTCTTTTGGCTCTTATTTGATTTCTTGCTCTAAAAAGGGTTTAATTGCAAAACCTATTCATTGTCATTTTCAAAAACCTAAAGATAAAGCAATTTGGGTACCAAAAGACCTATGCGACAAGGCTAGAGGGCCTCGTATGGTTTGGGTATCAAAAAGAGCTTAAATCTTTTTGATGTGTTTAATAAAAACATTTGCATTACATCTTCTCCTTTATTCTTTGTTGTTTTAATCCATATGGCAAATTTTGCAAAAGAATGAAAATTTAAATCTTACATTGTTGCATCTCTAAGGGTTGTAATTTAAAATGCTTCCGTTGCTCATCACAACCCTTTATGTGAAATATTTCAAAATTACAATTATAAGTTTTAAAATGAGCTCATTTGGTCAAAATGGCAAATTTCCATTCAAAAGGCCCAAAATCGTCATTTTCTATCTAAATGGTCTTCAAAACGTATTTAAAATGTTTTTAGAGGCTTTGGATGAAGAAATGATGTTAAAAAGTATTTCTATTGAAAATTAGCCTCAAAAGGATCTTCGAGTATCTTGTTTTTCAACAAAATCGTTTTCAAACGCAAATCACAATCTATTTGGAATTTGCAAAAACTTGCTTTACAAAACTCCTAGATACTCTTAATCCGAAGAAGTTTGAAATTGAAAACTTTCTCAAAAGAATTCTCATTTGAAAGTTATGGGTATTTGAATCTCACCGAAAAACTTGAATTGACACGAAATACCCTAAATATGCAAAACATGAGTTTAGCTATTTTGATGGTCCATATTTGTGAATGTTGGTTCAAAATGATATGTTTAACTTATGTAAGCCCTTTCATGTCAAAAATCCAATGAAAATCAAATTTGAACTCAATTTGCAAAAGTTTATCGATTTTCAACCTTTTTGCTTAACACAAGGTTCATTTGACCATAACTCTCAATTAAAAAATCCTTTTTGGAAAATTCTTTTTGGAAAATGTTTTTGATGCATTGAAATTCATTCCTGCAAATTTTCATCCCAATTGGACTTGATTTGAGCAAAATTGACACTTTTCACAAATTGAAAAAGAAATCTGCAAAATTCAGCTTTCTCGTGGTTTTGGGCTGAATTGTCATTTTCATATCTCTTTATTGGTTGACTATTTGAAGAAAGTTTATATATGAAATTTTATCCTCTATGATTGGTCTTTCTTGATTATTTATTTCAAAATTATTGGAAGTCATTTTCATATATTTCCAGGTGCGTTTAAAAGTGTAAAATGAATCTCTGAAAACCTGAAATCTGAAACTTTAAACCTGACCAACATTTGTCTTTTTCATATCTCTTTATTGGTTGACTATTTGAAGAATGTTTCTATATGACATTTTATCCTCTATGATTGGTATTTCTTGACAATTTATTTCAAAATTATTGGAAGTCATTTTCATAGATTTTCAGGTGTGTTTAAAAGTGTAAAATAAATTTCTGAAACCTGAAACCTGAAATCTGAATCTTTAATCTGATTAAATTTTGTCTTTTTCATATCTCTTTGTTGGATCAGAATTTGGCTTCACTATAAAAGGCAATATTGTTCCTCATTGCATTATCTATCTTCAAAATTTATTTTGGTATTTTTGGAACTTGTTTGCATATGTTTTGATGATTATAAAGAAGCCAACATGTTTAAAAACATTTTAGTCTATTTAGATGTTAATCTCTCAATTCTTTCAAATGACTAAAATATTTGAATCTTGGATCTTCATGGAAAGTTCTTGTGTTGATGTGTTCTATCTCTATGAAACTTTTCATGTGTTTTAGTGCTTATTTGAATGTCCTCTCGATTTGAGTCCTTTTGAATTATTGTTGAGCTCTTGATTTTCAAATGGATCATTTTCATCTCTTGCATATTTTTCATGACAAAACTTGGTTGACACATTTAGGGGGAGCAAATTCAAAGTTATTGAATCCTTGCATACCCTAATTGTGCATATGTATCAAAGAGTGCATGCTTTTGGTAAGAAGAGTCTTTTACGAGCAAAAATGTAAAAATAGCTCAAAACTTTCAAAATGTTCAAAATTACTTCAAAACCTTCATAAATATGTTTCAAATATGATTTCAAAGGTTTTGAAAGTGAAACAAAAGAGTTTCGAGCTAAAATGCAAAATTTGGACAAAATTGAAGTCTTCGGGATCTTGTTTTGGTTCAAAACAATTTATTTCCATAAAACAAGATGGGTTGAGATTTGAGAAAAACTTTCTACATGAAACATTTAGAAATCACTCACCCGAAGATAGTTCGTATTGAACTTATTCTCAAAAGGCCTATGGTTTTCAAATTATCACATATCCTAGGTCGCCCGAAAACAGCTATCGACCCGAAAATACCAAAAAGTGCATTTTTGCGAATTTGGCTATTTGGCCCGGACTTTCTTCCATGTCTTGGTTTGAAATGGTATTTCAAACTCATCTAAGTCCAAAACTTCAGAAAAATCCGAGTTTCTTCAAGAATTGAAGCTTTTCATGAAAATCATTTTTGTTTTACTCTTTTACCCAAAACTCACTTTTCGAAAATTGATTTCATGATCTCCTTCAAATAAAATTCATTCAATAGGTATTCAACTAAGTTCATGTCATGATATTCAAACCTCTTATGGAACTTGAACCAATGATTGAAGCAAAATTGCAAAAATAAAAAATTTCAGAAGTTTCAGCTGGTTCTTCTCCTTTCCTGTTTTGGTTACATCTTTGCTCCCATTTTTCCTATATTTGCAACTCGGCATTGTTCCTATGATGGGATTTTTGGAAAGGCCTTGTGATTGTGTTTTTGCATATCCAAAACAAATATGGTTCTTATGAATTTGAAGCATGATTCGCATGAATTTGAGATTTGAGTGTTTTTGTGAAAATTTGAACTTTCACTAGGTCATATGCATTTCTCTCACCTTGTGACCTAAAAATGTTTCGACAAACCTTAGTTTGGCATATCCTTCATTTGTATGTTCTTTTTGAGTTAAATGCCAAAAGAAATGAATTTTGAGGATTGAATCTATTGTTTCCAATTGAGTGGTTTTAAAAGCTCAAAATCCTCTCTTATATCAAATGATTTTCAAAATGAGAAGTTTGAAGCAATCATCATCAAACATTCAATCGAAACATTATATTCTCTTGTGAATCAAATATATTGATGACATTACTATCATTACCACTAATGAATCCCTCTGTCAAGAACTTGTTTCAAAGATGATACTTAGAGAAAGCAAGATGATCCAAGAGCAAAGTCACTTCCATGCACGACAAATCAAGCAACTCAAGAACACGATGTTCAAGAGTAAATTCAAGCATGTGAAGCAATCGCTCAAAAGCGTCGAGATGCAAGATGATGAAGCTATTACAACTCTCAAGCCTACTAATGAACATCTCGACATGGACAAACACGAAAAAGCGGTCAATTCTAAACTCTATCGATCCTTGATTGATAGTTTTGCTTTCTTTTACCGCATTTTAACCCGTCATCATATTTAGTGATTGCAAATGTACTAGAAATTGATCTTCCGAAGGTATGTCATATGATTGCCATGAAATGCATTCTTAGGTAATTGAAATGCAATCCTAGATAGATCCTTGATATCCAAAGAGTATGAATAGTGCATTTAGTGGATCCGGATTATTTGATTATTTGGAATTACTTGATTATTTGGATTCGGATCCTATGATTTGCAAGAAAAATCAAAAGAGTACATCCGATGGTTGTTATGCTTAAATTCTTATGGATGAAACAAAACATTGGATTATAGAATTGCCTTCGAATTGATGCCACTTATGAAATATTGAAAGTGCCGTAAAAATGGTGAACAATTTGATTCAAAACTCTTGATTAGAGTATATTGATATACGACATCATTGTCTAAGAGACTTTGTGGCTTAAAGAGATTTAGAGATCAATCATGATATGGAAAATATGCATCTAGCAGATATGTTCACATCAAACTATTAAATGCATCAAGACTTTGAATGATTGAAAATGGATCAAATGCCATAGAGATAAATGACATCGATATATTCATTGTATGTTGATTGTTTTGATATCTTCTCCATATTTTGAATGTGATTTCAAAATCCCTTGAAACAAACCTTCTTGAAATCATGCTTTTGCATAAAATCTCATGCCCTAGAAAATATCGTTTCTCCAAATTTAAGTTCTCAATACTTCCTTTTTGTGCTTGATGACAAAGGGGGAGAGATAGTATTTGAGAGAGAATGATAGTATTTGAGAGAGAATGTTTTAGAGATAAGCTTTAGAGAAAGCCTTAGGGGAAGAGATTTAGAGAGAATTTGGGAGACATTAGAGTCAGTTGAGTTAATTGACAAAGGGGGAGAGATAGATATCAAATTGGTACATATTGGTATTTGATAGAATTGATATTGATATTTGAGGATGATAAATGATATTTGGGGAGAGATATTATTTGATATCATTAACATCAATCTTTGGAAGAGATATTTGAGTTAGAGAAAATTGAGATAGTTGATATTTTGGAAAATGACTTGATTGAACTTGTGCTCAATTGTCATTTATATCTCTAAACTCATATAATTATGTATTGTGTTCAGTTCCGATATACTATTGCATATATTGAGGGGGAGCTGAATAATCTGTTTTGGATTTATTAAGATTATAAAAGGTGTTGTCATCAATCATCAAAAATGGGGAGATTGTTGGATCTAGGTAGATCTTAGTATCTAGGTTTTGATGATTAATGATATTTTGGATAAATCCATGATGATTAAAGTTAATCTGAAGATATCAGATTTGATGATTAAATGACAATTTATATAAATCCTGATTTAGCACAAGTAAATTGAATTGATTATCGGTAAACCCTGAATTGGATGTTTTTCTCGATTGCGGGTTTGATGTTGATGCATATATAAAGGATGAGCCCGGTGGTTGCATCAAGTTTGTGCTAATTGATTGATCAAGATGTTATATGTTAAATCTTGAGGTTGATGACTTCAGTTGTGGATTTGATATCGATGCACATGTTGAGGGAGAGTTCAGGATGATTAGTTATCCATGTTTGTGTAAAAGGTTGATGACTCCGTGTTCTGGATTTGATATCTCTATGTATGATTGAGAGAGAGCTCATGATATTAGTCATCCATATTGATTGATATCATAACTTGAGTAGTATGGATCGTGTGCGCATTTCTTGTATCATATATGGATCTATATGATTGTGAGATTCATCCATTACTCATTTGTTGTTCAATTGAAATTGGTTTTGTCATTTCACCGAAGAAAGAAATTGTTGAGTGAACTCCTGTGTGGAGTGATTTATCTGGTGGTGATTAATGACGAACTGCAAATGAGACTAACGTTTGTGCATTGAGTGTATATGTTCTAGTCTCAGAATGATTGCAGGATGAAAACAAGCAAGGGCGTGAAGAGGATGAAGACAATATGAGACATCCCGAGCAAGGTCAAGCTTAGCGAGGACGAGCTTTGCGAAGAGAGGCGTCGAGATGTCGAGCTTCACGTGGTCAAGCTTAACGAGATCGAGCTTTGCGATAACGAGCGTCGAGCGGTCGAACTTCACGAGGTCGAACTTCACCTAAGGTAAAATCCAAGATTAAGGATTGTTTTCTTAGGGTTTTACCGGTCTCGGTGTTTGGAGACAAACTGGGTTGATAGGTTTCTTTTTACTAGTTTGACCGTACTATTAAGAGGAGTCGGAAACTAGTAGCTTGAATCTATCTAATGCGGAAGCTCAGATGCATTCATATCATCTTGCACTAGTGTCTTGCATTGCTAGTGAGTCTAAGTGTAGTTCATGTGTATTAGATTAAATGTTTTGAAAACTGCACTTAGTCGTGATCGCCAGCTGTTTAAATTGGTTTATTTATCTAGAGCTGGTCGTGGTCGTATTTGCATGTTCTGATCGTATCAGTGTTGATACGTGGTCGTGGTCGTGTCGCTTGTTTGGCGGCTTTCTGTTTAGGGTTTGGGCGTGGTCGTAGGAGTTCGGACTGGTCGTACCAGTCTTCGACTCGCTTGCGTACGCTCGACCAAACCCTATCGACCACCTGTTTTCGATCAGATGTCAAGACCTATGTGGTCGTGGTCGTTGCTAAGTGACACAAATCACATCCGCGAGAAAACGGCAAATCCGTATGTGCAAATACTTTAAAATTGCATTTGAGATGATTGTGGCTTGAACATTTTGACAGCAGGAAAGTTTTTGAGTTTTCTAGAAGTTTCTAGACCTTTCTAGGTCTTGCTCCTGTTGACAAAATTGTAGAGCTCTGAGTTATCTTTCTAACAAGACAAAAATCACCTCAATCGGATCTCTGGATCAAAAGTTATGCATGTTTTACTGTCAGTGTATAGTGGCCGGACAAATGCATCCGTCCGGAGCTATTTGTCCGAAGTGGCCGGACTTTGTCCGAAATGGCCGGACATTGTCCGGCCTGTACAAATTTTTTGAGCCGAAAAATGAAACAGAGACAAATGCATCCGTCCGGGGCATTTGTCCGTTATGGGCGTACTTTGTCCGAAATGGCCAGACATTGTCCGGCCTGTACAAGTTTTTTGAGCCGAGAGTTAACAGAGACATATCCATTTGTCCGGACGTTTTGTCCGGACAAATGGTATCCGTCCGGCCTTCACAAATTTCGCCCAACGGTCACTGACACATTTGCAACGGCTGAAATTTTTGTACTGGCCGGAGAGTGTCTGAAGTGGCCGGACAATGTCCGGCCTGTACAACTTTTGGCCCGGTTTCTTGCAAACGGCTAGTTTTTCGTTGAGGCTATAAATACTTCGTGTTTGGCTTCATTTTTTGGTGCTCAAAGAGTTCATTCTTCAGCTGAAAACCAAGCCAATTAATTTGCATTTGAGTTATTGCATTTAGAGGCTAGAATTGAGCCCAAATCTTGAGTAGATTTGAGAGAGAGCTTGAGGGAGATTGTGTGAGTGTTTAGTGCACTTCATCTCCATTAGATTGCTAGTGCTAGAGTGTTGAGCATCTCATTTGCATCATTGAGCTTCTAGCACGTGATTGATTCAAGTGAAAGTGCATCCGGCTTGTTACTCTTGGCGATCGCCTTCGCCTAGACGGTGCCGGAGGAGAGCCGAGATCTCTCCAATTGAAGTTTGTCGGAGAGGCCAGCAAAAGATTGTGAAAGGTGTGGTGCTCGCCTATCCGGTGTGGAGAAGGAGCAACCCTAGTGAGATATCCTTCGTGGATATAGAAGCGAGGCTCCGAGTGAGCGCTTCAACGAGGATTAGGGGAGACCGGGCGAGTCTCCGAGACCTCGGTAAAAATATTGTGTCAAATTGCGTATTTCATATTTGCTTTACATTCATCTTGACACAATTGCTATATTTACCATTGTTGCATGTCTTATTGAATAGTTCATTTGATTGAATGCAACTAGTTGATTAAATTCTTTTTAAGCCTCATTGTATAATTTAGGTCTCTCAATTATTCTTTAAAATTGCTTAATTGAAAAGAAATTTTAAAAGCCTCCTATTCACCCCCCCTCTAGTCGGCATCCTTGATCCTACACATGGAGTGGCCCGTAAGACATCAAAGTCATGCCGCAAAGAAATACAGGAAGCACAACAACTCGACTTGGAAGCCTCAAGCTCAGAATGCAAAGACCCCAGTGAAAGCCTCAAAGTATTAATCTCAAAATGCAAAGAAAGACAAAACACACAAGAATCAGAATCAGAGCCGCTCGAGCTCTTGCTCAAAAGATCATCGCGCTCCTTTCTCAAAGACCGAACCTTACTCCTCAAAGCATCAATCTGAGAATCTTGTGCGAGAAGAGCTTCTAAGAGCTGGTCTTTACTCACCTTGCTCATGTTGGAGTCAAGATCATCTTCATTGGCGTCGTCATCTCCAAGGGCCATGAAGCATAAGCCGGTGAAGTCGTCATCACTATCATGAGAAGAGGTAGCAGCCTTGTTGTCTTTATCAAGACCATCATCACTCACCTCATCAAGAGCGGATATGAAAGCTTTGTGGATGGCCTTCATCACAGTTCCAAAATTCTTCTTCTTCATATCAGAATTGAGGTCTTCTTTTTCTCTGGCTCTTTAGTGGCGCCCTTGAGGGTAGGGCAAAGAGCACGGATGCGGCTAGGCTTGCCATACTCAAAGCATATGATCTCTCCTCTCTTTCCTCTCTTCTCTCTTCTTGCTTTCCAAACCCTCACAAATTTCTTAGTAATCAAAGCAAGCTCATCATCAGAAAGCACATCTAGAGCCTCATCCTCAAGAGAAGTAAGAGCAGAAAGTGAAAAACCAAATGAGGACCCTGAAGACCCAGATGAGCTAGGATGTGTGGCGTGTAATGCCAATGGCTTAGATTCAGGAGGAGACATCGCTGCCCTAGTCATCTCATAGGTCTTGAGAGAAGAATAGAAATACTTGGTCGTCAATGTTGCATCTAGGCCTTCATGCCTAACCCTAATTTTGATGATTAATGAAAACAAAGTGTTCCGGACTAATTGTGCTATTGAGTTTATTTGATACAGAGTTGCGTTGGGAAGATATGCACGGAATACAAGAAGAACCCGACGTAAAATAAAAGCACAACTAGCAAAGAGCAAAAGACAAGTCGAAAATCGTGAAGATGCGAAAGACCTCAGGTATTACGAGTTTTTATATTTTACCGATCTTGGCGTTTGGAGATGATCGGTTAGGAAATTCTTTTTTAGTTTTGACCGTACTATAAAGAGGGGTAGCGAAAGTCCTCTTTTTATCTCCAGCACAAACCGAGAATTCTAGGTCTTTGCATCGCATCATTTTTATGTGGATTTGGTTTTGATCTTATTTGAGAAATCTGGATTTTCAGTTCTGTTTTTGGCAGCAGAAGAGTATTTGCTTTTTTCAGAAAGATCTAGGTAGATTTGGCTTTTGCTTCTGTTGACAAAAATGTAGCCCTTGAAATTATCTTTCCAACGAGCTATTAAACACTTCTTTTGGATTTCTGGATTTAAAGTTATAGCTGTTTTTGTTCAAGCTGACTGTCAGTTTGCATAACTGACTGTCAGTTTGAATGTCAGTTTAGTGTAACTGACAATTGTCCAGAGAGGGTGTTTTTTGGTCTCAAATTTTTTGTACTAAACTGACTGTCAGTTTGTCCATACTGACTGTCAGTTGGGGTTTCGACCAGAGAGTGTTTTACTGTGTTTCTATTTGATTCTGGTCGAGCCAGTACACAAACTGACTGTCAGTTTGTGTAACTGACTGTCAGTTGCGTGTTCCAGCTTTCCTGTTTTGGCTGCAAACGGCTAGCTATTTTTTATCCGTAAATTTTGTCGGCCGTTGTGCACTAAACTGACTGTCAGTTTGCATAACTGACTGTCAGTTTGGGTTGCTGATTTTCAGCCCTAGCTCCAACGGTTCATTTGCTTCTTGAGGCTATAAATAGGGGCTTTGGGCATGTGTTTCTTACAACAAGCAGCAGCATCTCATACACACTCTTGAGCATTAGTTTCTTATATAAAATCTTGATCTTTTGATCAAGTCGAGTGCTTTCCGATCCACCGAGAGTTTCGTTCCTTTTGCATTTGCATATACTTAGCTTCTCGGTGCGTGTTTGGAGGTCTAGAGAAGACCTCGCTGCCTTTTACTCTTGGTGAGCGCCCTCACCTAGACGGTTCAGAGGCGTGGCCATTGATCGCTCCGTTCGGAGATTGTCGGAGAGGCTCGGCAAGTGTGTACAAGGCATCGGTGCTCGCCTTTCCGGAGTGGACAAGGAGCAACCATTAGTGATAATATCCTTTGTGGATATTGAAGCGAGACTCAAGAGATTTGAGTACTTCAACGAGGATTAGTGGAGACTGGGCGAGTCTCCGATACCTCGGTAAAAATCATCGTGTTCGTTCTCTTTCTCTTATTTACATAATTCGTTCTTTATTTGCTTTTTGTTTTAAAGTTTTTAAAGCCTCCTATTCACCCCCCCTCTAGTCGGCATCCTTGATCCAACACGTGGTATCAGAGCTTGGTCTCTCGATTCATTAGGCTTTACCGCCTAGAGAGAGGATGTCGTCAAGCGGGGATTTTCTTCTTGGACATACCGGTCGTGCGCCCATCTTTGATGGAACAAATTATCCGTATTGGAAAGTGCGCATGTCGGTATTCCTAGAAGCCATGGGGCTTGACGTATGGGATATTGTTAAACTCGGCTTTACTCCTCCGGTTGATCCGGCAAGTCAATCCGAAGACGATAGGAGAAAGTTGCATTTAAATGCCCGTGCAAAAAATGCTCTCTTTGCCGGTTTATCCTTAAACGAGTTCAACCGTGTGAGCAATCTCACGACTGCTCATAAGGTTTGGACTACCCTCGAAGAAATTTACGAGGGCACTACAAAGGTTAAAGAGGCAAAATTACTAATGGTGAGGCAAAAATATGAGACATTCACCATGTCATCAACCGAGTCCGTGGATTCCATGTTTACTCGGTTAAATAACATTGTGAATGAACTCAAGGGTCTTGGTGTTGTTTTTACTGACCTTGAGCTTGTGAGAAAGATGCTTAGGGCCTTGCCGGAAAGCTTCGACACCTTGGTCACGGTTCTCACAAACTCCGATCTATCAACCACAACACCAACCGATCTTTATGGGAACCTCATCACCCATGAGATGCACAAGAAGGAAAAGAAGGAAGCGGCCGAACCCACGGAGACGAAGAAGAAAGCTTTGGCCTTCAAAGCTAATGCAAGGAACGATTCAAGCGAAGGCTCCTCCGATGAAGACCTCGCACTTATGGTAAAGAATACTAAAAAACTTCTTCGCAGGTTACATAAGAAAGGTGTCAACATTGACACACGACCAAAGGGGCAAAAGCAAAACAACTTCAAAGACATCATTTGCTATGGATGTCATGAGAAGGGACACATAGCATCAAGATGTCCAAACAAGAACAAGGCGTGGAACAAGAAGAAGAAGTTCTTCAAGAAGAAGAATGAAGAAATCAAAGAAGCTTGTTTTGGAGAATGGGTGTCCGGCGGAGAGAGCTCCGACTCCGACTCCGACAACGAAAGAAGTTGTTCCAAGAAGATGGCCGGACTAGCTCTCGGCAACATCAACACTTCAACTAGCTCATCCATTTGCCTTATGGCCAAAGGTGATGAAAAGGTACATTCAAACGATCCATCTTATGATGATTTAGTTGAAATGATAACCGAATTAAATGAAGTTTTTGGAAAAACTAAGAAGAAGTATAAGGCCCTTAAGGAAGAACATTCTTCCCTATGCGCTCAATACTCCGAGCTTAAAGATTCCTATGAAAGCATGCTTATAAAAGATGTTACAAATGCTTCATCTAAGGTAGATGCTTCAACTTCATGTAACTTGAATGAATCTCCCTCTAGTAGTCATCACACTCCATGTGTTTCAAATGACAACATCTTAAATGAAAATAATGTACTTAAGGCACAAGTTGAAAAACTTGGAAAAGGCTTAGAAAATTGTTATAAAGGAAAAATATCTCTTGATCTAATCCTTAGTAAACAAAAATGTTCTTTTAGAAAAGAAGGATTAGGATATTTTCAAAAGAAAGGAAGGAAACAAAATTCTAAAACTATATTTGTTAAAGCATGCAACACATTTTATCATAAATGCCATGAAACCGGTCATTCGCATGAAGCATGTCCCTTAATGACTCCAAATTACTTTGATACTTGCTACATGCTTCAAAAGTCGAGAAAAGGTTATGCTATAGCAAAGTATGTTGGTGCACCCATGTTAAACAAAAAGAAGAAATCTATTTGGGTGCCCAAAGCTTTGATTGCTAACATTGAAGGACCCAAAAAGGTTTGGGTACCTAAAAGAACTTAATTCTTTTTATGCAGGTGAACTACAAGACCGGTGGGAGGCATTGGGTGCTAGATAGCGGATGCTCTGAACACATGACCGGTAACAAGAAGTTGTTCACCTCAATAGAAGACAACTCAAGCGAGAACCAAAAGATTACCTTTGGCGACAACCGTCAAGGAAATGTGGTCGGCTTGGGAGCAAGTATCTCGTGAAGTTTCAGGTGACGATCTTCAAGAAGAAATGAAGAACATAACCATTGTAGACATCAAGCCAACAGAGGAAGATCAAGAAGATGATGTCAACGTTGAAAATGTTGATCAAGACGCATCATCATCTCATGTTGATCCTCCAGAACAAAGTCAAGATGAAGCAGTACAAGATGAAGAACCAAGGCAACACCAAACCATCACCAAGGATCACCCTCTAGACCAAATATTGGGTGACGTCAGTAAGGGTGTTCAAACTCGATCTCGTATTGCTGCATTTTGTGAACATCATTCATTTGTGTCTTCTCTAGAACCCAAACATGTTAATGAAGCTTTAAATGATCCCGATTGGGTTAATGCCATGCATGAAGAACTTAATAACTTTGCTAGAAATGAAGTTTGGACTCTAGTTGAAAGACCCAAAGATCATAATGTTATTGGAACAAAATGGGTTTTCAGAAATAAGCAAGATGAAAATGGTATTGTAATTAGAAACAAAGCTCGTCTTGTTGCTCAAGGCTTCACTCAAATCGAAGGTTTAGACTTTGGTGAAACCTTTGCACCTGTAGCAAGACTTGAAGCTATTCGCATTCTTCTTGCTTATGCATCATGCTTTAATATCAAACTTTTTCAAATGGATGTAAAAAGTGCTTTTCTAAATGGTGAAATTTCTGAACTTGTATTTGTTGAACAACTTCCCGGCTTCGAAGATTCTAAATTTCCAAACCATGTATTTAAATTGTCGAAAGCTCTCTATGGTCTCAAACAAGCTCCTCGAGCCTGGTATGAGCGACTTAGAGACTTTCTATTATCAAAAGGTTTTAAAATTGGCAAGGTTGATACAACTCTCTTTACAAAGAAAATTGAAAAAGACTTGTTCATTTGTCAGATTTATGTTGATGATATTATCTTTGGATCTACTAATGAACATTTCTGTCATGAGTTTGGAGAGATGATGTCTAGGGAGTTCGAGATGTCCATGATTGGTGAGCTGAGCTTCTTCCTCGGTCTACAAATCAAACAACTCAAGAACGGGACGTTCGTGAGTCAAACCAAGTACGCGAAGGACCTGCTCAAGCGCTTTGGGATGGAAGACGCTAAGCCAATCAAAACTCCCATGGCGACCAATGGACATCTGGACATGGACAAAGCGGAAAATCGGTTGATTCTAAACTGTATAGGTCTATGATTGGTAGTCTTTTATATCTTACTGCATCTAGGCCTGATATCATGTTTAGTGTATGCCTATGTGCTAGATTTCAATCAGATCCTAAGGAATGTCATTTAATTGCTCTTAAAAGAATCCTTAGGTACTTAAAATGCTATCCCAGTTTAGGCCTTTGGTACCCTAAAGATGCAAATTTTGAATTAATTGGGTATTCGGATTCTGATTATGCTGGGTGTAAGATTGATCGAAAGAGCACATCTGGTAGCTGTCAGCTGTTGGGGAGATCATTAGTATCATGGTCATCTAGGAAGCAAAATTCAGTAGCTCTCTCCACAGCTGAAGCTGAATATGTGTCTGCAGGAAGTTGTTGTGCTCAATTGTTGTGGATGAAGCAAACATTTTTTGATTATGGGATTATATTTGATAAAGTGCCACTCTTGTGTGACAATGAAAGTGCCATTAAAATTGCGAATAATCCTGTTCAATATTCTAGAACTAAGCATATTGAAATAAGGCACCATTTTATTAGAGATCATGTGGCAAAAGGAGATATAGGTGTAAATTATGTCAGAACAGATATGCAACTAGCAGATATTTTCACTAAACCCTTAGATGAAACAAGATTTTGCTTTTTAAGGGGTGAACTGAACATTATTGATATATCAAATGCTAGTTGATGTGCTAAAAATGTTTGTTTGTATAAAATATTATTATTTTATTCCCTCTCTTGTCTTAGACAGCCTCTGGTCGAAATTGACCAAACTGACAGTCAGTTTCTATAACTGACAGTCAGTTCAGTAGTTAGGAGCCTGGTCTTAGTCTCTGGTCGAAGTCAGTGTCATAACTGACAGTCAGTTTCACAAAATGACTGTCAGTTACGTGCATTTGATTTTGGTCGTAGCCCCTGGTCGTGTTCGAGTCCCCTACTGACTGTCAGTTTCATACACTGACTGTCAGTTCCATGTTTCTGAGTTTGGAACTGACTGTCAGTTTATCAAATTGACTGTCAGTTGCGGGATCGAGAACCCTAAATCCCCGTTCTGTTTCGCGTCTCCTCACCTTCTTCTTCTCGCCGCCGTTGTTTCTTGCGCCCCCGTGTCTTCGCCGTTTGCTCCACCACCTCGCCGTGCCTCGCCGCCGCCTCCTTTGCGCCTCCCCTCGTCGCCGGTGAGCTCCTCACCGCCGGCGCCACCGTCCTCGACCGTTCTCGACCTCGTCGTTTTGGCTCCTCTGTTCACGGTTTTTTTCTTCTCGACACCTCTCCCGTTCGTCGTGTGCAGTGATCGTGGACCTCCTCGTCGTGTTCTGCAACTGATTTGGTCGTCTGCTCCGCATTGGCTTCACGACCTCTTCAGTTCAGTCTCTGCCTTCTCTGTTCAGGTCAATTCCCTTTCCTTCTCTGTTTCATAACCATGTCTGATCAGGCCGGTCCCTCTCGTCGTGGGGCCCGACGAAAGAATGCGGCAAACAGCCAGCGTTCATCGGGCCAGACGTCCGAGAATCGGCCATCGCCTCCGCCTGAGCGCGTGCCCGTGGATTATTCACGTTGGCACGCGAGCTGCCTGCGCACGCTCCGCTCTATGAACCCGTACCTGTCGCCGCGACCCACTGGTCGCGACGGGTGCCCGGTGCTCACTTGCTTCACAAACTTCATTTAGACCTGTTTACCAGCGTCTACAGCCGCGCTCCCATCTTTGCCCACCGCTCTCTGTCGTGGGGTACGATCGCCTCTCGCACAGGCATCGCTACCCTCGCAGATCTCTTCGGCACTGTAGGGATTCGCGACTTAGTCGCGGATTCCTCTTTGCACTGGGCTGAGGGGCCCATACGTCAGTTCTATTCCACCGTCTTCGTTTCCCCTCAGCGCGACTTCATGACCTTCATGACGGGCCTCCAGGTCCACACCGTCACGAAGGATCAGCTGGAGTCAGCGCTTGGTCTGGTGCGCCCTCCTTCTGGCCGCCAGCTCCATACTCTCCCTGACCTCGAGCATCGGGAGGTGGCCATGCTCTATTCTGGCCCCTTCCAGCTCCGTCACATCGCTGGCCTGCGCCGCGATGTTGACCTGGCTCTGCGTATCCTCCGTCTCACACTGGTCCCCATGAGCGGAGACAGAGCCAGGGTCACTTATCTAGGGCTCCACGTCCTGATTTCTATCTTCCAGGAGGAGCCCTTCGACGTTGCTGATCTCATCATCAGTGAGATTCAGCACGTCCTTCTTTCCCCGCGCCGTCAGCTGATATACGCTCTGTATATCATGGCGGTGCTTCTTCATATCCGGGCCGTGGACACTGAGCTGCCCAGGCCCCATCATCCTCTTCTCTTCTATCCTCCGGGCCAGGCTGATCGCCGGCTCGGTGCTCGCCCTGCTGCAGCTGCTGGCCCTGGTTCTCCCGCATCAGATGATGATGCTGCGGGGGAGTCAGAGGACGAGGCCCCTGTCCAGGAGTCTTCTCCAGCTCCAGCTGCAGGGACAGGCACCGGATCTGCGTCATCCTCTTCTCAGCTTCAGGAGGTCCTCCAGGTGTAGCAGCAGATCCTCAGCACTCAGGCGGAGCATCATCAGATGTTGCTCCGTTTGATTGCTCAGCAGGAGGAGATTCTGCGGCGCCTGCCTGCTTCCGGTTCTTCGGTCCCTCGCAAGAGGGCCCGCCAGGCTGCGTCTTCGCCGAGCTCAGCTTCAGTTGCTGCTGATCCAGATCCTGTTGCTCCAGCTCCGGCTCCAGTGTCTGCAGCTCCTGCTCTTGTTGCAGCTGCGACTCCTCCGGCATCTCCAGCCGTCGACCCGTCTGCATCTCCAGCTGGCTCCGGAGATACAGACATCATAGGATTTTCTTCAGATGATGAGCATTAGGCTCTGATTTGTTTTGTTTGCCTCCCTTTTTGTGCTTGATGCCAAAGGGGGAGAAGTATTTTGGATAGTTGGTTAGTTTTTTGGATTTTGGACATTGGAGTCTGTTCTGTTTATGTCTTTCGATGTACTAAACAGATGATGATTATTTATATATGGAGATGTTGTGATTATTTATATATGGAGATGTTGTTTTTTGGTTATCTGTGTATGTCATCTTTTCCTTTTAGCTCTGATACATATGATGACTTGTGTTTAGCTCTTATATATATGATGTTCTTGAGCTCTGATATGTGATATGTGATTATAGCTCTGATACATCGATGTCTTGATGTGCATGCATATGCTCTGATATGACTTGTGGATATTGCACATCTGTGACTTGCTTATGTATGAGATGCCCTGATATGTATGTATGTGCATGTATTAGTTTATGATTTGATATGATGCATACACTCCGGGGGAGCTATTCCATTTATTTTATTTTTTGAACACTTGTTGTCATCAATCATCAAAAAGGGGGAGATTGTTGCATCTAGGCCTTCATGCCTAACCCTAATTTTGATGATTAATGAAAACAAAGTGTTCCGGACTAATTGTGCTATTGAGTTTATTTGATACAGAGTTGCGTTGGGAAGATATGCACGGAATACAAGAAGAACCCGACGTAAAATAAAAGCACAACTAGCAAAGAGCAAAAGACAAGTCGAAAATCGTGAAGATGCGAAAGACCTCAGGTATTACGAGTTTTTATATTTTACCGATCTTGGCGTTTGGAGATGATCGGTTAGGAAATTCTTTTTTAGTTTTGACCGTACTATAAAGAGGGGTAGCGAAAGTCCTCTTTTTATCTCCAGCACAAACCGAGAATTCTAGGTCTTTGCATCGCATCATTTTTATGTGGATTTGGTTTTGATCTTATTTGAGAAATCTGGATTTTCAGTTCTGTTTTTGGCAGCAGAAGAGTATTTGCTTTTTTCAGAAAGATCTAGGTAGATTTGGCTTTTGCTTCTGTTGACAAAAATGTAGCCCTTGAAATTATCTTTCCAACGAGCTATTAAACACTTCTTTTGGATTTCTGGATTTAAAGTTATAGCTGTTTTTGTTCAAGCTGACTGTCAGTTTGCATAACTGACTGTCAGTTTGAATGTCAGTTTAGTGTAACTGACAATTGTCCAGAGAGGGTGTTTTTTGGTCTCAAATTTTTTGTACTAAACTGACTGTCAGTTTGTCCATACTGACTGTCAGTTGGGGTTTCGACCAGAGAGTGTTTTACTGTGTTTCTATTTGATTCTGGTCGAGCCAGTACACAAACTGACTGTCAGTTTGTGTAACTGACTGTCAGTTGCGTGTTCCAGCTTTCCTGTTTTGGCTGCAAACGGCTAGCTATTTTTTATCCGTAAATTTTGTCGGCCGTTGTGCACTAAACTGACTGTCAGTTTGCATAACTGACTGTCAGTTTGGGTTGCTGATTTTCAGCCCTAGCTCCAACGGTTCATTTGCTTCTTGAGGCTATAAATAGGGGCTTTGGGCATGTGTTTCTTACAACAAGCAGCAGCATCTCATACATACTCTTGAGCATTAGTTTCTTATATAAAATCTTGATCTTTTGATCAAGTCGAGTCCTTTCCGATCCACTGAGAGTTTCGTTCCTTTTGCATTTGCATATACTTAGCTTCTCGGTGCGTGTTTGGAGGTCTAAAGAAGACCTCGCTGCCTTTTACTCTTGGTGAGCGCCCTCACCTAGACGGTTCGGAGGCGTGGCCGTTGATCTCTCCGTTCGGAGATTGTCGGAGAGGCTCGGCAAGTGTGTACAAGGCATCGGTGCTCGCCTTTCCGGAGTGGACAAGGAGCAACCATTAGTGATAATATCCTTTGTGGATATTGAAGCGAGACTCAAGAGATTTGAGTGCTTCAACGAGGATTAGTGGAGACTGGGCGAGTCTCCGATACCTCGGTAAAAATCATCGTGTTCGTTCTCTTTCTCTTATTTACATAATTCGTTCTTTATTTGCTTTTTGTTTTAAAGTTTTTAAAGCCTCCTATTCACCCCCCTCCTCTAGTCGGCATCCTTGATCCAACAGTCAAGACATCTAGGTTCTTAGCCTCCATAATGGCAGTGGTTTTGACATGCCAAACCGCTGGAGTCAAGGAATGCAAGATCTTGCGACATCTCTCAGACTCAAAAAGATCTTTGCCTACAGAACTCAGCTTGTTGACAAGAGTATCAAAACGAGTGAAAAATCCATGAATAGACTTACCTGACTACATCGTGAACTGCTCATACTCAGATGTCAAAAGCTCATGTTTCACGCTCTTAACTTGAGTGGTACCCTCATGGAAAGCTCTGGGAGCCACCCAAATATTATGAGCAGTGGAAAGCCGCGATATGCAGTTGTACTCAATCCGTCCTAGGGCTCCATAGAGATAGTTCATCACCCCTTGGTTGAGTAAGGCCTATGCTTTGTTAGACTCATTAATTTCAGCAGGCTCCACATATGCATCTTCAATGATCTTCCATAGGTTGAAGCCTTGAGACTTGATGTATGTCTCCATGCGCTTCTTCCAATATGGAAAGTCATCTCCATCGAAGATGGGTGGCTTGCTTATGTACTTTTCGGTTGCCATGGCTCAAGAGACGGTGAAGCCTACAAAGTAGAGCAACACCGGGCTTTGATACCAATTGAAAGATTAGGATGGCGAACCGAGAGGGGGGGGGGTGAATCGGCTTTCCAAAATAAATTTAAGAGGCAAGCACAAGAAACAAGAGAGGGTATAAAGATACTAGGAGTGCTTGGATATTTCAAATATAGTTATCCCCAATCATAGCACCACCTCTCTTGATATTCAAAAATCTCCATAACAAAAAAAGAAAAAGGAGAAAAAAAGAAAACAAGAAACAATCAATTGCAACTATTTAAACAATCAATTGTGAGTATTTAAATTGCGAGTATTTAAATTACGGGTATTTAAACAAACAATTGCGAGTATTTAAATAGGCAAGAAAAAGAGAGAAGATTTAACAACTTAAAAATATTCAAGAACCAAGAAAAGGATCAAGAATACAAAGTTTCAGAGGCTAATCACAATAGCCAAAAACTCTCTCTCAAAGGGGAAAATCATCTCCCTAGCACTCTCCCTTCTTATATAGAGCTAACATACCTAGAGTAGTCTCCACAACCAATGTGGGACTAAACTAGCAGCTAGTGGTGGTTGGGCCCGAAGCCCAATTTGGCCTAACTCTCAACAATCATTTTTACAATTTTTGGATTTTACAATTTCAGAATTACAACATTTTCTGAATAGTAGACACTAAAATAGTCATAACTTCACCATCTGAACTCCGATTTTGATGTTCTTAGATACGTTGGAAAGCTAACTTCTAGCTCTACAACTTTGTTGTTAACATCTTTCTGAGAACAAGTTTAGATCAGTGCAGAATTAGATTATAAACAGAACCTTTTGCCTAAACTTCTACGCAGAGTCCATAGACTATCTTAGTGATTCTTCGGGCATCATGAGCACCACTTGTGCTCGCCATAATGCCATCACATGTCCACCTTGATGTTGAATAGTTCGCCACATGCCGGGAAGTCTCTCCCGTTCCGGACCCCGACCAGCAACCTCCATACTTCGACCGGCTCGAGCTACTTCAACAATCTCGGTGCAACGTCATATCCGGGTGTTGAATTAGTCATGTATAGCGTTCCCGCAAGTCTCTAGTATATTCGGCATCTCTCGGACCAGTCGAGTCTCCGGCTCCTCCCTGAGCACTACTCCGCTGGCCCATCCTTGCCACAAGCGTACTATAACTCCGATATACCTGCAACATGCACCAAAACCAAACAAACCCATCACATAGCGCTGTTCACACATAATGACAACATAAACGAACACAAACAATTCAAAATATTATCAAAACATACATCACTTAAGATTTGACAATCACATGGGGTTTACAAAATGGATGTGCATATGATCAGTAATGGAGACTAGCAAAATGAATACCTGCTTCCTAGATCTTTGATCTGAGAGCCTTAAGCTGATTATGCGCTTGTCCATCATTCACAGAAACCCAATAATCCATCTGAGCAACTCCAACAGGAAACCAACTATTCTCAATGGGGGAACCCTCGAGCAATCGAGCTGCACGGTTCAAGACAGCAGAAAAAGTGAAAGCCGCAAGTCTTTCTTGCAACTCTCTTTCACTGCTTACAAGAAGATTGTTCCAAAAATCAGTTGGTGCATTGTTATCTTCTTCTGTACCAGGATAACACTGAGCCTAATTGATCAGCATTATTTTCCTACAGATGATATTCAGCAAGTGTAGCTTTCGCAAGCTGACCTTAGACAGCATCTCTCTCCAACGTGATGGGGGATCAATAGAACTAGATTGTTGGTCATCTGAAAACATATCTGAGACCCATTTATGCATCAAAGCCTCCAGAAAGGTAGGTGCAGATTTCTTGAAGGCTTGTAACACGGCTATAACATCCCATAAGACAAGCACCTTTTCATTGTTTCCATATTTCTTTAGTGACCACAACATATTGGATCCCCACCACATGAAGTCCAGCGGTTGCTCACTGCAGATAGGAATGCTCTTGTCTAGCAGAATACCAAGGAACTGACCACCAATCCATATGAACTCAACCAATGCTTTCTGGGTCCTGTTATTTTTAATGACAAAATGGTTAGCATAAAGTGCATCTTCCAATAATTAAAGGAACATCACTTCATTGAAAGAATCTGTTATGCTTTGTACACTTAGCACCCAAACATAATCACCTGGCTTGATACATCTGGTTTAACAAGTTGGCATCCAAGCTGCGGACCTGAAGGAGATTACTTCAGTTGTTTGGCATATACACAGAAGCTCAAGTACAGAAACTCTACTTCATCAAAAAGATGGCAAATATAAGAAATATCCTAAAGCATACCACAGCAACCATTAGTTCTCCACGTGATAATGCAAGACCAAATTAAGCATCGGTCAGATACTTGTGAGAGCTGCATGCACATTTGAGATGCCATTAGAAAGCAGAAAACTTGTACAAGGAAGAAGTGGAAAGAGTGGAGTATCTATTTTACATCTGTTGACTTTCTTAACTCTGGAAAGTATGAATGCACAGGAATTTCTTCTATATGGTTTTTGTTGAAATCCAACAGCGTGCAGAATTATCCTGATATCAAGAAGCAAAATTTATGCATCAGCAAGTAACGGAAGGTTTAAGATAATAGAGAATAACATAAATTGGAGTATGCCTGACACAAGTGACAATACCATAGAAATTGCTAACATAAGCTTCAGCTTTTCGAGTTTTCAGAATCATATTTGTGAAAACTAACACAAATAATTCAATCAAATACTGAATTAATTAAAAGGTGGCTTGTCAAACTTTCAGCAATTATCCACGAAAGCTTACACTATAGTTACAGCCCAAGTGAAAATTACAGAGCAGCAGCAGATGTGAGTTATGGAAAACCAACAAATAAGAAATAAGCAGAACAAACAATAGCAGCCAGTACAGTCTGATCGGAACTTCTATGAGACAGAGCAAGCTTTAAAAGTCAGCGCATTAAAAAATAGGGAAAATTCATTTTATATCACTGAACTTTGGTGTCTAATACGATGTCATTAAAATTTCATTTATTGACTATATGTCACTACTTTTATGAAATACGATATTATATACTTTTTTGATCGGTCAGCTTGAAAAAATGACCAAAATATCTATATCAATTGAGACTTAATCTTGATTTTAAATAAATAGAAAGACTTGAACATAAGAGAGGCATATCTAGAATGCTGACGAAGTTAAGATGCTATCACAACTCATTATTATTCATACAATATGTCGCTGGGTACTGATGAAGCAAAGGTGACATCCTATCCGTGACTGATGAAGCCGGATACTATTAATATCGAGTACTGATGAGGCGAAGACATCTATTTGTTTGCAATCGACGAGGCCGAACAATACCCTGGCAGGGCACCAACGAGGCGAAAGCCACACATACATATTTGTGATAGCACTATAGACTGACGAAACTATGAGTTTGCATAGTTGCATGCATAAGCATACGCATTGTATTAATCAAGGACAGATTTGAAGTTTTGAAGATGATGACCATCAATACAGCTTAATCGAAGGTCTTCTGTGGATTCGTTCTACAGATGTAATTAATCAGGAGCTTTACGAAGCCCTAGAAATCATGATTTGCGCAATCTTCTGATGTCAAGATGCAGCTTCATAGGTGCAATGAGAATATGTAAAATCCTAAGGGGACTTGTAACTTATAATTCATTGTGAATTAATAAAGTACATTGTTTCTTCTAAAATTATGTGTTCTCTACATGGTTTATGTGTATACTTATGTCTATTGGCACGCCCACAACACAGAAGGGGAATTTCACCCAAAAGTAGAGTGATCTATTTTTCTGTGAAACAATGGACTTTGAGGATATCACCAAAAACCCTAGCTGCAATCTCCTCTAAAGCAACAGCCCCTAATCCCTTATCGTGCACATTGGTGCTAGCACACCATCATACGATGTTCCATTCCAGAACATGTAGATACTAGTAGAAGCACTGCTGTAATTGCTGCGTTGATCAGGACAATCCACGAGCGGCTACTATCATCTATGTCCATTGATCAGGATGATCCGCGAGCGGTCGCTGTGCACATTTGATCACTTCACCAAATCTCCTTCCGCTGTTGGTAACAATCTAATCTATGGTCTATTACTTACAACCTTCGAGTAAAAATTTTTGAAATTCTGCTAGTGTAGCTTACCCGGTTTCCAACACAATATTTACTGTTGTTGCTTCCTTTTGTGTGAAGGAAGGCTTGTTTAACTGCTTTAAAAAGGTCTCTGCTAGGGGAGTTGACCACGATGAATCAATGCGAGCAAGTTGATCTACGGCCAAGTTTTATTTTTAGGGTACATATTAGACTTCAAACCCAAGGAAATGTTTTTCCATTTTCCTTATTTCGACCAGGTATGCCAACATTTTTAGGTCAGAACATTGGTGTCAATGATTGGGACAATATCGCAAGTCGAACTTACAAAGATTTGAGTTATTTAGAAGGGGGACAGTATTTTTCAACCACCAAAGAATATCACCGTAAACATGAAACCAGACATTTATACAGGTTCAGACCCTTGTAGTCTGAGTAATAGCTCTACTCCTGTTGGATTTTCATTATCAGAATGATGGATTACAAAATGCATAGAGTTTAACAATCTCTATATTGTATATCTCTCACTTCATCTCCCCTTCTACAAGTTCTAACCCCTTTTTATACTTCATCAAGAGGCGTCAGTTGCTTCATCTTAGGGACACTTGGCGGTTGCAAGCGGTTGCAAGTAGTTGTTGTCCACCAGTTATAATGTGGCGGTTATGGTCTTTCAAATATAATTGCATAACTGCATCACCCTTAAACTGTAGTCGGTAAGATAAGTCTCAACCAAACCTTCCTTTCTTGATTCGAAGTTACTTATAGGATTAATATTTGTCTTAATTCACTATCATGGTAAGGATAAAGAAACTACTATCGATTCCCTCCTAAGGAGGTTTAAATATAAACCTCTTATTGTTTAGTCGCATACTGGCTGCGACCATGTATTGGGGTTACCACGTCTCCGCGACCATAGTGACTGCGGGTAGTGACCATGGACTCTGTGACCTTAGATTTTGCGATCGTATAAATCGCAGCCACAAACATTGAGACTACAGATACTACGCTAGCATAATGATCATCCGTGATAGGCCTTCATATTTGTTTGACAAAATGGGCCGAATTATGTCCAAAAGACCTTGGACTATCACATGATCTCTCTCTGTAGTCGTGAGTGACCACAGAAAGGCACAAGTAGATAACTAGGGTAATAATCTCTGTCATCTAGCCCCAAAATATGAAACGAAAAGGTTATTTTAATTGAGGTGGTGTTTCAAGTTCTCAAAAAAGCGGCTTTTCATTCCAAATTCTAACAGGACCCAAGAAAAACTTTGGGTGAACTTGTCAGACCCATCATGACAGGCATTAAATGAAAAGTACCTATGTCATGGTAAGAGCCATTTTTTACAGGATATGATCCGTGGTTTATAACTAAAGGAGCCTTCCCTTGAAATTTTTCATCTTGTATTCTCAGTCTCCAAGCTTTTATCTTCAAACTCAGCCTCCAAGATTTTCATCTTCAAACTCAGCCTCCATGTTCTTCCCAAATCTTGACTCAATGGCTTCCTGTACCCGTTCTCATCATCGCATGGTTGAGAACTTGCTGGCCTTGGAGAAGGAGGGATACCTCCCCTCAAGGTCGCTGATCTCGTGGTGTCCTATCGGGGATGAAGAAGAAAGCCCCATTTTGCAACCAGGCAAGCTGGTGATCTTTGAAGATTTCCTATGCTACGGGTCTCGTCTTCTGGAGAGCGATATCTTCTGGAGCATTCTCGCACACTATGATTTGGAGTTAGTAAACCGCAACCGCAACTCCATTTTGATTCTTATTGTTTTTCAGCATTTGTGCGAGGCATATGTTGGGGTTTTTCCCAGCATACCTCTCTTCTGCCAATATTACTTTTTGCATGGTCGAAAAGCTCCAATGCTTGCGGATGTGTCTACTTCTATCTTTGGGAGATTTGGGAGAAGAAGGACTACCTGCATCTTCCTCTATGTAATTCTATCCACGGATGGTATCAACGGTGTTCCACTGTTTGGCTCCTAGCGAGAGACATCTCTGGTTCGAGAATTGTTGACTAGAGAAAAGTGGAGATAAAGATTCTGCTCCTCCCCTAAACGACGAGTGGAAAAGGCAAGCCCAGTTAATCCAATACATGGTTAGTGAGGGCTTGACTGCTTGCTACATGGTCCAGGACTTTGTGAAGAACTGGATTAGCCCTCTGAAGAAGAGGGAACACCCCACCTGGGAGGTTAGGGGCATTGATGATGGCACCAGAGACTACACCGGATAATAGCCATAGCCAAGCTATTCAGATCGGTTCATCCTGTTAAACTATTTTTTATTTATCTAAACTGAATTCTTTTAAATAATTTTGCCTGTATTTTTTCTTCGACAGTCTTGCCTGTTTTTGAGGTGAGCATGAGGACAAATTTCCTCCTGAAGGTGTATAACACAGCTGTCGAAGGTGATGCCAACGCGATAAGGCCGGTGAGAATGGTCGGCAACTCAGGTGATTTTGCCTAGGCACGTCGAAAGGATTTCTCTTTCGAGTGATCTGTTTATATCTGATTGTGGACAAAAATTACCAAGGTAGTTCATTTTGGTTTGTATTAGCTGTTCGAGCGCCAAGTGGCCTAGAAGAGGTGAACCAGTGGAGATGTGGGATCCTCTAGCGGTTCCACAACGAAGAAGCTGAAGAAGGCTCCACCTACGACCAAAGCTTTGGCCAATATTGGGGCCTTACAAATTCAACCATTCACTGCTCTCTCAATAGTAGCAATGACCACTATGACGGTTTTGGGGCCTTCCGCTTTGTGCGACATTACACAACCGGTCGCGACCTAGGTGGCATCCACTATGGTGACCACGGTTTCGGCTGCACCTACAAGTGTGCCCGTAGCCACGATTGCTGTCGCGGCCATGGAAGTTCCTGCGATCATTGAGCACTCTTCTCTGGAGAAGGAAATGGCTGAAGCCCAGAAAGTAAGCAACGAAAGGCTTGCTGAAATTCGGGCACGCTGAAATTCGGGCACTTGGGGCCAAATTGAAGGACACTGAGGACCAAATGGCAACCTTGGAGCACAAGGCCACATTATCCGATTCTCTCCAAGGAAAAATCGAGCGTCTTCAAATGGTTTGCAACCAATTGCAGACCAGGGTAGATGGTAAGTTCGTTTTGGCAGTGTTGGGGGAAAATATTAGCCGTAGGTGATATCCCTCCTCCGGAATGGGAGAGGAGCCTCTCTCCTCCGGTCCTCTGTCTTTCAGAGGAGGGCGGCCCCTACTCTAGAGGACGGAGGATAGGAAGAGGGAGGGTCCTCTCTGGGCCAGAGGAGGGTGGCCCCTACTTTGGAAGATGGAGGACCAGAGGAGGGAGGCTCCTACTCTGGAGGATGGAGGACCAGAGGAGAGAGGCTCCTCTCCTGGGCCGGAGGAGGGTATCACGTACAGCTAATATTTTCCCCAACAGCAGCCCCCTGCACCCCGGAGAACATTTGATTTCGTCGGGGGGGTGTGATAAGCTAACACTTCCCGGGGGAACATACCTCTCTCGGAGAGCTGTCTGGGGACAAAACGTTCTGCTCCCGAGAGAGGGAAATGCTTTTTAAGAAGGTCCCACGTTGCTTCGATTCTTGTGCGCCTCTTCATATTCACAGCTTGGATCTCTTGGATTGACACGTGGCAGCCATCAGGGCCGCTATCTATATAAAGGGGGCCCGCCACTGGAGAGGGCAAGCCCTTTTCCCACTTTCATTTTCCAGCTAACGACTTCTCGAGTGACTTCTCTCTTGGCTAGGAAACCACTCCGGGGAAGGCACAGAGAGACGGCGTTGAAGGTGCATGGGAAAGCGGCGGACATTCCTCGGAGGAGGTCACCTCCGATTTCCTCGGGGCTACAGAGTTTACTGCGGAGGACCGGAACACCCTCGTCTCCTAGAGGGTCTTTGTAGAAGGGGACATCCGTGTCTCGGGGGCGGAGGAGGTTACTCCTAGTCCCTGGGACAGGGATGTAGTGGCCTTCTCGGTCTTTGTGGAAGTGGGCCTCTGGGTCCCGGTCAACCTCGTGCTCCGAGACATTTTCCGTGAGCATGGGATAGCACTTAACCACCAGATGCCCAATGTTCTTGTCTGGATGGGGCTGTTCTTATGGTTATGCAAGACCGTTGCCGGAGTGGAGAGGACCCTCCATCTTTTCCATTACTACTGCCGGGTGACAGCGAAGAGTTTCCCAGCGGTGAAACATGGGCCGAAGTCGACCTGTGGCTCAGTGACGTTGAAGAATGTCCAGTCTCAGGCGGAGGAGTCCTTGGTCGCAAAGACCTAAGAGCCATTTCCGTAAAGTCTACAAGTAATCTTGGAGGATTTGCAGGTCACAATCCAAGGTTGCGAGCCAAGGTCACAAGCACAAGGTCGGCAAGAAGAAAGCAGCAAAGACGTAAGGGATATTTCTGTAAAGTCTGCAAGCGCAAGGTCACAGTGTCGCCCGAGGTAGCATTCCAAGGCGACGAGCCAAGGTTACGAGCCAAGGTCACAAGCGCAAGGTCAGCAAGAAGAAAGTAGCTTCAGCTGAATTTCTCTTCTCAAGAGATTGATGATGTGGTTTTTAGCATGCCAAAAAATAAAAGCCCAGGTCCTAATGGCTTTAATGGAAATTTTTTCAGATCTAGTTGGTCTATCATTAGACATGATTTCTATGATCTTTTTAAAAGTTTCAATGATGGAGATACAGAACTAAATAGGATAAATGCATCTTTTGGTGCTTTAATCCCGAAGAAGCAAGGTGCTCTTAAAGTCTTTGATTTCAGGCCTATTTCTTTGTTGAATAGCTTGTTGAAGATTATCACCAAGCTTCTTGCTGATCGCCTTCAATCACTTATTTCTTTGATTGTTCACCGAAATCAGTATGGCTTTATTAAATCTAGAACCATCCAGGATTGTGCAGCTTGGGTGTATGAATATGTTCATATTTGTAAGACTTCTTTGAGAAAATCTGTCCTCTTGAAATTTGATTTTGAAAAAGCTTTCGATTTGATTGAACATAAAGCTATTCTGGATGTGTGAAAGGCTAAAGGTTTTGGTGGTAGATGGTTAAATTGGATTCGTCTCATTTTCAAGTCTAGATCTTCCAAAATTCTGTTGAATGGAGCTCCCGGCAAGCAAATTATTTGTAGAAGAGGTGTTCGACAAGGAGATCCTTTATCTCCTTTGTTGTTTGTCATAGTTGCTAATCTTTTGCAATCTATTTTGAATCGGACTAAAAACTTGGGTCTTCTTAGCCTTCCAGTTTCAGTCGTGGGGAATGAGGACTTTCCCATAATTCAATATGCTGATGACACCCTCATTATGGTTAAAGCTGATGCTAAGGAATTATTTCTTCTTAAAGCCCATCTTAATTCTTTTGCCAGTTCGACTAGTTTAAGAGTTAATTTTCTGAAATCATTCTTAATTCCGATCAACTGTTCTGAAGATTTGACTAGGAATCTTGCCGGTATTCTTGGATGTCAGATTGGTTCCTGCCCTTTTACTTATCTGGGTCTTCCGCTTGGTGTGGTTAAACCAAGGGTGGAATATTTCGACAGAGTCATTGAACGTATTGATAAGAGATTGTCTGGATGGCAATTCTCCTTTCTTTCGTTAGGGGGTAGGTTAACCCTCATTAATTTGGTGCATTCTTCTTTGCTTATGTTCTTAATGTCAACTCTGAAAATTCCTTCTTTCATTAGTAAAATTGACAAGATCAGAAGAGTTTTCTTTTGGAAAGGTCAATCTAGTTGTCTAGGTGGTCACTGTCTGATTGCTTGGGATAAAGTTTGTAGATCTAAGAATAATGTAGGTCTTGGTGTTATTAACTTGAGATCTCAGAATTTGGCTCTATTATTGAAATTTTTGTTTAAATTTTCAATAAGAATTCTGCTCCTTGGGTTCAGCTTCTTTGGAATGCTTACTATTATCAAAATTTGCCTATGGATTCTCAGTTGATTGGATCCTTTTGGTGGAAAGATATTTTGCATCTACTGGTCATTTTCAAAGGACTCTTTTCTTGCTCTTTAGGGAAAGGAGATACCTGCGATTTCTGGAATGATTTTTGGAGTTCAGAAATTTTATCTCACAAATGGGCTGAATTATACTCATTCTCTTCCAAAAGTTATAATGTTCAGTGACGAGGATTGACACCCGGGTCACTTCTAATAAACTTCTGGTTCAAGACAGGTTCGAACCAGACATGTGTCTGGAGATGCGAACTCAAGCTATTCTGAGAGGCATCACCACGAGGTCGCAAGCTTTACGCGATCAAGTCGCAGCTTTACGCGGTCAGACCGCAAGCCTTGCGCGGTCAGAAGTTCGTGGGCTATACGCGAACTACACATTCGGGATATTACGCGGTCAGCCGAATCCCGCGATCAGAACATCTGCCGATCAGGATACCTGGGATCTATCTATTCGGTTGTCCATACGACAGGATATTCTAAGTATCCCGAAGATTCCTACACGTGGAAAATCAACCGTCAGGAGGTTAACACGTACAGTTATCCATGAATAACACGTGTTTAACCTACGTGGAGGTTAAGAGCAGTTTCAGAAACCGTATCCAACCGTCCGTACAACCGATTGATGCAGTTTCCTTCACATGGCACCCTTTCAAGCAGTATAAAAGGATGGCATGAAGTATCAATCGGGGGAGGATCCGAAACATCAACCGAGAGATCGGAAGATCAAGAAACCCAAAATCATCCAAGTTAGCCAAGTCTACGGCACACCTCATATAGCATTTTTAAGTCTTCTTTAGCTTATCTTTGTACACTTTTACAGGAAAAATCCTTGCCTGTGAGGACTTTTCCTTCAATTTGTAAACATTTTACCACACTTAGTGAAATCTCAACAGGACGTAGGGCTTTTACTCCCACCATCGAGGGCCCGAACCTGTCTAAATTCTCTGTGCTCCTGTTCACCGTTGTTCAGCATACCTTCCCGAAGGGTCATCTTGAAAGGTCTCACTATTACAAATTCTGCATAAGTTCGGCTGAGGACTCTGAGTCCGAATCGTCGACAGCTGGCGCCCACCGTGGGGCCTTTCTCAAGGCGTCTTAATTGAAATTCGGAGGTTTGCCGAAACATGGCTGGAGCATATGATTCCGAGAATGATTTCGATCTCGAGGATTATGCTCATATCCCAATGCCTTCTCCAAGTGATCCCGTTCCGATGGAAGAGGTCGAAGGCCAGAATCTTCCACAGGATGAATCATCTCCCCAAGTCATGATAATCGACCAGGAGGTAACTGGCACAAGGTCAGAACCCGCAGAGGTTCTTAATGTGTTAGGTGATGAATCCAGCCCGTCATGCGATCCCGCTGAGGGAAAGTATGATGGTGACCCCGAGGTTAGCCCAGGAAGGTTCGACCCTGATAACCTCCACCGTCTCTTTGATTTCGAGTCTGACTCGGAACAGACCGAGATGTTCTCCCCATCGACAACTTCTCTCCCTAGGCAGTTTGCTGCGTTGTCGGAGGAAACTCCCGATCAACAGGCTATCAGGGAAGAACAAGATCGCAAGCAGAAGGAGGAGCAAGATCTCGAGCAACAAAACAACGAACTACGCAGAACTGCCCTAGAGGCTCTTCAAGATGCGCAGGCTCGTTACGATGCTGCCCCGAGTTCTTCTCGACGGTCGCGTGGTCATAGACGTGACCAGACTCCTTCCTTACCACCGGAGCACTTCCCAGTGGACGAGGAAACAATAACACCTGGTGCCCCTAGGAGAAGTACCCATGGTCGACTGCGATCTATCGCGGAAGTCATGCGCAATTTTCCTCCTACGGTCACGGATGCGCAGAGACCGGCCTTTTACAGGATCCTGGCGGAAAGATTGGACGAGGTCGCATCCGAGGCGACCCCAACAGCCTCTTCCCGTTCAGTGACACATTCCCGTGATCGAGATGGTCCTCATTTTGGCTCTGGCCGACGGAGCTACCCGCCGCCTATACCGTCCCGACAGGACAAATATCGGCGAATGCAGGACTCTCGCAGTAGGGATCGAGTTCCCGTTCATTCTCGTTTGGGACCCCGAGTAACCCCGCCATTAAGTGAGGTTGCTCGAAACCCGACCGAAAGTCGCAGGATGGTTCACGGTCCTTACGTTGGTTGCAAAGCTTTCTCGCCTGGCCTACGAGCAGTCGTTTGGCCCGATAAGTTTCGACCAGGGGCCATTGAGAGGTTTGATGGAACTCAGAACCCATCCGAGTTTCTTCAGATCTATATTACTGCCATCTAAGCAGCAGGAGGCGATGACAAGGTCATGGCCAACTACCTGCCAACAGTCCTCGTAGGACCGGCTAGAACCTGGTTGTTCAATCAGCCTGAGGGTTCTATCTATAATTGGGAAATGCTATGCGATGCCATCCTCAGCAATTTCTAAAACTGTTACCAAAAGCCGGGTAAGGAGGACGACTTGCATAGATTGCGGCAAACTTCGACCGAAACGCTTCGGCAGTTTGTCAAGAGGTTTGTCGGGGTAAGAAATACCATCCCGAACATATCTGATGGCTCCGTAATCAGGGCATTTAAGCATGCCGTTCGATACCGGAGATTCACTGAAGACTTGCTCATCCACCCTCCTCGATCGGTGGCCGATCTGTTCGATATGGCTGATCGATACTCCGATGCAGCCGAGGCAGTCGAATGGAACCGAATGGTTGACAAGGGGGACCTACCGCCCCAACCAGGCTTCAAGGACGCCAAGAAAGAAGATTCGAGTAAAAAGCCGGAGTCTTCACCGGGTGGGAAGTCAAAGAAGTCGAAGAGGAACCGCTCTGGACAGTACCGTGAGGTCGCGGTCGCGGAGAAACCACCTTCGACCAAAGGTAATAAGTCTTCTTTTAAAAGTAAAACTGCTTCTGGTGGCCGGGATTCCGACCAGCCAGAAAAATCAACTAATCCGCAGGAGGGCAAAAGGTGGTGTCCACTCCACAATTCCGCAGGCCACGACCTCAAAAACTGCAGGAGTTGGTTGAAACAGCTGGATGATTTCTACCAAGGAGCTGGGCCAATGCCAACCTTACCGCCCAAAGAGCAGGCGTGCGGGGTTAGAGACGTCGATGGAGACGAAGAAATGGCTTACCAGGTACCTCAAAATCATGTTAATGTCATTTTCGGAGGTTCCTCCTCTTTCATTTCCAAAAGGCAGTTTAAAACTTTTTGCCGAGAGGTTAACCAAACGGAGACATCCCTTGGTGAACCTCAATATCCCCGTTGGTCAGATATGCCTTTGACGTTCGACCGCGCTGACTGTCCTGCGGGACTAACTCGACCATTGAGGTTACCTCTGGTTATTACCCCAATCATCAGTAACGCGAGAGTCGAAAGGGTCCTGATCGACGGGGGAAGTTCCCTTGATCTTTTATTGGTCAAGACACTCGACGAGATGCAAATTCCTCGTTCGAAGATCAAGCCCATAATCCATCCGTTTTATGGGATAATCCCAGGCCCCTCCATGATGCCATTGGGACAAGTGGTCCTCCCGGTTACTCTGGGAGAACCAGATAACTTCCGAACAGAATTGGTTACTTTCGATGTAATCGATTGTGATTCAGCTTATAATGCAATCTTTAGCAGGCCTACTCTCGCTAAGTTCATGATGGCAACGCACTATGCTTATCAGTGCGGGAAATTGCCTGGCCCCAAAGGTGTCATTTCGGTCCGAGGTAGTCGCAACGTGGCACTCACGTGCGACCGGCTATCTTTGGAGATGGTCGATCAACTTCCCCTCCGGGACGCTCAGGTCGCCACTGTCGCCATCGATGCGATCAGGGCTGCTCCTCGACCAGATGAAAAACTCAAACAAGTTCCTTTGTACCCAGATGACCCATCCAGGACAATTCGGGTTGGGTCAGCCCTGGATGACAAATAGGAACTCGACCTCGTTGCTTTCCTCCGAGCTAACGCAGACGTGTTTGCGTGGAAACCGTCCGACATGCCCGGTGTCCCAAGGGAAGTAATTGAGCACAGGTTAGCAATTCGACCTGGACAACGACCAATAAAGCAAAAGCTCAGGCGTTTTGCCACCGACCGACTGGAAGCCATCCGAGAAGAGTTAGACAAACTATTACAAGCCGGGTTTATCCGCGAGGTGAATCACCCGGACTGGCTCGCCAATCCGGTCATGGTCCGCAAGTCAAATGGCAAGTGGCGCATGTGCGTCGACTATACTAGTCTCAACAGTGCCTGTCCGAAGGACGACTTTCCCCTTCCCCGCATCGACCAGCTGGTTGACTCCACTGCGGGTTGCGAACTGATGAGTTTTCTGGATGCCTACTCGGGATATCATCAAATTAGCATGGCAGAAGACGATGAAGAGAAAACTGCCTTCATCACCCCGTTCGGCACATACTGCTACGTCAGAATGCCGTTCGGTCTCAAGAACGCTGGTTCCACGTACCAGCGCTTGATGCAAAAGACCTTTCTTTCCCAGATAGGGCGTAATCTCGAAGCATATGTAGATGACTTGGTTGTAAAGAGCACCAAAAGATTGTCTCATTTGGACGATCTTGCTGAAACCTTCTGTAGCTTGAATCGCTTTGGAATAAAATTGAACCCGGAGAAATGTTCTTTCGGGGTTTCTTCAGGAAAGCTTCTTGGTTTCCTTGTGTGTTCCAGGGGCATTGAGGTTAATCCTGAGAAAATAGGAGCTATTGAACAAATGAGGTCGCCCTCGACCATGAAGCATGTTCAACGCCTGGCTGGTCGCATGGCGGCTTTAAGTCGCTTCATATCGCGATTAGGCGAAAGGGGACTACCTTTCTTTAAAGCCTTGCGTAAACATCATAACTTCACGTGGTCCGACGAAGCCGAAAAAGCGTTTCAGGAGGTAAAAACATACCTTTCCAGTCCGCCGGTATTGGTGTCTCCTGAAAAGGAAGAACCATTACTTCTGTATTTGGCGGCCACCCCGCACGCGGTCAGCGCAGTTCTGATCGCGGAAAGGGAAGGAGTACACAGACCCGTCTACTATGTGAGCGAAGTACTTCATGGTCCTAAGGAGCGCTACCCTGAGGTCCAGAAGATACTTTACGCACTACTGATGGCTTCCCGTAAGCTACGACATTACTTTCAGGCACACAAGATCACAGTACCCTCCTCTTTTCCTTTAGGGGATATTGTCCGAAATCCAGAAAAATCTGGTCGAATCGCCAAATGGGCGGTCGAATTCGGTGCCTTTGAGATCCATTTCACCCCTCGCACGGCGGTTAAGTCTCAGATTTTGGCCGACTTTGTGGTCGAATGGACCAACCCTGAGCCACCCGTGCAGTTGGCAAAGGAATTGGAGTGCCCCGATTATTGGACAATGTACTTTGACGGCTCCCGTAGTTTTCAACACTCGGGGGCTGGAGTGGTCTTAGTTACTCCTCAGGGCGAACAGCTTAAGTATGTCATTCAACTACACTTTGTTGCAACCAACAATGCAGCAGAGTATGAAGGTCTTCTTGCAGGGCTCCGGGCAGCAAAATTCCTCGGAGTCCGTCGATTAGTGGTGAGGGGGGACTCACAGCTGGTCGTAAACCAGGTAAACAAGGAGTACAGCACCTCCGATGAGACAATGGCTCATTACCTGGGGGAAGTGAGGAAATTCGAAAAACACATCAGTCACTTCGAAGTCCAATACATCCCGCGAAAGGACAACATTCTCGCAGACCAATTATCCAAAATTGGATCCTCACGCTCATCCGCTCCGGCAGGAGTGTTCATTGAACACTTGGACCATCCTTCGATCATGACTTCGGTCGAGGATGATCCGGCAATAGCCTTCGTTGCCAACCTCGGTCAGGAACAAGATTGGACTCATCCATTGAGGGTCTATCTTGAACATGGGACCCTACCCGAGGACGAAACCAAAAGCGATCGGTTAATTCGAAAGGCGCGTCTGTACAAACTCATAGATGGGGTTATGTACAGAAAGGGTACTCAAGGAGTATTCATGCGTTGCATATCTCAGGAGGAAGGAAAATCCCTCTTGAAAGAAATACATGACAGTGTATGCGGTGCACACGCGTCATACCGAACACTGGTCGGAAAAGTTTTTCGACAGGGATTCTACTGGCCTTCGGCACTCGATGATGCCAAGCTTATGGTCAAGATGTGTCCACAGTGTCAGTTTCATGCAAGACAGGTTCATCAACCTGCTTATGCATTGCAAACTATTCCTCTCGCATGGCCTTTCGCGATCTGGGGAATGGACATCGTCGGTCCTATGCCACAAGCGGTCAATGGATACAAGTTTTTGTTCGTAGCCATTGACACATTCACAAAGTGGATTGAGGCCGAACCAGTACGAAATATTACTGCATCAGCCGCACAAAAGTTCTTTCACAAGAACATTGTGGCACGATTTGGTGTTCCAAACCGTCTCATCACAGACAACGGTTCTCAGTTCGCTAGCGGTCTTTTCCTAGACTACTGCGATCAGATTGGGACCAAGGTGTGCTTTGCTTCCGTGGCACATCCACAAAGCAATGGTGCCGTAGAACGGGCCAATGGGCAAGTATTGCAAGGTATCAAAAAACGTGTTTTTGATCGCCTCAAGACCCGCTCGGGGGCTTGGGCAGACGAGCTCTATACTGTTCTATGGGCACTACGGACTACCTCTAGTCGAGCCACCGGTGAGACACCCTTCCATTTGGTCTATGGAGCCGAGGCTGTGTTGCCTATGGAAGTAAGTATTGGATCTGTTCGCACGAATCAATTCGAACAGGTCAACCAATCCGAACAGCGATCGCGAGATCTCATCCTCCTGGAAGAACGGCGTGATCGCGCCCTGATTAAGTCCGCGGTATACTTGCAGGCTCTATGCAAGTATCACAGTAAAAAGGTGCGACCACGTGATCTCAACGTGGGCGACTTGGTTTTACGAAAAATTCAAGACCAGTCTAACCGCAATAAATTCTCCTCAAAGTGGGAGGGACCATACACTGTCGTCTCAGTGCCGCGGCCAGGATCTGCGCGGTTAGCCATGGAGGATGGTCGGATTTTGTCCAATACTTGGAACATCGATCAACTTCGCAAGTTTTACGTGTAAGTATTCCAATCACTTTTTTCCTGTTCAATTAGCATCTTTTCATAAAAAGCATGTCTTGTTTTCATACAATGAGTGTTTTTCTTTAAGCCCAAATTATACAAATTCGACCTGGGGGCTGATCGCTGGCGGTTAGGTTATTACAGCATTTTTCAACCGGATTCGCTGGTCAATCTCATGATCACTTCCAGATAAGTTACTCCTAAATAAGCCGTTTCTCAACGCACATGGGACTATCTGGCTAGTCTTCGGTCATCCGGGTGGCTATCAGTTTGCAATAAGGTTAAAATGTTATTTTAATCTTGATCATTGGCTTGAAGCGCATATCCCTGGTCATCATATTTATGTTTTCCCCTCTGCTTAAAATACTAAGGCTTCAGTATTCATAAAACAGAGGCGGGGGCTAGAGGAATATACTTATAGTATGAAACTTATGATGTGAATATGCACTTTCTTTTGAAAAAATAGTTTTACATACATAGCATTGTAATTACAATTGTTTGGTTACAAAATGTAAGGATCATTCGATCCTTAGCTCAGCCAAGAGCTTGTCAACGAAGGGCTTAACTTCTTCAATAACGGCGTCAAGCAGTTCTTCACTCTCGACCTCAACCGGTCCCACCAGTGCGCTCAGATTCGCATCTGGGCCATGGTGAAGTCGAACCCGGCTGAGTACGGCAGAAGCGGCTGATCGGACTCTCGTCCTGATTGTCTCTTCACGTCGCCGTAAATCTCCAGGGAGATATTCGAGCAGTGATTCTGCTTGAGTTGTGAGCAGTGATGCCCAATCGCTGACATTTGGGTCGTCCTTCCTCAACTCTACCACGTTGGTATTCAAAAGGCTGGCTATGGCCTTCAGTTTTTCGAAGACCAGTAGGCTCAACTCTTTGACCACTTGATCAGTATGGTTGAGCGAGGACTCGAGAAGCATCTTGTCCTGGCCGAGCTGTTTAATGTGACCTGCTTGCGCTGTACAGAGAAAAGAGGTTATTAACAAGAAACGTCTTTAAGTCTTCTCAAGTTGGGAATCGACTTACCAGCATTCTCAGACTGAAGTCTATTGATTTCAGTCCGTAGTTTCTGGAACTCTGTAACTGAGTTCAGCTTTATCTTGGTTAACTCTTTCTTCAAGAACGTAACCTCTCTGCAGCAAAATCAGGTTAGTCACAATCAAAGCCTACTTATATTAACAGAAGAATGACGATCCTCACTTGCGCAAGCCGTCACGATCTTTTTGAACAGCCGCCATGCTAGCCATTGCAGCATGCGACTGGCTCGTCACCCATGACAAGCCCTGTGACACGAAGCAAGAGAGTTAAATATACTCTAAAGGCGTTTCAAACGCCGAAACAGGGGTCATCATACCTTCATAAACTTATTTAAAGCGGCATCATCCATGCTAGCAGGAATCCTTGCTAGCGCGCCTGAAGTGCCCGCGACGGGGACAGTTGATGGGAGTGCCGGCCGGACGCCACCCCCAGAGGTCACTGCTGGTGACCTAGTCCCTGTACTTGTTTCACCTCCCGCGGTCCGGACGACTTCCTGAACCACGGGAGTAGAGCGCTCTTCATTAGAGGCTCCCTCATCAGCCCTAGCTTCAACCTCCCCAATGGCGGTTGAAGCTATAGGCGCTGTCTTCTTTTGCCTAACAGGAAGAGTGGGTCAGACAGTTTTTATATAAGATTACTGTCAAGTAAGAGTTCTTACTTTATTCGAAATCCCATTCGTTCCTGGGACTTCTGGGAAAATTCCCCTTGCGAAGGAGAACCGTCTCCGGTTCTTGCCTTCCTTATGGTAAATAAGACAGCACCCCCCTGGAAATATCATGTTACAGGCATATTCTTAGGGAACGGGTAAAAACACATAGAAAGATCTTTACCTGGACCACCAGACTAACTGGTGGGGCTGCATCCGAAGGCCTTGGCGATTCCTGAGTTGCTGGAACCGTCACAGCCGGCCTTTGTTCGTCTACCTCCTCCTCTGTCCGCGGAGGAGGAGGATTTTCCTCCCTGGAATCCCCAGTGGACCCAGGGGGAAGCTCTCCTTCCTGTATATACATTAACTTGTCAAATGCGCAGAAAGAGCCATGGAGGGAATGATCGAAAAGATCCTTTACCTTAGTCGTCCCTTCGACCAGGGAAGCAGAGATGATTGACCCTGAAACCTCGGGGGCTTCAGGAATTGGAAGGTCACCTGCGACCACAAGATCTTCAGTGGTCGCAGGGTCAGCCACGGCCACTTCTTCGGCAGCTGTGGTCTCTGCGGGGCAGCCTGGGGCATCGCTGGATGGAAGATCCGCGATCTTCCTCCTTCGAAGGATCAGAGGAACGTCATCCTCTTCCTCCTCGCTCCCCTCTCCCTGTACGACGAAGAAGTGATTCCATGTCGCGCCTGAAAAAGTAGCAGGAATGCGATATCTTACTGCAGTCTTTCTTGCGAGACGAGGAATGCTTCGTGAAGACCCCTCTCCAGGGTTCAGCTTGGTCTTCTTAGAGGCAGGACTCTTTGTCCTGGGTCTCTAAGAGACTTTCTTCACGTTCCTCGCCGTCGGTTTCTTCAGAGAGCCGACATTTTCACTTGGGAATGTTGCATCCGCAAACCTCCCTAGGAGCTATTCTCATTCCAATGGAATTGATTAGTGCTGGACATACATGAAACCTGCAAAACAGAGGCCAAGTGGAAAGTTTACCTTTCGGCGCTCCTGTTTAAGGTCGTCGCCAGCATGAATCAAGCTTTGGGGGCGAGGCGATCCCTTGGGGCCCTCTACCTCGGCGTTGTACGCCCTGAGGAGGTAGTTAGTCCGCCTCTCAATCTCAACTGAGGGCAGGACTGTTCCCAGATACGAGTTAAATTGGTACATTTCAAAAATGACAAAAGGATTTCAATGTCAGAAATGAGTACCTTCGTTATAGTCCAGGGTAGTGTCCGCCATGGACTTGATCTCCCAAGCCGGATGAGCCCTTTCACATAGGGGGCTCACCCGATTCTTCACAAAGTCTCGGACGACGTCACGTGCCGTCAGCCCTTGTTCGACTAAGTGAAGGATCACCTCGGCATGCTTCATGAACTCCGCGTTCATCGCCGGGAGAGTATCCAACTCGCTCGTTTTCTCCGGCCGCGAGTTCTCAAACCACAATCCGCTCTCGGTCGGCGGGGTGCAGTAAAACCATTTCTGGTGCCACCCGTGCACTGAGTCTCGCAGGGGTGGGGAGGGATACTCCTTTTTATCCCTCAGCCGGAAGTAGATGCATCCGGCGGCGTTGGTGCTCTTCGACCACGCCGAAAAGTAAAATCGTCGGAAAAGATCCACGCTGGGATATACTCCGACGAAGGCTTCACAGAGATGCTGAATACTGCAAGAATCAGCATCGCGTTGGGGAGGAGGTTGATCAGTTCCCACCCGTAATGTTCAAAGATATCCTTAAGGAACCGACTCTCAGGGAATCGGAACCTGCAACGAAAATACTCCTCAAAAACCACCAACTCGCCTTCTTGGACAGTTGGGGTTTCTTGGTCCTTCTCCGTAGGTCGCCAGTTAATGAGCAGCCGCGGAGAAAGGATCTCCTCCTTCTCAAGCGCCATCAGGCTCTCCTCAGAATGATGAATGGATCTGCTCCAGGACGCCATCTATGGTGTAGAATCAAAGGGGAAGCTGGCGATTTGGGGAAGATGAAGGCTGAAGAAAGTGAGGGTTTTGAGCGGCGGGAATTCTAAGGGTTTTTTCGCGGCTGAATGGCTTCCTCAAGAAGCTACCTACTGCTTTTTATAGACCCAAGGCGACGCATTAATGGGTAAACGGCTCGTTTCAAACGTTCCATTAAATGCTTTATTCATTTCCCATAATGGATACTGTCTCTGATGGACCCGATAAAGTACTCAGGCGTCGGATCTGAAATAAAAAGACTTCTTTGTTTTGGAAACTGAAAGTGTAAAAGGACTGAAAAATTTCCAGTACTTTTCAGAGGAAGTTTTTCCTTTTTATACTTTGAACATTTTGTTCGAAAAAATCACGTAACCCAATTTTTAACGTACTGAAGTGTTTCTAATTGGGTTATGGTTTTATCGAAATCGTGTTCTAGACTAAAACTTCATCTCTAATTGAAGTAATAGTCTAACCGGATGTTCAACTCTGGTCGCAATTCAGTTCTAACCGAAGCCTTACGTCTGATCGCGGCATCAGGGCAGGTCATGGTGATCTTTTAAAGCGCGATTCTAATCGCAGAACTGAAATTTCCTGTGTATGAATGGTCGCGGACTAAGCTTTTAGCCTTAATTTCGCACAGAAGGTATGAAGAATGTTCATATGGATAAAAGAAACTTTATTTATTACATTCTTTACATACAAAAGGGATACGGTCGATAAAAGCATCGACTTGTTCCGAAAGAAGTTTACAAAGTTCCCCAAGGGACATATTGTTGTCAGTAGGATCTACACTGACAACCCCCAAGGAACTAGCGACTACTCTAAGTCTATCTATATCGTCCCTAACAACGGACGCACTATTTTCCCTAATCGAGTCAGAGAGTTCTCGCTGTTGCTGAGCGAAGTCTCTCTCTCGACGGAAATGGTGCGCCTCTTCTCGGGATCGATCAAGACATTCTGCTAAACGTAGAATCTTCGAGGCCATCTCCTCAGTCTTCTTCTCCAGGGCATTCTTCTCTTCCAGAAGAGTCTGTCCGGAAGGAAGAGATGGAGCAGCAGAAGACTGATCGCTGGGGCCTCCTACCTCCTGTATTTTGCAAAAGTTAGTCATATTAACTAAAATTATCAGCAAAAAGGGAGAAGAATTGTTACCTGTCCCGGTGCATAACCTGTTGATACACCCATCTTGGGAGGAAGATCATCATATGGTGGAAGTGCAACCTTCCCAGAAGAAGATTGCTTCGCCAACCCAATATGGCAATCATCTGGTCGAGGGATAGTCACCGCTTGCCGACCAGGATGTTGATCACCCAAAAGGCTAGGAGAATTGGATGTGAAGGGATCTTTTCCTAAGGATAAAGGCCTAACTTGCCGAGAGGCATGAACGGGGAGGGTCAAAGGAACTGAAGGAAGAAAGAAACTCGCTACGTTCTTCACCTTTGTTCCACTGGAAGATCCTTCGTCAACCTTGGGTTTCTTCCTTAAGGGAGACAGGACCTCATTAGTTTGAGACCCTTGTTCGACAATTTCCCCTTCATCGCTCTCAATCTCGATGATTTCATGATCTGCCATTGGAAAGAGTAAGTGAAAAGGAAGGAGGCCAGGTAACTAGAAAAAGACTTAGGCGTGAGAGGGAAATTGTAAATCTTTACATGTCCAGGGGTCTGGTATTTATAGCCGCCAGGTCGACGGTTCGCCTCCCAGACACCTCGAGTTTCGTTAAAGACATTTACAATTTTACCTCGAAGTAAAAATCTCTACGGCGCCATCATTGCCCGTCACGTAATGTCAGAACCCGTCTTGAAAAACCAACCGTTTTCACTTAGTGTGCCACTAAGTGGAGAAGTTAAAGGGCCGGGTTAAAAATCCAATGCACGGTTTTTAAATTCGAAATAAACACGTCTCTCCGTTTTCTTCGAATTTGGGGGCTAGCTGACGAGGATTGATACCCGGGTCACTTCTAATAAACTTCTGGTTCAAGACAGGTTCGAACCAGACATGTGTCTGGAGATGCGAACTCAAGCTATTCTGAGAGGCATCACCACGAGGTCGCAAGCTTTACGCGATCAAGTCGCAGCTTTACGCGGTCAGACCGTAAGCCTTGCGCGGTCAGAAGTTCGTGGGCTATACGCGAACTACACATTCGGGATATTACGCGGTCAGCCGAATCCCGCGATCAGAACATCTGCCGATCAGGATACCTGGGATCTATCTATTCGGTTGTCCATACGACAGGATATTCTAAGTATCCCGAAGATTCCTACACGTGGAAAATCAACCGTCAGGAGGTTAACACGTATAGTTATCCATGAATAACACGTGTTTAACCTACGTGGAGGTTAAGAGCAGTTTCAGAAACCGTATCCAATCGTCCGTACAACCGATTGATGCAGTTTCCTTCACATGGTACCCTTTCAAGCAGTATAAAAGGATGGCATGAACTATCAATCGGGGGAGGATCCGAAACATCAACCGAGAGATCGGAAGATCAAGAAATCCAAAATCATCCAAGTTAGCCAAGTCTACGGCACACCTCATATAGTATTTTTAAGTCTTCTTTAGCTTATCTTTGTACACTTTTACAGGAAAAATCCTTGCCTGTGAGGACTTTTCCTTCAATTTGTAAACATTTTACCACACTTAGTGAAATCTCAACAGGACGTAGGGCTTTTACTCCCACCATCGAGGGCCCGAACCTGTCTAAATTCTCTGTGCTCCTGTTCACCATTGTTCAGCATACCTTCCCGAAGGGTCATCTTGAAAGGTCTCACTATTACAAATTCTGCATAAGTTCGGCTGAGGACTCCGAGTCCGAATCGTCGACATTCAGGTTTCTGGAATTTAGACTTGGGCGATGATTGTTTTCATCTCCCCCTGTCTGAATTGGCTTATTCTCAATTTCAGCAAATGCTCTTGCTTCAGCAAAATCAGTTGGGAGATAATCATTGGAATGATGGTTGGTTTATGCTATCTAATAGCTCCTTATCTTTTCAAACAAGTAAGGTTTACAGAAGTTTGATAGGTGTTTGCCCTATTCATCCCATCTTCAAAGATTGCTGGAAGAATTGTTGTTCCATAAAACTCAAAGACTTTTTCTGGATCTTCCTTTGGGAACGTTTGAATACTAGAGAGAGGTTAGTCAGAAGGAACTTGGTTATTCCTTCTTTGGGTTGTGAATTATGCGATGAGGGATGTGCTGAAACTCAAACTCATATCTTCTTTGAATGTTGTTTTGCTAAACAATGTTGGTCTTTCATTGGCTTGAATTGGACGGTGAACTCCTCTCTTTTGGACATTATTGGAAATTTGTGAAATTTTAGTGTTCCCTTTAAGGATTTTTTCTTGGAGATCATTATTGTTGCCATATGGAACAGTTAGAAGGTTAGAACAAGAAGATTTTCCAAAATATGAGTCCTAATTTCTTGACTTGGAGAAGGGCTTTCAGTGATGATTTGTATCTTTTGGCAGAAAGAGTTTCGGAGAGAATTAGAGTTCAAATCTTTTCTTGGTTGAATCTTCTGTAATTTGTTATTCTCTTTGGACTGGTGTAACTTTTTATTTTTTTACCTTTTTATATATATATAAGCATTAGGCTTCTTGCCTACTGACTTTCATAAAAAAAAAGAAGAAAGTAGTGTTGGGGGAAATCCTCGCGAGACTAAGTCCAGGTAAGTTGCGTCACATTTGCCCGGAGACCTGGCCTCCGGCGCCTCCCCGGGGGCCGCAATTTTGGCCCCTGGGACCTGGCCTCCGGCGCCTGTCCCGGGCGCCGCCATTTGCCCGGGGACGGGGCCTCCGGTGCCTCCCCGGGCGCCGCCATTTTGGCCCCCGGGACCTGGCCTCCGGCGCCTGTCCCGGGCGCCGCCATTTGCCCGGGGACGGGGCCTCCAGTGCCTCCCCGGGCGCCGCCATTTTGGCCCCCGGGACCTGGCCTCCGGCGCCGGTCCCGGGAGCCGCCATTTGCCCGGGGACGTGGCCTCCGGTGCCCCCCGGGCGCCGCCATTTTGGCCCTCGGGACCTAGCCTCCGGCGCCGGTCCCGGGCGCCGCCATTTGCCCGGGGACGGGGCCTCCGGTGCCTCCCCGGGCGCCGCCATTTTTGCCCCCGAGACCTGGCCTCCGGCGCCTGTCCCAGGCGCCGCTATTTGCCCGGGGACGTGGCCTCCGGTGTCTCCCCGGGTGCCGCCCTTTGGCTCCCGGGATCTGGCCTCCGGGGCCGGTCCCGGGAGCCGCCTTTTGGCTCCCGGGACCTGGCCTCCGGGGCTGGTCCCGGGCGCCGCCTTTTGGCCCCCGGGACTGGCCTTCGGCGCCGGTCCCGGGCGCCGCCATATGCCCGGGGGCGTGGCCTCCGGTGCCTCCCCGGGCGCAGCCTTTGGCCCGGGGACCTGGCCTTCGGTGGGGAGGCGCCGGTGCCGGGAATCTCACCCGGATGATCCGGTCGTAGAAACCCCCGGCGAGCTGCTCCACCTCCCGGCGTGAGGGCTCAAAGAACTCGGGGAAGCTCCGCAGGATGCGGCCCCCGATCGCCCGGGCGCCCACTCCCCGGTGCTTGACGAGCCCGGCCGCGGCTGCGACGACGGGGATCGCCCGGCCTCGTGCCCGGGCGTCCGCTGCCTCCGGGATCACGGAGACTTGTGCATTTAGAAAACACACAGCCTCCGCAAGAGTGGCTGGGGGCACCTCCGAGCCACCCCCGGAGCCTAGGCTTACGCCAAGGCTCTCGAGGGCCGAGCGGACGGAGCGGCCCGCGTCCACCACCGCCCAGACGCTCGACCCCTCGAGCTCCCGGAAGGCCTCCTCCTTCGCCTTCGCCTCCTCCCGGAGGCGGCCGTTGACGGTCTCCGAGACATGGACCTGGGCTCGAACCCGGGCCAGCTCCCTGAGAGCTTCGTCTCGTTGGCCCAGGTAGGCGGCGGCCTTGTCCTCCGCGTCCTGGAGCAGCTGGACGATGCGCTGCTCGACGCCCCAGGTAATCGCCACCCCCTACAAATTCCAGAGTTAGAAAAATTTGAGATACAGGGAGCCAAAAGAAAGCGACAACCGCTTCGGGTGAATACCTGGGCTTGGAGGGACTGGAGCTCCGCGAAGCGCTCGTGGAGCGTCCCCCCCGCGACGAAGGCCTGGACCTTTGGCTTCTGTAGGCCTTCCGGGTAACGCTCGACCTCCCCTGCGGAAAGCAGGGGGGTCTCCCGCCCAGCGCTCGTCCCACTGCGGCCGGTGACGGGCTCCCGGACCTGGGCGCCCGGCATTACCTCGGTCGGGGTGGCGGTCGTCGTTGTCTTCGTCGCCGAAGTGCCCCTCGAGGAAGTGCCCGAGGATGCTTCAGAGGGGGTCCCTCGCCGGGGAGGGATCATCAGCCCTTTCCCCTTCCCGGGCGGGAGGGCCCCCGGGGCCCCCACTTCCATCGGGACCTCATAGACCGAGGGGCTCCCCCCCTCGTCCACGGGCCACTCCACCCACGGAGGCGAGGCCTCCGCGAACCTCACCTCCGGTTTCTCCGGCTCCAAGAGTGCTGGAGGCGCCGGGAGGGCCGCTACCGAAGGTGGTGACGGGGCGTAGTCCGCCGAATCGGACGCCGCCCCGCCCACGACAGGCTCCTTCCCCCGGGTCGCAATGGGGCTCTTTGGGGGAGGGGGTGTCACTTCCTTCTGGGCCGACGCCCGTTTGCGCCCGGTCCCGGGGGTATCATCCCGGGGCTTCGCCGGAGTCGCCACCGGCGTCGTCGAGGGGCCCGGGGCTTTCTGGACTCTAGCCTTCTTAGGCTCAGAGCCCCCGGCAGCCTCCTTCCCCCGTTTGTGTGACCCGGGGGTGGGGAGGGGCTTCCTCTCCGGCAGCTTCAGCCGGTAGGCCTCAGCTACCAAGTTCCGGGGAGGGCCCTCCCCCACGAGGCGCACGACGCGCTCGTGCTCGTCGGCGAAGTACCTCCCCAGGAGGGTCTCCTCCTTCTCCCGCGCCGCCGGGTACGGACGGACTACAAAAGGTAAAGAGTTAGTCAAATTTCCAAAAATTTGTAAATGCAATGACACAGGTAACGGACTTACATCGTGTCACCGGCTTGACCGGGGGCCGCTGCTCCGGGCCCATGCTGATCCCCCTTCTCCCGCGTGAGAAGGGGGAGATCCTTAGGAGCATCATCTCCTCGGCGGCGTCCCACATAGAGCGGGTCTTCCGGGAGATGATCACCTTGCCGAGGAGCTCGAGCTCCTCGTCTGTCCACACCGGAGGCTTCGGCGCGGACGACCTGCTGTAAGAGGGGGGCCCCGGGGCGTACACCACTTCCTTGTCCCGGACCCGGAGGTAGAACCACCTCCGGATCCAGTCGCCCCAGTGGTCCAAGGAGGCCGCCGCCGGGTAGTCAGCCACCCGGGACGGCAGCATCTGCACCATCACCGAGCCGAAGGGGGACTTGGGTGCCCCCTTCACCAGGCTGGAGCTCCTCGCCGCCGGTTCGTAGAAGTACCGGAAGGCGCATAGAGTGGGCTCCCGTCCAGTCGCCATCTCGTAGAGCCAAATGAAGAGGCCCATCCAGACGATCACGTTCGGGGTGAGGTGGTTGAGGGCCACCCCATACTCCTTCAAAAACTCCCGGAGCATGGGATGTACCGGGAGCCGGAGCCCCGCCTCCAGGAAGGCCTCGAAGGCCACGACCTCTCCGGGCCTGGGGCGGGGGGCTCCGTCCTTCTTCACGGGGACCCGGATGTCCCCGTCCTCAACGACCCCGCGCTCGACCAGGGACTCCGCGTCCTCGACCGTGAACTCGGAGGCCCAGATGAAATCCGGAGCGACCTCCTCCGGGGGCACCTCGGTCGTCTTCGCTCGACTCTTCGGTGCCATCAGGTTTGTTTTTCCGGTGGCTAACTTTTCAGGAGGCTATGTCTAAAAGTTCCGGACGCCTTCTACTGGGAGAGAGCTACTGGGAGAGCTAAACGTGCTAAGGATGAGAAGTTTGGAATGAAGTTCCCGGGCCCCCCAAGGCCCTATTTATAGGGGCGAGCCGTGGTCTAGATCGGCGCCACATGGCACCCTGCGGAGCAATATGGACCGTTGAAGTTCAAACCGTGCGCGGGGAACGAAGGGACGGGCACGCGAACCGAGACGTCGGTTCGAATCGCGAGCGTATTTATGACGAAGTGGCGCGGCCATAAGCGCCCGGCACGGAAACCGAAGCGTCACGACTCCGGTGACTTGGTCCGGAGATTTTCCCGGTAACATGTACCATACCCACCGGGGACTCGAGCATCGTCCCCGGGGGGCATGGGGGGCTGCTGTTGGGAGAAATCTCCGCGAGACTAAGTCCAGGTAAGTTGCGTCACATTTGCCCGGGGACCTGGCCTCCGGCGCTTCCCCGGGCACCGCAATTTTGGCCCCCGGGACCTGGCCTCTGTCGCCGGTCCCGGGCGCCGCCATTTGCCTGGGGACGGGGCCTTTGGTGCCTCCCCGGGCGCCACCATTTTGCCTGGGGACGGGGCCTCCGGTGCCTCTCCGGGCGCCGCCATTTTGGCCCCCGGGACCTGGCCTCCGGCGCCGCTCCCGGGCGCCGCCATTTGCCCGGGGACGTGGCCTCCGGTGCCTCCCCGGGCGCCGCCATTTTGGCCCCCGGGACCTGGCCTCCGGGGCCGGTCCCGGGCGCCGCCTTTTGGCCCCCGGGACCTGGCCTCTGGCGCCGGTCCCGGGTGCCGCCATATGCCCGGTAGCGTGGCCTCCGGTGCCTCCCCGGGTGCCGCCTTTGGCCCGGGGACCTGGCCTTCGGTGCATGCCCCGGGCCTCATCGCCCTTCTAAAGGTAAAGTTTCTGGTTGTTGATCACGTGCAGGTCACGCGAGGAGTGCCTCGGGAATCAGCGACCACCTGTCAAGCATCCAAGACGTTTGACCGGGAGAAGGACGTCGCTACCCCTCAATCCGACGGTGGCTTCCGGGGTAGATAGGTCTTTTTGCTTCTTTTTGGGGCTATAAATAGCCATTGTACCCCTCAGTTGTAAGTAAGTCATTCATTTATTGGAATAGCTAAAACCCACAGGTGTGCTCCGGAAGCCTCTCCCCCGGAGAGAGCCTCCCCAGCCGACTCCGGTCGGGAGCATGCCGACAGGACTAGGGCCCCCACCGGGACCCGAACCTGTATAAATCCTCGTGTCAATTCTTGTGTTTGTCCGGCAGGGGAGGACCGGTCATCCGGTCAGCCCGCGCCGCGTAATCTTCGCTAGGATCGTTCACAAAACCTGCCGGGGTATTCGCAATACAACGACAAGTAGCAAAGACCTAAGGTAAGTGCTTGTTTATTGTACCAGTCTCGATGTTTGGAGTATTGACCGGTTTTATAAGAAATTCTTTTTAGTTTAACTATACTATTAAGAGAGTTTGCAAAATCTCTTTTGTTTTCGGCAAAAACTGAGAAACTCTTAGGTCATATGTTGCATTCGCAATCATTCATATTCTTGGTCGAAATCTGAGAAACATATTTAGATTTCAAAGATGGACTGAAGCTGGTCATCCGAGCACTGTTCATTCGACTAGGCATTGTTCATTCGACCAAATATTCCAATGAATATTTACTAGCTGTTAGAGGTCGAAGCTGGCTAATAGCTGTAGTGATTTCTTTCCTTCTTGACCATAACGGCTAGCTGAGAGCTTGTGCTATATATATGTGTTTTGAGCAGTATTTCAACACATCTCAAGCTATATTTTCATATACACCTTTGAGCAGTTTCTGTACACATTTTTGAGCATATTTTCTATATATTTTTTAGCAGTCTTTGAGTAGTTTTTGAGCAGTTTTATAAACACTTTTTAGCAGATTTTTGATCAGTTTTATAAACACTTTTGAGCGGATTTTTGATCAGTTTTATAAACTCTTTTGAGCAGATTCTTGATTAGTTTTATAAACACTTTTGAGTAGATTCTTGATCAGTTTTTATAAAAACTTTTGAGCCGATCTTGATCAATTTTTAAAAACACTTTTGAGTAGATTTCTCTACTGTTTTGATCAGGTTTTAAAACAATTTTGAGCAGTGTTTTTAAAATATTTTTTGAGCATTGATGAACCATATTCATATATACACTTGAGCCAAAGTTACCTAGTGCTAAAATATTGATATGTTGATCAAGTATCATTCCTTATGATTAAGAGAGAGCCTCCGAGAGCATTCATTCGCTTCATTTGCATCCTTAGAGTTTCTCGGTGGTTGTTGGACGTCAAGAGAAGATTTCACAACTTGTTACTCTTGGTGATCGCCTTCACCTAGACGGTTTGGTAGCATGACCGTTGATCTCTCCATTGAACAAGTTTGTCGGAGAGGCTCATTGTGTTTGTGAGAGGTTTGGTGCTCACCTTTCCATTGTGGAGAAGGAGAAACCCTAGTGGAAATATCCTTCGTGAATATTGAAGCAAGACTCATTCATTTGAGTGTTTCAACGAGGAATAGGGGAGACCAGGCGAGTCTCTAAGACCTCATGATACATCGTTGTGTTTGTCTCTCTTCCTCTCTTTTTATTTGTGCAATCTATTTGTTTAATTGATTCAATTTTTATTTGCTCTTAGCTCTTTTAGGTTTTAATCTTGCAAAAGTTGTTTCATTAGAAAAGTTTTTAAAGCCTCCTATTCACCCCCTCTAGTCGGCGTCCTCAATCCTACACGTGGTATCAGAGTGTGGTCTCTCTTTTGAGTAGGCTTCACCGCCTAGAGAGAGGATGGCTTCAAATGAGGGTTTTCATCTTGGTCACAGCGGACGTGCACCTATCTTTGATGGGACTAACTATCCTTATTGGAAAGTGCGCATGACGGTTTTTGTAGAGGCCATGGGGCTTGATGTTTGGAACATTGTTAAGATTGAGTTTACTCCTCCGGTTGATCCGGCAAGTCACTCCGATGATAATAGGAAAAAACTCCACTTAAATGCCTGTGCCAAAAATGCTCTCTTTGCCGACTTGTCCCTAAATGAGTTCAACTGCGTGAGCAACCTTACCACCGTTCACAAAGTTTGGACCACTCTCAAGGAGATATATGAGGCACCACTAGCGTCAAGGAGACAAAGTTGCTCATGGTTAGGCAAATATATGAGACATTCACCATGTCACCAACCGAATCCATGGATTCCATGTTCACTCGGTTGAACAACATTGTGAATGAGATCAAAGGACTCGGAGTTGTTTTCACTAACATTGAAATTGTAAGAAAAATGCTTAGGGCTCTTCTGGAGAGTTTCGACACACTTGTGACGGTCCTCATCAACTCCAACTTATTATCCACCACACCTACCGATCTCTATGGGAACCTCATCACCCATGAGATGCATCGGAAGGAGACGAAAAAGAAGAACTTGGCATTCAAAGCCGATTCCAAAGGTGATTCAAACGATGGCTCCTCCGATGAGGATCTAGCCCTTCTTGTAAAGAATACCAAAAAACTTCTTCGTAAGTTGCACAAGAAGGGAGTTAACATCGACACAAGACCAAAGGGGTCAAAGCAAGCAAATTTCAAGGACATCATATGCTATGAATGTCATGAAAAGGGACATATAGCTTCAAGATGTCCAAATAAGAACAAGCCTTGGGATAAGAAGAAGAAAGATCCTAAAAAGAAGAAATTCTTCAAGAAAAACAATGGTGGAAACAAAGAAGCATGCTTCAGAGAATGGATGTCCGTAGAAGAGAGCTCCAATTCCGACTCCGAGGATGAAGAAGGTTGTCCAAAAAGCTAGCCAGATTAGCTCTTGGCAACAACAACACATCAACAAGTTCATCATTTTGCCTTATGGCTAAAGGCGATGAGAAGGTACACTCTCTTGACCCTTCATATGATGATCTAGTTGAAATGATTAGTGAATTAAATGATGCTTTTGGAATCACAAAGATGAAGTATAGAGAACTTAAAGAAGAGCACTCTTCTTTACTTAAAGAAGAGCACTCCGATTTAAAAGAATCTTATGAAGGTCTACTCATCAAGGATCTCACTAACTCACCATCTAAGGTAGATGTAGCTATTTCTTGTGACTTAGTTGATGATATACCAAATGTAGTATCTAAAAATGATATGTCAACTAGTTGCAATGATTTAATAGATACACCATGTTTATCTAGCTTTAGTTATAAAGATTTGCAATGCCATGAAATAATCTTAAATGAAAACAATGAACTAAAGGCTCAAATCAAGAAACTTAGTAAAGGTTTAGAAAATTGTTACAAAGGGAAAGCATCTCTTGATCTTCTGCTCAGTGAGCAAAAATGTTTATCTAGAAAAGAAGGACTTGGATACTTTCCAAAGAAAGGGAATAAACCAAACACAGAAACTATTTTGTAAAAGCATGCAACAAATTTTGTTATAGATGTCATGAAATTGGTCATTCACATGATGCTTGTCCTTTAATGACTTCAACTCATTTTGATGCATGCTACATGCTTAAGTGGTCAAAGAAATGATATGTGATAGCAAAGTTTGTTGGAGCACCCATGCTAAATAAAAAGAAAAAATCTATTTGGGTGCCAAAAGCTTTGATCGCTAACATCGAAGGACCCAAAAGGGTTTGGGTACCTAAACGGACTTGATTCTTTTGTTTTTGTAGGTGAACAACAGGACCGGTGGAAAACATTGGGTGCTAGATAGTGGATACACCGAACACATGACCGGTAACAAAAAGTTGTTCACCTCATTGGAAGATAACTCAAGTGAAGACCAAAAAATCACCTTTGGCGGCAATCATCAAGGAAATGTGGTAAACTTGGATAAAATCACTATATCTCATGATCTTTCAATTTCAAATGTTTTACTTGTTGAATCATTGAATTTTAATTTGTTATCTGTTGCACAAATTTTTGATCTTGGATTTTGTTGCATATTTTCTCCTAAAGATGTTTTAGTTGAAAGTTTAAGAGACAACTCTTTGATCTTCTAAGGTTTTCATTTTGGAAATCTCTATCTTGTTGATTTCAACTCAAAAGATGCTTCTCTTTCAACATGTCACGTTTCTCAAACATCGAAGAGTTGGCTTTGGCATAGAAGACTTGCACATGTTGGAATGCATCAACTTAAAAAACTTTTAAAATGTGATTTGGTAGTTGGCTTGAAGGATGTGAATTTTGAAAAGGATAAACCTTGTAGCGCTTGTCAAGCGAGCAAGCAAGTAGCTACTTCACATCCAACCAAGCGCATTCTTCCAACTTGCAAATCGTTGGAACTTTTGCATATGGATTTGTTCAGTCCTGCTGAACATCAAAATATTGGAGGAAATAGATTTTGCTATGTTATTGTTGATGATTTCTCCAGATTTACTTGGGTGTTTTTCTTAGCTCACAAATCTGAAACCCCCTCTTGTTTTAAAAGATTTGCAAAAAGAGCTGAAAAGGAATTTAAACTCTCCATCAAGAAAATCCGTAGTGATCATGGTGGAGAATTTCAAAATTCAAAATTTATTGATTTTTGTGATGAGTCCGGAATCAAACATGAATTCTCTATGCCCTACACACCTCAACAAAATGGTGTTGTAGAATAGAAGAATCAGACATTGATTGAAATGGCTAGAACAATGCTCGATGAGTACAAGTGGCCTACCCAGTTTTGGGCAGAGACAGTTTATACAGCATGTTATGCCATCAATTGTCTTTACACCCATCCGCTTTTGAACAAAAGTCCTTTTTTAGGGAGAAAACCAAACATTTCATATTTTTGAGTCTTTGGTTGCAAATGTTATATTCTTAAAAAGCGCATGCATCTTGGAAAATTTAAAAGACGTGTTGACGAGGGTTTTCTAGTTGGCTATTCATCCACTAGTAAAGTTTATCGGGTTTTCAACACTACAACAGAATGTATTGAAGAATCATGCAATGTAGAATTTGATGAATCTAACGGCTCTCAAGGAGAGAATTAGGATTTTGATGATGTTGGCAATAGTGGCTTGAGGGAAGTTATGAAGGAGATGACCATTGGTGATATCAAACCCAAAAATGAAGAACAAAAGTCAGCTGGTTGATCACCTATGACCACTCAAGCAAATGTCACTCGAGAGCTCGCGACCACTCAGGATAATGTTAAACATGGATCTGCGACCACAAATACTGATGCTGCTCAACCTGAGACCACCCAGAACAATGCTGGTCGAGAAGACCTTGAACCAAAGATTGAAGAGAATGATGATCAAGCATCACCGAACCGAATACTTCATCAAACGTACACCAAAAATCACCCCCTGAATCAAATCTTGGGTGATGTTAGTGAGGGTGTTCAAACTCACTCTCGTATTTCTTCTTTTTGTGAATAATTTTCTTTTGTTTCTTCCTTAGAATCTAAACTTATAGATGAAACACTTAGTGATTCGGATTGGGTAAATGTCATGCATGAAGAACTAAATAATTTCACTAAAAACAAAACTTGGACATTAGTAGAAAGACCTAAGGATCATAATGTGATTGGAACAAAATGAGTTTTTAGAAATAAACAAGATGAGAATGGTGTAGTTGATGAGGACATAACAACCTTGGAGACACGCACAACTACTTTTCTAGATGAAGCTGAACTGGAACAATTACTTGGACCTATAACTAGAGCTCGGGCACGACAACTAAACTATCAGGGTGACTCTTTCTTCGGGTTTAATACTTTGGATTTTCAGAATGGATTACTACCTAACTCTTGTGATCTACTTGTGATCAGGAACGCGAGAGTAGAAGAAGAGAGGAACTCGACAAGTGCTGCCTCAAGACATCACCTTTCGGTTGATCAAGGAGGGATGCATGGTGCCACAAGTGAAGCCGGACATGGTCTTAGACCTGCAACCACCTGCCCCATACTTTCATCAACGTTTCCAAAAGATCCCCGCGTTACTTAGTTTTAGTTGGGTTCGCGCTGGATTCGGATTCGGACTGCTGTGACAGCACTGAATTCAAATGGTTGTAACTTCCTCATACGGACTCCGTTTAGGACGTTCTTGGACTTCTAGCCTCATCTCCAAATTCTACCTGAGCCAGCCGCAATCGTCGAAAGAGTGCGTTCCTCTCTGTAAATGGTGCTGCACCACCTTAACTTGGACCGATGGGCCTTGTATCAACTAAAGCCCATTAGGGATGCGTCCCTAGGGTTGTGTACCCCTCAAATACTTCCCTTAGCCGTCAGAAACAGGCGGGTTTTGCTTAGATTGCATCTACACGACATTTTGTAGATTCTTTTCGCCTCTACACTGGATCGACTAGGCCGCTGCGTTGGTTTTTGGAACCCCAATTCGTGTGCTTCATCTTTATTTGCAATTCCAGATTGCTTCTTCCTTGTTCTTGTGAATTTCTCAATTGTTGCAGGAACAATTACCTTCATGGTAAGGTCGGCTGTGTGCGAGCGTGGTCGATAACGACGAGACGCGCGGGTGTAGCGATTGCGAGGTGATGATCCGCTGATCAGAAGCCTCAAAACGCCAACGTTCACAAGTCGATTAATCCGTCTCATCAGTAGTAGTACGAACAAAAAGTCGTCTTGTTGCACAAGGATATTCTCAAGTTGAAGGTTTGGATTTTGGTGAAACTTTTGCACCCGTAGCAAGATTAGAAGCTATTCGGATTATTCTTGCTTTTGCATCAAATTTTAACATCAAGTTATTTCAAATGGATGTGAAAAGTGCTTTTTTAAATGGAGAGATATCCGAATTAGCTTTTGTGGACCAACCGCCCAGTTCTGAAGATTCAAAATTTTCAAATCATGTGTACAAGCTCTCTAAGGCTCTTTATGGATTAAACAAGCTCCTCGAGCTTGGTATGAACATCTTAGAGACTTTCTTATTTCAAAAGGTTTTAAAATTGGGAAGGTGAACACAACGCTATTTACAAAAATGGTTGAAAAAGATCTTTTTGTGTGTCAAATATATGCTGACATCATATTTGGGTCTACTAATAAATCCTTTTGTCATGAGTTTGGAGAAATGATGTCTAGGGAATTTGAGATGTCGATGGTTGGAGAGCTAAGCTTCTTCCATGGACTTCAAATCAAGCAACTCACGAATGGAACATTCGTGAGTCAAGCCAAATATGTGAAGGACTTGCTCAAGCACTTTGGGATGGAAGATGCTAAAGCCATAAAAACTCCCATGGCCACTGATGGACATCTCGATACGAACAACGACGAAAAAGCGGTTGATTCTAAACTTTATCGATCTATGATTGGTAGCTTACTTGATCTTACCGCATCTAGGCCTGACATCATGTTTAGTGTTTGCTTATGTGCTAGATTTCAATCGTCCCCTAAGGAATGTCATTTAATTGCTCTTAAAAGAATTCTTAGGTACTTAAAATACTATCCAAATATAGGACTTTGGTACCCTAAATATGCAAATTTTGAATTAATTGGTTACTCGGATTCGGATTATGCAAGTTGATAAATTGATAGAGAAAGCACATCTGGTAGTTGTCAACTTTTGGGGAGATCACTAGTCTCTTGATCATCTAAGAAACAAAATTCAGTAGCTCTCTCCACCGCCGAAGCGGAATATGTTTCAGCGGGTAGTTGTTGTGCTCAAATTTTATGGATGAAGCAAACCCTTTTGGATTATGGAATTTCATTTAAAAAGTGCCACTCTTGTGTGATAATGAAAGTGCCATAAATATTGCAAACAATCCGGTTCAACATTCTAGAACAAAACATATTGATATTAGGCACCATTTTATAAGAGATCATGTGGCAAAAGGGGACACAGATGTGAATTATATAAGAACTGACTTGTGGCTAGCAGACATCTTCACCAAACCTTTAGATGAGACTACATTTTCCTTTCTTAGAATTGAATTAAATATTATTGATATATCAAATGCAAGTTAATTAATTGTCTGATTTGCTGTCCTGCCGCCTTTTTGTGCTTGATGTCAAAGGGCGAGAGATTGGGGAGTGATTCTTGTATTTGGATGACATTATTGATAGTTTATATGCTTATTGTTTATTCATTGTGGACTCTCAAATGACTCATATGTGTATTTATATATGCATGCATTTAGGGGGAGTTCTTGTATATCTAGTGCCTATACACAAACTTAGGGGAAGTCATTAAATTTTATTCATTTAAACACTTGTTGTCATCAATCATCAAAAAGAGGGAGATTATTGCTTCTAGACCCTTAATCTTGATTTTGATGATAAATGACAAGTGTGTTGGACTAATCTATTTGCTTTTAGTGTAATCAATAAGATTAGGTGAAAAGAGTAAACGTCAAATGAGAGTCGCAAGACAGAAGCCACAAAGACCTAAGAGCCATTTTCGTAAAGTCTACAAGTAATCTGGGAGGATCTGCATGTTGCAGTCCAAGGTTGAGAACCAATGTCGCAAGCAAAATGTCGGCAAGAAGAAAGCAGCAAAGACTTGAGCGATATTTCTGTAAAGTCTGCAAGAGATCCGGGAGGATCTGCTGGTCACAAGCACAAGGTCGCAGTGTCATCTGAGGTCGCAGTCCAAGGCCGCCAGCCAAGGTTACGAGCCAAGGTCGTAAGCGCAAGGTCGGCAAGAAAAAAGCAGCAAAGACCTAAGGTAAGTGCTTGTTTATTGTACTAGTCTCGGTGTTTGGAGTGTTGACTGATTTTATAGGAAATTCTTTTTAGTTTAACCGTACTATTCATTCGACCAGGCATTGTTCATTCAACCAGACACTGTTTATTCGACCAAATATTCCAACAGCTATTTACTAGCCATTGGAAAATTGATAGAAAAAAACACATCTAGTAGTTGTCAACTTTTGAGGAGATCACTAGTCTCTTAGTCATCTATGAAGCAAAATTCAGTACCTCTCTCCACCGCCGAAGCGGAATATGTTTTAGCGGGTAGTTGTTGTGCTCAAATTTTATGGATGAAGCAAACCCTTTTGAATTATAGAATTTCATTTAAAAAAGTGCCACTCTTGTGTGATAATGAAAGTGCCATAAAGATTGCAAACAATCTGGTTCAACATTCTAGAACAAAGTATATTGATATTAGGCACCATTTTATAAGAGATCATGTGGCAAAAGGGGACATAGATGTGAATTATATAAGAACTGACTTGCGGCTAGCAGACATCTTCACCAAACCTTTAGATGAGACTACATTTTCCTTTCTTAGAAGTGAATTGAATATTATTGATATATAAAATGCAAGTTAATTGTTTCCTTTGCTGTCTTCCCGCCGTTTTGTGCTTGATGTCAAAGGGCGAGAGATTGGGGAGAGATTCTTGTATCTGGATGACATTATTGATAGTTTATATGCTCGATTATTTATTCATTGTGGACTCTCAAATGACTCATATGTGTATTTATATATGCATGCATTCAGGGGGAGTTCTTGTATATCTAGTGCTTATGCATACACTTAGGGGGAGTCATTAAATTTTATTCATTTAAACACTTGTTGTCATCAATCATCAAAAAGGGGGAGATTGTTGCTTATAGGCCCTTAATCTTCATTTTGATGATGAATGACAACAAGTGTTTTGGATTAATCTATTTTCTTTGAGTATAATCAATAAGATTAGGTGAAAAGAAGAAACATCAAATGAGAGTCGCAAGATGGAAGCCGCAAAGACCTAAGAGCCAGTTTTGTAAAGTCTACAAGTAATCTGGGAGGATTTGCATGTCACAATCCAAGGTTGCGAGCCAACGTTAGAAGCGCAAGGTCGGCAAAAAGAAAGTAGCAAAGAGCTAAGAGATATTTCTGTAAATTCTACAAGTGATCTGGGAGGATCTGTAGGTCGCAAGCACAAGGTCGTAGTGTCCCCCGAGGTCGCAGTCCAAGGCCGCCAGCCAAGGTTACGAGCCAAGGTCGCAAGGGCAAGGTTGGTAAGAAAAAAGCAGCAAAGACCTAAGGTAAGTGCTTGTTTATTGTACCGGTCATGGTGTTTGGAGTATTGACCAGTTTTATAAGAAATTCTTTTTATTTTAACTATACTATTCATTCGACCAAACACTGTTTGTCTATGATTCGGACTCAGGGTCCTTAGCCGATTTTATGCAGAATTTGTGAGTTGTGAGGTCTTTCAGAGTGTCCCTCTGGGAAGGGATGATGAGCAATGTCAGTTGGGACACATAGAGATTTATACAGGTTCGGGCCCTCGATGGTGGGAGTAATAGCCCTACGTCCTGTTGTGATTTCACTATGTATGGAAAAAGGTTTACAAAGTTGGAGAAAAGATCATCACAGGCGAAGATCTTTTCTGCGTGATTGTCTAAAAAATGACTAAACTAACTTATGAAAGCTAGTGCTTGATCTGTCATCTCCTTGTATATCTTCGTATTGTACATTTGCCCCACCCTTTATACTGGTCGAAAGGGCGCCAATGCACAACGGTTTTGAATGGTTGCTTGGGTGCAGTTTTGAATGGTTGCTTGGGAGTAATAGCCCTATGTGCAATTAATGGATAACTGCACATGTTAACCTCCTGGCAGTTGTCTTCATACGTGGAGGAATCATCACGATCCTAGGAATATGCCTGCTGTAGGGCTAAGCAATCCCAAATTATTTTGGCCGAGGGTAGTCAACGACCTTCTGACCGTGCATCGTCTGCGGTCTCCTGACCGCGTAACGTCTGCGATCTCATGATCGTGCAAAGCCTGCGACCATGTGTTCGCACCTCTCAGGTCATCTGAGATCATAGCCGCGGACCTCCGGACACTCGTCTGGTTTGAATCTGTCTTGAACCAGATGCGCATTACTTCGAACTAGCTCGGGTAACAATCCTTGTCAGCTAGCCCCCAAATTTGAAGAAAATGAAGAGACATATTTATTTCAAATTTTAATCCTACATCGGATAAGTAACCCGATGCTTCAACTTCCACACTTAGTGGCGCACTACGTGCGGCGGTTTATTTCCCGAGACGAGTCACGGGTTGTTTTTGACAGGTAATGATAGCACTGCTGACTTGTTTTTTTAACAAGAGATAAAACTGTAAATATGTTTTAAGAACTTGAGGCATTCACAAATACAAACCGTCACCCTTGGGTGCTAAAAATACCGAAGCCCCTCAGCCCTAAAATTTCACAACTTTTTTCTTGGCTAATCCTTTTCCAAAGCTATCTTTCCTTCTTTTCTATCTTCACTTCAATGGCAGATCAGGACTCCAAGAACATCATTGAGATTGAGAGCGATGAAGAGGAAGTGATACCCGAACTTGACCAGGACTTCCAGAAGGTAAGTCTTCTCTGGAACTTTCGATTCAAGTTGCCCTTTTATATTCTGATCATTTCCAAAATGCTTTTTGGGAATTCACAGGTGACCGAAGAGTTGGTTCCCCCAGTGAAGAAACCCAAGGTTGACGAGGGATCCTTCAGTGGTACAAAGGTTGGGGATGCATCATTGCACTCTCCTTCCTTGTCCCATGTAGTTCTTCCTGTCCATGCAACTCGGCAGGTCGAACCCTCATCTCCACCTTTGGAGATCCAAAATACTACTTCAAGGATTTCTCCTTCTTCTGATCAACTTTCTTCATTGCAATCAAGCGATCCCCATCTTTTGATGGGTTTTCAATTTTCTGGTGGGAAGGTTGCGTTCCCACGACCAGATGATCGTCAGGTTTTGTTGGGTGATCAATTTTCTCGTGGGAAAATTTCACTTCCACGACCTGATGGTCCCTGACTTTTGTCGGGTAATCTACTTTCTGGAGGAAACACTTCATCCTCCCTTCCAATCTTACCGCGAGGATTGGTAATTATTTTCATTTCCTCTGCTGGTCGTTTTATCTTGTAAAACTAACACATACATGTGCAGGAGATGAAAATTTCTGGAGCCCCCAGCGACCAGCTTGCTGAGATCCAACCTCTTTCCTTCGAACAAACTCTCCAGAAGGAAAAAGAGGCTTTGGTGAAGAAGACCGAAGAAATGTCTTCGGCCATTCTGCACTTGGCAGAATGTTATGACAACTCCCGCGAAGAGGCGCACAAACTCCACCTGGAGAGAGACTACGCTCGGCAACAACGAGAACTCTCTAATACGATTAGGAGTGGTAGTGCTTCTTTGCTCCGGGATGATGTAGATAGGCTTAGAGTAGTTGCTAGTTCTCTTGGGGAGGTCAGTGTAGATCCTACTGACGCCAATATGTCCTTAGGAGAACTTTGTAAACTTCTCTTGGATCAGGTCGATGCTCTGGTCGCCTGTATCCCTTTTGTATGTAAAGATTGCTAGAAATAAAAATTTCTTTTACCTTACATACCTTGATTTCTCAGGAAAGATTATGCAAGACTTATAATTGGAATTAAAGCTCTTCACAATCTCTGTGCGAGAACATGGTCACAAAAAATGCTTTTGCGACCAAACATACCCAGGTAAATCCTTATCCGAAGTATGGCTTCGTAACAACTTTTCCGAACAGAAATGCATTGACGTGCTATACCGCGATCAGTACTGGTATTGCGATCATAACTGGAATCGCGATCATAACATAATCCCTTGATCGAATGACAATCATATATGTTACGATCACCCACTTGCAGCGATCACAGAATCGCATTGCGATCAACATGCAAATCTCAAGTCGATCACAGAACTGCATTGTGATCAACACATTAATTTAGAAAAGACATGAGGGATCATTTCCTTCATAACCTTTGCAAAATTTTCATGTTTTTTTGTGCACATTAGCCCTCGAATTCGAAACAAAAAATAATGAAAATATATTTTGTTCCGGATTCACTGTAGGGAGTGCATAACGGGTTTCTAGAGAGAAGGCACCCATTATGGGAAATTAATAAAGTATTCAACGAAGGGTTGTCTCAGGCATATAAAAGGAGAAGGTAGCTTCCTGAGGAAGCTTCACAAGCCAAAACCCTTCATTTGCCTTAGAGTTTCTCGCCGCACAAAACCCTCCTTTGCATTCCTCATCTTCGTCGCCTCCAAAGCCACAACCTTTCTTCCCAATCCTTCGCAAGAAATGGCATCCTGGAGCTGATCCGTTCACCATACAGAGGAGAGCTTGGTGGCACTAGAGAAAGAAGAGATTCTCCCTCCACGGCTGCTGATCAACTGGCAGCTGGCGGAGAAAGACCAAGGAACCCCAATTGTCCAAGAGGGCGAATTGGTGATCTTTGAGGAATACCTGCACTGCGGGTTCCAATTCCCCGAAAGCGAGTTTCTGCGGGAAATCTTGGAACACTACGGGCTGGAGTTAGTGAATCTCCACCCCAATGCAGTTCTCATTCTGGCGATCTACCAGCACCTCTGTGAAGCCTTCGTCGGTGTGCTCCCAAGCGTGGAGCTTTTCCGGCACTTCTACTTTTTGGCATGGTCGAAAAGTGCCAACACCGTTGGGTGCATCTACTTTCGTATACGGGAGAAGAAAGAGTACCCATTCCCGCCCCTACGGGACTCTGTACATGGGTGGTACAAGAAATGGTTCTACCGCACCCCTCCATCGGAGAGAGGACTATGGTTCGCGAACTCCCGACCGGAGAAAGCCAGTGAGTTAGACTCCCTTCCCGCTCTGAGCGCAGAGCAGAAGAAACAAGCCCAAGCAATTCTTCACCTAGTCCAGTAAGGCTTGACCGCGCGTGACATCATACGCGACTTCGTGAAGAATCGGATAAGGCCCCTGCATGAAAGGGCTCATCCGGCTTGGGAAATCAAGTCTATGGCAGACAGTACCCTGGACTACAATAATGGTATGTCCTTTTTCAACAAAACATACATTTTTACTGACTAAAAAATGTTGTATTTGTTGACATGCTTGTTTGTGACACAGCTCTTTCTTTGTCCGAGATCAAAAAACGGACAAACTACCTCCTTCGGGCGTACAACGCCACTATGGAGGGAGCTAAAGGATCACCTCGCCCCCAGAGCTTAATTAATGCCGGCGACGATCTTAAACAAGAGCGCCGAAAGGTATGACCCTTCCTAACAAGCTTTGTTGTAACTCATCCACTTGTCCTGTATTACCAAAAGAATTTGGAATAATACAGCTTCTGGGGAAGTTTGCTGAGGCGACGCGTCCAAGTGAGGACGTCGGTCCTTTGGGGAGACCAGCTGCGAAGAGGGTGAGGAGGACCCCTTTGAAGCACGAAGTGAAGGACCCTACTCCCAAAAAACCCAAGAAGATCCTGGGAGGGGCTTCTTCACAAAGGAAAATCACAACCGCAAAAAAGACTACGGTAAGATATTCAGTACCCCCTGTAACCCTAAGTACGAGTAGAAATTACTTCTTCGTCATACAGGGTGAAGGGAGCGAGGACAAGGAGGATGACATTCCTCTTATCTGCCGCAAAAGGACTCCTGTCAGTCCTGGGGCAGTGAGTACTCCACTCCTGACGACAGGAGTGGGGATGACTGAACAGGATCCCGCGACCACTACCGATCTCATGGTCGCGGACAAAGTTCCAGTGCCTGCGGTCCAGGAGGCTCCAGGACCAATGGCTTCATCTTTACCAACAGAAGAAGTTACTCCAGTAAGGACCCTTACAGTCTTGGTTTCCATCATTCCTCAGGTGTGTTCTTATAGACTTGCATGCACATAGGGAGAAAAGGACAATGTCCTATTCAGGAAAAGGAAGATCAGGACAAATGACAACTGTCCTCTTTTTACTGGGGAATCATCCTCGAAATCCCAGAAATGGATAGGGTTTCGAGTAAGGTAAGAATTTCTCCCGTTTAGACAGGGTCATATCAAAGCGATCGACTGAAAACATTCTAACCGATGATTCTCCTGTTTGCTTACGCTAGGCGCAGAGATGCAGTGCCAAGCACCCCCATGACCTCCACAAGTGTTGAAGCTCCTCCTACTATGGAGGTCATGGGTGAGTAAAGTCCCATCCCCACGGCCGAAGAAGTTTTACATGCCATTGTAGAGGGGATGGCTACAGAAGTCCAATCACAGAGATTGGAATCTGAGACCCCAGCCATGGAGAAGGCTCAGCAGGAAAATTCATCTGCCGTTCCAGCTAGGGATAAGGCGAGTCTAGAGACTCAGCCTTTGGCTGAATCGGAGCGGCTCGTTCAGCGAGTATATTGAGGTATGCGGAACACCTCATGTGACTTTTAAGTTCGCATTAGCATAGGAATACCCAAGCTCTGAAACTGATCTCCTTCCATATCATAGGAACTAACTCGTGTGGCAACCAAGTCGATGGCTGTTGCGAAGCGTATCAAGGTCGCCCAACAGGAAATGAGTCACCTGCAGCGGTAAGGAAAATGTTTCCTCATGTGCCCGAATTTCAGTCCTATTTTAACAATTGTCTCTTTTGTCACAGAGAAAATGCCTTTCTGACCAAGAGCCTCGCTGATCGGGAAGACCAGGAGATCAGGGCAACCACCAAGATCTCTTTCCTGGAGACAGAACTCCAACAGCTGCGACTGTAGCTCTCCTGTAAGTGCACCTCTGACCAGAAAGAATTAATTTGTTATGCGAACTGTTTGTGATGGTCTCTTATTACAGCACGAGAGGACCAAATAAGCCAGCTCTGCCAAGAGAAGAAGGATCTCCAGGCGACCATCGAGTTGCAAAACTCAAAAGTTGATTCTGCCTGCAAGGAGAACAAGGACTTGAACGTGTCACTCTCAGCCTGCAGTAGTGTTCAACAAGACATCTTTGAAAAGCTGAAGATGGTGGCCAGTTTGCTAAAAGCTAATGTGGTCGAAACTGAAAAGGACGACCTTAGCCTTAGCGACTGGACCACACTGGTCACAACCCAAGCTAAGTCACTCTTCGAGTATCTTCCTAAAGATACATGGTGTCAAACAGAGGCGATAAGGAAAAAGGTGCAATCCGCAGCCTCCGCCATTCTCTGCAGACTTCGTCTTCACCATGGCCCGGATCTTGATCTAAATCCAGTGGTGGGAGAAGCAGAGATCGAGAGTGAAGATCAACTTGCGGTCATAATGGAGGAAGTCAAGCCTCTGGTCGAAAATCTCTTGATAGAGCTGGGCTTACTATAAATTTTGTACCTGTACAAATATAACTATACAATGCATATGTATGCCTTAATTTTTGGAAGAAAAGCACTTCGTTTTGTTTCATGTTGCAACCATATTCCTCTAGCCCCCTCCTGAGATTATGTATACTGAAGACACAGTATTATAAGCGCAGGAAAAATATGGATGTAACGACGACCGGGAATACCTAGAGAGTACTGTGACTTTAGGTATTATTATCCAACCAGACCGATAATCATTTTCACTACAACACCCGACCTTATTGCAAACCGGCAGCCACTCTAATGACCAAGGACATGCCAGCAAGCCTCGTGCGCCTTGAGAAATAGCTTAATGAGGGGTGTCTTGTTTGGAAGTGATCACGAGATCGGCCAGTGAATCTGATCAAGGTATTACAGTGATACAATTATCGACGACCAGCCCCCGAGCCAAACTCGTAACATATGGGCAAAAGACATAATTATTACATGAAACAACTAAAAGTACTGATTTTGTTAAATCCTGCTAATTGAAAAGGAAAAGGGTTGGGAAACTTACACTAAAACTTGCGCAGTTGGTCTATGTTCCATGTATTAGATAAGATTCTACCATCCTCCATCGCTAATCGAGCCGATCCTGGTCGCGGCACCGAGACAACAGTGTAGGGGCCTTCCCATTGAGGGGAGAATTTATTGTGATTAGATTGGTTTTCTATTTTACATAAAACTAGATCACCCACGTGAAGGCTACATGGTCGCACCCTTTTGTTATGGTATTTGCGCAAAGCTTGCAAATACACTGCGGACTTAACCAGAGCTCGATCACGTTTTTCTTCTAGGAGGATTAGATCTTGTGATCGTTGTCCATTCTAATCAACTTGTTCGAATTGATCTGTTCGGACAGAACCAATACTAATTTCCATGGGTAACACAGCCTCAGCCCCGTATACTAGATGGAAAGGTATCTCACCGGTGGCTCGACTAGAAGTAGTACGTAGTGCCTACAGAATGGTATAGAGCTCATCTATCCAAGCCCCCGAGCGTGTCTTAAGGCGATCAAAAATGCGCTTTTTGATGCCCTGCAATATTTGCCTGTTGGCACATTCAACGGCACTATTGCTCTGCGGATGAGCTATAGAGGCAAAGCACACCTTGGTTCTAATATTGTCGCAATAGTCCAGAAAAAGACCGCTAGCGAATTGGGAACCATTATCAGTGATGAGACGATTTGGAACACCGAATCGAGTCACAATGTTCTTGTGAAAGAACTTTTGTGCAGAAGCAGTAGTGACATTGAGTATTGGCTCGGCCTCAATCCACTTTGTAAACGTGTCAATAGCTATAAACAAGAACTTGTATCCATTGACCGCTTGTGGCATAGGATCAACAATATCCATCCCCCAAACCACGAAAAGCCATGATAGAGGGATAGTTTGTAGAGCGTAGGTAGGCTGATGGACCTGTCTCGCATGAAATTGACACTGAGGACATGTTTCGACCATTTTTTGGCATCATCAAGTGTTGAAGGCCAGTAAAATCCTTGTCGGAAAGCTTTCCCGACCAGGGTACGGTATGACGCGTCTGCACCGCATACACCATCATGAATTTCTTTCAAGAGGGATTACCTTCCTCTTGGGACACATAGCGCATGAATACTCCTTGAGTACCTTTTCTATACAAAACTCCTTCTATCAGTTTGTATAGACGCGCTTTTTGAACTAACCGATCGCTATCGGTTTCGTCCTCGGGCAAGGTCTCGTGTTTGAGATAGACCCTCAATGGATGGGTCCAATCTCATTCTTGTCCGAGGTTGGTAACATAGACTGTTACCGGATCATCCTCGGCCGTAGTCATGATCGAAGGATGTTCCAAGTGTTTGACGAACACTCCTGTCGGGGAGATGTGCGTGAGGACCCAATTTTGGATAATTGGTCCGCAAGAATGTTGTCCTTTCGCAGGATGTATTAGACTTTGAAATGACTAAAGTGTTTTTCCAATCTCCTCACTTCCCCCAGGTAATGAGTCATTGTCTCATCGGAGGTGCTGTACTCCTTGTTTACTTGGTTTACGACCAGTTGTGAGTCTCCTCTCACCACTAATCGACGGACTCCGAGGAATTTTGCTGCCCGGAGCCCTGTAATAAGACCTTCATACTCTGCTGCATTGTTGGTCGCAACAAAGTGTAGTTGAATGACATACTTCAGTTGGTCGCCCTGAGGCGTGACTAAGACCACTCCAGCCCTCGAGTGTTGAAAACTGCGAGAGCCATCAAAATACATCGTCCAGTGATTGGGGCATTCCAAATCTTTAGATTCCCGCACGGGTGGTTCAGGATTAGTCCATTCGACAACAAAGTCAGCCAGGATCTGAGATTTGACCGCGGTGCGAGGCGTGAAATGGAGGTTGAACGCTCCAAGTTCCACATAGCTTGTCCCCCAAAGGAAAAGATGAAGGCACTGTGATCTTATGTGCTTGGAAGTAATGTCATAGCTTACGGGAAGCCATCAGTAGTGCGTAAATTATTTTCTGGACCTCAGGGTATCGCTCCTTAGGACCATGAAGTACTTCGCTTACTTAGTAGACGGGTTTGTGCACACCTTCTCTTTCTGTGATAAAGACAGCGCTCACCGCGTAAGGTGTGGCCGCCAAGTAAAGGAGCAATGGTTCCTCTTTATTGGGAGAAACCAAGACCGGCGGACTGGATAAATATGCTTTGATGTCCTGAAATGCTTTCTCAGGCTCATCGGACCAAGTAAAATTATGGTGTTTGCACAGAGCTTTGAAGAAAGGTAGTCTTTTTTCGCCCAGTCGCGATATGAACCGGCTTAATGACGCCATGCGACCTGCTAGGCGCTGAACATCTTTGATGGTCGAGGGAGACCTCATTTGTTCGATAGCCCTGATTTTTTTGGGATTAACCTCGATTCCTCTGGAACAAACAAGAAAACCTAGATGTTTTCCAGATGAAACCCCGAAAGAACATTTCTCCGGGTTTAATTTTATTCCATATCGATTCTAATTACAGAAGGTTTCTGCAAGATCGTCTAAATGAGACAAACTTTTTAAGCTTTTTACAACCAAGTCGTCTACATAAGCTTCAATATTACTCCCCATCTGGGAAAGAAAGGTCTTTTGCATCAAGTGCTGGTACGTGGAACTAGCGTTCTTGAGACCAAACGGCATTCTGACGTAGCAGTAGGTGCCGAATGGTGTGATGAAGGCAATCTTCTCTCATCTTCTTCTGCCATGCTAATTTGATGATATCCTGAGTAATCTTCCAGGAAACTCATCAATTCGCAACCAGCAGTAGAATCGACCAGTTGGTCGATGCGGGGAAGGGGAAAATCATCCTTCGGACAAGCACTATTTAAGCTAGTGTAGTCGACGCACATGCGCCACTTGCCATTTGACTTGCGGACCATGACCGGATTTGCAAGCCATTCCGGATGATCGACTTCACGAATAAATCCGGCCCTTTGGAGCTTATCTAACTCCTCTCGGATGGCTTCCTGCCGATCAACAGCAAAACGCCTGAGCTTCTGCTTTATTGGTCACTGTCCAGATTGAATTGCTAACCTGTGCTCAATTACCTCCCTTGGTACACCGAGCATGTTGGATGGTTTCCACGCAAACACATCTGCATTAGCTCAGAGGAAAGTAATGAGCTCGAGTTCCTATTTGTCATCCTGGCCTAATCCAACCTGAATTATCCTGGATGGATCATCTGGGTACAACAGAACTAATTTTAATGTTTCATCTGGTCAAGGAGCGGCTTTGATCATATCAGTAGACATTGTGGCGATCTGGGCTTCTCGGAGGGGAAGCTGATCTACCATCTCCAGAGATAACCGATCACATGTCAATGCCACGTTGCGACTGCCTCAGACCGAAATAACGCCTTTGGGGCCAGGCAACTTGCCGCACTGGTAAACATAGTGCGTAGCCATCATGAATTAAGCGAGGGTTGGCCTGCCAAAGATTGCGTTATAAGCTGAATCACAATCAATTACATCAAAAGTAATCAATTATGTTTGGAAGTTATCTGGTTCACCCAGCGTGACTGGGAGGACCACCTGTCCCAATGGCATCATAGAGGGACCAGGAATTATCTCATAAAACGGATGAATTATGGATTTTGATTTTTGAACGAGGAATTTGCATCTCGTCCAGTGCCTTGACCAATAAAATGTCCAAGGAGCTACCTCCGTCGATCAGGACCCTTTCGACTCTCGCATTACTGATAATTGGGGTTATGACCAAAGGTAGTCTCAATGGTCGAGTAAGCCCCACAGGGCAATCAGAGCGATCAAACGTCAAAGGAGTATCCGACCAATGGGGGTACTGAGGTTCACTAAGGGGAGTCTCCGTTTGGTTCACCTCTCGATAAAAAGCTTTAAATTTCCGTTTAGAAACAAAAGAGGAGCAACTTCCGAAAATAACATTGACATGGTTACAAGGTACCTGGTAGGACATCTCTTCATCCCAGCTGGCGTCTCTTAGCCCGCAAGTCTGTTCTTTTGGTGGTAAGGTCGGCATAGGTCCGATCCCCTGGTAGAAGCCATCCAACTACTTCAACCAACTCCGGCAATTCTTGAGGTCGTGGCCTGCAGAGTTGTGGAGTGGACACCACCTCTTGCCTTCCTGCGGGTTAGTCGACTTCTCTAGCTGGTCGGCACTGCAACCACCAAAAGTAGTTTTATTTTTAAATGAAGATTTGTTACCTTTGGTCGACGGAGGTTTCTCTGTGACCGCGACCTCTCGGTATTGTCCAGTTCGACCCCTTTTTGATTTCTTCGACTTCCCGCCTGATGAAGATTCTGGCTTCTTGTTCGAATCCTCTCCCTTTACATCCTTGAGACCTGGTTGAGGCGGTAAGTTTCCTTTGTCCACCATCCAATTCCACTCAACGGCCTCAGCCGCGTCAGAATATCGATCAGCCATATCAGAAAGATCGGCTACTGATCGAGGAGGGTGGATGAGAAAATCCTCCATAAACCTCTGATATCGAATGGCGTGTTTAAATGCCCTGATAACGGAATTATCAGATATATTCGGGATGGTATTTCTCACCCTGACGAATCTTTTGACAAACTGACGAATAGTTTCGGTCGATGTTTGTCGTAGTCGATGGAGGTCGTCCTCTTTTCCCGGCTTCTGAGAACAATTCTGGAATTGTTGAGGATGGCATCGCACAACATTTCCCAGTTATATATCGAACCCTCGGGCTAATTGAATAGCTAGGTTCTTGCCGGTCCCTCAAGGACTGTAGGTAAATAGTTGTCCATGACCCGGTCATCGCCACCTGCTGCCTGAATAGCAGTAATGTAAATTTGAAGGAACTCCGATGGATTCTGAGTCCCGTCAAATCTTTCAATAGCCCCTGGTTTAAACTTATCTGGCCAAACGACCGCACGAAGGCCGGGAGAGAAAGCTTTACAACCAACATAAGGACCATGGATGGATCTGCGACTCTCAACCTGATCTCGGGCGACCTCACGTGAAGGAGACGCCACACGTGGTCCCAGACGAGAGTGGACGGGAATTCGTTCCCGATCACAAGAATTTCCCGCCCGTCTGGCTTTGTCATGCCGAGACGGCACTAGTGGTGGACGATTCCATCTACCAGAACTAGAGTTAGAGTATTCTCTTTCATGGGAACGTGTCACCGACCGGGAAGAGGCTGTAGGGGTCGCCTCGAATGCGACCTCGTCTAACCTCTCCGCCAAGATTCTGGTGAAAGCTGGTTTCTGTGCATGTATGACAGTAGGAGGAAAATTACGCAGGACCTCTGCGATGGATCGAAGCTGGCCATGCGTGCTCCTCCTCGGTGCGCTAGGTGTCACCGTCTCTTCGTCCGCCGGTAAATGTCCTGGGGGTAAAGAAGGTGTCCGGTCGTGCCTGCGACCACGCGGACGACGGGAGGAACTCCAAACAGCGTCGTATCGAGCTTGCGCATTTTGTAGAGCCTCTAGGGCTATTTTGCGGAGCTCATTATCTTGCTGCTCGCGATCTTGATCCTCTTTTTGTCTATGTTCTTGTTCTTCTTTCTGCCCTAGCAGTTCGCTGATCGGGAGTTTCTTCCGATAATGTAGCGAATTGCCTAGGGAATGAGGTCGCCGATGGAGAGAACATCTCTGTTTGTTTCGAGTCGGACTCGAAATCAAAGAGACGGTGGAGGTTATCAGGATCAAACCTCCCCGGATTGAATTCCTGGTCAACATCGCCTTGGCCCTTGGCGGGTCGTACGATGGACCGGATTCAACCTCTAATGCAGTAGGAACAATATTGGGTTCCGGTTCTGCGTCTGTTGTCTCCTGGTTGATAGACATGACCTAAGTGGTCGAATCGACCTCTGGGACGACTTCGCCCCCAGTTTCCTCCATTGGAACAGGATCACTATGTGAAGGCATCTGTATGTGGGCATAATCCTCGAGATCAAAGTCGGTCTCAGAATCATATGCCCCAGACATGGGTCACCGAACCTCCGGATAGAAAAAGAACGTCTTGAGAAAGGCTGCACGGTGGGCGCCAGCTGTCAATGATTCGGACTCAGTGCCCTTAGCTGATCTTATGCAGAATTTGTGAATTGTGAGGCCTTTCAGGGTGTCTCTCCGGGAAGGGATGATGAGCAATGTCAGTTGGGACACAGAGAGATTTATACAGGTTCGGACCCTCGATGGTGGGAGTAATAGCCTTACGTCCTGTTGTGATTTCACTATGTATGGAAAAAGGTTTACAAGGTTGGAGAAAAGATCATCACAAGCGAAGATCTTTTTTGTGTGATTGTCTAAAAAATGACTAAACTAACTTATGAAAGCTAGTGCTTGATCTGTCGTCTCCTTGTATATCTTCGTATTGTACATTTTCCCCCCTTTTTATACTGGTCGAAAGGGCGCCAATGCACAACGGTTTTGAACGGTTGCTCGGGTGCAGTTTTGATAACCACACTTAACTTCCACACAGGCTTAACACATGCAATTAAGGGATAACTGCACATGTTAACCTCCTGGCAGTTGTCTTCATACGTGGAGGAATCATGAAGATCCTAGGAATATTCCTACTGCAGAGCTAAGCAATCCCGAATTATTCTGGTCGAGGGTAGTCAATGACCTTTTGACCGCGCATCGTCTGCGGTCTCCTGACTGCGTAACGTCTGCGATCTCATGATCGCGCAAAGCCTGCGACCATGTGTTCGTGCCTCTCAGGTCATCTGAGATCTTAGCCGCAGACCTCCGGACACTCGTCTGGTTCGAATCTGTCCTGAACCAGATGAGCATTACTTCGAACTAGCTCGGGTAACAATCCTCATCACTGTTCATTCGACCAAATATTCCAATAGCTATTTACTAGCTGTTAGAGGTCGAAGATGGCTGCTGGCTATCACTACTACAGAAGTGCATTCCACTAACCCATATCTTCTAACGGTTATAAGCAATCTGGGAAAAATTCGATAGAATAGGACGACAACAGCGGAAAAGAGGCATTTTACTATCGGTTACACACTAGTCCAACGTTAGTGAAATGCAAACATTTTTTACTATCGGTCATTGCTGTACAAACCGATATAATATATTAAATAGTACTATCGGTTTTCCATTTTTAACTGATAGTAAAGTTACTCACTTTATACTATCGGTTATTACTGTACCAACTGATATAATATGTTAAAATAGTACTATCGATTTTTCATCCGTAACTAATAGTAAAATTATGCACTTTATACTATCGGTTCATATTGTACCAACCGATATAATATATTAAATAGTACTATCGGTTTTTCTCGCGTAACTGATAGTGAAATTACTGACTTTTTACTATCGGTTCTTACTGTACTAACCGATATAATAGAGTATAGTTTACTATCGGTTATATAAAATAAACCGATAGTAAAATGTCTTCATATAAACTAGTGGTTATGACAGTGGGGACCTTATTTTACTATCGGTTTGTGTTTTTGAACCGATAGTAAAATTGTACAACTTAATTAGGTCGACCCCTGCTCTGCGCTCTGCATGCTAGAATCATTTCAGCCATGCACGACTCCAAGCTAGAGTGATCTGGAGAAGCTAGCTGAGAGGTTGATCATATTTCCATCCCCCTCGGTATTGTCATCTTCTCATCACCTCTCTCTCTCTCGAGATCACTCTTTCACACTCTCCCTCTCTCTCTACTTGCAATCCATTAAACTAGATACATGTAGTTCCAAACTAGCTAGAAGGTTAGGTTGGCTAGCTAGCTATAGCTTGCTGAATTTAAGCAGCTAGCTAGCTGGCTCTTCCAATGAATGCATGCATCAAGTTAATTAGGGTTTCATATATACAAATTCATTTAATGTAATTAAGCAGCTCATGTACACACATATGGCCTAGCTAATTATGTTTCATGCATATATGCATGCCCTGAGTCATGAATTATTTATTTGAATTTGTCAATTTTGTGAGTTAATTGTAGATGGACCGAGAATATTGGATGTATGGAATAAAACGTACTACTGTTGAGTATTGGAGGGTGTGAATGGGTTTATTAAATTTACTGAGCAAGAAAAGGCGAAGAAGGGAGAGAAAGATATGCATTGTCCTTGTATAGATTGTATGAACTTAAAAAGGTTCGACAACTCTGATCAGATTAGGAGTCATTTGATTCGTCATGGTTTTAACGCACGCTATACCCGTTGGATATGGCATGGTGAAGATCTTGAGGAAACGAGCACCGCTACCACTCAGCAGCACCCAGAAGTGGATTGCAGTAATGATGCTCATGATCAGAACATTGGTAATGTTCATTCGGAAGTCCATGTAGATGACGACAAATTAGATGAAATGTTACGTGATGTAGAAAAAGACTACAGCGAAAACGATTTAGCCAAATTTGAGAAATTAATTGTTGATTCTGAGAAGCCTTTGTTCCCCGGATGTGCAAAATTTACAAAGTTGTCTTATGTGTTGAGATTATATAACTTGAAGGCAAGCAACGGTTGGAGCGATAAGAGTTTCACGGCGCTATTGGATCTGTTAGCGGACATGCTTCCAGAGGGAAATGAGTTGCCAAGATCGGTTTACCAGGCCAAAAAAACTATTGTGTCCATTGGGAATGGAAATCGAAAGAATACATGCATGCCCAAATGATTGTGTTCTGTACTGTAACGAGTACGAGGATTTGCATGTTTGTCCAAGATGCGGTGCATCGTGGTATAAGCATGGGGACAGAATTTATCACAATGGATGTGATGAGGTAAAGAAAGGGCCTCTGGCCAAAACTGCGTGGTATTTGCCTGTGATTCCCAGATTGAAATGGCTGTTTGCAAATCCGAAAGAAGCGAAGTACTTGCGTTGGCATGTTGAAGGTCGGAAACAAGACGGAAAACTAAGACATCCAGCTGATTCCATTCAATGGAGAAACATTAACAGAACATTCGGTGAGTTTGGCGGCGAAGTGAGGAATATAAGGTTTGGGCTGAGTACGGATGGTATGAATCCACACAGAAATATGAGCAGTCGACATAGCACTTGGCCGGTTCTTTTATGCATCTACAATCTTCCTCCTTGGTTATGTATGAAGCGCAAGTACATCATGATGTCGTTACTAATTTCAGGACCCAGACAACCCGGGAATGATATTGACGTGTTTCTATCACCGTTAGTCGAGGACTTACATAAATTGTGGAGCGAAGGGGTGCGGGTGTGGGATGCACATAAGCGAGAGAATTTCATGTTGTGGGCCATGATATTTTGCACCATAAATGATTTTCCGGCCTATGGAAATTTGTCGGGGTATAGTACGAAAGGAGGCAAGGCTTTTCCTATTTGATTGGATGAAACTGAAAGCATGTGGTTATCGAACTGCAGAAAAACAGTGTACATGGGTCACCGCAGATTCCTTCTGATGCATCACGCATACCGTAAGAAGAGGAAGTCATTCAATGGGAAGCCTGAGAAAGGATCAGCCCTAGTGTTTGTGACTGGTAAGGAGCTTTACTTGCGCATGAAGGACATCAAAGTTGAGTTCGGTAAATGTTCTAAACCTCCAGGAAAAAATGTTTGGAAGAAGAGATTGATTCTTTGGGATCTGCCATATTGGGAGCACTTACAAGTTCGACATTGCATTGATGTCATGCACGTAGAGAAAAATGTTTGTGACAGTTTGACTGGTTTGTTGTTGAACATTCTAGGAAAGATGAAAGATGGCATCAACGTTTGGCGTGACATGCTCGACATGGGCATAAGGACTGAGCTTGCACCGTTGGAGAAGGGAAAGCGGACATACCTCCCCCGGCCTGCTATACTTTGTCAAAAAGAGAAAAAACAGAACTCTGTCAGTGCCTACATGGTGTCAAAGTTCCATGCGGGTATTCTGCGAACTTGAAAAAACTTGTGTCCATGAAAGACTTGAAACTGGTTGGTATGAAGTCCCATGATTGTCATGTACTGATGTCACAAATGCTTCCCATTGCTATTAGAGGCATTCTCCCAGTCAAAGTCAGAGAGACAATTACAAAGCTATGTTATTTCTTCAACACAATATCTGGCAAGGTACGTAAGCGTGTACTCCTAGCAAATTAATTAGCTCCATTCGTGGAACTTGTCAGATTTTTTGGATCTGAATATTTGCTGCAACTGTGTCCTTGCAGGTAATTGATCCAGATGGACTGGACGATTTGCAACGCGATGTGACTACAACTCTTTGTCAGCTGGAGATGTATTTCCCTCCATCTTTTTTTGATGTTATGGTCCATCTAATTGTTCACCTTGTCAGAGAAATTAAGTTTTGTGGACTCGTGTTCCTGCGCTACATGTATCCATTTGAGAGATTTATGGGTATCTTGAAGGGATATGTAAGGAATCGACATCGGCCTGAGGGCAGTATCATTGAAGGTTATGCCGCCGAGGAGGTGATCGAATTTTGCACCAACTATATGGCCGGGGTTGACCTAATTGGCGTTCCTACGTCCCGACATGAGGGCAGGCTTCAGGGCATTGGAACGATTGGATTTAAAGCAGTCGGCCCCTCTAGTGATCTGTATGCAAAAGCCCATTTTTGGGTCTTACAGCACATGACAGGGGTGGAGCCATACATACACGAGCACAAGAAAATGTTACGGAAACAGAATCCCTCGAAGCCAGAGATTTGGGTCACCAGAGAACATAATAGGAAGTTTGCTGGGTGGATCGAAAATAGAGTCCTGCAAGGTTCTGAGGGCGACGTAGATGAAGTTGTTACATGGTTGGCCAGAGGGCCTAGATTTACTGTAGGGACTTGGCAGGGGTATGACATCAACGGCTATTCATTTTACACAAGAACTCAGGACGAGAAGAGTACTATGCAATGTAGTGGAGTGACACTATTTGCTATTTCGGAGGATGCCAGGGCAGTAAGGGCACTCGACTCATATTACGGTGTTATTGAGGAAATATGGGAGCTTAATTATGTATTACTTAAGATTCTTCTGTTTCGATGCCAATGGGTCGAAATCCCTCGAGGTGTTAAAGTCGACAATTATGGGTTTACTCTCGTCGATCTCAGTAGAGTCGCACACCAAGATGATCCATTTATACTTGCTGAGCAAGCCACACTGGTGTTCTACATCGTTGACCGGCCAACCCAAAGTTGAACGTTGTCCTTCACAGTAAGAGACGTATTGTTGGGGTCGAAGACGTTGTGGATGAAGAAAAGTATGATCAGTTCGACGAACTACCTCCATTTTTAGATGAAATTCTTCAATCTGTCCCTACCGAAGATATTGACGAAACAAGTTACCTGCGAGACGACCATGAAGAAGGATTATGGGTGGACAACCATTCTTGACTAATTTGCAATATGTAAGTGACGTATATTACTTGGATCTTTAATCGAAGAATTCTTCAAATCATTTTTCAAAAATTCTTTGGGAAAACATACGTGATGCATTGAGAATTATTTATGCAAATTTTCATTTCAATTGGATTATATACTTGATTTGAGCAATAATTGATTCTTTTTCACAAATCAATATGAAAACTGCAAATTTTCATCCCATCATTGGTCTTTACTGTTCATTTATTTCAAAATTATTGGAAGTCATTTGCATGGGGTTTCAGGTGTCTCTACAAGTGCAAAATGATGTACTGAGACCCATCTGTAATTGTTCTCAGGAAATCCCTTTTAAGTCAATAACACAGTATTCTACTATCGGTTTCAACTTCCCAACCGATATGAAATTAACATATACTATCGGTTCATTTTCAGTAACCGATAGTGAAATACAATGCAAAAATGATGTGCTGAGATCATATGTAATTGTTCTAAGGAAAATCCTTTAGGGTCAATAACATTGTAGTTTACTATCGGTTTCAACTGCCAAACCGATATGAAATTAAAATTTACTATCGGTTTATTATTCATAACCGATAGTGATTTGTACTATGCTGTGAGCCCCTGTTCTTAATTTACTATTGGTTAGTAATAATAAAACCGATAGTGAACAATCCCACACTCTAAACCCTAACTTACATGTATTTACTATCGGTTTTGTGGTTATGAACCGATAGTAAATATTCATATATTAGGGGTATAACCTTGCTGTCTCGCACGATTTTCCCTCCAGTGCAACTGATCACATTCCAAATACTCACGCGCGGAAAACCCTAGCTTCCCCGACGTTCGTTTCTTCTCTCCTCTGAGCCACCATTGCCGATCGCAAGCCGGAAAACCCTAGCTTCTCCACCGCCTCCGGCCACTGCATCGCGCCACCGCCTCCGGCAACTCCACGAACAACTGTAAGTGTTCTTGACCAAACCGCTCGCGTCAACTGCTTAAATTTATATGCAATGGTTCATATGTGGTTCAATGGTTTACAAATATAAAACTAGAGTAAAATTCGTGAACTACAAACTTGATAGCTATGAGAATGACAGACTTGTGATAATCACTAGGAATTTGCCATACAGTGTAGTGCACTATCGGTTTATTATGTAGAACAGATAGTAAATACTGTAAACTGAATTTTCTGTTAATTATTTCTCATTTTCTAATTTTCATATGAAATTTTTGATCATTTAAATTTTAACAGACTTTATGTTCCTGCAGAGAGACTAGCATAGTTTGCACCGCTACTTTTATATATTTTACAGAATACAAACTTGATTACTATCGGTTTGACTTGGAAAACCCATAGGAAATAGACTAATCTGAATTTTCTGTTAATTATTTCTCATTTTCTAATTTTCATCTGAAATTTTTGATCATTTAAATTTTAACAGACTTTATGTTCCTGCAGACAGACTAGCATAGTTTGCACTGCTAATTTTATATATTTTACTGAATACAAACTTCATTACTATCGGTTTGACTTGGAAAACCGATAGGAAATAGACTAATCTGAATTTTCTGTTAATTATTTCCCATTTTCTAATTTTCATCTGAAATTTTTGATTATTTAAATTTTAACAGACTTTATGTTCCTGCAGAGAGACTAGCATAGTTTGCACTGCTAATTTTATATATTTTACTGAATACAAACTTCATTACTATCGGTTTGACTTGGAAAACCGATAGGAAATAGACTAATCTGAATTTTCTGTTAATTACTTCCCATTTTCTAATTTTCATCTAAAATTTTAGTTCATTTAAATTTTAACAGACTTTATGTTCCTGCAGAGAGACTAGCATAGTTTGCACTGCTAATCTTATAAATTTTCCTGAATATAAACCTGAGTACTATCGGTTTTACTTGGAAAACCGATAGGGAATAGAGTATGTCATAGTTTGCACTGCTAATCTGAATTTTCTGTTAATTACTTCCCATTTTCTAATTTTCTCCTGAAATTTTAGTTCATTTAAATTTTAACATACTTTATGTTCCTGCAGAGAGACTAGCATAGTTTGCACTGCTAATCTTATAAATTTTCCTGAATATAAACTTGAGTACTATCGGTTTTACTTGGAAAACCGATAGGAAATAGAGTATGTCCTAGTTTTCACTGCTAATCTGAATTTTCTGTTAATTACTTCCCATTTTCTAATTTTCATCTGAAATTTTGGTTCATTTAAATTTTAAAAGACTTTATGTTCCTGCAGAGAGACTAGCATAGTTTGCACTACTAATCCTCATATCAATTGATGGTCTATTCATGGAATTTTAGGTAAAGCCATGTCGGCATCTTCCTCGGCTGATAGTAGTGATTCGGGGAGGGCGAACGTAGATGGCACTGCCTCGTCCCAGCGCAAGAGGAAGGCGCGAGGTGCGACGATGTTGGGTCGTTTGGCCAAACGCGCGGATCTTTCATGTGAGTTCAACCAGTTCGGGAGACCGATCGGGAAGAACGCCGGCCACTATGCTGCCTATGTTGCCTTGTTGGCGAAGGAAAGGGTGAAGATCACCGTCCAGAGCTGGAAGGATGTCAAGGCCGACGAGAGGGATAGGCTGTGGGCGGAAGTGAAGGTAAAATTAATCAAAATCACTGAACTCTTGAGTAATCACATTCCCTTGGTTTATCCCAGAGATTAGGTAAGTGCTGCTTATATGCACCATTTGAAACAGGCCAAGTGGAACATCCCCGACGATGGTCCCAAGATAGCTTGCTTGAAGGACATGAACAACACGTGGAAAACCTTCGAGAGCGTCCTCGTTAGTACCTTCCTCGCTAAAGGCAAATCTCCATGCGAGAAGTACCCCTTCATAACGGAGGAGGTATGGGAGCAATTCACCCAACAGAAGGGGACTCCTGAGTTCAACGTATGTATGGTTCCTTTGCTTGGTTACACCATTGTATGCAGTAAGCAGCGGTGCATTAATTTTCTTGTTTCTGGTATGAAGGCCCTCAGTGAGAAGAACAAGGCAATCCAGAGGAGGAACGACCACCCACACCGGCTCGGCTCTCGCGGCTATGCGGGGAAGGAGGAGCAGTGGAAGAAGACTGAAGATGAGGCGTCGAATTTCGTCGACTCCCCTGACCTAGCACTCTCCGAGATCTGCGATCAGCGATGCAAGCACTGGTGGCTGGCCAGAGGGACCGTGTCGGCCACGGGGACTGTGGCGTTCCCAAACCCCAGGGACGTCGAGGTCGTGCAGCGACTCGTAAGTTGGCTAACTTCCTGGTTGGAATCATAGAGTGTGGTAGAAAAACTATGATCACTAGTATGCGCACAAGTTTGTATATATTTCTTCCTCACAATGGAGAGCTTTCAATGTAACAGATCTCTTGCTCGAAGGAGGCGACCGAGGGATTGTTCACTCCCCATAGGGAGAACGACATCCTTACCCGGGCTCTAGGGAACAAGGAGCATCCAGGGCGGACGCGAACCATGGGGGCTGTGGTGCCATGGAAGGAAGGCTTCTCGGAGCCCGGGCAAAAGACGAAGAAGGCTGGCAGCTGGAAGGAAAGGGAAGTGGAGCTATCTCAGAAGATACGGGCAGATGTGACTGCACAATTCGCGGACATGTTCGCTCAAATGAATGAGAAGTATGAACGCCTCAGCCGAGTTGTGCAGTCCAAGGGTTTAGATCAAGCTGCCGAGGTCGACGCTGCCAAGCCGAGTAGTTGCGGCTCGAAGGTTCACGTGGATCCGGTGGACCTGATCGAGGTATTGCAACTCTTGAGCTATATATGCAGTTCGGTTGATGCCACTCCCGTTACGTTAGAATTGTTTCGCTAACCTGTTATAATTGTTGCAAATTGCAGAAGCCGGAGAGCTGTAGCCTATTGATCAACATAGGCGACAAACCTGTTGCGGTTGCAAACGGGGTCGTATACCAGTCTTCGGAGGGTGTCTGGATCCACTGCGTACCTCTGGAGCCTGGATTCGCAAAGGTACAGGTGGACATGGCCCTCCCGGGCTACAGCTCTTTTCCGTTGCCCATCCCAACGGACGAAATGCAGACAATTGGCGAGGCATTGGTCTCGTACATACAGTGGCCCAAGAAGGGTGTTAGACTATAGGAGGTAAACCCTAGCCATTCTAGCTTACAACTCAGTTAATATACTCAATTTGCAAAATCTAACTTATGCATTTGTACTTAAAGTGGACGATGGATACCAGCTCACTTCCTGAGGACACCACCCCCGCCACAACGCATGTGCGAACTCCTTCGGCCCCCATGCCTCCTCCGACGGCCTCAAACCCTTCGCCATCAAATGAGGCCGGCGGCACCACACCCCAACCTTCGAAGGTATACACTCGCTCCCCGCCCAAAGGCAAGGGCAAGGCCAAAGGCAAGGGCAAACAAAGCCAGCCGAGAACGTTCAAGAACGGGTCCCCACTCGTGTCGGAGTACCTTCTGCGCAATATGGATCAAATAACCAGAAGTCTCCACGAGTGGTACCTGACCCGGTCTAGGCGCCACATCAACTTCTTGGTTCACTTCAGGCCAGCCCATTTTCACCGTGAGCCCGGGAGCATATCGATGGCCCACCAGGATTTGTTCGACCTCCTCAACTGGCGGGAGCTTGATATGTCCATCATACGGACTGGAGTCCTGTGAGTTTGCTGTTCTCTGAAGTTATCACAGTTCGTTTCATAAATCTAATCACTTTGTATGCACTACTTACTAATGTCTACTTTGCATCCAGGTGCATGTATAGGCTGGCGTCGATGAGGGCATGTGACAAGGTGGGTTTCCTCGACCCAGAGAAAATAAGCCTCACGATGCTAGAGCACGACCAAGCACATGCGGAGGAATACATATCAAGGGCACTACTAGTGCAGCAGGACCGAGAGTTCATCCTTGCGCCGTACCACCAAAGGTTAGTGCATTTCCTACTAATTTAACTCATTCTTGTATGTTATGCCTAACATATGTATGAAACGGTTCGCTTATATATGCAATGTAGGGGCAACTGGGTCCTCGCCGTCATTTGCCCATGGATGAATGAGGTCTATTACCTCGATTCGATGAGCGACAAGGTGGCGCATGTTTTCACCATCACATGGCACATAGACGCGTAAGTAACATAGTTGTTTTAAATTTTTCTCTGACTAGCTAATTAATGATAACATATTAACCTGCAATGCTAAATTAAATACAGGGCTTTCAAAAATTATGCTAGTGCTGGAGGGAGGCATGACGCGTCGAAGGGCACAACAATTTCTTGGAAAGAATATGAGGTAATTAATACGGATGGAAGTACTCATGATGAGTCTTTTAATTTAAGCTTAATTAGTTCTTTTGAGTTAATGTGGATTTATGTCTTTGCATATGCAATTTTCCCAGTGTCATCAGTAGCCACAATCGTGGGAATGTGGCTTCTATGTCATGAGATTCATGTATGACCTGATCAGGAGAAACTTTGCCCAATTCCCTAAGATAACCATTTTTCCTGACTCAAAGTCGAACTTTAATTGGATGTGACGTACGATACTAGTCGAACTTTAATTGGATGTGACGTACGATACTAACTTCATACACGCATATATGCAGAGCGCCATGTTGAAAGAGCAATATGAGTTGCCTCAATTGAGGGAGCTGCGAACAATTTGGGCTCAATATGTCATGGAAGAAGTGGCTATCAACGATCGATTGTAACTGACTTGTGTAATATATATTGAATGTGTTGATTGCTGTATTTGTGAATAAACTCAATATATATGTGAATAGATTCATTGATGTATTTGTGAATAAACTCTATCAATATGTGAATAAATTCAATTTGTCCAATGCATGTGTATATTACTGTATTAGTGTATCTGTGACAAATTCAATCTGTGAATATTGGTGTATATTTGTAAATATTGGTGTATTTGTGAATGATCCAATGTATCTTTGTATTGCTGTATGTATAGGTGCAAGATTCCAGTACTAACCATGTCGAGTAAATAACCGATAGGCAACACTACACAGTAGTATCGGTTATATACTACAATCGATAGAATAAATATTTCAGTACTATCGGTTCATAAACAACAACCGTTAGAATAAAGTTTCCAGTACTAAACGTGTCTACACAATACTATCGGTTTAGATCACAACCGATAGAAAAAAACATACACATTACTATCGGTTTAGATCCTAGCCGATAGAAAATACCTACACAATACTATCGGTTTATATTCTAGCCGATAGAAAAAACCTACACAATACTATCGGTTTAGATCCGAGCCGATAGAAGAAATAGTCGATAGCGATTAGTGAACGTTGGGAATGTAGATGTTTTACTAACGGTTTTCAACCGATAGTAGTGTGCTACATTTCTACTATCGTGCTGATCACTATCGGTAAGAGAACCGATAGTAGAGTGGATTTTTAACCGATAGTGAAAAGCATTTCTGTAGTAGTGTATACTTATTTCTTTCCTTTTCGACCATAACGGCTAGCTGAGAGGTTAGGCTATATATATGTGTGTTTTGAGCAGTATTTCAACACATCTCAAGCCACATTCTCATATACACCTTTGAGCAGTTTTTGTACACATTTTTGAGCATATTTTCCATACATTTCTTAGCAGTCCTTGAGCAGTTTTTGAGCAGTTTTATAAACACTTTTGAGCAGTTTTTTGATCAGTTTTATAAACACTGTTGAGTAGATTCTTGATTAGTTTTTATAAACACTTTTGAGTAGATTTTGATCAGTTTTTATAAACACTTTTGAGCAGATTTCTCTATTGTTTTGACCAGTTTTTAAAACACTTTTGAGCAGATTTCTATACATTTTTGAGTATTGTTTTTAAAAGATTTTTTGAGAATTGATGAACCATATTCATATATAGACTAGAGCCAAAGTTTCCTAGTGCTAAAATCTTGATATGTTGATCAAGTATCATTCCTTGTGATTAAGAGCGAGCCTCTGAGAGTATTCATTCGCTTCATTTGCATCCTTAGAGTTTCTCGGTGGTTGTTGGAGGTCAAGAGAAGATCGCGTAACTTGTTACTCTTAGTGATCGCCTTCACCTAGACGGTTTGGTGGCGTGACCGTTTATCTCTCCATTGACGAAGTTTGTCTGAGAGGCTCGGTGTGTTTGTGAGAGGTTTGGTTGTCACCTTTCCAGAGTGGAGAAGGAACAAACCTCGTGGAAATATCCTTCATGTATATTGAAGAAAGACTCATTCATTTGAGTGCTTCAATGAGGAGTAGGGGAGACCAGGTGAGTCTCTGAGACCTCAGGATACATCGTTGTGTTTGTCTCTCTTCCTCTCTTTTTATTTGTGCAATCTATTTGTTTAATTGATTTAGTTTTTATTTTCTCTTAGCTCTTTTTGGCTATAATCTTGCAAAAGTTGTTTTATTAGAAAAGTTTTTAAAGCCTCCTATTCACCCCCACTCTAGTCGGCATCCTCGATCCTACAGGGATATTGTAAGCCACCCTAGGGGGAGTGAGGCTCCCGCCATCGGGACTTTCAAGGGCTATGTGGGAGCCCGTATAATCCTCGTAACAAGGGCATCCTTGGGAGGGCATCCTCGTGGGGAGGGCATCCTCAAGGTGGGGGCATCGCCTCAGGGTCGGTTAGAAGAAATATTCTGTAAAAGAAGACACAGTAAGGAGAAAACTGTTTGCATTTATTTGAATGAGTTGGTACAATGCCCTCCCCCCTTGCGAAGTCGCTAAATGTGGAGGGAAAGGCCCTGGTGCTAATGCTAGGCCCGCCGCACCTTCCCCTCGCAAAGTCGCAAGGGGGGTAAGGGGAAAGCCCGGGGGCTAAGTGTACAACTTTGCGAAGCAAGTCTGCCTTCTACGTGTGCTTCAGCTCTGGTTCTTCGACAGTGGAGAGTTTGTAAGCTCCCAAGACGAGGATCGTGGTGATCCTGTATGGCCCTTCCCATTTTGGGCTAAGTTTTCCTTGAGCTTGAGGGTCGGTGATGCGCTTGAGGACAAGGTCCCCCAAGTGCAAAGCTCTTCCTCGGACACGCTTATTGTAAGCGTGCGCCATTTCATGCTAGTAAATGGTGTTGCACATGAGGGCTTTGTCCAGCTCCTCTTCGATGAGGTCCACCTCCAGTCTTTGGTTTTCTTCGTTGGTGCGGAATGCGACGGCCGAAACTCCCTCGAGGAGTTCAACTCACAGCGATTGGAAACTAATCTCCAGTGGGAGCACTGCCTCGGCCCCGTAGATGACTGAGAAAGGAGTACATCCTGTTGCGCGACTTGGGATCATGCACATGGGGCAGAGGATGCTTGGGAGCTCATCTGCCCGTGCTCCTCGCCTAGAGGCGCTTTGTTCTAGGCGGCGACGAAGCCCCTGGAGGATGACCCCGTTAACACGCTCCACCACCCCGTTGCTTTTGGGGTGAGGCACTGAAGCAAAATGGGGGTTGGTCCCACATTTTGGCAAAACTCGCGGAAGACTACGGAGTTGAATTGGGTTCCATTGTCCACAGAGATCTCTCGGGGGACCCCGAAGCGGCACACTATGTTCTTCCAAAAGAACCTTAGCACCGCCTGGGATGTAATGCTGGCTAGCAGCTCCGCCTCTACCCATTTGGAGAAGTAGTCCACGGCCACGACTGCATATTTTTATCCTCCAGGCGCTGTGGGAATGGGCCTACGAGGTCCATCCCCCATCATGCAAAAGGCCAGGTAATTGGGATGGACTGCAACATGGCGGAGGGCAGATTGGAACCCTTCTCCATCTTTTGGCAGGCTCCACACACGGAGACAAGGTCTCTCACGTCACAGGCCACTGTAGTCCAATAGAAGCCTTGCCTAATAGCCTTTGTGGTGACGGCCCGCGGGCCAAGGTGGGAACCGCAACACCCTAGGTGAATGTCCTCAAGGAGCTTGATCCCCTCCCCCTACGGGAGGCAGCGGAGTAGCACCGTGGCCCCTCTATTGTAAAGCGCCCCTTTGACTAGAACGTATGCTTGTGCCTTGGTGCGAAGGCGCTTAGCTTCAGCATCGTTGGGAGGCTCCCCCTCCCCCCTAATGCAAGAGATGAGGGGGTCCATCCAGGATGTGGCCCGGATGATTTCCCTGACTTGAGGGCCTCCGGGCCCGGAGTTCGGGTCGGGGGCTGTAACACCCCTGTTTTTCCCAACCCTAGCCTACCTTGACTATCTGCATATCAGGATGAGATCTTGGTGATACCAAAGTGTTACCCTAAAAAGTTGGCAGCCAAACTCCTTCATTCAAGTCATTTTCGCAGATCAATCCAAAAGATTCACAAATTAGTCCTTTTCAGATATCTGAGGAGCCCCAAAAAGGCTAAAAGCCACAGATCATTTCCAAATCATGATTTGATTCAGTGAAAACCTTCCCTTCACTATTCTGAACATTTTTCCCTTCTGGAAGAATTTCCAAAACCCTACCGAAACCCTAGTTTCAGCCTTGTCTAACTTCTAAAATCCAGATTACCCTAATTACCCTGTTTTCAGTTCATCTCAAAACTTGCCTAAATGTCCAAAATTTTGTCATCCCTAGCTGCTGATCAATATCTTAAACCTTGTGGCTTAATTCAGCAAAATCAAAACCCTTTCTACCTAAGCCAAATGCCAGGTTTACAGATTGGTCCTTGGAATCAAGAATTTGTAATTGCAAATCAGCCCTTCTAGTCTTTTGCTGCTGTTTTCGACCAGCGCCTGGTCGTGCCCTCGACCAGTGCTGCATCGCCGGAGCCGCGCCGCGTTTTCTCGCCGCAGCTGCTCACCGCCGGCCATCGCTTCTTGTTGCCTGCACTTGTGAGCAAATGAACCACCCCGCGCGCACGTGCCAGCCACCAGTACCGCGCCATGACCAGCGGATAAACGCCCGCGCTCCAGAGCATCGCATTCGCGCGCGCAACCGTTGCCGTGGCAATTGCATGCGTTACGTGTCGTTGCCGGAGCTTTGCTACTGCCTCCGCATCTGCGCCGTCACTGGTGAAGTCCCAATGCAATCGACAAAGCCTGTAGAGCAGCTACACCGCCAGTGCGCAATCACATCGCCGGTCACCACTGTCGCAGTTGCACCCGGCCGATCTCGTCCCCGGCACAAGTTCTCTCGCCGTTTCCCCTCGCAAGCTCCGCCTCATCGCCTATTTAAACCCCTTCAGCGCTGTGAAGAAGTACAACGCCAGGACTTAGCCATTTTTCCAGTTTGCTCACTGTTTCCCTTTCTTCCCCGACGAGCCGATTCTGAGGCCATCGATGCCAGAGCAAACTACAGCCCCTCACTTCAATCCAAGCTCACCAGTGAGTCCACCACACCCATCTTCCCGTGTCCAAGCAACCAATTGCATCCTAGTGCTCATCATCACTGGTGATCGCCGGAAAACCAGAAGACCCCTGTTCCAGAAATTAAACCTGTTCCAGTGCTTTTCATCACCCACTCCAGTAGAATCAAATGATCCTTAGCCCTCTATTAGCAAGCCTGTTCAGCCATTTTCAAATTGAAGCAGTACCGTGCGTTTTCCCAATTTTCGCGCGCCACCGTGGACGTCTCACGTCGCCGGCGTGCCTCGCTGCTGCTCTCTCCGAACTAAAGCCACCTACACCTTCCCTGTAACCCCTAGATGGTGTAGCACAAGGCTTATAGCCTACATTGCAGTGTGGAACCAGTTCGTCGTTCACCGTCTTCTCCAACTCCGGTGGCAACGTCGACGAGCTCGTACGCTTAACCACTGTCCAATTCCTCCCTCCAGAGCAATCCACACCACCCCAGAAGTGTTTCCCCTCGGTCAATTTCAAGTTTAGTTAACTCCAGTTCCCTGTCACCGTGGCTCGTCCTTGTCCCAGGCGGCCGAAGACTTCAACCTCGCCGTTCATCGCCGGCCAGCAACCTTGTCTTGATCCCGCCTACCTCCCTGACATGTTTGGCGAAGCAATGCACGTGTGATTCGTCCAGACGCATGTGCCCTAGTTCGCTGCTGTACAGTGGCATTCGATGTCCTGTGTCCTGAGCTTTGCTGTGAATTTCTGTTAATTCAAGGGCTTTTTTGAAAAGTCCACTTTGTCATTTAGGTCCCTCACAGCATTTGGCACACAATGCCACCTCTTGCACCAATTTTGATCATCCAGAAGCCCTAAATCATCCTAGTGTCCTTCTCGGACATTGTCTGTTCGTGAACCGAATGCCGACCCTTGGCTTTCGTCGCATTCGAGTCTTGTCCAGTGAACCTAACCCTAGAATCCTTTTCTCCGCTGTCCTGTTTCTGCCCAATCTCCCTCCTTTGCATTCATGCGTATATTTTACTTATGTTTTGTATAAAGCCTATTTTCTGAATGCTTATGTATTGTATGTGTTGTGTGTGTTCTTGTGCGAATGCAGAGCAAGGAGCAAAAGATTTGGAAGGAACGTTTGAAGATCCAGCAGATTTCTTAGACCCAACTTGGCAAGGCAAGTCGTCACCCTTGATCATGTCTCACCCAGTATTTTGAAGTAAAGTAGATTCACTGTTTTAAAGATATATGCATGCTGAATATTTGATAGAACTATGTTTAGAAACATGTGAATAGATATGACCCAACTCTCATGTGGAAACCCCTTTTTGATGTCGAATCATCATGCAACCTTGTCACCCTAGGATACCATGCTTAGGCTTTGATCTTATTTAAGTATACATGTTGGATGTGAAATGGCTAATATGTGAGAAATGGATTTGAAACCCCTTTTGTGAAATGAAGTGTCAAATTAGTATTGATAGTGAGGATTGGTTTGTATGGAGAGGGTGCGGTGCTCACCAGGGAATGTGGATGGCTCCTCACTATTAATTCATAAGGACTAGAACCTTGTGTTGTGCCCCTATGCGGCATGAAAAACGTACCAACCACTTGCCTGGTATGGGACAGGCACGACTTAGTAGCTTTTTGGTATTAGCAGTTCCCTGCATGGTTTGTCGGTCTGGTTTCTCGCGTGGAAACTGGTTGGGCGCAGTTCGTCCGTGAGTGATGTGAGTTCAGAAAAAGCATGAGAGGAAAAGGTGAAAGAAGGAAGACGCCCTATGCCTCCGATTAAGCCGTGAGCGGTTGTAATCGTGACGGTCAAATGTCTCGCGTGGACAGACCAAGGCTATGTGTCCTGCGGGAGCATAGGCCAAAGGCTAGGAAGTAAGGCAGTGGGGAGGACCCACAACGGTACTTGAGACTTAATTGTCTATTTACTGGGCGGGGATACTGTTAACACTGAACTGCAAAAGCGTTGTGTGAGCTCGGCCTTGTCACATGTGTATAAGTCACATGGAGCTGATCCGACTTGAAAGCTGAGTGAAGAAGTGGATTTAAAAAGAGGTACACCTTTGCAAAGCGTAAGAAAAGTATCAGATACTCTGTACTCCCAGTTCATGGAGTATGTTCGCGGTGGAATTATCCATGTGGTTCAACACAAGTAACTATTTGGAATGTTTTCATAATATGGGTTGACAGAAGTGATGACTCATGGGAGACCATCACATAACAATTTCTTAAAGTCTATTATAAGGTTTTCTAAAACCCCGCTGTTGAAAACAAAACCCTTATTTAAAAGATCAAAGGATTGAAATCTATACTATTTATGATCATAAGACTTAGCCCGTTTTCTTGATCACTCCTCATCTATATAACTGCACTTGTAAATAAATGACTTGCTGAGCATTGTGTCAAAGCATGCTCACCCTTGCCTTTTTAAACAAATCAGAAGAGGGATTCGCCGATCCCGATTCGTTTGGTTATGATGATGAAGCAGAAGATGGGAACGCCCCAGATGATTAGGAGTTCTAGGAGGGTCTCGCGCCGAGTTGAGTCCGATGTGGAGGAAGCCCTTCCAGAACCGTTGCTGCCAGAAGTGAAGATCTTTGTCGTTGCTGTTTGCCTTGTTTTGTGTGTTCGGTATCTGGATGCCGACTCTTGTATGGATAAACTTGTTATTTTCATAGAAACTCTAAGTAGCGTCATTCTGGGCGCTATGTTAATGTAATATTGGTCCTTGTGACCTCGTACCTGTTTAATTATGTTTTATGCAATAACTGTTTTCCGCTTGTTGTGAGTTTTGTAATGGTCCAACCTGTGTGCAATCCACCTGGGCGGTTGCCATGGGATTCCTCAAATGGGGGTCCCACAGGGGCTACCGCGGTCTGTCCCTATGAGGCCCTCGAAGTGACTCTCCATCTTCCGGACGTCTTCAAGGTAGAGGCTTAGGTTCGCGTCGTAGCACAAGTAGGATTTTCGTCCATTTGACAGACCACGAGCTGAGAGTCCCCCTTGATGAGGAGGTGCTGGATTCCCAAGGAGCGGGTGAGGCACAGCCCTAGGAGGAGGGCCTCATACTTTGCGACATTGTTCATCCCAGGGAACTCGAGCCTTGTAGCGTACTCGAGGGTTGTCTCCTCGGGGCTTTGGAGGACCACCCCCATACCGGCCCCACAAGACACAGGGAGCCATCGAAGAAGAAGGTCCAGTGGTTGTTGCACGGTGGTGGTGCGGCGTGCACTTCCTCCTCCGGCCCGAGGATCGGAGCCCATTCAGCCACAAAGTCCGCAAGTACTTGCGACCTGATTGTGGACCGTCTGGTCAAGGAGAGGGAAAGAGGGGCTAGTGCAGTCCCCCACTTCCCTATCCACCTGGTGGCCTCCTTATTCCTAAAAACCTCTCCTAGGGGGAGAGAGGACGGCAACATCATAGGTCTCCCAGGAAGTAGTGGCGAAGTTTTCTTGACGCCATCAGGAGAGCAAAGCAGATTTTCTCCATCTTGGTGCATCTCATTTTGGCACCTTGGAGAGTTTCACTCACATAGTAGATGGGCCGCTATTGTCCATCTTCCTCCTTGACGAGGACCGTGCTGACGGCGGCTAGGGTGGCCGCGAGGTAAAGGAGAAGAGGCTCCCCTTGGCGTGGACTCACGAGCATTGGAGGGCTTGTGAGGTACTTCTTCAGGTCTTCGAACGCGGCCTGTGCCTCGAGGCCCCTTAAGGCCGTGGAGGATCTTGAAGAACTGGAGGCCACACTCTCCTAAGTGCAAGATGAAATACTTAGCGTGGCCAAGCGGCCGGTGAGCCATTGTACATCCTTGATAGAACGCGGCGGAGGCATGTTGAGGAGGGCACGGATTTTTTTGGGGTGGGCTTCAATGCCCCACTGGGACACAAGAAAACCGAGGAGTTTTCCTCCGTGAATGCCAAAGTGCATTTTTCTGGGTTAAGCTTTATCCTGTACTTGTAGAGATTGCGGAAGGTTTCCACTAAGTCTTCGAGGTGAGCGGTCAAGAGCGGGCTCTTGAGAACCGCATCATCCACATAGACCTCCACATTGCGGGCGATTTGGTCCTTTAGGAATAAGCACATGAGGCGTTGGAAGGTTGCCCCAGTGTTCTTTAACTCGAAGGGTATATCGACATAGCAGAAGGTGCCGAGGGGAGTTATGGAACCCTTTCCTCGTCCTCTGTAGCCATCCAGACCTGGTGGTAGCCCGAATAGGCATCCAAGAAGCTCATCAGTTCGCATCCCGTGGTGGAGTCCACCAGTTGGTCCATCCGCGGGAGCAGAAAGTGATCTTTTGGACAAGCTTTGTTGAGGTCGGTGAAGTCGATGCACGACCTCCACTTGCCGCTTGCCTTATTGACGAGAATGGGGTTTGCTAGCCACTCGGGGTGCAGGTACTCCGGAATGAACCCTGCCTCTCATTTTGCGATTTCCATCTTGATGGCCTCTTGGCGATCAAGGGAGCGCTCTTTAGCTTCTGCTTCACCCGGGGGAGACCCGGCATTATCGCGAGATTGTGCTTGATAACGTGTCTGCGAACAACCCCCATGTCCGCGGGCTTCCATGCAAAAATGTCAGTGTTTTCTTGGAGGAAGTCGATAAGCTGTGCTGTGTGCTCCTCAGGGAGATTGGCCCCGATCTTGATGGTCTTACCCGTGTTCTCCTGGGAGAAATGGACCTGCTAGAGGTCACCCACGGGGCGCGGCTTGGGAAGGAACTCAGAAGATGATTCATTCAAGAAAGGTTCCAGCTTCCCGGGGAGTGCGACCGGTAGATCTGGGGTTGGGGAGGAGCTCCCTTCCCTCGGGGCCTTGATCAAGTTGACATCCCTGATCACTGTGGTGGCATGCTCGTAGAGGGAGCGGGCCATATCTTGGTCGCCCCGAGCGGTGATCACCTAGCTTGGCCCGGGGATTGCGGCCCCTAGGCGGTTGATTGTTATTCTCCCCATTATGGAGTTGTAGAAGGAGGGGAGATCCACTACGTCAAATCGGACCATCTCGATCCGGTAATTATTTGGGGCGCCGAACGTCATCGGGAGGTTGACCTTCCACAAGGTTTATATGGTTTTACCTAGGACAAAGCCTTGCGAAGGCCCAGCCGTGTAGGATCAAGGATGCCGACTAGAGGGGGGTGAATATGAGGCTTTAAAAACTTTTCTTATAAAACAACTTTTGCAAGATTAAAGCCTAAAAGAGCTAAGAGAAAATAAAAACTGAATCAATTAGACAAATAGATTGCACAAATAAAAAGAGTGGAAAGAGAGACAAACACAACGACGTATCCCGAGGTCTCGGAGACTCGCCTGATCTCCCCTACTCCTCGTTGAAGCACTCAAACGAATGGGTCTTGATTCATATCCACAAAGGATATTTCCACTACGGTTGCTCCCTTTCCACTCCAGAAAGGTGAGCACCGAACCTCTCACAAACACACCAAGTCTCTCCGAAAAACTTCATCAATGGGGGAGATCAACGGTCTTGCCACCAAACCGTCTAGGTGAAGGCGATCACCAAGATTAACAAGTTGCGGGATCTTCTCTTGACCTCCAACAACCACTGAGAAACTCTAGGGATGCAAACGAAGCGAATGAATGCTCTCGGAGGCTCTCTCTTAATCACAAGGAATGATACTTGATCAACAGAGCAAGATTTTAGCACTAGGAAACTTTGGCTCAAGTGTATATATGAATATGGCTCATCAATATGAAGAAATCTGCTCAAAAAATGTTTAAAAATACTGCTCAAAATGTATAGAAATCTGCTCAAAAGTGTTTTTAAAACTGCTATAAATAGTAGAGAAATCTACTCAAAAACTATTTTAAAAACTACTCAGAAAATGTTTTAAAAGCGCTGCTCGAAAATGTATAGAAATATGCTCAAAAGTGTTTTAAAAACTGCTCAAAACAATAGAGAAATTTGCTCAAAAACTGTTTTAAAAACTGCTGAAAAAATGTTTTTAAAAACACTACTAAAAAATGTATAGAAATCTGCTCACAAGTGTTTTAAAAACTACTCAAAATAGTAGCGAAATATGCTCAAAACAGTATAGAAATCTACTCAAAAACTGTTCTAAAAACTGCTCAAAACATTATAGAAAAGAAGCTCGAAGGTGTATATAAAAATGTGGCTTGAAGATATGTGTTAATACTACTCAAAACACCTATATTTATAGCCCAAACTCTCAGCTAGCCATGTCGGCGATTCGGACTCGAGGTCCTCTGTCGATCTTATGCAGATTTGTGAGTTGTATGTGAGACCTTTCAGGGTATTCCTCAGGTAAGATAGGATAAGCAATATCATGATGGACGCGAAGATTTATATAGGTTCGGGCTCTCGATTGTGGGAGTAATAGCCCTACGTCCTGTTGTGATTCCACTATATAAGGTAAAAGTGTTTACAAGGAGAAGAGATTATCACAGCCGATGATCTCTTTGGTATCTTTTTGTATCTAATCTATGCCTAAGTCTTCAAGTTCTGTTGAATCGTGCTTGTTGGTTGACTTAACCGCCCTTTAGATCGTGCATCAATCATCCTTTTATACTGAGCAAAAGGGCACCAATATGAAGCGGTTCTAGACGGTTACTCAGGTGCAGTTTGTATAACCGCACTCCTCTCCTACGGTGGTTTAACACAAGCAATTAGCAGGTAACCGCACATACTAATCTCCTGGCAATTGTCTTCAAACGTGGGAGAAGTTATCTTGAGAACGTGTTCGATAAAGACTAAAACACCCTCGAAATATCCTGGTCGCAAGTAGTCAGCGACCTCCTGACCGCGCACTGTCTGCAGCCCTTTGACCGCGCATATTCTACGATGTCATGATCGCACAAAGGCTGCAATCATACACCTGCACTACGTCCAGGAACGACCATAGTGGCTACACATTGGCACATATCGGATCCGAACTCGACATGTGTTAATCTAATTAGCTCGGGTGATAAACCTCGTCAAGCCGTTATGGTCGATTAATAAAGGAAATCAGTACAGCTAGCAACTAGCTTCAATCTCTAACGGCTAGTAAATAGCCGTTGGAATATTTGCTCGAAAGAACAGTGTCTGGTCGAATGAACAGTATTTGGTCGAATGAATAGTGCTCCGATGACCAGTTTTAGTCCCTCTTTGAAATTCTCAGATTCGACCAAGATTGTAAATGAATGCTAATGTAACATATGACCTAAGAGTTTCTCAATTTTTGCTGGAACTAAAAGAGATTTGGCAACCCCTCTTAATAGTACGGTTAAACTAAAAAGAATTTCTTATAAAACTGGTCAATACTCTAAACACTGAGACCGGTACAATAAACAAGCACTTACCTTAGGTCTCTGTTGCTTTCTTCTTGTCGACCTTGCGCTTGCGACCTTGGCTGGCGGCCTTGGACCGCGACCTCAGGCGACACTGCGACCTTGCGCTTGCGACCAGCAGATCCTACCGGATCAATTGCAGACTTTACAGAAATATCTCCTAAGTCTTTGTTGATTTCTTCTTGCCGACCTTGTGCTTGCGACCTTGGCTCGCAACCTCGGCCTACAACATGCAAATCCTCCCGGATTACTTGTAGACTTTACGAAAATGGCTCTTAGGTCTTTGAGGCTTCCGCCTTGTGTTGGGGGAAATCTCCGCGAGACTAAGTCCAGGTAAGAAGTTGTGCCTTTTGCCTGGGGATATGGCCCCCGGTCCTTGTCCCGGGCGCCGTCGTCCTTCCGGGGACAGGACCCCTCGGTCCCGAATCACGGGCAGGTCACGCGGGGAGCGCCTCGGGAATCAGCGGGCACCTGTCAAGCATCCGAGGCGCCTGGCCGGGAGAAGGACATTGCTACCCTTCGATCCAACGGTAGCAGGCGGGGTAGTTTAGTCTTTTTTTGCTTCTTTTGGGGCTATAAAAGCCCTTGTACACCCCTTGTAAAGGACAACTGGCTCATTATTGCTAGAATAGACAATCTCACAGGTGTGCTCCGGAGCCTCTCCCCCCGGGAGAGCTTCCCCAACCGACTCCGATCGGGAGCACGCCGACAGGACTAGGGCCCCCACCGGGACCCGAACCTGTATAAACCTTCGTGTCATTTGTTGTGCTTGTCCGATGGGGGAGGACCAGTCACCCGGTCAGCTCGCGTCGTATTTTCTTCGCTAGGATCGTCCACAAAACCTGCCGGGGTATTCGCAATACCACGACAGTTGGCGCCGACCGTGGGGACTCGTGACGAGACGCCATAGCTCCCCCAAGAACGAGGGCCCGCGCCCTTCCTGGTGACGCCGGTCTCGGTGACCCTGCGCCACCCGTCCGGGACATGGCCGTCCCGGCGCTTCCACCCGGAGGCAGCCAGACCCAGGTACCGCCTCCCACCTTCCCTCTTAATTTCGGTGGTTCGACCTCCGGGTCAATCCTGGCGACCGCGGTAGCTTCGGCCGTAACCAGTCTCCCCCCGACGGCTCCCCCGGCTCCCCGGGACGCCCTGCTCGAGGCTTTAGTGGAGGGCCAGCTCCACGCCCAGCGCTCTATGGATGAGCTGCTCCGCGTGTTGGCGCGGCCACCGGCCCCCACATACCCGCAGTACCCATATCCGAAGGCTATGCCCCCGTTCATGGGTCACCCGGCGGCCCCTCCGGTCTCCGGAGGCCCGGCCACACCGTATGACCACTCCGGAGGGTACCCTCCCTCGGCAGGTCATATGTCCGGACCTTTCCCGGCACCGGGATCCTTCCCGGTGCCGGGGGGTTACTTCGTGCCCGGGCCCTTCGTGGCACCGGGGGGATACCCCGATCTGGGCCCATTCCCGGGGCCGGGGGCCCATTACATGTAGGGGGTTTTCCCTACGCCAGGAGCCAGTCTCGCCCCACGGGTCGCGTCTACCGCACCGGGGGCGGTCAACAGAGCAGCTCCCGTGCCACAGCGGATCTCCCCCTGTAACGGCCCCCCGGCTCCGAACACTGCCACAGAAGTTGGCCCCTCGTCGGTTCCGGATAATACAGGGGCTTCCCCCTTTCCGGTTCCGAGCGTCGCCGCGGGCGCCCCCTCCCTGGTTCTAGATGATACAGGGGCTTCCCCCTTTTCGATTCTGGGGGTCTCCGCAGGGGGCTTCCCCCTACTGGCCCCGGTAACGTCCAGGCCGGTAGCTATAGGGCATGAGCTCCCTCCTCCTCCGGGGTCGCCCCCAAGGGTTCCCTCGGCGGACAAGGTCCATTTCTCCCAGGAGGAGGTCGAGCGAATGCACACAGCCAAGTACGGGGAAGAGCTTCCCCCGGGTCTCGGACGGGGAGCGCCTCGCTCCCGCACCGGCCGGGGGAAGAGACCCGCCGAAGAGCCAACCTCTCCGGGGGAGAGCGCGGACGTCCGGGAACTCAGCCCCGGCCTGGAAGAAAAGCACCGTTTCTGCCACGCCGGCGGACCTCTTGGGCCGCTTCCCAACTCCGACAAAGAGGGCACGTCCCCTGTCAAAGGAGACAGCGACCGGGGCTCTCCCCGGGAAGTGCAGGGAGCTAATCAGCCGCTCTGCCGAAGACATCGGTGCATTCGGTGGCCGCGGCCTTACCACCCGCCGCACATCGAGCACTACAATGGTGAGGCCGACCCTTATGAATTTGTGCAGGTATATTCCACGGCCATCTCGGCGGCTGGGGGGGGGGACGAGACGGTGCAATGCAACGTCTTCCCCTCTACCTCACCGGGATCTCCCGCTCCTGGTTCTACAATCTGAAGGCTGGCTCCATCAAGTCCTTCGCGCAGCTCAAGCGCGAGTTCTGCGCGAACTTCCAAGGGAACTACGTGCGTCCCCTGGATTCTTCGCAGCTGTACACCATCCGGAAGAGGATGGGGGAGACCATCCGCAGCTTCTTCAAACGCTTCGCTCAAGTCAAGAGCAAAGTGGCTCACGTCCCCGACTCTACGGTCATCGAGGCGTGCAAGAGCGGGATCCTCCCAGGAGAGCTCCACCAGAGGCTCTCCCGGATTTGCCCGTCCTCCGCCGACGAGCTATTCAATGTACTCGAAAAGTACGCTCGGGCGGAGGAGGATGACCTCTGGAAGAAAATCCAGGGGGCTCCTGTCCCTGCTGATCAGGGGGCCAAGGACCCCCTCAAACGCCCCCGGCAGGGGAGCTGTAACAAGCCACGGCCTCGGGACACCTTTGTCCTCGAGGGCGGATGCGGCTCGCGTGACGCCTCGAGGGGCAATCGCCCCTTCCCCAAGCCGAAAGGCCACGGGGGAGGGCAGTGCTCCCGCGGTCGGGAAGGCCCTGCGACAGGGAGCAGGGAAGGCTCGTGGTGGACCTTCCACAGGTCCAGTACCCATGCCACCCGGGAATGCCATCAGCTGCTGCAGTAGTTCGCGGCATTCCTCGACCAACATGGGCAGGGGGGGACTCCGGCCTCCTTGCCCCCTTAGCCGGCTCTACCGGCCTTTCCTGCTCCCGTGGGGGGACAGCAGGAACGAGTGCAGAAGGGGGAGCCGTCAGAAACTCTCCCCTTCCAAACTTCCTAGCGGCGTGTCAACGTCATCATGGGAGGGTCCATTCTGGGCGGGACTCCAAGCGCCAGCGCAAGGAGTACGCGCGCGAAGTCAAGGTCATAGGGGTGCTACATATGTCTCCGCCACCCAAGTGGTCGGACGTCCCCCTCACCTTCACGGCCGAAGACGCACGTGGGGTCTGTTCCCCCATGATGACGCGCTCATTGTCTCCACCACCATCTACAACTGCCACTTGGCCCGCATCCTTGTGGATGGCGGGAGCTCCGCCGACGTCCTCTACCTGAAAGTTTTCAGGGAGATGCAGGTGGACGAGAAGCTTTTGCAGCCCGCAGCAGGGCCCTTGCAAGGATTCGTCTCGGGGAAGGCAATCCACCCCGTGGGGAAGGTGGATCTCCCCATGACGCTCGGCACCCCAGAGAACTATCGGACTGAGATGGTCCGGTTTGACGTGGTGGACCTCCCCTCCTCTTACAACGCGATCATGGGGAGGACCATGATCAATCGCCTGGGGCCGCGATCCACCAGAACTACCTCTGCGTGAAGATCCCCGGGCCTCACGGCGTGGTCACCGCCCGGGGAGACCAAGACATGGCCCGCGCTCTATACGAGCGCGCCGCCATGACGATCGGGAGCGTCAACCTCATTAAGGCACCGGGGGGGGGAGGTCTCTCCCCCGGAATCAGACGTCGCTGTGATACCTCCTGGGAGGCCCCTCCCCAAGTCGCGTCCGGAAGGGGGCCTCCGGAAGGTCCCGCTGTCCCCGGACGATGGGGACAAAACTGTCCGGATCGGGGCGGAGCTCCCCGAGGAGCACGCAGCGCGACTCGCGACGCGAAAACTCCGACGTTTTTGCGTGGAAGCCCTCCGACATGCGGGGCGTCGCCCGGGATGTCATCGAGCACAGACTCACGGTGACCCCCGGTCACCCCCCAATCAAGCAGAAGCTGAGGAAACTCTCCCTTGCAAGAGGCGATCAAGGTAGAGGTCGCCCGACTCCGAGAGGTGGGGTTCATTCGGGAGGTCTTACACCCCGAGTGGCTCGCGAACCCCGTTCTCGTGAAGAAGTCAAACGGCAAGTGGCTGATGTGCATGGACTTCACTGACCTCAACCGCGCCTGCCCCAAGGACAGCTTCCCACTCCCGCGGATTGACCAACTGGTCGACTCCACCGCGGGGTGCGAGTTGATGAGCTTCCTGGACGCCTATTCGGGCTACCACCAAGTCCGGATGGCGGAAGGGGACGAGGAAAAGACGAGTTTCATAACTCCCCTCGGAACCTTCTGCTACGTCCACATGCCCTTTGGGCTGAAGAACGCGGGAGCGACCTTACAGCGCCACATGACGCTGGTCTTCAAGGACCAAATCGGTCACAACATCGAAGTCTATGTCGACGACGCGGTCGTCAAAAGTCCCCGCGCAACTGCCCATGTCGACGACCTAGCGGAAACCTTCCGCAACCTCCGCATGTATGGGCTGAAGCTCAACCAGGAGAAGTGCAGCTTCAGCGTGCGCGGGGGGAAGCTCCTGGGCTTCCTTGTGTCCCAGCGGGGCATAAAGGTGAACCCCGAGAAAATCAAGGCGTTCCTAGACATGCCCCCGCCGCGCTCGGTCAAGGACGTTCAGCGACTTGCCGGTCGCTTAGCCGCGCTGAGCCGCTACATCTCGCGGTCGGGGGAACGCGGCCTTCAATTCTTCAAGATCCTCCCGGGGCTCGAGGGGTTCCGATGGACCCCCGAGGCTTAGGAGGCCTTCGACGACCTGAAGAAGTACTTCATGAGCCCCCCAATGCTCGTGAGTCCATCTCCGGAAGAGCCCTTGCTCCTCTACCTTGCCGCGACCTCGGTCGCCGTAAGCGCGGTATTGGTAAAGGAGCAGGATGGGCAGCAGCGCCCCGTGTACTACGTGAGTGAAGCCGTCCAAGGGGCCAAAACTCGGTACACGGAGATGGAGAAAATCTGCTACACCCTCCTAATGGCGTCCCGGTAGCTTCGTCATTACTTCCTGGGGCACCCCATCACCGTCCCGTCATCCCTCCCATTGGGGGAGGTGCTTCGAAACAAAGAGGCCACCGGCCGAATCGGGAAGTGGGGGGCCGAGCTCGCCCCCTTTTCCCTGTACCTCACGGGGCGCTTCGCCATCAAGTCACAGGTCCTCGCTGACTTCATGGCGGAGTGGACTCCTGCCTCCGGGCCCGGGGACGAAGACCTCCCCGCGCCACCCCGACGGAGCGACCACTGGACACTCATGTTTGATGGGTCCTTGTGTCTCGCCGGGCTGGTGCGAGAGTAGTCCTCCAGAGCCCTGAGGGGAAGGAACTCGAGTACGCGGCGCGGCTCGAGTTCCCCGCAACCAACAACGTCGCTGAGTACGAGGCTTTGCTCCTCGGGTTGCGTCTTGCACGCTCCCTGGGGATTCGACGCCTCCTAGTAAAGGGAGACTCCCAGCTCATAGTTTGCCAAATGGACATGTCTTACCTGTGCCATGACGCAAACCTGAGCCTTTACTTGCAGGAGGTGCGCAAGATGGAGAGGCACTTCGACGGCCTCGAAACCCGGCATATCCCACGAAGGGACAATGACTGGGCCGACGCCCTAGCCCGGGCTGCCAGTGCCCAGGAACCGCTCCCCAGAGGGGCCTTCTTGGAGATTATTGTGAAACCCTCAGGGTCCCGGTAGCTTGTCCTGGAGATTTTCCCGGTGACGTGAACCATGCCCCCCGGGGACTCCAGCTTCGTCCCCGGAGGGCATGGGGGGCTGCTGTTGGGAGAAATCTCCGCGAGACTAAGTCCAGGTAGGAAGTTGTGCCTTTTGCCCGGGGACAAGGCCCCCGGTGCCTATCCCGGGCGCCGCCTTTTGCCTGGTGACAAGGCCCCTGGTGCCTGTCCCGGGCGCAGCCATTTGCCCGGGGACAAGGCCCCCGGTGCCTATCCCAGGCGCCGCCTTTTGCCCGGGGACAAGGCCCCCGATGCCTATCCCGGGCATCGTCGTCCTTTCAGGGACAGCAGCCCTCGGTCCCGAATCACGTGGAGCTCACGCGGGGAGCATCTCGGGAATCAACAAACACCTGTCAAGCATCCGAGGTGCCTGGTTGGGAGGCGACCGACAACTGGAGGTCGATCTCGTGGAGGAGGAATGTGACCCAGCGCTCCTCCGCCACAGCATCTACGAGCGCGAGATGGCGCACGCATACAACCAGCGCGTGTGCGAAAGGGCTTTCCGCCTTGGGGACCTTGTCCTCAAGCGTATCACTGACCCCCAAGCCTAGGGCAAACTCTCCCCCAAATGGGAGGGCCCCTACAGGATATCGGCGGTCCTGGGCTCGGGGGCCTACAAGCTCTCCAACCTTCAAGAGTAGGAGCTAAAGCACATTTGGGAGGGCCCCTACAGGATATCGGCGTTTACTTCGCAAGTTTTACGTCTAGCCTACACGGGCTCGTCCATTCCTCCTGAGCGATTACACTGGAGGGGGGGGGGACATTGTAATCACCGTTCCCTCCCTCGTCGCGATTTCGCGGGGAGAGGCGTTGTATTTTGGTTCATTGTTAATACAACTGGATTTTTTCTCTTCAGCTCTCTCAATGCAGGTTTTTTACATTACCGTCTCTCACGGCGATGCCCTCCCTGGGAGGATGCCCTCTTTACGAGGATGCCCTCTCCGTGAGGATGTGGGCTATCACGACCCAACAAGTGCCTACAACGGGAGTCCCACTCCCGTAGGGCGGCTTACGATCACCCCTCGTGGACTGAGGGTGTAAGCAGCAACCCGGTCCTCAATGACCGCGGTAACGAGTCAATTTGGGAGACTAGTCCCCTACCCAAACACTCAGACCCGTCATCGGGCACATCCTCCTCCGGGAGTCGATTGTCTCCTTAGTGAGACAGAGTGCTTGGATATTTTTTCTCGGGGATATTATTCCCGGCTCCCCTTTTTCACAGGGACTGGACGATTGTCTCCCAGAGAAATTTCATCTCGGATTTCCTTGGATATGTTTTTCCCCGGAGACCTTATTCTCAGCTCTCCGTTTTCACGGTGACCGGGGGGTCCTCTCCCGGAAAATTTCCCAGAGATCTGGTTCCCCGTTTTCACGGCGACCGGAGAGTTCTCCAGGAAAAATGAATCTTGGATTTTCTCGGACGTTTTTTCCCGGAGACCTCAATCCCAGCTCCCCGTTTTCATGGCGACTGGAGAGTCTTCCCGAAAAAATCAATTTTTTCCAGAGACCTCGTTCCTGGCTCCCCATTTTCACGGTGACCGGGGAGCTCTTCCAAAAAAATTGAAATTTTTACCTTGGGAAAAACTTGGAAAAATTCTTAAGCCATGGGTCCTCATCCCGGGAGCTTTGTCACCCCCATAGCGCGCGGAGCTACTCTCCGGCCCGCTGTGGAGGGGGCGATAAGGAGCCCTTGGGAATTACACCGTTCTGGAACTTCTAAGATAAACGGGCAAACTTAGCTCTATCAAAGGAATCTCAAAACCAAACACAGCTTTATTGATCATTCGACTGGAGGACATCTTCCCCCTCTGGTGGGCATCATACATCGGATACGATACAACCCGGGCTATAACTCAGAAATCCTCTACGTCCTAAAGTTCCTATGACTAATAGTCCTGGAGACCTTCCGATAGCTCCCGGATCTGGTCCCAGTACAAGCCGCGTATGCGGCGCTGAGCTTCCCGGAGCAAGTCCTCGGGGCAGTACTCGTAGCATGTCGGTGGAAGTATCCGAAGAGGGGGAATCATCCGGGACCCCAGACGCAGAGGGGATAGTTCAGCGCCATGATTATGAAGTTATCCAGGTGCCACTCCGGAAGCCATCGCAACCGGATTGGCTCCCAGACAACGCCCTCGCTGCGTTCCCCGGATAAGAGACTCAACAAGATTAAAGCGGCCTGAGCGTCCCCTGGGCGGCACCAGCCGAGGCTCAAAGGCCTCACCCCCGGGGAACCTCTCCCGGACCTTCGCCCGGGAGTAACCTCCCGAGAAACCTGGTACATTGAATTCATAATAGACTTAGAAAATTTTTAATTTCTATTGCATTCAAAATATTTTCGTACAAGTGTCCAGGGCTTCCTCTAAGAAGCTACCGGGAACAAAAAACCTAAAAATCAAAAAGGGTCCTATCTAGACCCGGGGGGAGGCTCATACTTGGTCGTCGGTGTCCTCCCCCCAGGAGGCCTCCGCCGGAGCCGGAGCTTCCGCTCCTGGAGGCGCCGGCGCCGGGAACCTCGCCCAGATGATCCGGTCGTAGAAGCCCCCGGCGAGCTCCTCCACCTCCCGGATCGAGGGCTCGAAAAACTCCGGAAAGCTCTGGGGGATGCCGCCCCCAATTGCCCGGGCATCCGCGGCCTCCGGTATCACGGAGACTTGTGTGTTGAGAAAACGCACAGCCTCCGTGAGAGTCGCCGGGGCCGCCTCGGAGCTGCTCCTGGAGCCTAGGCTCACGCCAAGCCCATTGAGGGCTGAGCGGACGGAACGGCTCGCGTCCGTCACCGCCCAGACAGTCGAGCCGTCGAGCTTCTGGGGGGCGTCCTCCTTCGCCTTGGCCTCCCTCGGAGCCGGTCGTTGGCGGTCTCGGAGGTGCGCATTTGGGCCTGGACCTGGGAGAGCTCCCGGAGGGCATCGTCCCGCTGTTCCTGGTAAGCGGCGGCCCTCTCCTCCGCTTCGTTCAGTGCCTGGCTGAAGCGCCTCTCAAGCCCCCAAGTAATGGCCGCCCCCTACAAGTCCAAGAGTTAGAAAAAATTCCAATGGGGGGCGCCGAAGGAAAACCCACCGGCTCGGAAAAGTACCTGTATTTGGAGAGAATGAAGCTCCCCAAAACGCCCGCGGAGTGTCCCTTCCGAGACATAGGCCTGGACCTTCCGGGTCTGCAAGCTCTTCACGTAACGATCGACCTCCCCCGTGGAAAGCAAGGGGGTCTCCCTCCCGGTGCCGGTCCCGTCGCGGCTGACAACGGGCCCCTGGACATGAGTCGCCGGGGTGATGTGGACCGGGGTGGCGGTGGCCGGCATCTTCGCCACCGAGGATGTGGCCTCCGAGGAGGTGGCCGAGGAGCTCTCGGAGGGGGTCCCTCCCCGGGGAGGGATTAGGAGCCCCTTTCCTTTCCCAGGCCGCGAGGCCCCTGGGACCTCCTTCTCCGAGGGGACCTCATAGACTGAGGGGCTCCCCCCCTCGTCTACCGGCCACTCCACACGCAGGGGCGAGGCCTCCGCAAACCTGACTTCCGGCCTCTCCGGCTCTGGAAGCGCCGGGGCCGCCGGGAGGGCGATCGCCGAAGGTTGTGAGGGGGCCTAGTCCGCCGAATCGGACGCCCCCCTGTCGATGGCTGGTCCCTTCCCCCGAGCCCCCGCGGGGCTCTCCGGGGGAGGGGGCGTCGTTTCCTTCCGGGCCGGCGCCTGCATGCGCCCCGATCCGGGAGCTACGTCCCGGGCTTTCACCTGTGTGGAGCCCGGTGTCGTCGATGGACCGGGGGCTTTCTGAGTCTTGGCCTTCTTCGACTTAGAGCCCCCAGCAGTCTCCCTCCCCTTCTTGTGGGAACCAGGAGTGGGGAGGGTGTTCACCAAGAGTAATGAGTTGCAAGGTCTTGTCTAGACCTCCAACATGCACCGAGAAACTCTAAGTATGCAAAGATGACGCGAACTAAAAACTTGGTGGATCTCAAAAGATCAAGATTTTAACTCCAAAACAAATACTCAAGTGTATGTATGAGAAGAGGGCTGCTTTGTTTGTAAAACAATAGCTCAAAACCTCTATTTATAGCCTCAAGGATCAAAAGAGCCATTGTGCATGAGCTGTAAATTCAACAGTGCAAACTGACAGTCAGTGTACAAAACTGACAGTCAGTTTGGGTCATGACCAGAAAGAAGTAAAATCCGGAGAAAAATCAGCTAGCTGTTTGAGGTCGCATATGGAAATAAAATAACAAAAATTGACAGTCAGTGTGTCAAACTGACAGTCAGTTTCCACCTTAACGGCTCACAAAAATCACGGATAAAAACTTTGCTGGTCGTATAAGGAAACCGACACCACATACTCATAGTCAGTATCACAAACTGACAGTCAGTATCGACCACAAAAGCGACCAGTTAAAATAGAAGGTCAAAACAAACAACTCGAGGTCGAACCTCATACTGACAGTCAGTATAGGTCAAAAGATTTCAGCGCAAAAAACACCTTCTCTGGACAACTGTCCGTTAAACAAAACTTACAATTCAAACTGACAGTTAGCATAGCAAACTGACAATCAACACCTTCTCTGCCTGGATCTTTCTAGAAAATGCAAAAACTCTTATGTTGTCAAAAACTCATTTAAAAAACCAAATCTTTTCGAAACAAATCCAACCGAAAAGAATAAGATGCAATGACCTAGTAGTTTCCCAGTTTTTGTTGGAAATGTAGAGAGAATTTGCAACCCCTCTTTATAGTACGGTTGAAACTAAAAAACAAATTTTCTATAAACCGATCAACCTCCAAACACCGAGACCAGTACAAAATAAAAACTCATTTACGTTAGGTCGTTTGCATCTTCAATCATGGCGACCTTGGACTTGCAACCTCTGACGACACTGCGACCTTGTGCTTTCGTCCTCGGCTCGCGACCTTGTGCTTGCGACTTGTAGATCCTCCGGATAGCTTAGGTCTCTGTGGCTTTTTTCTTGGCGACCTTGTGCTTGCGACTTTGGTAATACTACGACCTTAGGTTAAATAGCTCTTATGTCTCTGCATACAGATAGCTCAAAGACAAGATTAGATCAAAAACACTTAATGTCATCAATAATAAAAATCAACAATAATAGGGGCCTAGATGCAACAATCTCCCCCTTTTTGATGATTGATGATAAGTGTTTAAATGAATAAAATCAAATGACTCACCCTAAGTACATGCATAATTAAGGGATATTCAGGAATTCCCCCTAAATGCATGCATATATAAATACCCATATGAGTCATTTGAGATTTGAGATTAAATTTATAATGATGAATCTATAATGATAGATCATGAGATATCTCAAGAATCTTTCTCCCCAATCTCTCCCCCAAGCATAAACAATGTCTTTAATGAAGCAAGGAACTCAAGAATCTCTCCCCCTTTGTCATCAAGCACAAAAAGGCGGGAGGACAGGAAAAATCAGACATTTATCTTAGATCAACTAGCATTCGAAATATCAATTATATTTAATTCACCTATGAGAAAGAAAAATCTTGTTTCATCTCAGGGTTTGGTGAAAATATCTGCTAGTTGCATCTCAGTTCTGATATAACTTACATCTATATCCCCTTTTGCCACATGATCTCTTAAAAAATGGTGCCGTATTTTAATATGCTTAGTTCTAGAATGTTGAACAGGATTATTAGCAATTTTAATGGCACTTTCATTATCACACAAGAGTGGCACTTTATCAAATGTAATCCCGTAATCCAAAAATGTTTGCTTCATCCACAAAATTTGAGCACAACAACTACCTGCAGACACATATTCGGCTTCAGCGGTGGAGAGAGCCACATAATTTTGTTTCTTATATGACGATGACACTAATTATCTCCCCAACAGTAGACAACTTCCAGATGTGCTTTTTCTATCAATCTTATAACCAACATAATCTGAATTTGAATAACCAATTAATTCAAAGTTTGCATTTTTTGAATACCAAAGGACTAAGTTTTGGTAGCATTTTAAGTACCTAAGGATTCTTTTAATAGCAATCAAATGGCATTCCTTAGGGTCTGATTGAAATCTCGCACATAAGCACACACTAAACATGATATCAGGCCTAGATGCAGTAAGATATAGCAAACTACCAATCATAGACCTATAAAGTTTAGAATCGACCGATTTTCCATTGTTGTCCATATCTAGATGTCCATTTGTGGCCATGGGAGTTTTGATTGCTTTAGCATCTTCCATCCCAAAGCGCTTGAGCAAGTCCTTCACATACTTCGTTTGACTCACGAATGTGCCGTTCTTGAGTTGCTTGATTTGAAGTCCAAGGAAGAAGCTTAGCTCGCTGATCATTGACATCTCAAATTCCCTATACATCATTTCTCAAAACTCATGACACAAATGTTCATTAGTAGATCCAAAGATAATATCATCAACATATATCTGACAAATGAACAAATCTTTTTCAATCATTTTTGTAAAGAGATTTGTATCAACCTTCCCAATTTTAAAACTATTTGATAAAAGAAAGTTTCTAAGTCATTCATACCAAGCTCGAGGAGATTGCTTGAGACCATAGAGAGCTTTAGACAGTTTAAACACATGGTTTGGAAATTAGAATCTTCAAAACCGGGAGGTTATTCAACAAAAACTAGTTCAGATATCTCACCATTTAAAAAGGCACTTTTTACATCCATTTGAAATAACTTAATATTAAAACTTGATGCATAAGCAAGAAGTATACGAATATCTTCAAGTCTTGCCACAGGTGCAAAGGTTTCACCAAAGTCTAAACCTTCGACTTGAGTAAAACCTTGTGCAACAAGACGAGCTTTGTTTGTAACAACTACACCATTTTCATCTTGTTTATTTCTGAAAACCCATTTTGTTCCAATTACGTTATGATCCTTGGGTCGTTCTACTAAAGTCCAAACTTCATTTCTAGAAAAATTATTAAGTTCATCATGCATAGCATTAACCCAATCAGGATCACTAAGAGCTTCATCTACATGTTTAGGTTATAGAGATGATTCAAAAGAGTGATGTTCACAAAATAAAGCACTAGAGAGCGAGTTTGGACCTCCTTACTGACATCACCCAATATCTGATCTAGAGGGTGATTTTTGGTGATGGTTTGATGTTGCTTTGGTGCTTCTTCTTGTGCTGCTTCTTCTTGATCTTGCTCTAGTGGATCAATATGAGGTGATGGTCTAGATTGATCATCATTCTCAATGTTCTCACTATCTTCTTGATCATCTTCTCTTGGTTTGATGTATCCTATGGTAATGTTCTTCACAGCTTCTTGAAGATCTTTACCTGAAACTTCACGAGAGACTTGCTCCTTTTGCGAGCCGTTAGTTTCATCAAATTCTATGTCACAAGATTCTTCAATGCAACTAGTATATTTATTAAAGACTCCATAAGCCTTGCTAGTGGTAGAGTATCCGACTAGAAAGCCTTCATCTACTCCTCTTTGAAACTTACCTCCAATTTCTTTTTCTAAGGATATAGTATTTGCAACCAAAAACTCGAAAATAAGAAATATTTGTCTTACGCCCAATAAGAAGCTCATAGGGAGTTAAATTCAGAAGATGACGCAAATAAAGCCGATTGATAGAATAGCAAGCAGTATGCACGGCTTCAACCCAAAAGCGAGTAGGAGTGTCATACTCGCTTAGCATTGTTCTTGCCATTTCTAATAATGTTCGATTTTTCCTTTCTACAACTCCATTTTGCTGCGGAGTGTAAGAAGTAGAAAATTCATGTTTAATGCCTAGCGAATCACAAAAATCAACTAAAGTTGAATTAACGAATTCTCCACCATGATCACTACGGATTTTCTTGATGGAAAGTTTGAATTCAGTGGAAACATGTTTTGCAAAACTTTTGAATACATCAGGGGTTTCAGATTTTTGAGAAATATAGAAGACCCAAGTATAGCGAGTAAAATCATCAACAATAACAAAACCATAGTTGTTATCCCCGATACTTTGAACTTAGAAGGTCCAAATAAATCCATATGCAGCAGTTCCAAAGGTTTGCAAGTTGAAAGAACACGCTTAATTGGATGTGAAGTAGCTACTTGCTTGCCAGCTTGACAAGCGCTACAAGGTTTATCCTTTTTAAAAATCACATCTTCTAAGCCAACAACCAAATCACGTTTTAAAAGCTTTTTAAGTTGATGTATTCCAACATGTGCAAGTCTTCTATGCCATATCCAAGCTTTTGAGGTTTGAGAGACAAGACATATTGAGAGGGATGCATCTTTAGAGTGAAAATCAACAAGATAAAGATTTCCAAAACGGAAGCCTTTGAAGATCAAAGAATTATCTTTTAAACTTTCAACTAAAACTTCTTTCGGATAAAAAATGCAACAAAATCCAAGATCGCAAATTTGTGCAACGGAAAGCAAATTAAAATTCAGAGATTCAACAAGTAAAACATTCAAAATTGAGAGATCATTGGATATTGCAATTTTACCCAAGCCTACCACATTTCTTTGATGATTGTCGCCAAAGGTGATATTTTGATTTTTGCTCGAGTTGTCTTCTAATGAGGTGAACAACTTTTTGTTACCGGTTATATGTTCGGAGCATCCGCTATCTAGCTCGCAATGTTTTCCACTGGTCTTGTAGTTCACCTGCAAAAAAAAAAGAATCAAGTCTTTTTAGGTACACAAATCCTTTTGGGTCCTTCGATGTTAGCGATCAAAGCTTTGGGCACCCAAATTGATTTCTTCTTTTTATTTAGCATGGGTGCACCAACAAACTTTTCTATTGCATATCCTTTCTTTGACCTTTGAAGCATATAGCAAGTATCAAAGTAATTTGAAGTCATTAAAGGACAAGCTTCATGTGAACGACCAGTTTCATGGCATTTAAAACAAAATGTGTTGCATGCTTTTACAAAGATGGTTTTTGTATTATGTTTCTTTCCTTTCTTTGGAAAGTATCCAAGACCTTCTTTTCTAAATGAGCATTTTTGTTTACTAAGAATAAGATCGAGTGATACTTTTACTTTGTAGCAATTTTCTAATCCTTTTCCAAGTTTTTCAAGTTGTGCCTTAAGTTCATTATTTTCATTTAGAATTGTTTCATTTGAAGCACATGATATATCAAGAGAACTAGTGGGAATAGCATTAGAACAAGTATCATCTAAATCACATGAAGTGGCTATATCTACCTTAGATGGAGCATTAGTAATATCTTTAATGAGCAGACTTTCATATGAATCTTTTAACTCTGAGTATTGAGTGCATAAAGAAGAATGTTCTTCTTTAAGCGCTCTATACATCCTTTTAGTAATTCCAAAAACTTCATTTAGTTCAATAATCATTTCAACTAGTTCATCATATGAAGGATCATTAGAATGTATCTTTTCATTGCCTTTAGCCATAAGACAAAGGGATGAACTTGTTGATGTGTTGATGTTTCCGAGAGCTAGTCTGGCTAGCTTCTTAGAGCATCCTTCTTCGTTGTCAGAGTCGGAGCTTTCTCCTCCGAACATCAATTCTCCGAAGCAGGCTTCTTTGGATGCACTATTGCTCTTCTTGAAGAATATCTTCTTCTTGTCCCAAGTCTTGTTCTTGTTTGGACATCTTGAGGCTATGTGTCCCATTTCATGACATCCATAGCATATGATGTCCTTGAAATTTGATTGTTTTGACCCCTTTGGTCGTGTGTCGATATTGACTCCTTTCTTGTGTAACCTGCGAAGAAGTTTATGAGTGTTCTTTACCATGAGAGCTAGATCCTCATCGGTAGAACCATCGCTTGAGTCCTTTTTGATCCGGCTTTGAAAGGCAACGCCTTCTTCTTTGTCTCCGAAGGTTCGGCCGCTTCCTTCTTCTCCTTTTGATGCATCTCATGGGTGATGAGGTTCCCATAGAGATCCGTAGATGTGGTGGTCGATAGGTCAGAGTTAGTTAGTACCTTCACCAGAATGTCAAAACTTTCTGCAAGAGCCCTGAGCATTTTTCTTACAATATCGATGTCAGTAAAAACAACTCCTAGCCCCTTGAGTTCATTTACAATGTTGTTCAACTGAGTAAACATGGAATGTCTCGTATTGTTGCCTTACCATGAGCAACTTTGCCACTTTGACTTTAGTAGTTCCTTCATATATTTCTTCGAGGGTGGTCCAAACCTTGTGAGCGGTGGTGAGATTGCTCACACGGTTGAACTCATTTAAAGACAAACCAGCAAAGAGAGCATTTTTTGCATCGGCATTTAAGTGGAGTTTTCTCCTATCGTCATTGGAGTGACTTGCCAGATCATCCGGAGGATTAAACCCAAGCTTAAGAATATCCCATACATCAAGCCCCATGGGCTCTAGAAATACCGACATGCGCACTTTCCAATAGGGATAGTTAGTCCCATCAAAGATAGGCGCACGGCCAGTATGATCGAGATGAAACCCCTCAGTTGACATCATCCTCTCTCTAGGCGGTAAAGCCTATTTAATTGAGAGACCAAGATCTGATACCACATGTGGGATCAAGGATGCCGACTAGAGGGGGTGAATAGGAGGCTTTAAAAGCTTCAATTTAAAAACAACTTTTGCAAAGAAAGAACAAACGAATTTATATTTCACAATTAAAATAGAAGAGAGTAGAAGACCAACACAAGATTTTTCCCGAGGTCTCGGAGACTCGCCTGGTTTCCCCTACTCCTCGTTGAAGCACTCAAATGAATGAGTCTTGCTTCAATATCCAGGTAGGATATTACTCACTATTGGTTGCTCCTTGTCCACTCCCGAAAGGGGAGCACCGATGCCTTTTACAATCACGCCGAGCCTCTCCGACAATCTCCGAACAGGAGAGGTCAACGGCCACGCCACCAAACCTTCTAGGTGAGGGCGTTCACCAAGAGTAATGAGCTACAAGGTCTTGTCTAGACCTCCAACACGCATCGAGGAACTCTAAGTATGCAAAGATGATGCGAACTGAAAACTCAGTGGACCTCAAAAGCTCACGACTTGATCAAAAGATCAAGATTTTAACTCCAAAACAAATACTCAAGTGTATGTATGAGAAGAGGGCTGCTTGGTTTGTAAAACAATAGCACAAAACCTCTATTTATAGCCTCAAGGATCAAAAGAGCCGTTGTGCACGAGTTGTAAAATCAACAGTGCAAACTGGCTATCAATGTTGTACACTGACTGTCAGTTTGGGTCACGACCAGAAAGAAGTAAAATCCGGAGAAAACTCAGCTAGCCGTTTGAGGTCGCATATGGAAATAAAATAACACAAACTGATAGTCAGTGTGTCAAACTGACAGTCAGTTTCTACCTCAACGGCTGACAAAAATCACGGACAAAAGTTTGCTGGTCGTATAAGGAAACTGACACCACATACTGACAGTCAGTATCACAAACTGATAGTCAGTATCGACCACAAAAGCGACCAGTTAAAATAGAAACTCAAAACAAACAGCTCAAGGTCGAACCTCATACTGATCAGTCAGTATACGTCATGCTGGGGGAAATCTCCGCGGGACTAAGTCCAGGTAAGTTGCGTCACATGCGCCTGAGGACATGGCCTCTGGGGCCTGCCCCGGGCGCCGCCGTTTGACTCCCGGGACCTGGCCTCCGGTGCCTCCCCGGGCGCCGCCTTTTGGCCCCCGGGACCTAGCCTCCGGCGCTGTCCCGGGCGCCGCCATTTGCCCGGGGACCTGGCGTCTGGTGCCTACCCCGGGCGCCGCCTTTTGGCCCCCGAAACCTGGTCTCTGGCGCCGTCCCGGGCGCCGCCATTTTCCCGGGGACCTGGCCTCCAGTGCCTCCCTGGGCGCCGCGCCGCATTTTGGCCCCCAGGACCTGGCCTCCGGTGCCATCCCGGGCGCCGCCATTTGCCCAGGGACCTGGCCTCCGGTGCCTCCCCGGGGGCCGCCTTTTGGCCCCCGGGACCTGGCCTCCGGCGCCGTCCCGGGCGCCGCCATTTGCCCGAGGACCTCGCCTCCGGTGCCTCCCCGGGCGCGGCCTTTTGGCCCCCGGGACCTGGCCTCCGGCGCCGTCCCGGGCGCCGGCATTTGCCCGGGGACCTGGCCTCCGGTGCCTCCCCGGGGGCCGCCTTTTGGCCCCCGGGACCTGGCCTCTGGCGCCGTCCCGGGCGCCGCCATTTGCCTGGGGACCTCGCCTCCGGTGCCTCCCCGGGCGCGGCCTTTTGGCCCCCGGGACCTGGCCTCTGCCGCCGTCCCGGGCGCCGCCATTTGCCCGGGGACCTGGCCTCCGGTGCCGGTCCCGGGCGCCGCCTTTTGGCCCGGGGACCTGGCCTCCGGTTCATGTCCCGGGCCTCATCACCCTTCTAAAGGTAAAGTCTCGAGTTGTTTATCACGTGCAGGTCACGCGAGGAGCGCCTCGGGAATCTGCGACCACCTGTCATGCATCCAAGACGTTTGACCGGGAGAAGGACGTCGCTACCCCTCAATCTGACGATGGCTTCCGGGGTAGATACGTCTTTTTGCTTCTTTTTGGGGCTATAAATAGCCCTTGTACCCCTTAGTTGTAAGCAAGTCATTCATTTATTGGAATAGCCAAAACTCACAGGTGTGCTCCGGAAGCCTCTCCCCCGGAGAGAGCCTCCCCAGCCGACTTCGGTCGGGAGCACGCCGACAAGACTAGGGCCCCCACCGGGACCCGAACCTATATAAATCCTCGTGTCAGTTCTTATGTTTGTCCGGCGGGGGAGGACCGGTCACCCGGTCAGCCCGCGTCGTGTAATCTTCGCTAGGATCGTTCACAAAACCTGCCGGGGTATTCGCAATACCACGACCATTGGCGCCGTCCGTGGGGACTCGTGACAAGACGCCATGGCTCCCCCAAGAACAAGGGCTCGCAACCTTCCCAGTGACGCCGGTCTCGGAGACCCGGCTCGGCCCGTCCGGGATACGGCTGTCCCGGCGCTTCCGCCCGGAGGCGGTCAGGCCTAGGTACCGCCTCCCGCCTTTCCTCTTAACTTAGGTGCTTCTACCTCCAGGTCGCTCCCGGTGACCTCGGGGACCTCGGCTGGGACCAGTCTCCCCCCAACGGCCCCTCCGGCTCCCCGGAACGCCCTGCTTGAGGCTCTCGTGGAGGGCCAGCTCCGCGCCCAGCGCTCTATGGATGAGCTGCTCAATGTGTTGGCGCAGCCTCCGGCCCCCACATTCGCGTCGCACCCATACCCGGGGACTATGCCCCCGTTTATGGGTTACCCGGCGGCCCCTCTGGTCTCCGGAGGTCTGGCCGCCCCGTATGATCCCGCCGGGGGGTTCCCTCCCCGTGCGGGATATATGTCTGGGCCCTTCCCGGCACCCGGACCCGTCCCGGTGCCAGGGGACTACTTCATGCCCGGGCCCTTCGTGGCACCAGGGGGGTACCCCGTTCCGGGCCCATTCCCGGCGCCGGGGGCCCATTTCATGCCGGGGGTTTTCCCTACGCCGGGAGCCAGTCCCGCCCCTCGCGTCGCGTTTACCGCACCGGGGGCGGTCGACAGAGCAGCTCCCGTGCCTCAGCGGACTTCCCCCCGCATCGGCTCCCCAGTCCCGGACGTCGCCGCAGGGGCTCCCCCCTTTCCGGTTCTGGTCGTTGCCACCGGGGCTCCCTCCACTTCGGTTCCAAACGTCGCTGTGGGCGCCCCCTCCCCGGTTCCGGATAATACAGGGGCTTCCCCCTTTCCAGTCCCGGGGGTCTTCGCAGGGGGCTCCCCTCAGCCGGCCCCGGAAGCCTCCGGGCCAGTAGCTACAGTGCATAAGCTCCCTCCCTCGACGGGACAGGTCCGTTTCGCCCGTGGGGAGGTCGAGCGAATGCATTCACCTGAGTGCGGGGAAGAACTTCCCCCCGGCCGCGGGCGTGGGGAGTCTCGCTCTCGCACCGATCAGGGGAAGAGACGCGCTGAAGAGCCAGCCTCTCCGGAGGAGAGCCCGGACGTCCGGGAACTCAACCCCGGTCCGGAGGAAAAGCGTCGCCACCGCCACTCCGGCGGACCTCTCGGACCGCTCCCTGACTCCGACAACGAGGGCGTGTCCCCCGTCAAAGAAGACAGCAACCGGGATTCTCCTCGGGAAGTGCAGGGGGCTAACCAACCCCTGTGCCGGAGACTTCGTAGCATCCGGTGGCCGCGGCCCTACCGCCCCCCGCACATCGAGCATTATAACGGTGAGGCAGACCCTTACGAATTCGAGCAGGTATACTCCACAGCCATCTCCGCGGCCGGGGGGGACGAGACGGTACAATGCAACGTCTTCCCCCTCTACCTCACCGGCATTGCCCGCTCCTGGTTCTCCAATCTGAAAGCCGGCTCCATCAAGTCATTCACGCAGCTCAAGCGGGAGTTCTGCGCGAACTTCCAGGGGAACTATGTGCGCCCCATGGACTCATCGCAGTTGTACACCGTCCGGCAGAGGACCGGGGAGACCATTCGAAGATTCTTCAAGCGCTTCGCCCAAGTGAAAAGCAAGGTGGCTCATGTTCCCGACTCTACGGTCATCGAAGCCTGCAAAAGTGGCATCCTCCCGGGGGAGCTCCACCGAAGGCTCTCCCGGAGCTGCCCCTCCTCTGCCGACGAGCTCTTCAACGTACTCGAAAAGTACGCTCGGGCGGAGGAAGACGATATCTGGAAGAAGACCTAGGGGGCTCCCGCCCCCGCCGACCGGGGGACCAGGGATCCCCTCAAGCGCCAGAGACAGGGGGGGCGTAACGAGCCATGGCCTCGGGACACCTTTGTCCTCGAGGGCGGAGGCGGCTCACGTGACCCCCCGAGGGGCAACCGCCCCTTCCCAAGCAGAAAAGCCATGGGGGTGGACTGTCTTCGCGCGGCCGGGAAGGCCCCACGGGGAGAAACCGGGAAGGACCGTGGTGCAGCTTCCACGGGTCCAGTACCCACGCTACCCAAGACTGTAGCCAGCTGCTACAGCACTTCACGGCGTTCCTCGACCAGCGCGGGCAGGGGGGACTCCGACCTCCTTGCTCCCTCGGCGAGCTGTTCCGGCCCTTCCCGCTCCCACGGGGGGTCACCAGACGCAGACGTAGGAGGGGGAGCCTTCAGAAGCTCTCCCCTTTCAAAGTTCTCAGCGCCACATCAACGTCATCGTGGGAGGGTCCGCCTCCGGGCTGGACTCTAAGTGCCAGCGTAAGGAGTACGCGTGCGAGGTCAAGGTTGTGGGGGTGCTACACGCGTCCCCGCCACCTAAGTGGTCGGACGTCCCCCTCACCTTCACGGCGGAAGACGCGCGAGGGGTTCGCTTCGCCCACGACGACGCGCTCATCGTCTCCGCGACAATCTACAACTGCCACCTGGCCCGCATCCTTGTGGACGGCGGCAGCTCCGCCGACGTCCTATTCCTGAAGGCCTTCAAAGAGATGCAGGTGGATGAGAAGCTCCTGCAGCCCGCGGCAGGGCCCTTGCAAGGGTTCGTCCCGGGGAACGCAATCCACCCCGTGGGCAAGGTAGACCTCCGTATAACATTCGGCACCCCGGAGAACTACCAGACCGAGCTGGTCCGCTTCGACGTAGTGGACCTCCCTTCCTCATACAACGCGATTATGGGGAGGACCACAATCAACCGGCTGGGGGCTACCACCCATCAAAACTACCTCTGCATGAAGATCCGCGGGCCGCATGGCGTGATCAACGTCCGAGGAGACCAGGACATGGCCCGTGCTCTGTATGAGCATGCTGCAGCCACAATCGGAAGCGTCAACCCCATAAAGGCACCCGGGGGGGAGGCATCTCCCCCGGAACTAGACGTCGCTGCGCCACCACCCGGGAGGCCCCTCCTCAAGTCGCGTCCGGAAGGGGGCCTCCGGAAGGTCCTGCTGTCCCCGGGTGACAAAGACAAAACCATCCAGATCGGGGCGGAGCTCCCCGAGGAGCATGCGGCGCAGCTTTCAGCCATTCTGCGCAAAAACTCCGATGTTTTTGCTTGGAAGCCTTCGGACATGCGGGGCGTCGCCCGGGAGGTTATCGAGCACAAGCTCGCAGTGGCCCCCGGTCACCCCCCGATCAAACAAAAGCTGAGGAAACTCTCCCTCGAGCGCCAAGAGGCAATCAAGGTGGAGATCACCCGGCTCCGAGAGGCGGGGTTCATTCGGGAGGTCTTGCACCCCGAGTGGCTCGCGAACCCCATCCTCTTGAAGAAGTTAACCGGTAGGTGGCGGATGTGCGTGGACTTCACCGACCTTAACCGCGCCTGCCCCGAAGACAACTTCCCGCTCCCGCGGATTGACTAGCTCGTCGACTCCACCGCGGGGTGCGAGCTCATGAGCTTCCTAGACGCCTACTCGGGCTACCATCAAGTCCGGATGGCGGAAGGCGACTTGGAAAAGACGAGTTTCATAACTCCCCACGGAACCTTCTGCTACGTCCATATGCCCTTCGGGCTCAAGAACGCGGGTGCGACCTTCCAGCGCCTCATGACGCTGGTCTTCAAAGATCAAGTCGGCCGCAACGTCGAAGTCTACGTAGACGACGCGGTCGTCAAAAGTCCCCGCGCAGCCTCCCACATCGACGACCTGGCGGAGACCTTCCGCAACCTCCGCGCGTTTGGGCTCAAGCTCAACCCGAAGAAGTGCGCCTTCAGGGTGTGCGGGGGGAAGCTCCTAGGTGTCCTCGTGTCCCAGCGGGGCATTGAGGCAAACCCCGAGAAGATCCGGGTATTCCTAGACATGCCCCCGCCGCACTCCGTCAAGGATGTCCAGCGGCTCTCCGGCCGCCTAGCCACGCTCAGCCGCTTCGTCTCCCGGTCGGGGGAGCGAGGCCTCCAGTTCTTCAAGATCCTCCGAGGGCTCCAGGGGTTCCGCTGGACCCCCGAGGCCCAGGAGGCGTTCGACGACCTCAAGAAGTATGTCACGAGCCCTCCAATGCTCGTGAGTCTGTCTCTAGAAGAGCCCTTGCTCCTCTACCTTGCCGCGACCCCTGTCGCCGTCACGCGGTCTTGGTGAAGCAGCAAGGGGGGCAGCAGCGTCCTGTGTACTGCGTGAGTGAGGCCCTCCAAGGGGCCAAAACTCGGTACACGAAGATGGAGAAGGTCTGCTACGCCCTCCTGATGGCGTCCCGGAAGCTTCGCCATTACTTCCTGGGACACCCCATCACCGTCCCGTCGTCCCTCCCCCTGGGGGAGGTACTGCGGAACAAAGAAGCCACCGGCCGGATTGGGAAGTGGGGGGCCGAGCTCGCCCCCTTCTCCCTGTGCCTTGCCGGCCGCTCCGCCATCAAGTCGCAGGTCCTCGCCGACTTCATCGCAGAGTGGACCCTTGCCTCTGGGTCCGGGGACGAAGACCTCCCTGTGCCGCCCCGACGCAGTGATCATTGGACTCTCATGTTCAATGGGTCGCTGTGTCTCGCCGGGGCTGGCGCGGGGGTAGTCCTCCGGAGCCCCGAGGGGAAGGAACTCGAGTACGCCGCGGGGCTCGAGTTCCCCGGAACCAACAATGTCGCCGAGTACGAGGCTTTGCTCCTCGGGATGCGCCTTGCGCGCTCCCTGGCGATCCAGTGCCTCCTAGTCAAGGAGGTGCGAAAGATGGAGAGGCATTTCGACGGCCTCGAGGCCCGGCATATCCCACGAAGGGACAATGACCGGGCCGATGCCCTGGCCCGGGTAGCAAGCGCCCGGGAATCGCTCCCCACGGGGGCCTTCTTGGAAATCATCACGAAGCCCTCGGTGGCCTCCCCGGACACGGGCGACGAGCCTCATGTCCCGGAGGTTACCGAGATCACCTGGACTCCGTCATGGATGGACCCCCTCATCTCCTTCATCAAGGGGGAGGGGGACCCTCCTAGTGAGACCGGGGCCAAACGCCTCCGGGCCAAAGCCCGGGCATATCTCTTGCTGGAGGGAAGGATCTACAAGAGGAGGGCTTCCGCCCTCCTACGCTGCCTCCCCCGGCCGGAGGGACTTCAACTTCTTGAAGACATCCACGCGGGGAGCTGTGGTTCTCACCTAGCCCCGCATGCCATCGCGGCCAAGGCTGTCCGGCAGGGCTTCTATTGGCCCACGGTCATGCGCGACGCGTGAGACCTTGTCTCCGCATGCGAAGCATCCCAGAAGATGGCCAAGGGCTCAAACCTCCCCCCTGTAGCGCTGCAGACTATCCCCATCACTTGGCCCTTCGTGCGCTGGGGAATGGACCTCTTAGGGCCCTTCCCCCCAGCGCCAGGAGGATACAAGTATGCGGTGGTCGCGGTTGACTACTTTATAAAGTGGGTTGAGGCGGAGCCCTTGGCTAGCATCACGTCCCGGGCCGTTCAGCGGTTTTTCTGGAAAAACGTCGTTTATCGTTTTGGTGTCCCCCGGGAAATCACTGTGGACAACGGGACCTAATTCGACTCAGCTTATTTCCGGGAATTCTGCGAAGGCCTGGGGCTCGTCATCCACTTCGCCTCAGTGGCCCATCCCTGGAGCAATGGGGCTGTCGAGAGGGTCAATGGCGTAATCCTACAAGGGTTGTGCCGAAGACTCGAGCAAACCGCTTCTAAGAGGGGTGCATGGGCGGAGGAGCTTCCCAGCATCCTCTGCTCCATGTGCACGACCCCGTCCCGGGCAACGGGACGTACTCCCTTCTCCTTGGTCTACGGGGCGGAGGCAGTCCTCCCCCCGGAGATTGGCTTCCGGTCGCTGCGGGTCGAGCTCCTAGACGGAGCCACGACTACAGTGTACCAGGCCAACGAGGCCAACCAACGCCTGGAGATCGACCTCGTGGACGAGGAATGCGACCAAGCGCTCCTCCGCCACGCTATCTACGAGCGTGAGACAGCGCACGCATACAACCAGCGCGTGCGCGAAAGATCCTTCCCCCTTGGGGACCTTGTCCTCAAGCGCGTCACAGACCCCCAAGCCAAGGGTAAGCTCTCCCCCAAGTGGGAGGGCCCCGATAGGATCTCCGCGGTCCTGGGCTCGGGGGCTTACAAGCTCTCCAACCTTCAAGAGCAGGAGCTGAAGCACACGTGGAACTTGCGTTTACTTCGCAAGTTCTATGTTTAGTCTTACGGGCCTGTCCCCTCCGCCGGAGCGATCACGCCGGAGGGGGAGGAGGGACACTGTATTTTACTTTTCCTCCCCTTTCGCGACTTCGCAGGGGGAGGCACTGTACTTCATTTTATTAGAAATACATAGGTCTTGCTCTTCAACTGTCTCATTGCAGGTTCTTCTCATTCCAGCCCCTAACGGCGATGCCCTCCCCGCGAGGATGCCCTCCCCGCAAGGAAGCCCTCCCCGCGAGGAAGTGGGCCCAGACCCAGCAAGTCCGTCCTGTAGGGCGGCTTACGATCAGCCCTCGTGGACTAAGGGTGTAAGCGGCAACCCGGTCCTCAGTGGCCGCGGTAACGAGTCACTTTGGGAGACTAGTCCCCTGCCCAAACACTCAAGACCCGTCATCGGGCACTTCCTCCTCCGGGAGTAGACGCTCTCCCCAGTGGGACGTATAATGGCTTTCTTAGATATCTTTTCCTCCTCCGGGAGTAGACGCTCTCCCCAGTAGGACGTCTAATGGCTTTCTTGGATATCTTTTCTCCGGAGACCCTGTCTCCCGGAAGGATTTTCTCCGGAATCTTCCTCAGGATTTCTGGCCTTATTCCCGGCTCCCCGTTCTCACGGCGACCGGATGATTACCTCCCGGCGACCTTATTCCCGGCTCCCCGTTCTCACGGCAACCGGACGATTGTCTCCCAGAGAAGTTACGGATTTCTCGGACATTTCTTCCCCGGAGACCTTATTCCCGGCTCCTCGTTCTCACGGCGACCGGACGATCATCTCCCAGGAAGCTCGCCTTCGAAAATCTCATCGGGTTTTCTTGGATGTTCCTTCCACATGAGGCCTCATTCCCGGCTCCCCGTGCTCACGGCGACCGGACGATTGTCTCCCGGAAAGTCTTTCCCTTAGAAACCCCATTTTAGAATTTTCTAACTTAGAAAAATTCTCATGCTACAGGTCACTTCCACCCCGGGGGCCTTGTTACCCCCACAGCGTGCGGAGCTACCCTCCGGCCCGCTGTGGGCGGGGGGGATAAGGAACCCCCGGGTGTCGACCACACCGCCTATGAGCAAAATTAGCTCATCCTTGTCAAAAGGTGTCGTCCAGACCATCCAAGAAGAAATTTATAAAAAGACGACAAAAGAAGAAACAAACAGCTTTATTGATTGTCAAACCCGGAGGACATCTTCCCCGTCCGGTGGGCTTCGGAAACGGTACAACCCGGGCTCTAACCCGGGGGATTCTCTACATCCTAAGGCTCCTACGCCTAATACTCCCGGAGGCCCTCCGCTAGTTCCCGGGCCAAGTCCTGGTACAATGCGCGCACGCGGTGCCGAGCTTCTCGGAGCACATCTTCGGGCCAGAACTCGTATCCCACCGGTGGAACTATCTGAAGAGGAGGTATCATCCGGAACCCCGGACGCGGAGGGGACAATTCGGCGCGATGATTGTCAAAATTGTCCAAGTGCCACTTTGGGTGCCACCTTAACCGGACGGGCTCCCGGACGGCGTCCCGGCTGCGCTCCCCGGAGATGAGGCTTAGCAAGATTAAAGCCGCTTGGGCGTCCCCCGGAGAGCCCCTCCCGGACCTTCGCCCGGGAGTAACCTCCCGGGAACCCTGATAACATTGCATTCAATTCAAGACTTAGAAAAATTTCTAACTCTATTGCATTTCAAAATGTCTATTTACAAGTGTCCGGGGCTTCTACTAAGAAGCTACCGGGATCAAAATCCTAAGAAAAGCAATAAGGGTCCTAACTAAGACCCGGGGGGAGGCTCATACTTTTTCATTTGTGTCCTCCCCCGGGGGGCTTCCACTGGGGCCGGGGCCGAGCCATCTACTGCCGGAGGCGCCGGTGCCAGGAACCTCACCCGGATGATCCGGTCGTAGAAGCCCCCGGCGAGCTGATCCACCTCCCGGCGCGAGGGCTAGAAGAACTCGCGGAAGCTCCGGGGGATGCGGCCCCCGATCGCCCGGGCGCCCACCCCCCGGTGCTCGACGAGTCCGGCCACGGCTGCGACAACGGGGATAGCCCGGCCTCGCGCCCGGGCATCCGCTGCCTCTGGGATCACGGAGACTTGTGCGTTAAGAAAACGCACAGCCTCCGCGAGCGTGGCTGGGGGCACCTCCGAGCCTCCCCCGGAGCCTAGGCTTACGCCAAGGCTCTCGAGGGCCGAGCGGACGGAGCGGCCGCATCCACCACCTCCCGAACGCTCGACCCCTCAAGCTCCCGGAAGGCCTCCTCCCTCGCCTTCGCCTCCTCCCGGAGGAGGCCGTTGACGGCCTCCGAGACGTGGACCTAGTCTCGAACCCGGGCCAGCTCCTGGAGAGCTTTGTCCCACTGACCCAAGAAGGAGGCAGCCCTGTCCTCCGCGTCCTTGAGCAGCCGAACGACGCGTTGCTCAACGCCCCAGGTAATTGCCGCCCCCTACAAATTCCAGAGTTAGAAAAATTTTGGATGCAGGGAGCCCAAAGAAAGCGACAACCGCCTTGGGTGAGTACCTGGACTTGGAGGGACCGAAGCTCCGCGAAGCGCTCGTGGAGTGTCCCCTCCGCAACGAAGGCCTGGACCTTGGGGGTCTGCAGGCCTTCCGCGTAGCGCTCGACCTCCCCTGCGGAGAGCAGGGGGGTCTCCCGACCAGCGCTGGTCCCGCCGTGGCCGGTAACGGGCCCCCGGACTGGGGCACCCGGCATGATCTCGGTCGGGGTGGCGGTCTTCGTCGCCGAAGTGCCCCCCGAAGAAGTGGCTGAGGAAGTCCTGGAAGGGGTCCCTCGCCGGGGGGGGATCATCAACCCTTTCCCCTTCCCGGGCGGGAGGGCCCCCGGGGCCCCCACTTCTGGCGGAACCTCGTAGACCGAGGGGCTCCCCCGTCATCCACGGGCCACTCCACCCGCGGAGCCGAGGCCTCCGCGAACCTCACCTCCGGTTTCTCTGGCTCCAAGGGTGCCGGGGGCGCCGGGAGGGCCACCACCGAAGGCGGCGACGGGGCGTAGTCCGCCGAGTCGGACGCCGCCCCACCCACGGTCGGTTCCTTCCGCCGGGCCTCAGCAGGGCTCTTCGGGGGAGGGGGAGTTACTTCCTTCCGGGCCGGCGCCCGTTCGCGCCCGGTCCCGGGGGTCTCGTCCCGAGGCTTCGCCGGTGTCGCCGCCGGCGTCGTCGACGGGCCGGGGGTTTTTTGGACTCTGGCCTTCTTTGGCTCAGAGCCCCCGGCCACATCCTTCCCCCGTTTGTGTGACTCGGGGGTGGGGAGGGGCTTCCTCTCCGGTAGTTTCAGCCCGTAGGCTTCAGCTACCAAGTTATGGGGAGGGCCCTCCCCCACGAGGCGCACGACGCGCTCGTGCTCATCGGCGAAGTACCTCCCCAGGAGGTTCTCCGCCTCCTCCCGTGCCGCCGGGTACGGCCGGACTACAAGAGGTAAAGAGTTAGTCAAATTTTCAAAAATTTGTAAGTGCAATGAAGCAGGTAGCGGACTGACGTCGGGTCACCGGCTTGACCGGGGGTCGCTGCTCCGGGCCCATGCCGATCCCCCTTCTCCCGCGTGAGAAGGGGGAAATCCTTAGGAGCATCATCTCCTCGGCGGCGTCCCGCATAGAGCGGGTCTTCTGGGAGATGATCACCATGCCGAGGAGCTCGAGCTCCTCTTCCGTCCACACCGGAGGCTTCGGCGTGGACGACTGGCTGTAAGAGGGGGGCCCCGGGGCATACGCCACCTCGTCGTCCCGGACCCGGAGGTAGAACCACCTCCGGATTCAGTCGCCCCAGTGGTCCCGGGAGGCCACCGCTGGGTAATCGGCCACCCGGGACGGCAGCATCTGCACCATTACCGAGCCAAAGGGGGACTTGGGTCCCCCCTTCACCAGGTGGGAGCTCCTCGCCGCCGGTTCGTAGAAGTACCGGAAGGCGCGTAGAGTGGGCTCCCGCCCAGTCGCCGTCTCATAGAGCCAAATGAAGAGGCCCATCCGGACAATTGCGTTCGGGGTGAGGCAGTTGAAGGCCACCCCATACTCCTTCAAAAACTCCCGGAGCAAGGGGTGCACCAGGAGCCGGAGCCCCTCCTTTAGGAAGGCCTCGAAGGCCACAATCTCTCCGGGCCTGGGGCGGGGGGCTCCGTCCTTCTTCACGGGGACCCGGATGTCGCCGTCCTCAACGACGCAGCGTTCGACCATGGACTCCGCGTCCTCGGCCGTGAAATCAGACGCCCAGAGGAAGTCCGGAGCGACCTCCTCTGGGGGCACCTCGGTCGTTTTCGCTCGACCCTTCGGTGCCATTAGGTTTGTTTTTTCCGGTGGCTAACGTTTCAGGAGGCTACGCCTAAAGGTTCTGGACGCCTGCTACCGGGAGAGCTGAACGCGCAAAGGCTGAGAAGTTTGGAATGAAGTACCCGGGCCCCCCAAGGCCCTATTTATAGGGACGGGGCGTGATCCAGATGGGCGCCACGTGGCACTCCGCGGAGCAATTTGGGCCGTTGAAGTTCGAACCGTGCACGGGAAACGAAGGGACTGGCCCGCAAATCGAGGCACCGGTTCGAACCGCGAGCACATTTATGGCGAAGTGGCGCGGCCATAAGCGCCCGGCACGGAAACCGAAGCGTCGCGGCTCCGGTGACTTGCTCCGGAGATTTTCCCGGTAACATGTACCATACCCACCGGGGACTCGAGCATCGTCCCCGGGGGGCATGGGGGGCTGCTGTTGGGGGAAATCTCCGCGGAACAAAGTCCAGGTAAGTTGCGTCACATGCGCCCGAGGACGTGGCCTCCGGGGCCTGCCCCGGGCGTCGCCGTTTGGCTCCCGGGACCTGGCCTCCGGTGCCTCCCCGGGCGCCGCCTTTTGGCCCCCGAGACCAGGCCTCCAGCGCCGTCCCGGGCGCCGCCATTTGCCCGGGGACCTAGCCTCCGGTGCCTCCCCGGGCGCCGCATTTTGGCCCCCACGACCTGGCCTCCGGTGCCTCCCCCAGGCACTGCCTTTTGGCCCCCGGGACCTGGTCTTCGGCGCCGTCCCGGGAGCCGCCATTTGCCCGGGGACGTGGCGTCCGGTGCCTGCGCCTTGGGAATCAGCGACCACCTGTCAAGCATCCAAGACGTTTGACCGGGAGAAGGACGTCGCTACCCCTCAATCCGACGGTGGCTTCCGGGGTAGATAGGTCTTTTTTCTTCTTTTTGGGGCTATAAATAGCCCTTGTACCCCTCAGTTGTAAGCAAGTCATTCATTTATTGGAATAGCCAAAACTCACAGGTGTGCTCCGGAAGTCTCTCCCCCGGAGAGAGCCTCCCCAGCTGACTCCGGTCGGGAGCACGCCGACAGGACTAGGGCCCCCACCGGGACCCGAACCTGTATAAATCCTCGTGTCAATTCTTGTGTTTGTCCGGCGAGGGAGGACCGGTCACCCGGTCAGCCCGCGCCGCATAATCTTTGCTAGGATCGTTCACAAAACCTGCCGGGGTATTCGCAATACCACGACAGGTCAAAAAAATTTCAGCCCAAAAAACACCTTCTCTGGACAACTGTCAATTAAACAAAACTGACAATTCAAACTGATAGTCAGCATATCAAACTGACAGTCAGCATGGATAAAAATAGTTATAACTTTTGATCCAGTGGTCCGATTTAAGTGTTTGATAGCTTGTGTGAAACATAATTCAAGGGGCTATCCTTTTGTCATAAGAAGAAAAAACCAGATCTGCATAGATCGTTCTATAAAATGCAAACACTCTTCTGCTATTAAAAACTCATCTGAAAAACCAAATCTTTTAAAACAAATCCAACCAAAAAGAATGAGATGCAATGACCTAGTAGTTTCTTGGTTTATCCTGGAAATGTAGAGAGAATTTGCAACCCCTCTTTATAGTATGGTTGAAACTAAGAAACAAATTTTCTATAAACCGATCAATCTCCAAACACCGAGATCGGTACAGAATAAAAACTCATTTTACCTTAGATCCTTTGCATCTTCAATCTTGGTGACCCTAGACTTGCAGCCTCTGACGACACTGCGACCTTGTGCTTTCGTCCTCGGCTCGCGACCTTGTGCTTGCGACTTGCAGATCCTCCAGATAGCTTAGGTCTCTGTGGCTTTCTTCTTGCCGACCTTGTGCTTGCGACTTTGGCAATACTGCGACCTTAGACGAAATAGCTCTTAGGTCTCTGCATACAGATGGCTCAAAGAAATGATTAGATCAAAAACACTTAATGTCATCAATAATCAAAATCAACAATAATAGAGGCCTAGATGCAACACTCTCAACACGCTTTGATGATCCTCCACATGTATCATGAGCTCAAGTGTTATAACACAATCATCTCCAGTCGGAATGCTAGCCTCCGATCCTTTCATTGTTAGTAGAAAACAAGAGAAAACACAGTGTATATATTGTTCCGATCAACTACTAGGTGGTGGACAAGGAGTAAAATTCACTCTCACTCAAGCTTCTTACCAAGCTCTTGCAAGTTTCTTACCAACTGCGACAAGGGAGGCAATCTGGTAGGCTGGTTTGTGACAACTTGTGACAGTGGTGGAGCACACGATTGCAAAGTAAATCTGTAACTGAGTTGGAAGAAAGTGGAGCTCAGAAGGCTATGTATGAGTAGAAAGGATTGGAAACAATTCAATTCAGAAATTCCAAAATTGACAAGTAGTTGCAAGCTAGTCTATGTCGCCGGCCTAAACTTGTGTCGGACCTAGCTCAAGCAAAGCAAAGCACACAACTCAGCAAAGGACTCAATTCACTTCTGATTTTTTTTTGCAATTCGACCAAGGAATCACAAGCTTAAGGTCGAGAAACAAAGATCAGACAAAGTGGAAGCAAGAAAAACTCAAACTAGATGCAAAAGATCAACAAAAACGGTTGCCAAAGTTCGGAGGCTATTTTGAGGACCTAAACAACGTTTTTTGGGGTCTGTTAGGTAGCACGTACATGACCGAAAGTGTGCTTTTGGAAGCCTACTGATTCAGACTTTTTGTAAGCTTTCCAACGGGCCAAAGAACACCCCGATCGGAGTTCGTATGCAAAAGTTATGGCCATTTTACTATAGGATGGTAGAATTATGCCGTGGGATGGCAAATCCGCTAGGAAACTCAACGACAAGACCTAAACCAGCAACACGATGACACGGCGAGGGACCAAATTTCAGAAAAGCAAAACTGAAATGAAAATTGCAAAAGGTTCAAAGGGTTTGGACAGCGGAATTTTTTTTTTGTAGGTCAAAATTTCTGGACTCTAGGATGAAGAATGAATTAATCTAAATAAGGAGGGGATACAGTGTTACCTATTGGGCAACCTTTGCTTTGATACTAACTGATGCGACAGCGGCCCGATCTTCCGATAGGTTCTACTTTGCGGAACGGAGACGTTCACGTTTCAAGGCTTCCAATCAGCGGGGATTGATTCCTTGCAATCGCTACACCCACATGTCGCGCCCCAAAACTAGGACTACGACTACTCCTGTAGAGACCTAGCTCGCTACAGCTAGTCCCATACATACATACCCTTGACTTCCCAGGATAAGTCAAGCACAGGAGTATATTACATTGCAACAGAGTAACTTACAAAATATTTAAGCAGTGTGGCCTGCTGGCCTTAATATTACATAAAGAGATTACAATGCCTTCGCGGCATACATGGTTTAGCAAAATAACATCTACACAACAAAAGATAGGTGACCCTCCCACAATGAGAAGTGAATGGCAGAACAACACACATCAGGGCTCTGGCGGAACTGACACTCCTCCTTCTGGATCCAAGAAGTTCTCCACGCCTTCATCTTGTTTATTGAACGCTCCATCTACTGATTTGTAGGTTGCAAGAGTGAGCACTTACGTACTCAGCAAGTCATAGGTAAGAGTAGATACATATAGTAGTAATGATATGAACCTAGACTAGTCAAGAATTATGGGTGTTTGTAAAATAACCTTTTTCTTTCTTATCTCATCTCATCTTATGGCAGCACCTTTCATAATATAGCATCATTATTCATCTTCACTAGATTATAGCACTACCGTGACACGTCGACATACGACAGCCCACGGCAGCACTCCTTATCATGACAACACATGTCATTTGGGTAATCTTGATTTAACAAATAATTTATTTAGAAATATACTTGTGTCACACCCCGCGGATTTAATCCACCGCAGCAGACTCCTAAAACTCGGGAGCACAAAGTATTCGAATACATTTTTAACTCTGCAGAGAGGTACCAATTTACCCGCAAGATATTCCACTTTCGAGCCCTTCCTATCAAAATGATTGGACCCCTGACTCACTTCATACTGTGAGCGGCAAGGTGGAGATAACAAGAACTTTTGTTATGTATCACTCACAATTCACCCCTGACCCTGCAGTTTTCTTCACACAAACCGCAGTTGTGGCGTGATATACCCCCCCACCCCCAAGCCTCTTCTCATTACTGAGTCAACGTGCATGATTATAATACGTGGAGGAGTTGAACCCCGTGAGTTTAGTGTATTGTTTTCCATCTCATGCAGGGGTTTCATGTGCGATCCACATAAGTACTTGTTCAGGCCTGTCCCATACCAGGCTTGCGGTTAGCACGTTGTTCATGCCACTAGACGCACAACACAAGGTTCTAGTCCTTATATGCCAGTGACCAGACCATCCACAACCCTGCACCTTCAGTGCCTGCACATCCTTTGCAGTTAAGCACCTCCAGTGCTACCACCATTCCATACCAAAATTCTGGTCACGACTAGGGGTTTTATTTCATGAATATATATAAATACATAAATATATATTAGTTCATGGCTCAAACTTGTTTATTTCACATTTCACAGATAACCAGTCTAGTACTGGCAATTCATAAATCAACCATTCTCAATCTTTCACATGTAATATTATCTATACTCAAGGTTATGTTATAGCAACTCTTAAAATATAGGTTCAAGATGACCAAGAATATGATTTGCCTTCCGCGTCGTAAAATACAGTAGTTGATGTCAGATCAGCAGTGAAGTCCTCGAACTCGGGCTCTTGATCTGCTCTCCAATCAAACAAGCAACCAAGAATCACAATCTTTTCAATACATTATTATACTATATGCAATAATGCAAAGATGAATGCCTCGATGATTCTGAAATGATTGGATTCAGAAGCTGATTAGGGTTAAGTTATGGAAACCAAGGTTAAGATTAGCTGTCAAAGGTTTACAAGGTTCCAAATGTCTCAAAGTATCAGAATGATATCAAGGTTGCGACTGGTTCGCTCAAAAACAGCGAACGTCTTTAGGTCGACATTCGGTTCAAGGCATCGACATAGGGTCGATGGATGATAGAAGGATTATCTCAACTTGTGGCAGTAGAATAAAATGTAGAGCACAACTCCACAAGTCTAAGGGACAAAGTTATTTTCAATTTGCACAACTGGAAGGAGGTGAAAAGAGCTAATGCCACTGACTGGCATAGATTGACATTGAACTGGCATGGCCAGAAACTAGGGCTTGCCATAACTTTTGATCTAGGACTCCAATTGATGCACCACTTTGTCTGGGAGGTAGGCCTTGATAACAGTAACAAATGATTCAATAGGTTCCAGGGCTGAAGATGGCTGGAAGGTGATGAAAATCAGTGAAGAAGTGTGGTGGCGACACGGCACAGTGAAGCCACTGGAAAAGATCTTTGGCATGGCTATAACTTGCAATCTGGACAGTTTCAGAGATCGGGCTAGAAGACAAAAATGCTCAGGAGATTGAAGCACATCTATTGGACAAGGTGGCTGAAGCTGGATTGGCGGGGAATAGATTTCCGGTGGCCAGCGCCAGAGAAGGTGGCACTGCAATTGGGGGTTTTTGATACAGGTCAAATGAACTCAATTCCAAGCTCAGGGAGTGAAAGAAGGGTACAAATAAGCTACTGGCGACATCAATTTGGCTGGAGGATCATCGGAAAAGCCTGGCGACGATCGCCGGCGACTGGTGAAGTTCAAATTTGGGGAAAACTTCAATTGGGGTTCAATTCTGAAATCTGGATGCACTGGCTTGCTTGAAATAGCTCACTGACCATTTTGTTCCACAGAATCGAAAGCTAATTTGGGGTAAATCGGGCTGCATTGCCGGAACAGGGCATTTGGCATTTCCGGCGATCACTGGCGTTAGGGTCCACCGGAGAGCAATTGAACGCAACAGTACGATCAGGAGGATGAGAGATACTCACTGCTGGCTTCAATTTGGCAAGAGGTTCAGTGATTGGAGCTGGCACCGTGAGCCCCCGAGCTGGACTCGCTAGAGAAGAAGACGAAGGCGGAGGAGATTTGGAATTTAGCTAAGTTCTGGTGAAGTGAAGATTACACAGAGTGTTGGGTTGCTTAAATAGACCAGGGATGGAGTTCGCAAGGAGGGAGCAACAAAGTAATTGGCGCCCGTGACTTGACTGGCCGGGTGCAGGCGTGACAACGGTGAACGGGGTTGCGATGGCGCACAGGCGATGTAACTACTTATCAAGTTGTTGCTTCATCGGGACTCAACGATGTCGGGCGGTACAAAGCAGTGGCAACAATGGCTGGCAAAGCAAGGCAACGTGGCACGGAGTTGCTGACAACGGTTGCTGTTGCTGCTGCTGGTCGCACACGGGAGCAGGTTTTGGTCGTCGACGTTGCAACGGTGTTGCCACGGCGATGGCTGAAGCGTGGACGCGTGAGCACAAGCATGCACGGTCACAAACGCAGGCAAGGCTTGGCCGGCGGCGAGAAAACACGGCGCAAGGATCACGGCGAGGCTCTGGCCGTGAACTAGCTGCTGCCCTGGTCGAATCTGGACTGATTTGTGATGATTTTTGATTGGTTTTGGACTGATCTGTAAATTTGGAGATTTAGAAGATTAGGATTGAATTTGTAACACCCTGAGTTTAGGGGTGAAAACTTCCTTTTTCGTGAATAGCATGCATGCATGTATCTGTAGTAGTAGCCAGATCAGTATCTATCTCAAGCTCTAAAATCTCCAAATCTTTCCTGTGAACCCAAATCAAGATTAGATTGTTCAGATGTGATCTATCAATTACTCTGAACTTAAAAGTCTTCAGAAGCCAGATTCAATTCCATCTCTAAATCCCAGATTTGTCAAAACTTCTGTTTTCGAAAACAGAATTAAGTTAATTACCCTAAATACTCTAAACTCAGATTTAGACAAATCTTGACCTAATCCGGACCAAATTATTCTTAAATTATGATCATGGGTATGTCAATACCTTAAACCAGAAAGTTGGCAGCCAAATTTTATCATCTTGACTCTTTTTACAAATCAGTCCAAGAGATATTCCAAATCAGTCCTCTATCTAATATCTGGAAACCCAAAAAGGCCAAAATCTTCAGATTAACTCCAAATTCATAATTTCTTCAGCAAATCTCTTCTAAATGCTATTTGACACAATTTTCCCTTCTGTTCAGATTTCAAAATCTCATTCTAAATACCAGAATTCGAAATCAATTGAAATTCAGATTTCAATTACCCTAAAATACCCTATTTTCAGTTTGTATCAAAAACTATTCAAATGTGCCAGATTTTATCAGATATCTTTACCAAATATCCTGTTGAATATAATCTGCCAGATCAGTGAAATCAATTTCAATCTAAACCTTCCAAATCTCCAGATTTACAGATTAGTCCAAAATTCAAAATCTGAAATTGCAATCCAGTCCAAATTCGACCAGAGGACTTAGCTGATTTTCGAACAGAAACCGCCGTGCTTGTGCGCCATGTCTGCTCGTCGCCGGTGAAGCTTTGCCTGAGCTCGTGACCGTGCATGCCTGTGTGTACGTGTCCTCGTTTTAGCTCGTGCCGTGGCAACACCGTTGCAACGTCGACGACCAGCAGCCTTTTGTCAGAAACTCCCCGCCACGTTGCCTTGCCGCGCCAGTTGTTGTCGCCACCACTTGCTTCAGCATTGCTAAGTCCCAATGAATGACAATGTGATCAGTTGCAGACTTGTCGCCGTCGCATCACCATTCTTCGCTGTGTCTTCGCCGCTGTTGCTTCTGCACGCAACCAGTCAAATCCTTGGCGCCAATCTCTTCGTTGTCCCCTCTTTGTAAGCTTCGCCTGGCCTATTTAAACACCACTGTACCCAGCAGCTTCTTTACTTCACTGAAAATTAGCTAAATCTCAGAATTCTTCTGTTTTTGTTTTCTTCTCCGGCGAGCCGTCGAGGAGGCTCACGGTGCCAACACACCCTGCTGCACCAAACTTCAAATTGAAGCCATCAGTCAGTTCCCCTTCTCCTTCTATCTGTGTAGTATCACTTAATTGCTCACCGGTGACCTCTAACGCCGGCGATCACCGGAATTCCCGATTTGCCCTGTTTCTGCAATGTAGCTTAATTCAGTCCAAATTAGCTTTCGAAACTGTAATCTAATTGATCAGAGAGCTATGTTGAGCATGTCTGTAAATCTAGAATCATCAATTGATCTCAATTTGAAGCTATTCCCAAATTTGCACTTCAACAGTCGCTGGCTCACGTCGCCAAGCCACACCGGCGATCCTCCGGTCAAATTGATACTACCAGTAGCTCACTCATACCCTACTATCACTCCTCGAGCAAGGAATTGAGTTCATTCGGCCTGTATCGAAAATGCCCAATTCTAGTGTTTCTTCTCCGGCGCCGATCACCGGAAAGTTTTTCCCAGCCGTTTCAGCCCTAACCACTTTGTCCACTGTGTGTGCCTTGAACTCCTGAGCATTTTTGTCTTCTAGCCCGACACCTAGATCAGCCTAGATTGGAAGTTAAAGCTTTGCCAAGTTTGGTGTCCAGAACTGTTCCAGTACAGTGAGTTCACCGCAGTTCATCACCGGATTTCTTGCTGTCCGGCCATCTTCAGCCATAGATCCTATTGTGACTTTTGTTCCTGTTACTCAAGCCTACCTCCTAGACAAAGTTAGCACATCAGTTGAGCCTTGAACAGTATTTTATGCTAAGCCCTAGTTTTTGGCATTGTCAGCCTTATGCCAGAGCTTGTCAGCCAGTGGCATTGGCCTTGTTTACCCACTTCTGGTTGTGCAAATTGAGAACCACTTTGTCCACTGAATTTGTAGAGTTGTGATCTACATTTTCTTCTACTACCACAACTTGAGATAAGCACTCTAGCTTTCCTTAAAGTTATGTCAGAGCCTTAATCTGAATGTCAATCTGCTGACATTCACTGTTTTTGAACAAACCAGCCACAAAATTGTTATCCCTGTTGCAACCTTGAAATCCTAAGATTATCTGTCACGTCTGCCATGACAGTGACATCACCTGTGAGGAGCCCAGCTCGGTGCGGCTGGTCCCATAAACCACTTGACTTCCCAGGATGAGTCAAACACAGGAATATATTGAAGCAGCAAAATAGTACAATAGTCATAATTGTATGGCCATCAGGCCTTAATACAAAACGAGGTACAGTGCCTTACAAGGCATAAGGGTCTAACAAAATAACACATCTAGTCGGCGGAAGCTAGGCCCAAAAGCAATCCACAGGAACAGAGGTTGACAGCAGACAGCACCACATCAGGGCTCCGGAGGAAACTGCTCATCATCTCCTGGGTCCGCAGCATCTTCAGGGCATTCCCCAAGGTCGTAGAACACTCCATCTATTGAGGAGTTGTTGCAAGGGTGAGTACTTATGTACTCAGCAAGTCATAGGGGAGGTAGAGATATAGTTACAGTATAAATGACATGAGCCTATGCTATTGGGGAAAGAGTGAAAGGTTTTTCCCAAAATACATTTCTTTCTCAATTCTTACTCAACTTCTGATCATACCCATGGCAGTAAATAAATCATATTGATGGTGATACATATATCCCATATCCAGGGCGATATATCCTCATATCACATTATCTTTATTCAAGCCTTTCAATCTTATACTCATAACAGTATTTCATAACTTAGGGCATAAACCACATGCCTCTTAATTATCATATGATCTCTATATTATGGTATTACCGCGACACGTCAACACATGACAGCCCACGGCAATGCCCCTTATCATGACAACACATGCCACTTGGGTAATCTTGAGCTAACAAATTTTAGTTTATAAAACAATACTTGTGTCACACCCCGTGGATTTAATCCACCGCGGCATACACCTAAAACTCGGGAGCACGAAGTATTCGAATACATTCTTAAACTCTGCAGAGATGTACCTCTTTTTAAATCCACTTTTTCACTCGACTTCCAAGTCGGGCCAACTCCATGCGACTTGTACGCATGTGACAAGGCCGAGATCACACAACGTTTTTGCAGTCTAGTATTAACAGTATCCCCGCCCGGTAAATGGACAATACCGTCCCAAGTACCGTTGTGGGTCCTCCCCACTGCCTTACTTCCTAGCCTGGGTCTATGTTCCCGCAGGACACATAACCTCTTTTGATTACAGTCGCGCACGACTTAATCTGGCGTAGGGCGTCTTCCTTCTTTACACCTTATCCTCTCATAATTTTTCTGATCTCACATCACTCATGGACGAACTGCGTCCCACCAGTTTCCACGCGAGAAACCGGATCGACAAGCCATGCAGGGAACTGATAATACTAAGAAAGCTACTAGGTTGCGCCTGTCCCATACCAGGTAAGTGGTTGGTACGTTTTTCATGCCACTAGACGCATAACACAAGGTTCTAGTCCTTACATGCCAGTGACCAGATCATACCACAAACCATGCACCTTCAGTGCCTGCACATTCAGTGCAGCCAAGCACCTCCAGTGCTACCACCATTCCATACCGAAATACTGGTCACGGCTAGGGGTTCTATTTCATGAATATAAATGTACATGTTTATACTTTTATTAGTTCGTGGCTTACTATCTTATTAAGTTCACATTCCTCAAGTATTCAATCTATCACTGCCATAATATCATTGATCTCAACACATGCAATAGTAATGAGATATCTACTCATGGAATAGCATAGCAATTCATAAAATATAGGTTCAATATGATCAAAGTATGACTTGCCTTCCGCGTCGTAAGTATCAGCAGTTGATGATGGTTCAGCGACAAGATCTTCAACCCTGGACTCTTGCTCTAAACAAGATGAAACAAGCAAACAGGCATTACAATTCATTCTATTCTTACTAATTCACTACATGCAAAGATGCAAGGAGAAAATACTCTGGTGATACAAGGTTTGAAAGCGATTTGAGTTTAACTATGGAAATCAGGGTTAAAATTAGCTGTTAAGGTTTACAAGGTTCCAAAATATCAGGGTAATAACAAGGTTGTGACTGGTTCGCCCAAAAACAGCGAATGTCTTTAGGTTGGCATTCGGTTCAAGGCATCGACATAAGGTCGATGGGTGATAGAGGGCTCAACTCAAGTTGTGACAGTAGAGAAAAGTGTAGATTACAACGTCAGGAGTCTAAGGGACAAAGTTATTTTCAAAGTGCATGGCTGGAAGTGGGTGAAAAGGCTTAATGCCACTGGCTGACACAGCCTGGCATAGGGTTGACATGGCCAGAAACTAGGGTTAGCCTTATCTTTTGACTCAGGGCTCCAAATGATGCACCACTTTGTCTGGTGGTTAGGCATTTGTAACAGGAACAAATGTCTCAACAGGATCTAGGGCAGGAGATGGCCGGAAAGTGATGAAAACCGGCGAAAAAGTTGGCTGGCCTGGAGCACATGTAATATGAACAGTACAGCAAACTAGGGCATAGCGATATCTCACAATCTAGGCCGAATTAGAAGTCGTGATAGAAGACAAAGTTGCTCAGAATGGTCCAAAACATCTAGATGGCAAAGTTTCTATGGCTGGATTGGCTGGATTTAGGAGATATTGGCCGGAGAAAAGATTAACTCAAACCTGATTTGGGCATTTCTGATTTAAAGTGATTGAACTCAATTCCTTGCTTGAGGAGGGTCTCTGGGGCATAAGAGTGCTACTGGTGAGGTTAGATTGGCTAGAGATGCACCAGAAAAGCTTAAACAGCAAGCTCAGTTCACAAGCAAAGTTCCAATTTGGGGTTTTTCATATTTTAGCAAATTCTTCGATTCTGGTTGCTTAGAGATGCTTAGATAAGTTCACTAATCAATATTGATCACAGGCTCGAGAGCTAAATCGGTTTAATTAGGGTTTAATTGCTCGCCGGAGTTGTCGGGGAAAATCAGCAATTCCCGGCGAGGTGGTGCGATAGAGTTCAATTGGCTGCTACTACACAGGTAAGTGGATGAGGGTTACTTACTGGTAGCTTCAATTTGGAGCTCGGTGCAGTGGATTGGCCTGGCACCGTGAGCCTCTTCTCGAGCTCACCGAAGAAGACGAAGACGACGGCGTGGTTAAGAACTTGAGTGGTTCTGGTGTGAGTGTGTTTGAGCTGAGCTGGGGTGGCTTTTATAGGCACAGCAAGGGGCTTGCAACGGCTGGAATTGCCTGGAGAATTGAAGCTCGAATCGATGGCGAATTGACCGGCCGGGCGGGACAGCAGCGAAGCGACGCGCTCCAGCGGCCGTGCCGGCTTTTGCAGCCTGGCGCACAGTCCTGGTTGATGCAACGGCGAGTTGATGTTTCCCCCAGGCATGTTTGCGACGTGGCACAACTGCGCTGCCGTTGTCGGGCGCGCGCGCGGGAGAACGAAGGCGCTGCTGGCGGGCGAGGTGGTTCCACGGTGGCGAACACGATGCGCACACGCGGCAGGGAAACAGTGGCGGAGGTGGCGTCGCTGGAGATCGCCGGCGACGAAACCACAGCAGCGACAACGGCGACGACCAACTCCGGCGCTCGTGGTCGTTTGAACGGCCTGGTCGTGCACAGTAGCCTGGTTGAACCAGGGGCCTGGTTGTGATGATTTTTGGTTCGGCTTTGGACTAGATTGCAAATCTGGTCTTGGAGAGGTTTAATTTGAAATTTGATTTCATGGCTGAGTATAATATTTCTATTAATACCCATTTAGCTCAAATTTGGAGAAAGTTTGATAAGATTTGAGGGATTTTACCTATTTTCGAAAATAGGGTAAAATTAGGGTACAATAGGTCTTGATTTTGTCGATCTCTAATTCTGGTGATTGGAGAGAGATTTTGAAGTCTGGACAGAAGGGAAATTTGTATCAAATAGCATTTGGGAGGTGTTCCCTGAAGAGATTCTGGAGTTGGAATTGATTTGCAGATTTTAGCCTTTTCAGGCTTCCAGGTAAACAGAAAAGGACTTATTCGCGTAAAATTTGGACTAAACTGCGAAAAGTGTTTAGATGAATTAATCTGGCTCCCAACTTTTTGAAGTGAGTTAAGGATGAACCTAGGAACATATTCCAGGGTTTACTTGAGTCTGGATAAGGTTAAATCAAGATAACTCAATCATCTGGAAACTGGGGTACTTAGGGTAAATCTGAATTTTCCTGTTTTCGAAAACAGAGAGAGGCTTAGGTACTGAGAGTTAGGGTCAGAATTTGATCTGGCTCCTGAAGACTTTTATCTTCAGGGTAACTGGTAGGTTAAATCTGGATGGTCAGATCTTGATCTGGATCTAGAGAATAGATTTGGAGATTTTTAGGGTTTGGGAGGGATTAGAGTTCAGCTGGTCTGGCTACTACTACAGAGATACATGCATGCAGGGTTTTTATGCAAAACTTTTCACCCCCAAAACTAGGGTGTTACATTATCTAACACCCATCCTTAGCCCAAATTCCTTGAACCCTAGAATCTCGACTTAGATCAGCTTGCAATCCAAATTATCTCCAATATCGTTCAGTCATTCTTGTAAAGCATTTCTACATATAAGTCATAAAACATTTTAACATAATAAGTAATTATTGTGTGTTTGTTTGTCATCGAGCAGATCCAGAAGTTGACTTTGAAGATTTTGTTGTTGAACCATCATCAACTACTGTATCTTATGACGCGGAAAGCAAGTCATATCCTTGGTCATCTTGAACCTATATTTTAAGAGTTGCTATAACATAACCTTGAATATAGATAATATTGCATGAAAAGGATTGAGAATGGTTGAATTATGAATTGGCAGTACTAGACTGGTTATCTGTGAAATGTGAAATAAACAAGTTTTGAGCCATGAACTATTATATATGTATTTATATATTTATATATTCATGAAATAAAACCCCTAGCCGTGACCAGAAAAATGGTATGGATGGCTGTAGCACTGGAAGTGCTAGACTGCAAAGGATAGCAGGCACTGAAGGTGTAGGGTTGTGGATGGTCTGGTCACTGGCATATAAGGACTAGAACCTTGTGTTGTGCGTCTAGTGGCATGAACAACGTGTTAACCGCAAGCCTGGTATGGGACAGGCCTGAACAAGTACTTATGTGGATCTCACATGAAACCCCTGCATGAGATATGTAGTGATGCACGGTAAACACGGAGAATGGCTCCCACACATATCACTGAAGGTGATCTTGCACGCTGATCCAGTAATGGAAATATGCGAAGGGGTGGAGGTTAGGATACAACCTACCACAACTGTGGTTCGTGGAGAGCCACAAGGTCGGGGGTGAATTGTGAATGAGAGATAACAAAAGTTCTTGTTATCTCCACCTTGCCACTCACACATGGTTGTGAGGAAGGGTCTAATCATATTGATAGGATGGCCTTGAAAATGGATTATCTTGCGGGTAAATTGGTACCTCTCTGCAGAGTTAAAAACGTATTCAAATACTCCGAGCTCCCAGGTTTATAGGAGTCTGCTGCGGTGGATTAAATCCACGGGGTGTGACACAAGTATATTTTCTAAATAAAACGTGTTAAATCAAGATTACCCAAGTGACATGTGTTGTCATGATAAGGAGTGCTGCCGTGGGTTGTCGTGTGTCGACGTGTCGCGGTAGTGCTATAATCTAGTGAACAAGAATATCAATGTTATATTATGAGAAGTGCTGCCATAGGATAAGATGAGATGAGTTATGAAAGAAAAAGATTATTTTATAAACATCCATAATTCTTGACTAGTCTAGGTTCATATCATCACTACTATATGTATCTACTCTTATCTGTGACTTGCTGAGTACGTAAGTGCTCACCCTTGCAACATTCAACTCAGTAGATGGAGCGTACCTTGATCAAGATGAGGCATGGAGAACTTTGTGGATCCAGAAGGAGGAGAGTCAGTTCCGCTAGAGCCCTAAAGTGTGTTGTTCTGCCGTCAACTTCTTTTGTGGGAGGGTCACCTATCTTCTGCAGTGTAGTTAATATTTTGCTAAACCTTGAATGCCGTGAAGGCATTGTAATCTCTTATGTAATATTAAGGCCAGCAGGCCACACTGCTTAAATATTTTGTAAGTACTCTGTTGCAATGTAATATACTCCTGTGTTTGACTCATCCTGGGAAGTCAAAGGTTTGTGTGTATAGGACTAGCTGCAGCGAGCTAGGTCTCTACAGGAGTAGTCGTAGTCCCAGTTTCGGGGCGCGACAGAATTTGATTCTACTGATTTGGCAAACTTAATTCAACAGATGATTTGGCACAAATAGAAGATAAAATTTGAAACATTTGAATGATTTCTAATATAAACTGAAAATAGGATAGATTAGGGTAAAATAGATCTGAATTTTGTTGATCTCGAATTCTGGGATTTAGGATTTGATTTTGAGATACTCATATAAGAAGATTTTGTGTTGAAAAGCATTTGGGAGGTGTTCCCTGAATCAGATTTGGATTTGGAGATGATTTGTAACATTTTGCCTTTTCAAGCTTCTGGAAAATCTGGAAAAGGACTGATCTGCGACACTCTTGGACTGATTTGCGAAAAAGGTTTAGATGATGAAATCTAACTGCCAACTTTTTGGATTAAGGTATTGCCATACCCTTGATCATAATCCAAGAATAATCTGGTCTGAACTTGGCCAAGATTTTGATTAAATCTGAATTTCTGAAACTTAGGGTAATTGGGTAATATAAAATATTTCTATTTTCGAAAACAGAAAGGAGTTGATAATTCTGGAAGTTAGGGTTAGAATTGAATCTGGGTTCTGAAGGCTGTTAGGTTCAGAGTAACTGATAAATCACATCTGAACAATCTGATCTTGATTTGGGGTTCACAGGAAAGATTTGGGGATTTAGGGTTTAAGATAGATACTGATCTGGCTACTACTACAAATACATGCATGTTGTTCATGAAAAAGAAAGTTTTCACCCCTAAACTCAGGGTGTTACACCATGCACCTGTTGTTATCAACCGTGCTCACGCCCGGATGACCATACCACGGAGGTTAATTCTTGCACGCAGTAGAAGAAACGAGCAAGAACGAGAAAGAACGCAATCTGAATTTCAGAGTGAACAAATTGAGGTTATCTTTCATCAAACCATGTCCGGGGACACTACTTCGATGAACAATTGTCTCTCACACAACGGGGGAACAAATGTAGCAAATAACCTAAGGAAGAACTTGAGGAGTTCAGCCATATAAAGGAGAGACGGGTACATGGGCCATGGCCCAAAAGAGAGGTGACGCAGCACCTAAGAGTCTGGGTTCTGTACAGTCCAGGATCTGTATGTCAACTTGTTTTGATGATATCAGCTGACTCAGAAAGACCTTGATGGTGGGGCCAGATCCGTTGGAAAGGTCTCGGAATAAGCTTTCCATCAAGTACTCAAGCATTCCAAACGGACTCCGTATGCAGTTTTTATGTTTGTTTGAAGGTGAGCTGCTCCCTGGTGGCCGAACTGGACTCCATCTCGTGTACAACATGGGCCAAAGCTTGCCTTGGTGGAGAATTACATGCTTGCTGGTACATCCCATGGTTCCTAAGTACAAGAACATCATCATTAGGAAGTAACCTATCCTCCAAAGTATAAGTATGTAACCTTAGGAACGAACTCACCTGGTAATTTAACTGTCGTGCCCGTGCCCTTGTAATTGGTCCTTGCATAGCGCCAAAGATGACGCAATTTAAAGTTGATACAAAATTAAGGAGTTTTCTTCGACACAAAGGTCGGCATAGAAACAGAACAACAACAAGCAATAATACTTCAATGGTCTTCATCTTCATTGGCAGCGGTATTGCATGGGCTTCCTCCACATCGGACTCTACTTGGTGAGTGACCCTCTAGTAAGCTGAATCTTCAGGGATGGTTCCTTCCTCCTTATTGGGTTCAAGACCGCAGGAGTCGGGATCAATGAATCCTTCCTCTAAATTTGTTTGCAAAAGAAAGGGTGAGCACGTTGTCCACACAATGCTCAACAAGTCTCAATTTAAGAATGCAGGTATATAGATGAGGGGAATTTCCAAGAGATGGGCTCTTTGGTTTATAGATAAGGATAGAATAGATTTTCACTCTAAAGTTTTGAGAAAAGGTTTTGCTTTTAAAAAAGAGAGACTTTAAAATCCTAAACTAGATTTTCAGAAGATGTTATGCGTGGCGGTCTTCCATGAGTCACCACTTTCATCAATATCACAAAAATCTTTCAAAAGCTACTTGTGCTGCATCGACGTGGATAGAATCCACTGCGCGCACACTCCAGGAGCTCAGAGTATCTGATACTTTTTATAACTTTGTAAAGGTGTACCACTTTAATCCACCGATCACTCAGCTTTCAAGTCGGTACCTCTCCATGCGACTTTTACGCATGTGACAATGCCAAGATTACACAACAATTTGCAATCCTAGCATTTACAATTCCCTGCCCGGTAAACAGACATTTCAGTCCTCATTACCGTTGTGGGTACTCCCCACAGCCAATTCTACCTAGCCTTGGTCTATGGTCCCACGAGACACATAGCCTGTGGATTCAGCCGTGCATGACTCAGAATCTAGGCGTAGGGTGCCTTCCTTCAATACTCTTGATTCACTCATTAGCTCACACCACTCGTGGCCCTCTGTGGCCCACCAGTTTCCTCTCAAGAAACCGGACCGACAACCATTGTAGGGAAAAGCTAACACCGGGAAAACTACTATGTTGCGCTCGTCCCATACCGGGCAAGTGGTTATTACATTTTTCATGTCGCATAGAAGTACAACACAAGGTTCTTGTCCTTATGAATCTTTAGTGAGGAGCCATTCACATTCCCGATGCGCACATAGCACCAACCATTCAAACCATCCTCACTATCAATTCTAATCACATTTTCTTTCACAAAAGAGGTTTTAAGTACATTTTTCATACACAAGACCATTTAGCACTTAACGCATACATTTAAGCATAAGAATAGCCTAAGCATGATATCCTAGGGTGACAAGCGTGCATGAGATATACGAACATGAGGGGCTTTACAAGGAATTAGGTCATATCTATTCATATTCTTCCAACATAGCACTTAATTTGAATATACAGCATGCATATACTTAAAACAAAAGTTAACCTAGTTTACTCAAAATACTGGGAGAGACATGATCAAAGGGGTAAAGAAACTTGCCTTGCAATGCGGGGCCTGACTGCTCTAAGGGATCTTCGAAGACTTCTGTTGCCTCTTCTGCTTCTTGCTCTACGCTCGCACGTAAAACACAATATGACACATAAGCATACAGAAATTATATGTATATAATGTATAAACATGCATGCAAGTGAGGTGATCTGGTAGGAGATTATCTTGAGAGGGAGAAGACACTCGGGGCATGGCTAGGAGCACAAGGGTTTGGCTGGGACACAGTGAATGTCTACTGCCAACATTCGGTTCGCGGCCTGACAATGTCAGTGAGTGCCATTGGGTCAATCTGGGGCTCTCAAAAAGTCAAGATAAGCTCAAACTAGGGAATTAGGTGCCAGGGGCTGATTGACAAACTGGTTTTTATAGAAAAGTCCAGGGCATCAGTGAAATTACAGAAAGAACCATGGCACAGTGAGAATCGTATGCCAGTGCACTGTTGAGTCTAGGGCATGCGCGTCTGGATGATTCACGCATGTGCTGCTTTGCCAACCTTGTCAAACACATAGGCGGGATAGAAAGGGTGCTACTGACAAGATTGATTGGAAGATGGCGGCTTGACGGCGGCGAACGACGTGGTTTAAGTCGTCAGTCACTGGAACAGAAGATGGGCTCCGGTGACAGGGCATGGGGGTTGATAATTCTTAAAATTGGTTGAGGGGTTTTGTTCCTGGGGTGAAGTATATAGTGCTAGACAAGGGAATCGGGCTTTGGTGGTGGCTCGAGGCTCGCTGGTGTCATGGCCGGACTCGAAGAAGACGGCTAAGACGGCGTTATTGGTTCAAGGCAAAGCCGGGCAATTGGCCTCGGCTACGCGATCAACGGGACACAAGGAAGGTGTAGGTAAGGTTGGTTTGATCGAGGGTACAGCAAGGTGTGCCGACGACATGAGACGTCCACGGCGGCGCGGGAAGGAATGGAAAACTTCAACTATGGGCTAATTTCAAAATGTAGCTGAACAGGCTTGTTTACTAGGCTCTGGGGATCAAATAACTCTACAGGTAGGAAGGCCAATTTGGACAGAAAAGGCTTCAATTGCAGGAATAGGGCAATTCAAGCTCACAGCGATCACCGGCGTTGAGGTCTACCAGAGTTAAATTAATCACTGTGGAACGGAGAGATGGATGCTCGGAGCGTACCAGTGCAGCTGGATGGAGAAATGAGGCAGTGGCGAGCTCTGGCGCCGTGCTCATCCTCGACGGCTCGCCGGGGAAGAAGAAGAAGGTGAAGAGAAGATGGGACTTAGCGATTTCTGGAGGTGTGAAGAAGCTCTGGATAAGGGGGGTTTAAATAGGCAGCGGGCCGGAGCCCTCAATACTTGAAGCAAATCGGTAGGATATTGAATTGACTAGTGGTGGTGGCGACGATCGAGATGGCGTGCAGCGGCGACGGGACGGCTGTGGCGGCTGCCACGGCTCTGTCAGCTAGGGGATGGCGTTCACGCAAGCTCCTGGCTGGCGTAGAGGCGAGGTGATGGTCGGCCTTAGCATGTCAACGGCGTGGCGAAAAAGGTGTGATGGTTGCAGGCATGCGCGCGTGCGAGATGAGACGGCGCTGCTGCTGCTGGTCATCGTGGACGCTGCCACGGTGGTTGGCTCCGATGCGACACATGGACACGTCGGACACGAGCAGTGGTGAAGGCGGACGCTGGCCGGTGGCGAAGATCGCGGCGAACGTGCTGGTCAAAGGCGGCTGGCCGGGGCCCTGGTCGAAAATAGATGGGGCTCTGGTTGAAAGGGGCTAGGAAAAGAGGTTAGGACTGAAATGCAATTTCGAAAACTTAGTTTTAGGACTGAATTGTAAATCTGGCAAAATAATCGGATTTGGCTGGAACTGGTTTCATCAGCTTGTCTCACTAAATTCATCAAGTAGGTTAACAAAGACGGATGACATCATCTAGTGTTTTTTATCAGGTTTTGAGCAAAACGAAAACAGGGTAGTTAGGGTAATTAGGGTAATTAGAGTCTGGATTTTATCGAGGCTAAAATCTGAGGTCTATGATGTGATTTTGAGATTCTCTCAGAAGAAGATTTTGTTAAGAATTGCAATTGGGAGATATTCCTTGTATTAGATCAAGATTTGGAGCTGATTTGTGGCTTTTAGCCTTTTAAGGATTTTTAGAAAATCTGAAAAGGATCAATCTGAAATACTTTTGGACTGAATTGCAAAAATGGTCTGAGTGGTGGAGTTCTACTGCCAACTTTTAAAATTAAGGTTGTGGCATACCCTGGATCACAATTTTGAGTTAAGAGATCTAGAACAGGCCAAGGTTTGGAGTTCTTCTAGGGTTTAATCTGAGATGGATTCGAGATATCCAAGGAATCCAATGGAGATGCATTGACTGGCATACTAAAGAGGTAGCAAAATTTGGGGTGTTACAGATAGTAAGTTATCACAGACGGTTCATAACCGTTAGTGATAGTACTCAAATATCACTGACTCGAATATACAGACAATTCTGAACCGACTGTGATAATGTAATCTGTAGTAGTGTTGTATGGGCCTCTTTCCCTTGCATGTCGGGATGCGGAGGTGGCACTTGTGCTCCGGTAGAGGCTCCAGGCAACGGCGGGAGGGGACTCTAATAGAGATATGCCTTAGAGCAATGGGGTATTCGATACTTATATGATTGACTCTAGTGCAAGTGGGAGATTGATAGAGATATGGCCTAGAGGCAATCTTGGAGATGATTATATCATGATATGTTTATGAATTGTTATGAATAAAATATTATTGTATTTCTTGAATAAAGTATCACTTGTATTGATCAAACAAGTATGCGACTTGTTCGTGGAACTCATTATTATGATATATGTATTATTGGCATTATTAGTGATACTTATTCTAAACATCCTTGACTTTCGGCATTATATGGAATAATAATGCAAGATAAGTCAGCACGATCATTGATTGATAGTCAAATTTTACAGACCATAGAAATGAGATATCAAGTCAATGTCGTGGATACATGTCGGAGAACATGTTGGTTGGATTGACCCATCTTGAGATACTGTTGAGTTTTAATGTGTCATCGGTTGGTTTCTAACAGTTATTTTGGTTTTATCTTTAGACCTGAGATCATCACAGTTTCTTACATGCGTAGTAGCATACTTGGTATCATCAACCGCTACTTTTAACTGAGTAGTCATAAAGGTGACATACAAATATGTTATGAACCATGTGGTTGAAAGTGAATGGTCGAGATGAAATTTTCCCCTCATATCTTGAGAGAGATATCTCTGGGACTCTTGATGTAATTGGACTAAGAAAGTGCATGGCCGTGCCGAATATAGTTGAGAGTCAACTATGGAAAGGTTAGTCCATTACAAGATCAAGAAAGGACCGAGCTATTCAAGGATGACACATTTCTCACCTTGAGTTCGATCTAGTATCGTGAGGCAAAGAGATAATCCATGATAAGTTGTATAGGTTCGTCGTATATGATCTCCGTGTACATGCGGGCAGTTATAATGTCTTGCTAGGGACCACTTATAACTTGTGATTTGGGAAGTTGTTTCCGGTCACGTCCAAATATACACGAACCTACAGGATCACACACTTAAAGTGTTGGAGTATTGATTCGGATGGGATCCAAAACGGTCCCCTATTGGTAATGGGTTTACCATTAGGATTAGGGTTCGCATTTGGGTAGGACTTATCTACAAGACTCTATAAAAGGAGGTGAGGTGGACATGCATTAATCATCTAATTTATTCTGGTTGCCACCACCATCCACGAGATAGATCTCGTAAAACCCTAGCCGCCAGTGCTAGTGCTAGCACACGAACATGCGGTACTCCTTCCCCAGACGTGTGGACTTCCGTAAGGTGTGGCTATTATTGCTGCACTACTGGTCACAATCCGGTTGCGACATCGACTCTTCTTCCGCTACTGTGTTGTCGCATCCACACGTCTAGTGGTAAATCTCTTGATATATAATCTATTTCTTGCATGCTTCTTGGGATTTCGGGTAAAATTTTTGAAATTGTGCTAGAGTAGCGAGCCCATTCTCAAACAGATTCCCGTGGAGCTTGTTGTGCGCATGCGCTCTACCTCCTCCCGGGTGAATCGGGTTTGATCCATCGGGGGAGCCTAGGGTGGGAGCTCATGATGAGGACATCACTACCATTAATGAGGACATCACTTCTTCGGATACACACACCAACCATAATCCTCTGCTTGTCACACAAGGCCCAATAACACGCGGCCGAGCCCGATTGTTGCATTGCCAGGTGAACTCGTTCCTAAGTTTATATATATGTGGTTTTGAGAATGGTTTACTACCTAATGGTGATAATATTGTGCATAGAAACCATGGAGAGGACCAGCAAGGATGCGAGGACCAGCAAGGAGCCCAAGTCGAGTTGGAGTCCGGGATGGATTCGAGTTGGAGTCCGGTTCGGCCATCCAGGGGCAGCCTGCCTTCAAACGACCATAACTCTCTCATACGAAGTCCGATTGGGATGTTCTTATAGTCCACGGAGAAGCCCACGATGAGGTCTTTCCAATGGATCTAGCATCACATCTAAATTCCTTATGGATCACCGGAAATTGACAAAATAATTTTTGACCAGATTCTGATTAGGCCTAGTCGGTGCTACATCACCTTTTTGGTTGGGTCAAGGCCCATGTATCGAGTTAGAGTCCGAGTAGGGAAAGAGTCCATGTCGGTTTCAGGTTTCCTTACCTGGCCACCGACCCCTTCCTCTATATAATCTGGCCAAACCATTAGGGTTCTGCGGGTTTTGTTTAGTTATAGTCTTTCCTTCATGAAGCTATTGAGATATTCTTCTTGGTCGGCTAGATCAACATCAATATCTGTATTCGGAACCCCAACTCTTTTTCGTGGTTCAATCCATATTTGCAATTTCAGATTGTTTGTTTATCTTGTTCTTGCTTGTTCTTCGGTTGCTTGCAGGAATTGATCTTCGTGATCAAGTCGATAACAATCCAAAGTTGGTTCAGCAATTGCCAGGGCGTATCAGTCGTGTACGGTTGGTAGTCGGATCGTGAGAGTCGTCTTCAAAAATCGATAGTTGTTGTTCTCATTGAAACATTGGACCACCCCATGTCACATCAGCTGATGCACCCCGGTGACAGGCGTGGGAGAAAAATCACGCGCCCAGGAGGTGCCGGTGATGGAGACATCCCTCAGCGTAGGAAAGGTCCCCAGTGGAGGGATGGCCTGCATTGTGGGGACCATGCCGGGAGCATGAGCGCCTACCAGGATGGAAGGGGCTCCGGAGGGGAGAGCGACCTCCGGGGGAGGAAACACCCCGAGAACAGGGTCGACTCCCGAAATGGGGTGCCCCCCGGAGGCGAGAGTGTCTCCTGGGAGGGGGTGTCCCCTGGACACAGGAGCACCTCCGGGAAGAGGTGTGTTCCGGAGATGGGAGCGTCTCTCGGGAAGGGGGGTCCTCCGGAGACGGGAGCTCCTCCCGGGAAGGGGGGCCCTTCGGAGATGGGAGCTACTCCTGGGAAGGGGAATGTCCCCGGCGTGGAGAAGGGTCCCAGGTGCCCCATCATGAACGGGGTGGAGGTCCCAAGAATGGGAATGGAGGTGGGTACACGGGGGCCAGAGGTCACGCTATGGCGCGCAACAACTCCTCAATGGAACGTTGTGCTCAAAGTTAGCCCTCGACAAGCCCCCAAGTAACAGGTATCCAGAGGCCGAAGGCATCGCCTGGGGGGCACTTGGTCCCCCCAGCGCGGTAGTATTGGGTTGGCTCGAAGGAGCCATGCTCCCCCCGACGGCAGTAGGAGAAGGGAGTGCCACCTGCCGCCGAGTGTCCACGGGAGGATGCGCCGTGACGGCGGCCCCTTGCGTCGATGGCACAGGGTTACTAGGGCCGGCGTTGTTGGAGAGGGAGGCCGAGTGCCTCGTTCTTCTTGGAGGAGCCACGACAATTTGTTACGAGTCCCCATGGATGGCCCCAACTGTCGTGGTATTAAAAATACCCCGGCAGGTTTTATGACGTGTTTGACATGTGTTCGACAACATGAGTTGACCGTGTGATAGGTCACTCCGTGTTGGACAATCACAAAAATTGACATGAGGGTTTATACAGGTTTGGGCCTCAATGGAGACTCTAGTCCTGTTGATGTGCTCCCAACATGAGTCGGCTAGGGGGGCTCTTTCCTGGGGAGAGGGCTCCTAAGCACACCTATCAGTTAGGAGGGCTCTCTCCAGAAACTTAAATTGCCTTTATGAACTTTATGAATTTCACAAGCTCAATTGAATTTTTTTCTACCTAGCTAAGGAGAGAAACTACTATGAACAAAAGAGCATTGAGCGTGGAAATGATTTGGATAAAATCCAACTGCTCATCAGCCACTTCGGGACGGCCATAGAGAAGGCCGAAGAGATTGCAGGGAACTACTAATACTAAGAAAGCTACTAGATTGTGCCTGTCCCATACCAGGTAAGTGGTTGGTACGTTTTTCATGCCACTAGACGCACAACAGAAGGTTCTAGTCCTTATATTCCAGTGACCAGATCATACCACAAACCATGCACCTTCAGTGCCTGCACATCCTTTGCAGTTAAGCACCTCCAGTGCTACCACCATCCCATACCAAAATACTGGTCACGGCTAGGGGTTCTATTTCATGAATATAGATGTATATATATATTTGTTAGTTCATGGCTTGCTATCTTAACTACTTCACATTTCTCAAGTATTCAATCTATCACTACCATAATATCATTGATCTCAACAAATGCAATATTAATGAGATATCTACTCATGGAATAGCATAGCAATTCATATAATATAGGTTCAATATGATCAAAGTATGACTTGCCTTCCGCGTCGTAAGTATCAGCAGTTGATGATGGGTCAGTGACAAGGTCTTCAACCTCGGGCTCTTGCTCTGAACAAGATCAAACAAGCAAACAGGCATTACAATCAATCATATTCTTACTAATCCACTACGTGCAATAATGCAAGGTGAAATACTCTAGTGATACAAGATTTGGAAGCGATTTGAGTTAACCTATGGAAACCAGGGTTAAGATTAGTTGTCAAGGTTTACAGGGTTCCAAAATATCAGGGTAATATCAAGGTTGTGACTGGTTCGCCCAAAAATAGCGAACGTCTTTAGGTTGGCATTCAGTTCAAGGCATCGACATAAGGTCAATGGATGATAGAGGGCTCAACTCAAGTTGTGACAGTAGGGAAAAGTGTAGATCACAACGTCAGGAGTCTAAGGAACAAAGTTATTTTCAAATTTCATGGCTGGAAGTAGGTGAAAAGGCTCAATGCCACTGGCTGACATAGGCTGACAGTGCCCAAGAATGGCATTGACATGGTTTGAACAGTTCCCAGTGCCCAAAGTAGGTTTTGATTCAAGCATATGGTGCACAAAGTAGTGAGGCAGCTATTTGACAAGGTAGTTTCTGTTTTACATGACCAAAGGTGGGTGAACAGCGCTAATGACACTGGCTGACACAGCCTGGCATAGGGTTGACATGGCCAGAAACTAGGGTTAGCCACATCTTTTGATTCAAGGCTCCAAATGATGCACCACTTTGTCTGGTGGTTAGGCATTTACAACAGGAACAATTTACTCAACAGGGTCTTGGGCAGGAGATGGCCGGAAGGCAAGGAAATCCGGCGAAGAACACGGTGGCCGAACTGTTCCAAAAAGTCTCTGGACAAAACTTTGGCATGGCGATCCTCTTCACCTAGGCCGATCCAGGTGTCGAGCTAGAAGACAAAAATACTCATGGGGTCAAGGCACATCTACTAGACAAGGTGGTTAGGGTTGAAACGGCCGGAAACAAAATCCGGCAACCGGCGCTAGAGAAGAAATCACAAAAATTGGGCATTACTGTTCTAGGGCAAATGAACTCAATTCCTTGCTTGAGGATGGTCTCTGGGGCATAAGCAAGCTAGGTGAGAAGTTGGATTGGCTGGGGAAACACCAGAGAAGCTTAACAGCGAGCTCCAGCTCACATGCAAGGTTCAAATTTGTGGTTTTCCAGATTTTAGCAAAATCTTTGATTCTGGTTGCTTAGGAGTGCTTAGATAAGTGCACTGATCATATTTGATTACTGGCTCGAGAGCTAAATCGGTTTAGTTAGGGACTAACTGCTCGCCGGAGCTACTGGTGACAATCAGCGATTTCCGGCGACGTGGTGCATAATAGTTTAATTCACTGCTACAGAACGATAAGAGAGATGGGAGGAACTCACTGGGGGTGTTAATTTGGAGTTTGGTGTAGTAGATTGACCTGGCACCGTGAGCCTCTCTTCGAGCTCGCCAAAGAAGACGAAGAGGATGACAAGGTTAGAGACTTGTGTGGTTCTGGCGTAGGTGTGAGTGAAGGAGATGGCCAGAGCAAGCTTAAATAGGCGAAGTGAGCAGCAACGGTTGAAAGTGCCTGGAGAATTGAAGCTGTGAATCGACGGCGAATTGACTGGCCGGGCGGGACAGCAGCGAAGTGACGCGCTCCAGTGGCCGTGCCGGCTTTGCAGACTGGCGTGCGCAGTCCGGTTGATGCAACAGCGAGTTGATGGTTCCCTCTGGCATGCTTGCAACGTGGCGCAACTGCGCTGCTGTTGTCAGGCGCGCGCACCGGAGAACGAAGGCGAGGCTGTTCCACAGTGGCGAACAAGATGCACACGCGTGGCAATGAAGCAACGGCGAAGGTGGCAGTGCTGGTGATCGATGGCGACGAAGCTGAAGCAGTGACAACGATCGAAGCCGAGGTCGCGGTCGAGTGCTCCTGCTCGTGAGCTGCGGTCGAAGGCGAAGGCAGCAGCTCATGGTCGAGGTGGTCGAAGACACAGCAGTGGTCAAAAATGGTTGCTGCGGTCAAAGCCTGAAGATGTGGTCGATTGAACAGGCCTGGTCATGAACAGTAGCCCGTGGTTGAACCAGGGACTGAATTGTGATGGTTTTTGATTAGTTTTGAACTGAATTGCAAATCTGGTCTTAGAGAGGTTTAATTTGGGATTTGATTTCATGGCTGAGTATAATATTTCTATTAATACTCATTTAGCTCAAATTTGGAGAAAGTTTGATAAGATTTGAGGGATTTCACCTATTTTCGAAAATAGGGTAGAATAGATCTGGATTTTGTCGATCTCGAATTCTGGTAATTGGAGAGAGATTTTGAAGTCTGATCAGAAGGGAAATCTGTATCAAATAGCATTTGGGAGGTGTTCCCTGAAGAAGTACTGGATATGGAGTTGATTTGTAGGTTTTAGCCTTTCAGGCTTCCAGGTAAACAGAAAAGGACTTATTCGCAGTAAAATTTGGACTAATCTGCGAAAAGTGCTTAGATGAGACAATCTAGCTCCCAACCTTTTGGGGTAGGTTGAGGATGTATCATGGAACATATTCCAAAAGACACTTGAGTCTGGATAGGGTTAAATCATGATAACTCAGTTATCTGAAAATTGGGGTACTTAGGGTAAATCTGAATTTTCTGTTTTCGAAAACAGAAAAGGCTTAGGTACTGGGAGTTTGGGTCAGAATTTGATCTGGCTCCTGAAGACTTTTATCTTCAGGGTAACTGGTAGGTTAAATCTGGATGGGCAGATCTTAGTCTGGATCTAGAGGATAGATTTGGAGATTTTTAGGGTTTAGGAGAGATTAAAGTTCAGCTGATCTGGCTACTACTACAGAGATACATGCATGCGGGATTTTTATGCAAAAACTTTTCACCCCCAAAACTAGGGTGTTACAGAGAGCTAGAAGTAGCAAACCGTGATCGTGTAGTCCTCTCATGTATGTCCCAAATCATTTGTTTTTGGGATGCCTCTAAATGATGTGCCGTGGAACTGAAGGACCTGGATCAAGAACAATAGGTGAAGTCACCTCAGGCTTAGGAGTGGAAGGAGCAAATCCAATGGGTAAAGGAGGTGATGCTGGCTCGTCTGGCTGAAGAAGTGGAGGAGGAAGCTCTGGATAGATACTCTCATCGTTGTTGTCATCCTCCACAAATATGCTGTCAGATGTACCTATGTGACCTAAAATGTCTGATCTAGCACTAGGGCTAGTCTCATCAAAAGTAACATCACATGTTTCTACAATTGTACTAGTAGCAACATTGAGCACTCGAAAGCCCTTAGAAGAAGCAGGATAGCTATGAAAAATGCCATCAGAAGTGCGAGACTCAAATTTGTCCAAAAGACCCCTTTTCAAAATGAAACATTTGCAACCAAAAAAATGAAAATATGAGACACTCAGCTTGGGATCAAAAAGGAGTTCATATGGAGAGCGCTTCAAAACAGGTCTCCAAAACACCCTATTTGAGATATAGCATGTCGTGTTCATTGCCTCAATCCAATACTTACGAGGTGTGCTATACTCATCAAGCATTGTCTTGGCCATCTCAGCCAAGGTGTGGTTCTCCTCTCCACAGTGCCATTCTGTTGAGGGACGTATGGGGAGGAGAACTGGTGCTCAATACCAAACTCAGCACAAAAATTTGAGAAATGTGAATTTTTGAACTCAGTGCCATTGTCAGTGTGTATAGCTCGAATGGCACCTGGTAGCCCATTAAGAAGGTTTTTTGCAAAATCCCGGAAAAGCCCAAACTCCTCATCTTTAGAAGCCATAAAGAACACCCAAGAGTAGCAAGAGAAATCATCGACAATGACCAAACAATACTACTTTCCACCAGTAGACATGACATGGGCTGGACCAACAGTGTCCATATGAATCAGTTCGCCTAGTCCCTCAGTCCTCACCTCAAGGATGGGATGATGTGGAGTGGCAACTTGTTTGCCATGCCGACATGGGGCACACACGCTATCTGTGACTCATTTGAGTTTAAGCAGACTTCTCACAATGTCAAGGCCGCTAACTCGTGTCAAATAATCAAAACCAATATGTCCAAGGAGGCGATACCAAAGCCAACTTTCCAAAGAGCCAGTGAAAGCAACCAAACATTGGGGGGGTAAAACAATAAGAATTAGAAAAGTCAGTAGTGAAAATTTTGCCCGCCCGATCAATCCCAAAAACCAACTCCTCAGAAGAATCAAGAACCTTAGAACCCTCTTTCTTAAACCGAACCTCAAAATCATCATCCAAAAGGGAGGAAACTGTCAAAAGATTGTATTTCAAAGAAGAAACCAAAGCCATCTGTGAGAAGAAAGTTGTCATTGACTTGAATTGTACCTTTTGCAAGTACTTTGCCCTTACAGTCATCTTCTAATGTTATGAAACCACCATCGGAGAGCCTATTGAGGGAGGAGAACCATTTGCATCTCCGGTCATATGGCATGAACAACTAGAGTCCGCGATGCATTTGTTCTCCATCCCTCTCCCTTGCACCTACACATGAGAAGATAAGTTGGGCATCCTAGGTTTGGAGCCCGGTAAGCTGGCAAGAACATACTTAGGGATCCAAAGCTTGGACACTTGTGAAGAAGCAAAATATGAAGAATCAAGACGCAAAGAAGAATCATGAATGTGTCTAGAACCATTGCTAGGCCTTATGAATTATCGTGAGCGAGTACCTTGATCAAAACGAGGAAGGCCAACGTGAGAACGATGAGAGCCAAAATCACCATGTCGTGGACCATTTGTGAAACCAAGACCATTATGTCCATGATCATGACCAACACCACTCGAGAAGGAATCAAAGAAATTATCAACAAATCTCGGCCTCATGGGTATTTCTCGCACATACGTGTCACAGGGTTGACGACGCATGTAGAAAGAATCATGGGCAAACTCTCGATGCAAGTCTCTTGTCTTCCTAAAACAAAAGCCTCCAAGATGTCCATCTCAACCACAGTATGAACAATGATATACCGTTCTGGTAGAGATGTCGATATAGGAAGAAGATGGAACATGTGACTTAGGAGCAGACTTGTCCTCAGAAGAACCAAGTTTGGAAGAATTTTTTAGACTTGACTTGCCTTTGAAAGAAACCTGAGAAGAAGTATGAACTTTAAGCACTTGGGGTTATTTGACCATACTAGGCATGTACCCGATCCCTTCCTTGTTAAAGGAACACTTCGATGTGTCCAAAATGAGATCAAGGTTCTTTTCCCCATCAGAAAACTTCTTCAAAACAGATTTAAGATTTTCAATTTCATTTATCAAATGAAGAGAGTCGGGGCAAGAAATGAGCCAATCTTCTAAAACTTTTTCTTTGAGTTTGAGTTTCTCACATGTCGGACATGTTTTGGTCCTTATGTTCTAGAGTTCCTTCTCAAGATGATTGGCAAATGACTCCGTCAATGATTCCAACTCCTTTTCAAGTTCAGCACACTTGGTGCATGGGGTGGCCCGTAAGATATCAATGTCATGTCGCAAAGAAATACAAGAAGCACAAGAACTCGACTTGCAAGACTCAAGCTCCAAACGTGTAGAATCAAGCTCAAAATGCAAAGATCCAAGTGAAAGCCTCAAAGAATTAATCTGAGAATGCAAAGAAAGACAAATCTCACAAGAATCAGAATTAGAGGCGCTCGAGCTCTTGCTCAAAAGGTTATTGCGCTCCTTTTTTAAAGACCGAACCTTACTCCTCAAAGCATCAATATGAGAATCTTGTATGAGAAGAGCTTATAAGAGTTGGTCTTTACTCACCTTCCGAGTCAAGATCATCCTCATTGATGTCGTCATCTCCAAGGGCCATGAAGCATAAGCCGGTGAAATCGTCATTACTATCATGAGAAGAGATAGCAGCCTTGTTGTCCTTATCAAGACCATCATCACTCAGCTCATCAAGAGCAGACATGAAGGCTTTGTGGATGGCCTTCTTCACAGTTTCAAAATTCTTCTTCTTCATTTTAGACTTTAAGGTCTTCTTTTTCTTTGGCTCTTTAGTGATGCCCTTGAGGGTAGGGAAAAGAGCACCGATGTGGCCAACCTTGCCACACTCAAAGCATATGACCTCTCCTCTCTTGCCACACTCAAAGCATTCTTGATTTCCAAACCCTCACAAATTTCTTAGTAATCAAAGCAAACTCATCATCAGAAAGCACATCTAGAGCCTCATCCTCAAGGGAAGTAAGAGCAGAAAGTGAAAAACCAAATGAGGACCCTGAAAACCCAGATGAGCTAGGATGTTCGGAGTGTAATGCCAATGGCTTAGATTCAAGAGGAGACATCGCCGCCCTAGTCATCTCATAGGTCTTGAGAGAAGAATACAAATACTTGGTCGTCAAGACATCTAGGTCCTTAGCAACCATAATGGCGGTGGTTTTGATGTGCCAAACTACTGGAGTCAAGGAACGCAGGATCTTCCGACATCTCTCAGACTCAGAAAGATCTTTGCCTACAGAACTTAGCTTGCTGAAAAGAGTATCAAAATGAGTGAAAAATCCATCAATAGACTCACCTGACTGCATCATGAACTACTCATTCTCAGATATCAAAAGCTCATGCTTCACACTCTTAACTTGAGTGGTACCCTCATGGAAAGTGTCGACAATTGGGAGTCGGGTCCTTAGTCGATCTTATGCAAATTTAGTAAGTAGGAAGTGGAGACCTTTTGAGATGCTCACTTGGTAAGTTAAGATAGTTATAAACTAGAGACAAGAATTTATACAGGTTCGGGCCCTCAAAGACTTAAGTAATAACCCTACGTCCTATGATGTTTGCACTATATGTGTAATTGATTACAAAAGAAAGGGAGGAGATTGTTACAGGAAAAGATTGACAATCTCTATATCTATGTATCTATCTTCGGGTTTGTTAGATCCGATCCCTTGTCTGGTATGCTTGTTGCCTTTTTATAGTGATTGAAAGGATGTCAACGTAGAGCAGTTTCAGGAGGTTAGACGGTTGCCAATATGCAGTTATCTGATAACTGCATATCTTAACTCCCTGGTGGTTATCTTCACAAACGTGGGAGAGGAAGTTATCTTATCCTAAACCGTGACTGGAAGACTCAGTCACTACTCTCTTGATACTATAGTTGTGCAAAGACTGCGACCATAGGTCAGTACCCGACTCCCTCACAAATATCTTAACTCTCTCGATACTATGGTTGCGCAAAGACTGCGACCATAGGTCAGTACCAAGGTTGTCATTTGTCATGCGACCTTCTGGTCCACTGGAAACTGATTCTGTGACCATAGAACCATATACCATATTTGAAATGTCTTAGACATGATATATTTAATAAACATATGACTAACCCAAGTAATATTCATCGTCAGCTAGCCCCCAAATTTGAAGCAATAAAAGTTTATTACTTCGAATTTAAAATATTCAAGAATATATCATTCCACGCTTTGTCTTCTTCTATTGTTTTGAAGACGTTGCTTCCACGTGTGCCAGTTGGTTTTCTAAGAAGAACTTTGAGATACATTCAACAAGTCATCATTAAGCCTTTTGCAACAAATTGAGGCAAAAAACTTAAGTGCATTTTTAAGAACTCGAGGCTTCTGTGAATACGAATTGACGCCTCCTATCTCTATAAATAGCGATGCTCTTTGTTAGGAGACTTACAAGCTTTCACCTGCCAAGTCCTTAGAACTTCCTCTCAACTTCTTACTTCAATTCTCCTTCTGTTCTCATCTCAATGGCGAACCAAGACTCCAAAAAGATTGTTGAGAGCGATGAAGAAGAAAAAGAGGTAGAAGATGAGATTGAACAAGCACCTCAGAAGGTAATTCTCTTCTGAAGAATCTGTGTGAATCTTTCCTTTTTGATTGGATGTTTCCAAAGAAATGCATTTTGGAACTCTTTAGATGTTTGAGGACTCGACACCTTCAAAGGAGCGGTCTGGCGATGATGCAGGATCATCCAGTGGAACTTTATCCAAGAAGCTAATGGGAATTGAAGGCTGGGGTGCCACATTACCCCCAGCTTCTATTTTGCATCAAACTTTTATTCTGAAAGATCGAGGATGCCGACTAGAGGGGGGGTGATTATGAGGCTTTTAAATTTTCTCCCCCACTAAGTTATTTCAACAAGATAATCGATTGAACTAGATTATACAATGAGGCTTAAAACAATTTAATCAACTAATTGCATTCAACCATATGAAATATTTAACAATACATGCAACAATAGTGATATAAGCAATTGTGTCAAGATGAATATAAAGAAAATAAGAATTACGCAATTGACACAATATTTTTACCGAGGTCTCGGAGACTCGCCCGATCTCCCCTACTCCTCGTTGAATCGCTCGCTCGGAGCCTCACTTCTATATCCACGAAGGATATCTCACTAGGGTTGCTCCTTCTCCACACCGGATAGGCGAGCACCACACCTTTCAATATCTTTTGTCGGCCTCTCCGACATACTTCAATTGGAGAGATCGCGACTCTCCTCCGGCACCGTCTAGGCGAATGCGATCGCCAAGAGTAACAAGCCAGACACGCTCACTTGAACAAATCGAGTGCTAGAAGCTCAAGAATGCAAATGAGATGCTTAACACTCTAGCACTAGCATGAAAATGGTGATTGAAGTGCACTAAGCACTATTAGCTTCACACAATTGCTCTCTCTCTCAAATCACTCAAGATTTGGGCTCAATTCTAGCCTCTAAATGCAATAACACATATGCAACTCAATTGGCTAGGTTTTCAGTTGAAGAATGAACTATTTGAGCACCCCCAAAAGAAGGCAAACACAAAGTATTTATAGCCCTCAAAGAAAACTAGCTGTTTGCAACCAGTTGCATCATTTTTGTACATGCTGGACATTGTCCAGCCACTTCGGACATTGTCCGACCAGTATAAAAAAATACGCCCGTTGCAAACGAGTCAGTGACCGTTGGGGGCAATTTTGTGAAGGCCGGACATTATCCGGCCACCTCAGACAATGTCCGGCCATCACAGTACAGATGAGCCGGACAGATGCATTTGTCTCTGGTTCATTTCAATGCTCAAAACATTTGTACAGGCCGGACATTGTCCGGCCATATCAGACAATGTCCGGCCTACCCAGACAGATAGCCTCGGACGGATGCAAACGTCTCTGGTTTAATTTTGCAAAAGGCTGAAAAATTTTGTACAGGGCGGACATTGTCCGCCCATGCCCGGACAATGTCCGGCCACTGCACACTGACAGTAAAACAAGTATAACTTTTGATCCAGAGATCTGATTGAGATGATTTTTGGTTTGTAGGAAAGATAACTCAGAGCTCTACAATTTTTTCAATAGGAGAAAACCTAGAAAGGTCTAGAAACTTCTAGAAAACTCAGAAACTTTCCTGTTGTCAAAATGTCCAATCAAAAAACATCTCAAATGCAATTTGGGGTATTTGCACATACGGATTTGCCGTTTTCTCGCGGATGTGATTACTGTCACTCAGCAACGACCACGATCACACAGGTCTGACATCCGATCGAAAATAGGTGGTCGATAGGGTTTGGTCGAGCGTACGCAAGCGAGCCGAAGACTGGAACGACCAGTCCGAACTCCTACGACCACGCCCAAACCCTAAACAGAAAGCCGCCAAACAAGCGACACGACCACGACCACATATCAACACTGATATGATTAGAATATGCAAATACGACCATGACCAGCTCTAGATAAATAAACTAATTCAAATAGCTGGCGATCACGACTAAGTGCAGTTTTCAGAACATTTACTCTAATGCACATTAACTACACTTAGACTCACTAGCAATGCAAGACACTAGTGCAAAATGATATGAATGCATATGAGCTTCCGCACTAGATAGATTCAAGCTACTAGTTTCTGACCCCTCTTAATAGTACGGTCAAACTAGTGAAAAGAAACCTATCAACCCGGTCTGTCTCCAAACACCGAGGCCGGTAAATCTCTAAGAAAATAATCCTTAATCTTGGATTTTACCTTAGGTGGAGTTCGACCTCGTGAAGCTCAACCGCTCGACGCTCATCATCGCAAAGCTCGATCTCGCTAAGCTTGACCACGCAAAGCTCGACATCTCGACGCCTGTCTTCGCAAAGCTCGACCTCGCTAAGCTTGACCTTGCTCGGGATGTCTCATATCGTCTTCATCCTCTTCCCGCCCTTTCTCGCGTTTATCCTGCAATCAATCTGAGACTACAACACGTACACTCAATACACAATATTAGTCTCAAATATAGGTCGTCATTAATCACCACCAGAGAAACTACTCCACACAAGAGTTAGCTCCACAGTTTCTCTTTCCAATGAAATGACGCAACCATATTCAACGAGTAGCAAATGAGTATGAGATAGAATACAATCATATAGATCGTAGATGATAAACACATACGCACACAATCTATACTACTCATGTCAAGATATCAATCAACCAAGATGACCAAAGTGATGAGCTCCCCCTCAACATGTGTATCGATATCAAATCCACAACTAGAGTCATCAACCTCAGGGTTTGTCATATAACATGTTGATCAATCAATTTGCACAAGCTAGATGCAACCACCGAGCTCCCCCTCTACGTATGCATCAATATCAAATCCACAACTGAGGAAACATCCAAATCAGGGTTTACCGATAATCAATTCAATTCACTTGTGCTAAATCAGGATTTATCTAATTTGTCATTTGATCATCAAAACTGACATCTTCAGATTAACTTTAATCACAATGGATTTATGCAAATCGTCATTAATCATCAAAAGCTAGATACTAAGATCTACCTAGATCCAACAATCTCTCCCTTTTTGATGATTGATGACAACAACATTTATAAGCTCAATAAATCCAAAAGAGATTCTCCAGCTCCTCCTCAATATATGCAAAAATATATCGGAACTGAATACAACATCTAATATTATGAGTTAAGAGATATATGACAATTGAGCACAGATTCAATCAAGTCATCTTCGAAAAAAACATCAACTTTCTCAATTTTTTCTCTAACTCAAATACCTCTCCCAAATATCATTATTAATCTCAATTTTCTCCTATCATCTTTCTCAGATATCAATATCAAATCACCAATTTGTGCTCATTTGATATCTATCTCTCCCCCTTTGTCAATTAACTCAGCTGACTCTAATGTCTCCCAAATTCTCTCTAAATATCTTCCCCTAAGGCTTTCTCTAAAGCTTATCTATAAAACATTCTTTCTCAAATACTATCATTCTCTCTCAAATACTATCTCTCCCCCTTTGTCATCAAGCACAAAAAGGAAGTATTCAGAACTTAAATTTGGAGAAACGATATTTTCTAGGGTATGAGATTTTATATGAAATGGTTTTTATGCGAAAGCATGATTTCAAGAAGGTTTGTTTCAAGAGATTTTGAAAATCACATTCAAAATATGGAGAAGATATCAAAACAATTAACATATAGTGAATATATCGATGACATTTATATCTATGGCATTTGATCCATTTTGAATCATTCAAAGTCTTGATGCATCTAATTGTTTGATGTGAGGATGTCCACTAGATGCATGTTTTCCATATCTTGATTTATTTCTAAATCTCGTTATGCCACAACATCTCTTATACAATGATGTCGCATATCAATATACTCTAATGAAGAGTTTTGAATCAAATCACTCATCACATTTACGACATGTTCAATATTCCATAAGAGTGGCATCTATTCGAAAGCAATTGGATAATCCAATGTTTCACCCATAAGAATTTAAACACAACAACCACCGGATGTATTCTTTCGATCTATCCTTCAAGTCATAAGATCCAAATCCAAATAATCAAGTAATTCAAAATTTGTTTTTTTGGATATCAAAGATCTATATAGGATTGCATTTCAATTACCTAAGAATGCATTTCATTTCAATCATATGACATTCCTTAGGAAATGATCAATTTCTAGTACATTTGCAATCACTAAATATGATGACGGGATAAAATGCGGTAAAATAAAACAAAACTACCAAACAATGATTGATAGGGTTTAGAATTGACCGCTTGTTTGTGTTCATCCATGTCGAGATGTTCGTTTGTAGCCTTGAGAGTTGTAATAGCTTCATCATCTTGCATCTCGAGGCTTTTGAGAGATTGCTTCACATGCTTGAATTTACTCTAGAACATTGCGTTCTTGAGTTGCTGGATTTGTCGTGCATGGAAGCGACTTTGCTCTTGGATCATCTCACTTTCCCTACTCGTCATCTTACAAAAATTCTTGATATAGAAATTCATTAGTGGTAATAATGTCATCAATATGTTTGATTCACAAGAGAATAAAGTCTTGATTAAACTTATGGCGATGATTGTGTCAAACTTCTCATTTTGAAAATCATTTTGATATAGGAGAGGATTTTGAGTTTTTAAACCAATCTAACTTGAAACAATGGATTTAAACTTCAAAAATTCACTTCTTTTGGCATTTAAGATAAAAACACATACAAATGAGATATATGCCAAAAGGAGGTTGTCGAAATATGTTTAGGTCACAAGGTTAAGAGAAGGACATATGACCTCTTGAAATATTCAAATTTTCAAAAGAATACTCAAATCTCAAATTCATGCGAATTATGCTCCAAATCATGAAAAATATTGCTAATTGATATGCAGAAAACGTAATTAAAATCATTTCAAACTTCATCATAATGAGTCATGATCAAAAGCAAAGAAATGAGAGTGAATAAGAGTAAGGATGTGACAAAAACTAGGAGGCAAAAGAATCAGCTGAAAAATTATCAGAAAACATCCAGCTTTACACAACCCGGATAGTGTGTGCTAGGGTCGGACAAAGTCCGGTAGGGGCGGACAGTGTCCGGCTCTAGGCGGACAATGTCCGGACAGTTCAGAAATACGCCTGAAATTTCTGAAAATATGTGATTTTTGCAATTTCGCTTCAAACATTGATTCAAGTTCCATAATAGATTTAAATATCAAGATAGGAACTTAGTTGGATACCAATAGAATGGATTTTATTTGAAGAATATCATGAAATCAATTCTCAAAAAGTGATTTATGGGTAAAAAGGGTAAAACTGATATTTATTTTCAGAAGAACTTCAAATCTTGATTAAACTTGGATTTTTCGGGTCGATAGCCGTTTTCGAGCGACCTAGGATATGAGATAATTTGAAAGCCATAGGTATTTTGAGAATAAGTTCAATATGAACTATCTTCGGGTGAGTGAGTTCTAAATGTTTCATGTAGAAAGTTTTTATCAAATCTCAACCCATCTTGTTTTATGAAAATGAAACATTTTGAACCAAAACAAGATCCCGAAGACTTCAATTTTGTCGAAATTTTGCGTTTTAGCTCGAAGCTCTTTGTTCCACTTTCAAAACCTTTGAAACTATACTTGAACCATATTTATGAAGGTTTTGAAGTAATTTTAAACATTTTGAAAGTTTTGAGCTCTTTTTACCTTTTTGCTCGAAAATGACCCTTATTACTGAAATGTTTGCAAAATGTGATATATGTCCACAATTAGGGTATATAGGGCTTCAATGACTTTGAAGTTGCTCCCCTAAATGTGTCATCCAAGTTTTGTCATGAAAAATATGCAAGATCACTATATTTCATGCTCGACTGGACGTTTCGGTGGACGACTCTGGGTAGTCTCGAACAGATCACTGTATTTCTCCAGCAGTCCCGACAAACGACCAGAATCCTCTCGGCACGCCAACGACAATGCTGGTCGAGTACCCTCACCTTGACCAATGGGTCGAATAATGACAAGCACATATTTGTGACATGCATTAACAATTCGTTTGGCCTGATTTGCGGTAATCAAGTTCGAAGTGTTGACGTGGATGTCTCTACTGATTACGAACTTAACTCTGTCTTTGGTGAGGTCGTACTCTTGCGCTTGCCGATGGAAGTGAGCGTCTTGATCATATAGATACGGACTCCCAAAGATCACCTGACAGATATCGATAGGGACAACATCGCATTGCACCTCATCTATATATCATGTAGAGATCGCAAACTTCAACATGTTGGATCTAGGTAGATCTTAGTATCTAGGTTTTGATGATTAATGACATTTTGGATAAATCTATGATGATTAAAGTTAATCTGAAGATATCAGATTTGATGATTAAATGACAATTTAGATAAATCCTGATTTAGCACAAGTAAATTGAATTGATTATCGGTAAACCCTGAATTGGATGTTTTCCTCGATTGCGGGTTTGATATTGATGCATATGTAGAGGATGAGCTCGGTGGTTGCATCAAGCTTGTGCGAATTGATTGATCAAGATGTTATATGTTAAATCTTGAGGTTGATGACTTCAGTTGTGGATTTGATATCAATGCACATGTTGAGAGAGAGCTCAGGATGATTAGTTATCCATGTTTGTGCAAAAGGTTGATGACTCCGTGTTCTGGATTTGATATCTCTATGTATGATTGAGAGAGAGCTCATGATATTAGTCATCCATATTGATTGATATCATAACTTGAGTAGTATGGATCGTGTGCGCATTTCTTCTATCATATATGGATCTATATGATTGTGAGATTCATCCATTACTCATTTGTTGTTCAATTGAAATTGGTTTTGTCATTTCACCGAAGAAAGAAATTGTTGAGTGAACTCCTGTGTGGAGTGATTTATATGGTGATGATTAATGACGAACTGCAAATGAGACTAAAGTTTGCGCATTGAATGTATATGTTCTAGTCTCAGAATGATTGCAGGATGAAAACAAGCAAGGGCGTGAAGAGGATGAAGACAATATGAGACATCCCGAGCAAGGTCAAGCTTAGCGAGGATGAGCTTTGCGAAGAGAGGCGTCGAGATGTCGAGCTTCGCGTGGTCAAGCTTAACGAGATCGAGCTTTGCGATGACGAGCGTCGAGCGGTCGAACTTCACGAGGTCGAACTTCACCTAAGGTAAAATCCAAGATTAAGGATTGTTTTCTTAGGGTTTTACCGGTCTCGGTGTTTGGAGACAAACCGGGTTGATAGGTTTCTTTTTACTAGTTTGACCGTACTATTAAGAGGGGTCGGAAACTAGTAGCTTGAATCTATCTAGTGCAGAAGCTCAGATGCATTCATATCATCTTGCACTAGTGTCTTGCATTGCTAGTGAGTCTAAGTGTAGTTCATGTGCATTAGATTAAATGTTTTGAAAACTACACTTAGTCGTGATCGCCAGTTGTTTAAATTGGTTTATTTATCTAGAGCTGGTCGTGGTCGTATTTGCATATTCTGATCGTATCAGTGTTGATACGTGGTCGTGGTCGTGTCGCTTGTTTGGCGGCTTTCTGTTTAGGGTTTGGGCGTGGTCGTAGGAGTTCGGACTGGTCGTAGCAGTTTTCGACTCGCTTGCGTACGCTCGACCAAACCCTATCGACCACCTGTTTTCGATCGGATGTCATGACCTATGTGGTCGTGGTCGTTGCTAAGTGACACAAATCACATCCGCGAGAAAACGGCAAATCCGTATGTGCAAATACTCTAACATTGCATTTGAGATGATTTTTGGATTGAACATTTTGACAGTAGGAAAGTTTCTGAGTTTTCTAGAAGTTTCTAGACCTTTATAGGTCTTACTCCTGTTGACAAAATTGTAGAGCTCTGAGTTATCTTTCTAACAAGCCAAAATCACCTCAATCGGATCTCTGGATCAAAAGTTATGCATGTTTTACTGTCAGTGTGCAGTGGCCGGACAAATGCATCCGTCCGGAGCTATTTGTCCGAACTGGCCGGACAGTGTCTGATGTGACCGGACAATGTCCGGCCAGTACAAATTTTTTGAGCCGAAAAATGAAACGGACAAATGCATCCGTCCGGAGCTATTTGTCCGAAGTGGCCGGACAGTGTCTGAAGTGACCGGATAATGTCCGGCCTGTACAAGTTTTTTTGAGCCGAGAGTTAACAAAGACATATCCATTTGTCCGGACGTTTTGTCCGGACAAATAGTATCCGTCCGGCCTTCACAAATTTCGCCCAACGGTAACTGACACGTTGCAACGGCTGTTTTTTGTTGAACTGATCAGACACTGTCTAAAGTGGCCGGACAATGTCCGTCCTGTACAAATCTGGTTCAGTTTCTTGCAAACGGCTAGTTTTTCTTTGAGGCTATAAATACTTCATGTTTGGCTTCATTTTTGGGTGCTCAAAGACTTCATACAACAGTTGAAAACCTAGCCAATTGATTTGCATCTGAGTTATTGCATTTAGAGGCTAGAATTGAGCCCAAATCTTGAGTAGATTTGAGAGAGAGCTTGAGGGAGATTGTGCGAGTGTTTAGTGCACTTCATCTCCATTAGATTGCTAGTGCTAGAGTGTTGAGCATCTCATTTGCATCATTGAGCTTCTAGCACGCGGTTGATTCAAGTGAAAGCGCATCCGGCTTGTTACTCTTGGCGATCGCCTTCGCCTAGACGGTGCCGGAGGAGAGCCGAGATCTCTCCAATTGAAGTTTGTCTGAGAGGCCGGCAAAAGATTGTGAAAGGTGTGGTGCTCGCCTATCCGGTGTGGAGAAGGAGCAACCCTAGTGAGATATCCTTCGTGGATATAGAAGCGAGGCTCCGAGAGAGCGCTTCAACGAAGAGTAGGGGAGACCGGGCGAGTCTCCGAGACCTCGGTAAAAATATTGTGTCAAATTGCGTATTTCATATTTGCTTTACATTCATCTTGACACAATTGCTACATTTACCATTGTTACATGTCTTATTGAATAGTTCGTTTGATTGAATGCAACTAGTTGATTAAATTGCTTTTAAGCCTCATTGTATAATTTAGGTCTCTCAATTATTCTTTAAAATTGCTTAATTGAAAAGAAATTTTAAAAGCCTCCTATTCACCCCCCCTCTAGTCGGCATCCTTGATCCTACAATTGGTATCAGAGCAAGGTCTCTCATTTATCGGCTTAACCGCTAGAGAGAAAGGATGAATTCGCTAGAGAAATTTGGATTGTTTGCTCCTCAATTTGATGGCTCAAATTATACACGTTGGAAAATTATGATGAGTACTCATCTTGAGGCATTAAACTTGAAATTATGGAGATTAGTGCAAAAGGGTATGGATAGCTCATTATCTTCGGATAAGCATACTCTTATTTTATATACAAAGGCTAAAGATATGCTTCTCGAATCACTTAGCCAAGATGTGCTCAAATTAGTGAGTGATTGTTCGACCGCTCACGATGTTTGGATCACCCTTGAGTCCTTATTTGATCCGTTTGAGACCTAGCCTTAGTTTTCGCACTAGGCTCGCCCAGATTCTAATATGCGGAATAACGGGATCTTACTCGGAAATACCGAAACCCAAAGTAATTGCACAACTCTTTATTTCAAAGAGGGCTTTACACGTCGAACGTTAGGCACACTTGCCTACGTCGAAGGAACTATAAGTGTCTAAAACTCAAATAAGTTCTATGACTCTTCGATTGAGTTCGATGATCTAAACTAGACCTATTACAAGGTATTTATAGTCCAATCGTATGAGTACGTATCAGACTCAATAACCTAAACGTATTAGACTCATATAACTAATCCTAACCAGATAAGCTTAGTTATACACATTCGGATCTGATTACAATTCTGAACAGGGAACAAATTCCTTTTCCTGGTCGCGAACCAATCCATGGTCGCGGACTCATCCAGGTCGCGAATCCTTTCCGAACACGGTTAAGGTCGCGAAGCCGTATGCGATCAGGACTTGGTCGCGAAGCCGTATGCGATCAGGACTTGGAGATCCTCCCGGATCATGACTCCCTTGTTGAGAAGGAGCCAACCCCTGTTGCGACCTCTCGATCAAACTGGAGATGTGGAAATTGGGCTTGTCCATCTTCTTTGGTGTACCACTTTGCCGCACGTGCTCGTTGATCTTTCCGACCGATTCGAAAATTCTCCTTGGTGCCACTGCGGGTGGTAGTCACCTTCTTCTCCAGAATCACATCTTCACGTAGAGGTTCGTCTCGTTGATAGACCAAATCTTCAACAGATGGTACTATGGTATCTGGCTCATCATCCAGCATTGAAGGCTCAAACAGTTTGAGGTGCTCAACATTAACAACCGAGTAAATATCCATGTATGGAGGTAACTCGAGCTGACAAGCATTATTACCCACTTTCCGCAAAATCCGAAAAGGACCATAACGAATGGGTTTGAGCTTCTTACCTTCACCTTTAAGTCTCTCCTTACTCAGATGTAACCATACCATATCACCTTCTTGAAATTGCGCATCAACTCGATGCCGATCATGTCGCGCCTTGTACTTGAGTTGAGCTTTCAGCAAGTTCTGTTCAACCTCACGATGGAGTCGTTGAATACCTTCCAGGAACTTTTGTGCTCGATCCTGATCAGATGCTTCCTTGCTGTTCTGTACTGAGGTAGGGATCACAAACTCCATGTCGAATGGACTCTGTGGTAGAAATCCTAAACAAACCTCAAACGGTGACTTTCCAGTCGAACTATGCACTGCTCGATTAAAAGCAAACTGCAGGTACGGTATGCTTCCATCCCAGGTCTTCGGGTGCTTCGAGTTATATCCTCTCAAAAGATGAACAACTGTGCGATTAACCACCTCGGTTTGACCATCAGTTTGCGGATGAAAAGCAGTACTCCTCTTCAGCTTGGTGTCCATCATCGTCCAGAGCGATCGCCAAAAGTGACTAAGGAACCGGGTATCGCGATCAGACACAATAGAAGTCGGCAGTCCGAAGTGTGTCCAAACGTGTTGAAAGAATACCCGAGCTGCCTCTTCTCCCGTGATAGTCTTCCGACAAGGTATAAGAATAATCATTTTGGAGAACCGATCAACGACCACGAATAGATAGTCGTTGCCACGTCGGGTCTTAGGCAATCCTCCCAAGAAATCCATAGATATGCTTTCCCATGGTCGCGATGGAACTGGCAAGGGAGTGTACAAACCTATTTTTCGGTTTGCCGGTTTCGAGCTGCTGCAGAGACCACAGCCTCGAACAAAGCTAGCCACATCTTGCTGCATACGCGGCCAAAACACATGTCGGTGAAGATTTTGCAACGTCTTTGTAACCCCAAAGTGACCAGCTACCTTCGATGTATGCGCTTCTCACAACCATTGAATTCGAGGTGCTCCACGAGGTATACAGAGTAAATTGCCCTTGTACAAGAGTCCTTCTCGACGAACGAACTCCGTAGGTTTCCCTGTTTCGAGCTCAGTCAGTACTGTTTGAAAATCAGGGTCTTCACTGTACATAGTGGCATAGTCATCATGACATGAGGGCTCGATCTGCATGAACGCTGATAAACAGAGGGTCGTAACTGGTGGTCGCGACAACATGTCCGCCAATTTGTTGTGTACGCCCTTTTTGTACTTAATCACCAGATTGAACTGCTGCAGATAAGACATCCACTTCATGTGTCGAGCTTGCTGTAGCTTGGACTGAGTCTGCAAATATTGCAATGGTTGATGGTCAGTGTGGACAACCGTCTCTTTCCCCAAGAGATAACACCGCCAATGTTTCACGGCCTGATGCAGTGCGCATAACTCCTTATCATAAGTCGGGTAGTTCTTCTGAGCTCCCTGGAATAACTCAGAGTGATATGCCACTGGTCGACCTTCTTGCATGAGCACTGCGCCCATTGCATAACCTGAGGCATCGGTTTCTAGCTCGAACGGTTTCTGGAGATTCGGCAAAGCTAACACAGGCGCCTCGCTGATCTTCCTTTTCAGCAAGAGAAACGTGTCCTCATGTTTCCCTGTCCACTCGAACTTCTGATCGATCCTGGTTAATGCATGCAACGGAGAAGCCATAATCGAGAAGTGTCGGATGAACTTCCGAAGGTATTGGCATGCTCCCACAAAACTACGCACATCCGTAACTGTTCGTGGTCGCGGCCACTCGCGAATCACTTTTACCTTATCTGGGTCGATTTGCAACGTACCGTTGCCGACCAGGAATCCAAGGTAAAGTAGAGTTTGCTGGCCGAACTCGCACTTCTTACGGTTGAGGCGAAGTCGATGTTGCCGAAGCTGATCGAACACCTTTTCGACATGAATGAGGTGCTCATCCCACGATTGACTATAAACTAGTATGTCGTCGAGGTAAACGATGACAAAGTCGTCGATGAACGGTCTCAAAACGTCATTCATAAGACGCATGAAAGTTGCAGGGGCGTTGCAGAGACCAAACGGCATGACCAGCCATTCGAACAGACCTTGTCGTGTTTTGAACGCGGTCTTCCACGTATCCTCCTCTCGGATGCTGACTTGATGATATCCTGACTTAAGATCCAATTTGGAGAAGACAATAGCATGCTTCAATTGGTCTAACAGGTCGTCAATACGGGGAAGGGGGTACCGGTTCTTGATGGTGATCTTGTTTAGGGCTCGATAGTCGATGCACATATGCCAAGTCCCATCTTTCTTTGGTACTAACACCACAAGAGATCCACAAGGTGAACTACTTGGTTGAATGACACCATCGTTCAGCAACTCACCAAGTTGTCTTTTGATCTCTTCATTCTCCAATACTGAGTTGCGATACATACTTAGATTGGGCAGTGTTGCATCGGACACAAGCTGAATTTCGTGCTCGACTGGACGTTTCGGTGGACAACCCTGGGTAGTCTCGAACAGATCACTGTATTTCTCCAGTAGTCCCGACAAACGACCAGAATCTTCTTGGCACGCCAACGACAATGCTGGTCGAGTACCCTCACTTTGTCCAATGGGTCGAATCATGACAAGCACATACTTGTGACATGCATTAACAATCCGTTTGGCTTGATTTGCGGTAATCAAGTTCGAAGTGTTGACGTGGACGTCTCTACTGATTACGAACTTAACCCCGTCTTTGGTGAGGTCGTACTCTTGCGCTCGCCGATGGAAATGAGCGTCTCGATCATACAGATACGGACTCCCAAAGATCACCTGACAGATATCGATAGGGACAACATTGCATTGCACCTCATCGATATACCGTGCAGAGATCGCAAACTTCAACACACACTGACTCGTAATCTGTTGGTTCACATCGGATGTAAACCAACCCAGCGGATATGGTCGCGGGTGTGTGGTTGTCTTCAAACCAAGTCGCCGAACCAGTCCAGCGGAGACCAAATTCTTTTGACTTCCTGGATCGAATATCGTTGCGACCACTTCGTGCTTCACCTGGATGTTGATGGTGAACAAGTCCTCCGTCGGGTGATGGTCGTTCGGTGGATCCGAACCCTTCTCCTTCGGCATTGCCATCAGAGACAAGGTCGTATCCGCCTCATTAACCGAATTCACTCGGACAACTTCTTCGTCGGGTGAAGTCGCAGTAGCCGTGGTTGTTCTTTTCCCTGGTCCGTTTTTCTTTGGTCGAAGCTCAGGATGAAGCTTGTAGCATTTGTCCTTCGTATGTCCCGCAACTTGACAATGTTCGCAGAAAGCACCCGTGCCCGATTTCTTCTTCGGACTCGGCTTTTTCTTTGTCGAGGTCGCACTTTCCTTCGTGCTTTTGTCGCTGTGGGATTTGTTCTTCTTCTCGATCGCCATAGCAGTTGTGCTCGCGGTCGCGATATCTTGGACGCCGAACAGACTTAGCTCAGTACTGATCGATTTCTGAAATCCAGATATGTACTTCCGAAATACATGAGGGTCGGATAGTGAGATGCCAATGACCATTGCTTGTCGTCGAAACTCTGTCGTATAGTCTTGGACGGTCTGGTCGCGCCGTTGGTACAATCGGTGCCAATGCTCCCATCTCTCCTCAAGGTAGCCCATCGGATAGAATTCTTGTCGCAGAAGTCGTTTGAATTGACCCCACGCAAGGTCGTCAACTTCACCACTGGCGACAAGGGCCTTCCACCATATCTTGGCGTGGTCCTTCATCTTCAAAGGTGCAAATTTGACCTTTTGAGCGCTACTGAACCCTTTAAGGTCAAAGTAGGTCTCAAGTTGGTCGATCCAAGAATCCAGCTTCTCGGCATCGATCACCCCATCATATATGGGTATATCAATCTTAGCGTCAACTTTAAAAGATCCGACAGCTAAGGAGGTATTGGCGAGGTCGTCGGTCTTGTGGTCGCCTTCGTCTTCATCTTCGTCTGCCCTGCGCAAGTCTTCACCAGTCTTCTCACCCATAATCTTCCCTACTTCAGGAGGTACAATCATGGCCTGCTGCTTAATCCAAGCAAGCACGGTTTCCATGTCGGTGGAGAGCTTAGCCACTTTTTCGGCTAGGTTAGCTTGAACGGAGGTATCGTCAGACATTGTCGGAGACGCAGCTGTAGGAACCGTCAATTGATCGCCTGGAATTTCGCCGGAAGTTTTGTAACCCTGGCGAGTTTTCACCATCCACAGGATAGGAAAGTTGCTCTGATACCAACTTGATCCGTTTGAGACCTAGCCTTGGTTTTCGCACTAGGCTCGCCCAGATTCTAATATGCGGAATAACGGGATCTTACTCAGAAATACTGAAACCCAAAGTAATTGCACAACTCTTTATTTCAAAGAGGGCTTTACACGTCGAACGTTAGGCACACTTGCCTACGTCGAAGGAACTATAAGTGTCTAAAACTCAAATAAGTTCTATGACTCTTCGATTGAGTTCGATGATCTAAACTAGACCTATTACAAGGTATTTATAGTCCAATCGTATGAGTACGTATCAGACTCAATAACCTAAACGTATTAGACTCATATAACTAATCCTAACTAGATAAGCTTAGTTATACACATTCGGATCTGATTACAATTCTGAACAGGGAACAAATTCCTTTTCCTGGTCGCGAACCAATCCATGGTCGCGGACTCATCCAGGTCGCGCATCCTTTCCGAACACGGTTAAGGTCACGAAGCCGTATGCGATCAGGACTTGGTCGCGAAGCCGTATGCGATCAGGACTTGGAGATCCTCCCGGATCATTATTTGTGGGCACATCTAGCTATGAGCATGCTAAGATGCGTATATTATTGCGGGATTATGAGCCATTTGTGATGTTGGAGCATGATACACTCTCCACCACATATGATGCTTGATCAACATCACAAATGAGCTCAAAGCCCTTGGTGCTAATATTTCCGATCTAGATATTTGTAGAAAATTGCTCCAGGTATTGCCGGAGGGTTGCTATGGAGACTTCATCACCAATCTTGAAAATGGTGACCTTTCCAACACTTCACCAAGCTAGCTCGTTGACATGCTTATGTCAAATGAGGCAATGTCACAAGAAAAGGACATGTGTTCCACCTCCGAGCATATTGAGGACAATGATTTAAATGCGGAGGATCAAGAATCTTCGAGCGAGCTCAAGGACGTAAACGATGATGTTTGCCCTAGCAAGACTAAGGCGAAACCAAGCAAGAAGAGCTCAAGAAAAGGTAGAAAGAAAGGGTCAAAGTCGGAATCTTCATCTCAAGACGATTCTATATGCCCTTCGGCATCCGACTCAACGGTATCAAATTCTAACCTCTCTAATAATGAGCTAATGGACATAATTGTAGAGTTAAAAGACTTGCTTGGCAATTTGACTCAAAACTTTAGCACTTTAAAAAATAATTACTCATCTTTGAAAGTGAAACATCAAGAATTGAAAAATTCTTATGATTCTTTGCTTGCCAAGAATATTATTAGCTCAACATGTATATTAGATGTTAGAGTTGCTTGTGACTCCTATATTGATCCATCTTTAGAGTCACACACTTCTACTCCACATGCTAGTGATAATTCAATTGTTAATTCGCGGTTAGATTCAAATGCTAGTATTGTGGATATTAGTACTTCATGTGATAATATGTCTAATAATTTAATTATTGATTCACATGCTTGCTTGGATGATACTAGTAACTCATGCCATGATTCATCTAGCGACTCATCTCTATGCCATGGTGTTGGTTCTAGTCAATCATCATTTGATATGCCTAGCTCATCTAGTGATTTCTGTGCTATGCCTTCTAGTTCATTTACTTGTGATGAGATACCGTCATGTTCTTATCATATTTCACATGCTAACACGGAATTATCTCAAGCATCTAAAGTCAAAAATGATGAAAGTAAGAGTAAAGTAAATAGATTGAGCAAAAACCTTTCTAGATGTCATGTGGGTAATGCTATGCTTGTTAAACCACCTTTAGAACATAAGTATTCATTTAAAAAGGGAAAATTAAATCATGCACACTCATCTAGTAAGAGGCATAATATACTCTATCACACTCATACAAATTCATTTAAAAAGTCCTCTCATACTTCATGTTTATCATATCACTTAAAAGGGCAACATTCGTATAAGTGTGCATCAAATGTTTTTGAAACTGGTGCTTTTGACTCTTATTTGATTTCTTGCTCTAAAAAGGGTTTAATTGCAAAACCTATTCATTGCCATTTTCAAAAACCTAAAGATAGAGCTATTTTGGTACCAAAAGACCTATGCGACAAGGTTAGAGGGCCTCGTATGGTTTGGGTGCCAAAAAGAGTTTAAATCTTTTGATGTGACTTTGTAAAAACATTTGCATTGCATCTTCTCTTTTTGTCCTTTGTTGTTTTAAATTCATATGGCAAATTTTGCAAAAGAGGAAAAATTTAAATCCTATGTTGTTGCATCATTAGGGTTGTAATTTAAAATGCTTCCGTTGCTCATCACAACCCTTTATGTGAAATAACTCAAAATTACAATTATAAGTTTTAAAATGAGCTCATTTAGTCAAAATGTCAATTTTCACTCAAAAGGCCAAAAATCGTCATTTTCTATCTAAATGGTCGTCAAAACGTATTTAAAAGGTTTTTAGAGGCTTTGGATGAAGAAATGATGTTAAAAAGTATTTCTATTGAAAATTAGCCTCAAAAGGATCTTCGAGTATCTTGTTTTTCAACAAAATCGTTTTTGAACTCAAATCAAAATTTATTTGGTTTTTGCCAAAACTTACGTTACAAAACTCCTAGATACTCTTAATCCGAAGAAGTTTGAAATTGAAAACTTTCTCAAAAGAGTTCTCATTTGAAAGTTATGGGTATTTGAATCTCACCGAAAACTTGCTTTGACCCGAAATACCCTAAATATGCAAAACATAAGTTTGACTATTTCTATGGTCTTTATTTGTGAATTTAGGCTCAAAATAACTTGAACAACTCATGTAAGCCCTTTCATGTCAAAAATCCAATGAAAATCAAATTTGAACTAAATTTGCAAAAGTTTATCAACTTTCAACCTTTTTGCTTAACACAAGATTCATTTGACCATAGCTCTCAATTGAAAAATCCTTTTTGGACAATTCTTTTTGGAAAATGTATTTGATGCATTGAAATTCATTCCTGCAAATTTTCATCTCATTTGGACTTGATTTGAGCAAAATTAACACTTCTATGATTGGTATTTCTTGATTATTTATTTCAAAATTATTGGAAGTCATTTGCATAGATTTCTAGGTGCGTTTAAAAGTGTAAAATGAATCTCTGAAAACCTGAAATCTAAAACTTTAAACCTGACCAACATTTGTCTTTTTCATATCTCTTTATTGGTTGACTATTTGAAGAAAGTTTCTATATGACATTTTATTCTCTATGATTGGTATTTCTTGATAATTTATTTCAAAATTATTGGAAGTCATTTGCATAGATTTTCAGGTGTGTTTAAAAGTGTAAAATAAATTTCTGAAACCTGAAATCTGAATCTTTAATCTGATCAAAATTTGTCTTTTTCATATCTCTTTGTTGGATCAGAATTTGGCTTCACTATAAAAGGCAATATTGTTCCTCATTCCATTATCTATCTCCAAAATTTATTTTGGAATTTTTGGAACTTTTTGTTTGTATATGTCTTGATGATTATAAAGAAGCCAACATGTTTAAGAAAATTTTAGTCTAATCGGATGTTAATCTCTCAATTCTTTCAAATGACTAAAATATTTGAATCTTGGATCTTCATGGAATATTCTTGTGTTGATGTGTTCTATCTCTATGAAACTTTTTATGAGTTTTGGTGGTTATTTGAATGTTTTCTCATTTGAGTCCTTTTGGATTATTGTTGAGCTCTTGATTTTCAAATGGATCATTTTCATCTTTTGCATATTTTTCATGACAAAACTTAGTTGACACATTTAGGGGGAGCAAATTTAGAGTTATTGATCCTTGCATACCCTAATTGTGCATATGTATCAAAGAGTGCATGCTTTTGGTAAGAAGGGTCTTTTTCGAGCAAAAATGTAAAAAGAGCTCAAAAATTTCAAAATGTTCAAAATTACTTCAAAACCTTCATAAATATGTTTCAAATATGATTTCAAAGGTTTTGAAAGTGAAACAAAAGAGTTTCCAGCTAAAATGCAAAATTTCGACAAAATTGAAGTCTTCGGGATCTTGTTTTGGCCCAAAACGATTTATTTCCATAAAACAAGATGGGTTGAGATTTGACAAAAACTTTCTACATGAAACATTTAGAACTCACTCACCCGAAGATAGTTCATATTGAACTTATTCTCAAAAGGCCTATGGTTTTCAAAGTATCATATATCCTAGGTCGCCCGAAAATGACTATCGACCCGAAAATACCAAAAGTGCATTTTTGCAAATTTGGCTATTTGGACCGGACTTTCTCCCATGTCTTGGTTTGGAATAGTATTTCAAACTCATCTAAGTCCAATACTTCAGAAAAATTCGAGTTTCTTCAAGAATTGAAGCTTTTCATGAAAATCATTTTTGTTTTACTCTTTTACCCAAAACTCACTTTTCGAAAATTGATTTCATGATCTCCTTCAAATAAAATTCATTCAATTGGTATTCAACTAAGTTCATGTCATGATATTCAAACTATTATGGAACTTGATTTCATTTTTTGAAGTAAAATTGCAAAAACCACAAATTTCAGATGTTTCGTGTTACTCCTTGTTTTGTTTGATTGAATGCAACTAGTTGATTAAATTGCTTTTAAGCCTTATTGTATAATTTAGGTCTCTCAATTATTCTTTAAAATTGCTTAATTGAAAAGAAATTTTAAAAGCCTCCTATTCACCCTCCCTCTAGTCGGCATCCTTGATCCTACACAACACACACTGACTCGTAATCTGTTGGTTCACGTCGGATGTAAACCAACCTAGCGGATATGGTCGCAGGTGTGTGGTTGTCTTCAAACCAAGTGGCCGAACCAGTCCTGCGGAGACTAGATTCTTCTGACTTCCGGGATCGAATATTGCTGCGACCACTTCATGCTTCACCTAGATGTTGATGGTGAACAAGTCCTCCGTTGGGTGTTGGTCATTCGGTGGATCTGAACCCTTCTCCTTCGGCATTGCCATCAGAGACAAGGTCGTATCCGCCTCATTAACCGAATTCACTTAGACAACTTCTTCGTCGGATGAAGTCGTAGTAACCGTGGCTGTTCTTTTCCCTGGTCCGTTTTTCTTTGGTTGAAGTTCAGGATGAAGCTTGTAGCATTTGTCATTGGTATGTCCCGCGACTTGACAATGTTCACAAAAGGCACCATGCCCGATTTTGAAGCGTTCTTCTTCGGACTTGGCTTTTTCTTTGTCGAGGTCGCACTTTCCTTCGTGCTTTTGTCGCTGCGGGATTTGTTCTTTTTCTCGATCGCCATAGCGGTTGTGCTTGCGATCGCGATGTCTTGGACGCTGAACAAATTTAGCTCAGTACTGATCATTTTCTGAAGTCCAGATGTGTATTTTTGAAATACCTGAGGATCGGATAGCGATATGCCGATGACCATTGCTTGTCTCTGGAACTCCGTCGTATAGTCTTGGACGGTCTGGTCGCACCGTTGGTACAATCTGTGCCAACGCTCCCATCTCTCCTCAAGGTAATCCATCGGATAGAATTCTTGTCGCATAAGTCGTTTGAATTGACCCCACGCAAGGTCGTCAGCTTCATTACTAGCGACAAGGGTCTTCTACCATGTCTTGGCGTGGTCCTTCATCTTCAAAGGTGCGAACTTCACCTTTTGAGCGCTACTGAACCCTTTCAGGTCAAAGTAGGTCTCAAGCTGGTCGATCCAAGAATCCAGTTTCTCGGCATCGATCACCCTATCATATATGGGTATATCAATGTTAGCGTCGACCTTAAAAGATCCGACAACTAAGGAGGTGTAGGCGAGGTCGTCGGTCTTGTAGTCGCCTTCGTCATCATTTTCATATGTCCTGCGCAAGACTTCACCAGTCTTCACACCCATAACCTTCTCTACTTCAGGAGGTACAATCATGGCCTGCTGCTTAATCCAAGTAAGCACGGTTTCCATGTCGATGGAGAGTTTAGCCACTTGTTCGGCTAGATTAGCTTGAACGGAGGTATCGTCAGACATTGTCGGAGACGCGGCTATACGAACCGTCGATTGATCACCTGGATTTTCACCGGAGGTTTTGTAACCCTGGCGAGTCTTCACCATCCACAAGATAGGAAAGTTGCTCTGATACCAACTTGATCCGTTTGAGACCTAGCCTTGGTTTTCACACTAGACTCGCCCAGATTCTAATATGCGGAATAATGGAATATTACTCGGAAATACCGAAACCCGAAGGTTGATCGAAAACATAGTTCAAAGTAATTGCACAACTCTTTATTTCAAAGAGCACTTTACACGTCGAATGTTAGGTCGCACTCGCCTACGTCGAAGGAACTATGTGTCTAAGACTTTAATCTAGACTCGATTGTATTCGATGATCTAAACTAATCCTATTACAAGGTATTTATAGTCCAATCGTATGAGTACGTATCAGACTCAATAACCTAAATGTATTAGACTCATATAACTAACTAATCCTAAACGAATAAGCTTAGTTATATATATATTCAGATCGGATTACAGTTCCGAATAGGGAACGAATTCCTTTTCATTGTCGCGAACCAATTCATGGTCGCGGACCCATCCATGGTCGCGAAACCTTTCTGAACACAGTTAAGGTCGCGAAGCCGTATGTGATCAGGACTTGAAGATCCACCCGGATCATTCTTAGATTTCCCCCCTCCCGATGATTCTGGCTTTTTGCTGGAATCTTCCTTCTTGTCATTCTTGAGACCTGGCTGAGGCAGCAAATTCACTTTGTCCACAATTCTATTCCATTCCACGGCTTCAGTCGCATCAGAATAACAGTCTATCATATCAAATAGATCAGATACTGACCTTGGTGGATGGATACTTAAATCTTCAGTGAATCTTCGGCATCGAATGATATGATTAAATGCCCTGGTAACCTGATAATTCTCATATTTGTACATATTTTCTGGATATTTTCCCCTCATTCATGCTCATTTTAGTCATAAAGATCATCAAATACTCAAATATATTTGTATTGGCTGTCGTTTGACCTCGACTGTGTGTTTTGTTTATTTTAATCGCAGGTCGACGCATTCGGGCAATTTATGGTTGAATGGATGAGCTTCATCGACTGGATTTGATGAACGGACGAATTTGTACAGAAGTGCGCGTCGTTACGGACGCGTAGGAGCTGACCGCGTCAAAATCGGAATCTCCGGGAGTCTAGAACAACCAAACCTTACAACCTAGGACCCCAATTGAAATTTCCTCAAAACCCGAGCGCCTTTTTGCAAAATAGCCAAAACACTAAAAACCCTCAACCGCCACTCTTGCAATTCGGGCTGACACATACCCACAAACCGCCTTCTTCTCTCCCAACCCCGGTGAGCTTGCCGCCGCCGGCCCAGGTCCACACTGACGAAAAACCGCCGGCCTCCTCCCTATTCTATCTTCCCCTCTTCTCCCTCTTCTCCCTCTCCAATGAGCCACCAGTCTTCTCTCTCTTCGTCCTCTTCATTCTCTCTCAACACATTTCATCTCCTCCTCTCCCGTTCGTCTCCACCACCGACAAGCTCCCCTTTTCCTCCCTGTCCTGCAACTCGACAACACCCCTCTTTTATTCCTTCCTTCTTCTCCCTCCTTCTTCTTCCTCCTTTCTTCTTCCCTCCTCTATTTCCTCTCCTCCCTCTCTCATTCTTCTTCTCTTTTCCTCTTCTCCCTTTTCCTTCCTCCTCCCTCTTTCTTTTTCCTCTCTTCTCTCCTTCTTCCCTGGTTCCCTCTCCCTCCTTCTCCCTATTTCCTCTTCTCCCCAATTCTCCACAGATCTCACGCCGCTGGAGCCGACTCACTCGATCGCGCCTCCCGGCCTCTACTCCGCACCACAGCCGTCCGCGCCGGAGCTGCGCCTCCCCACGCCACTCCGCGCCGCCACCAGACCACCAGATCCACAACACCGCCGGATCCGGCCATCCTGCCGCCAGATCTGCCCCTCCCTTGGCCATCTCGCCGCCGAAACTACCTCCTGCCGCAGCCGCCCGCGCCTTCGTCTCCGCCCTGCGCGTGCCGCCGCGATTTGGCTGCGCCGCCGCCTCCACAGCGCCGCCGCCGGATTTGGCCAAATCCGCACCGGAGCCGCCTCTCCGTTGCGCTGCGCCGCCGACTGACCTGCGCCGCCGCCTCCTCCATCTCTGACACCGTGCCACATTCACACCACACCTCCCTTCCTCACCGGTGAACCTTTGCCCCAGGCTTCGTCGTCAACCACTACATTGACGACCTCAACCTCGGCTTCACCGGCAACAACAAGCTCTATTTCCCCGACTTCTTCACCGACTCCAGAAGCCCTCCAGTAGCTGCAGTGGCCGAGCAACCTATCCACTAGCATGAATTGGTGATTATTCTTTCCCTCTCCTCTGTTATGTGATTGCTATGAGTTGATGAATATGAACAATGCATGTATGAGATGATGAATGCATGTAAAGAATTGAAATGTTTTTGACCATGTCTGCTTGAGAAGAACTGCTCTTCCAACTTGATGAACTGAATTACCTTCTGAGTCAACAGCTGGTTTTAAATTGAATAGAAATGTATTTCATTTTCATCTATCTGTGATGCAATGTTCTATCTGTTGAGATGAATTGTTCCATTTGTGGATGAAGTTGCATGTCTGATTCAGTTGTGCTGTTTTCTTTGAAATGTTGGATGACTCAATTCTGTGGTAAACTTGCATGATTCAACATGCTATATTTTGTGAACTTTGCTTGTGCTGGTCGATGGCTATAGGGGGAGTGATTTGTGTTAATGCTTTACGCACTCATTCGTTGATACCGTTGATGGGTGTAGTCGTCTTAGTCGTTTTCGCCTCCCCCTTGTGAGACCACTAGATAATTACAATTCCATCGCTTGTACTCACGGGTATGCCTACAGACTTAACATCGATCACTAGTCGCTTGTCGTGGTGCGACCACCTCTTTCTCTCTTCGCATTTCTTCTGACATTTTCTATCTATTTCTTTCGTTTGATTTATTTTCACCTGCCATCGATTTAGTTTAGCTTTCACATTTCGTTTCTCTAGTCCCTGAGGAAAGAACGATTGAATACTCACCTTACTGCATCGTGCTCGTTCTCTTGCGAGACGGTTTAGGACGGTATCATAATCGAAGTATCTGAAATGTTTGGGATAGTATTCTTCACCCCGACAAATCTCTTGACAAATTGTTGAAGAGTTTCGGTTGAAGTCGGGTGTAACCGATGAAGATCATCTTCCTTACCATGCTTTTTATAATAATTTTGGAAATTGTTGAGAATGACATCACACAACATTTCCCAATTGTATATCGACCCTTCTGGTTGATTGAACAACCAAGTCCTTACTAGTCCTTCAAGAACCGTTGGCAAGTAATTTTCCATCACACAGTTGTCTCCTCCTGCCGCTTGAACGGCAGTGATGTAGATCTAAAGGAATTCCGATGGATTTTGAGTTCCATCAAATTTTTCGATCATAGCAGGTTTAAACTTGTCAGACCAGACCACTGCACGGAGTCCTGACGAGAAAGCTTTACAACCTACATAGGAACTTTGGAAGTGTCTATCATCGCGACCTTCCATATGGTTGTAGGCGACATTACCCTGAGGAGATGAACCTCATGGTCCCAGGCGAGAATGAACTGGTTCACGATTACAATCCCGAGAGCTTCCAATTTGCCTAGCTTTGTCATGCCGAATTGGCACTGCTGGCAACCGATTGCGTCTCTCATGGCTGGAGTAAGAATAGTCCCGCTCATGGGAATGAATCATGGAACGGGACAACGTCGTTGGAGTTGCGTCAAACGCCACTTCTTCGAGTGTGTCCGCAAGGACTCTGGCAAAGGTTGTCCTATCCACATTTTTAGGAGCTACAAAGCTCATTATTTTTCTCAAAATAAAGTTTTCAACAAATAGTTTCTAAATAAATTACGTCTTTCTGGCGTAGCCAATTTCTAAAGGTGTCGTCCTACAGTCAAGTTCTTATGCTGTTCTGATGCCAAATTTTTTGTTGCACCCCGAAACTGGGACTACTACTATTCCCGCGGAGACCCAGCCCTCTGCAGCTGGTCCCATTATAAGCATATCATTGACTTCCCAGGATAAGTTATGCACAGGAGTTTATTCACATTGCAGCAGAAAAAAATTACAAAGTATTAAGTAGCGAGGCCTGTTGGCCATAATATTACATAAAGAGGATACAATGCCTTCGCGGCATTCAAGATTTAGTTAAAACAAAATGAAACTTCTACACAGCGGATGATGAGTGTCCCTTCCACAGTAAGAAGTTGACGGCAAAACAGCACATCAGGGATTTGGCGGATCTGGCTCTCTTTCATCTTGGTCAAAGAAGTTCTCCACGCCTTCTTCCTGATCTTGGTACGCTCCATCTCCTGGTTTGTAAGTTGCAAGGGTGAGTACTTACGTACTCAGCAAGTCATAGGGAAAAATAGATACATATAGTAGTATTGTTATGAACCTAGACTAGTCAAGAATTATGGATGTTGGTAAAATAATCTTTTATTTCATATCTCATCTCATGGCAGCACTTTTTATAATATAGCATCACTATTCATATTCACTAAATTATAGTACTACCACGACACGTCGACACACGACAGCCCACGGTAGCACCCCTTATCATGACAACATATGTTATTTGGGTAATCTTGACTTATCAAATTTTATTTAGAAAACATACTTGTGTCACACCCCGTGGATTTAATCCACCGCATCAGACTCCTATAAACCCGGGAGCTCGGAGTATTCGAATACGTTTTTAACTCTGCAGAGAGGTACCAATTTACCCGTAAGATATTCCACTTTCAAGCCCTTCCTATCACAAGGATTGGACCCCTGACTCACTTCATACTGTGAGTGGCAAGGTGGAGATAACAAGAACTTTTGTTATGTTTCACTTAGAATTCACCCCTAACCCTGTGGATCTCTCGCGAACCACAGTTTGTGGCGGGATATACCCCCACCTCCAAGCCTCTTCCCATTACTGGGTCAGCGTGCATGATCAGATCACATTCAGTGATACATGGAGGAGCCGTACTCTGTGAAATCAGTGTATTGTTTTCCATCTCATGCAGGGGTTTCATGTGCGATCTGCATAAGTACTTGTTCAGGCCTATCCCACACCAGGCTTGCGGTCGGCACGTTAATCATGCCACTAGACGCACAACACAAGGTTCTAGTGCTTATATGCCAGTGACCAGATCATACCACACACCATGCACCTACAGTGCCTGCACATCCAGTGCAGCCAAGCACAACCAGTGCTAGTACCACCATTCCATACCAAAACCCTAGACACGGCTAAGGGTTCTATTTCATGAATATATATAAATACATGTATAATAGTTTATGGCTCACTATTTGATCAATTCACAATTCACAGGCATCCAGCTTAGTACTGCCAATTCACAAGTCATCCATTCTCATGCAATACTATTTATATTCAAGATCATATCATAGCAATTCATAAAATATAGGTTCAAGATGATCAAGACTATGACTTGCCTTCCGCGTCGTAAGAAACAGCAGTTGACGTAGGATCAGCAGTGAAGTCCTCGAACTCTGGCTCTTGACCTACTCTCCAATCAAATAAGCAACCAAGAATCACAACCTTTTCAATACATTATTATACTACATGCAATGATGTAAAGATGAAATGTCTCGATGCTTCTGAAATGATTGGGTTTAGATACCACAGAAGCTGATTAGGGTTAAATTATGGAAACCAAGGTTAAGATTAGTTGTCAAAGCTTTACAAGGTTCCAAATGTCTCAAAATATCAGAATGATATCAAGGTTGCGACTGGTTCGCTCAAAAACAGCGAACGTCTTTAGGTCGACATTCGGTTCAAGGTATCGACATAGGGTCGATGGATGACAGAGGGACTATCTCAATTTGTGGTAGTAGAATAAAATGTAGATTACAACACCACAAGTCTAAGGGACAAGGTTATTTTCAATTTGTACAACTAGAAAGAGGTGAAAAGAGCTAATGCCACTGGCTGACAAGCTCTGGCATAGGGCTGACAATGTCAAAATCTAGGGCTAAGCATAAAATGCAATTCAAGGGCTCAAATCAAGTTGTGCTAGAAGAAGAAATTGTAGATCACAACCTCAGGAGTCTAAGGGACAAAGTCATGCTCAAAATACACATATGGAAGGAAGTAAAAAGGGCTAATGCCACTGGCTGACATAGCCTGGCATTGCATTGACATGGCCAGAAACTAGGGCTTGCCATAACTTTTGTTCTAGGGCTCCAATTGATGCACCACTTTGTCTAGGAGGTAGGCCTCGGTAACAGGATCAAATCACTCTACAGGATTTAGGGCAGGAGATGGCCAAAAAGTGATGAAAATCTGCGAAGAAGTTGACTGGCCTGGAGCACATGCAACATAAACAGTACAGCAACTAGGGCATAGCTATAACTTTCGATTTAGGCCGAATTGGAAGTCGAGCTAGTAGACAAAATTGCTCAGGAGATCAAGGTGCATCTGGTGGACAAAGTTGCTGAAGCTGGATCGGCCGGGAATAGATTTCCGGTGGCCGGCGCCGGAGAAGAAGGCACTGAAATTGGGGGTTTTTGATACAGGTCAATTGAACTCAATTCCTTGCTTGTAGAGTATCTGAGAAGTATAAGGAAGCTGTTAGCACAATTAAATTGGCCGGAGGATCACCGGAGAAGCCTGGCGATGGTCGCTGGCGACTAGTGAAGTTTCAATTTGGGAACAGCTTCGATTCGAGTTCAATTTTGAAATCAAGATTCACGGGCTTGCTAAGTAATGCTCACTGATCATTTTTGTCTATTAAATCGAAGGCTAATTTGGATTAATTCAAGTTGCAAGGCCGGAATAGGGCATTTTGGCATTTCTGGCGATCACTGGTGATGAGACGCATGGAAGTCCAATTAAAAGCTACAGCACGATGAGAGTGGCGAGAGAAACTCATTGATGCTGTCAATTTGGGGGTTGAGGCTGTCACCGTGAGCCTCCATGCTGGACTCGCCGGAGAAGAAGACGACAGCGAGAAGAAATATGGTTTAGTTGCTGGAGGGCTTTGGAGAGCACTGCTAAAGATGAAAACGTTGCTCTAGGGTTGCTATTTATAGGCAAAAGAAAGTGTAACGAAGTTCACTGCTTGCTTGCGCCGGTGAAGAAGAAGGCTTCGGGTTGAAGCAACAGCGAGCAACGAAGCTCCTCTCTGGCGTGAAGCTGCTGATGAGATGGATAGGGCTGCCACGGCAACGACTGAGGTGCAAACACGTGTGCTTGTGCAAAGGCGGTTGCGAAAATCAAGGCTAAAGCGGCGCTGCTCGACGGCGAAACATAGCGGCGAGGTGCTCCTGGTAGCGGTCGAGGTCGAAGCAACCACTGTGCACTGCGGATTTGGTCGCAAACAATGGGTGAGGTCGAGGTCGAAGTGCCCTGGTCGTGAATTGCAGGTTCCCTGGTCGCAAACAGCAGACGTGGTCGAGCCAGGGACCTAATTGCAAGGATTTTTCATTGAATTCTGGACTGATTTGTAATTTCTGACTTGGAGATGGTTGATTTGCAATCTGATTTCACAGATGAGTATAAACTTATACCTTATACTCATCCAGCAAGAGATTTGGTAAAGTCTGGCTTGATTTGATAGTTTTCGATATAAACTGAAAATAGGGTACTTTAGGGTAAAATAAGATCTGAGTTTTGATCGATTTCGAATTCTGGCATCTAGGATGAGATTTGGGTATTTTGATAAAAGAATATTCTGTACTGTTTAGCATTTGGGAGGTGTTCCCTGAAACAGATTTGAATTTGGAGTTAATCTGAAGATTTCAGCCTTTTTGGGTTTGCAGATATCAAATAAAGGACTGATTTGCAATATAATTTGGACTGATATGTGAAAAAGGCTTAGATAATATAATTTGGCTGCCAACTTTCTAGATTAAGGTATTGGCATACCCATGATCATAATCCAAGAGTAATCTGGTCTGAATTAGGTCAAGACTTGATTAAATCTGAGTTCAGAGTATTTAGGGTAATTAGGATGTTAAGTAAAATCCTATTTTCGAAAACAGAAAAGGATTGATAGATCTGGGAGTTAGAGATGTGATTGAATCTGGCTTCTGAAGACTTTTATGTTCAGGGTAACTGATAAATCATATCTGAGTAATCTGATCTTGATTTCAGTTAATAGGGAAGATTTTAAGATTTTAGGGTTTGAGATAGATATTGATCTGGCTACTACTACAGATACATGCATGCATATTGTTCATGAAAAAGAAAGTTTTTACTCCTAAACTCAGGGTGTTACAACATCTCTCCTTGTTCCGACTCAGACTCAAAATCAAAAAGAGATTGGAGATTTTCCGGAGCAAACTTTCTGGGACTAAACACGAGATTATCATCCTCCACATTTTCTGGGACAATATGCTGTGGCACGCACTCAACCTCTGATGTGGTGGGATTCACATGAGGGCAAAAATCCATCTTCTCTATTTCTTGGTCGACAGACATGACCAGAGTTGTAGAAGATGCATCCTCGGTATGTGATTCCTGGACATCTTCGTTGCCAACCTCTTCCATAGGAACGGGGTTGTTAGGTGAAGGCATCTGGATATGAGCATAGTCGTCAAGATCGAAATCATCCTCGGAATCGTATGCTCCAGCCATAACTTACTAGAACTCCTAATGAAGGAAACGCCTTAAGAAAGGCCCCACGGTGGGCACCAACTGTCGATGATTGGGAGTCGGGTCCTTAGTCGATCTTATGCAAATTTAGTAAGTAGGGAGTGTAGACCTTTCGAGACAATCACTAGGTAAGTTAAGATAGTTATAAACTAGAGACACAAGAATTTATACAGGTTCGGACCGTCAAAGACTTGAGTAATAACCCTACGTCCTATGATGTTTTCACTATATGTGTAACTGATTACAAAAGAAAGGGAGGAGATTGTTACAGGAAAAGATCGACAATCTCTATATCTATGTATCTGTCTTCAGCTTTGTTAGATCTGATCCCTTGTCTGTATGCTAGTTGCCCTTTTATTGTGATCCAAAGGATGTCAACGTAGAGCAGTTTTGAGAGGTTAGACGGTTGCCAATATGCAGTTATCAAGATAACTGCATATCTTTACTCCCTGGTGGTTATCTTCACAAACGTGGGAGAGGAAGTTATCTTATCCTGAACCGTGACTGGAAGACTCAGTCACTACTTAGGTTAGATTTTGGTACTATGGTCACGCAAAGACTGCGACCATAGGTCAGTACCAAGGTCATCATTAGTCATGCGACCTTTTGGTCCACAGGAAACTAAGCTCTGCGACCATAGAACCATATACCATATCCGAAATGTGTTAGACATGATATATTTAATAAACATATGACTAGCCCAAGTAATATTCATTGTCAGAATGCTCCGAGGTCCACCCAAATATCATGAGCGGTGGAAAGCCGTGAGATGCGATTCTACTCAATTCGTCCTAGGGCTCCATGGAGATAGTTCATCGCCCTCTGGTCGAGTAAGCCCTATGTTCTGTTAGACTCATTAATTTCAGCAGGCTCCACATATGCATCTTCAATGATCTTCCATAGGTCGACGCCCTGAGAATTCGTATATGTCTCCATGCGCTTCTTCCAATATGGAAAGTCATCTCCATCGAAGATGGGTTGGCTTGCTTGTGTACTTTTTGGTCGCCATGGCTCAAGAAACACTGAAGTCTACAAACGAGAGCAACACTGGGCTCTGATACCAATTGAAAGATCAGGATAGCGAACCGAGAGGGGGTGCATCGGTTTCACAAAATAAATTCCCAAGAAGCAAGCAAAAGAAACAAGAGAAGGTATAAAGATGCTAGGGATGCTCGGATATCTCAACTACTACTATCCCCAATCATAGCACCACCTCTCTTGATATCTAAAAATCTCCATAAAAAAGGAAGAAACAAAAAAAAAAACAAAAGACAATCAATTGCAAGTATTTAAACAACCAATTGAAAATATTTAAACAATCAATTGTGTGTATTTAAACAACCAATTGTCAGTATTTAAATTACAAATATTCAAACAATCAATTGCGAGTATTTAAGAAAACATATATGAAAATTTAGACAATCAAGAAAGAGAGAGAGAAGATTTAACAACTAATAAAATATTCAAGAACCAAGAAAAGGATCAAGAATACAAAAGTTTCAAAGCTAAACACAATAGCCAAAAACTTTCTGTCAAAGGGATGAGTTCTCTCGCTAGCACTTCCTCTTTTTATATAGAGCTAACCTCTACTTAGAGTAGTCTTTACAACCAATGTGGGACTAAACTAACAACTAGTGGAGGTTGGGCCAAAAGCCCAATTCGGCCCAACTCTCGATCAATCCTTTGGAATTACAACATTTTCTGAACAATAGACACTAAAATAGTCATAACTTCATCATCTAAACTCCGATTTTGATGTTCTTGGATCCATTGGAAAGCTAACGTCTAGCTCTACACCTTTTTTGTTACATGTTTCTGAGAGTAAGTCTATATCAGTGCAGACTTAGCTCGCACACAGAACTTTTTGCATAAGATTCCACACGGAGTCCATAAACCATGTTAGTGATTCCTCAGGCATCATGAGACCCACTTGTGCTCGCCATAATGCCATCACATGTCAACCTCGATGTTGAATAGCTTGCCACATTCTGGGAAGTCACTCCCGTTCCGCACCCCGACCGGCAACCTCCACACTTCGACCGGTCGAGCTACTTCAACAATCTTGGTGCAACGCCACATCAGGGTATTGGAATTGTCATGTTTACTGTTCTTGCAAGTCTCTAGTACCTCGGGCATCTCTCGGACCAATCGAGTCTCTTTCTCCTCCCTGAGCTCTACTCCGATGGCCCATCCTTGTCGTAAGTATACTATAACTCCGGTATACCTACAACATGCACTAAAACCAAACAAACCCATCACATGGCATTGTTCACACATAATGACAATATAAACGAACACAAACAAATGTATCATAAACAATTTAAAACATTGTCAAAACATACATCACTTTAGATTAGACAATCACATGGGGTTTACAGGATTAGTGCTCGATCGCATTTTTATTTTAAGAAATGTAAGGTCGTCTTCACTTTTCTCACTTTGATTTATGACATCTATGTGATACATGCGAGCAGAGCCAAATTTAATTTCAATTGGCAGCATGGCTTCTACACTATAAACTAGTCGGAAAGGTTTTTCACCTGTGGCCCTACTAGACGTAGTGCATAATTCCCATAGAACGGTCTACCCAAGCTCCCGAGCATAACTTAAGGCAGTCGAAAACACGTTTCTTAACTCCTTGTATTATCTACTCATTGGCATGTTCAACTGCACCATTACTCTACAAATGAGCAATGGATGCGAAACAGCTTTTGTCCCAATATGCTCGCAATAATCCTCAAAAAGTCCACTAACAAACTAGGACCCATTATCTGTTATGAGATGACTTGGAACACCAAATCGTGTCACAACATTCTTTTGAAAGAACTTCTTCGCAGCAGTGGTGGTAATATTTTGGACTGGTTCAGCCTCACTCCATTTGGTAAATGTATCAATGGCTACGAACAACAACTTGTACCCATTGATTTTTCGGGGCATAGGATCCACGATATCTATTCCCCATGTGGCGAATGGCCAATTTAAGGGAATAGTTTGTAATGGACATGCTGGCTGGTGGACCTACTTAGCATTAAATTGGCACTATGGGCAAGTATTGACCAATTGCATAGCATCATTAAGCGTCATTGGCCAATAATAGCCTTATCGGAAAGCTTTTCTGACCAACATTCTATAGGATGTGTGTGCTCTGCTCATGCCTCCATGAATCTCTTTTGGAAGGGATTTGTCATCTTCTTGAGAAATAAAATGCATCAGCACTCCTTGAGCACCTTTCCTGTACAAGGTTCCTTCAACTAATCTATACATTCGCACTTTTCTAACTAACCGGTCACTCTCGATTTCGTCATCGGGCATGGTCCCATGTGCAAGATAATTCCTCAATGGTAGGATCCAATGTGCACAATGCTCGAGGGTGGTGACGTTAGTCATCATCGATGGTGCCTCTGTTGTGGACGCGATAGAGGGTTGTTTTAAGTGCTCGACAAACACTTCTACCAGAGCGGATGCACGTGAGGAACTAATTTTTGACAATTGGTATACGAGAATATTGTTTTTTCGCAAAACCCATTGGACTTTGAAGTTTTTGATGTATTTTTCCAATTTTCTCACTTCGTCCTGGAATAGAGCCATTGTCTCATCAGAACATTGGTATTCCTTATTCACCTGGTTTACGACTAGTTGTGAATCACCCTTCACTCCTAATCGATGGACTCCATGGGATTTAGCTGCTCGAAGCCTACCTAGAAGACCTTCATACTTTGCTGCATTATTTGTACTAACAAAGTGTAATTGTACGACATACTAAAGCTGATCGCCCTAGGGAGTAATTAAGACCGCTTCAGCCCCCAAGTTTTTGAAACTTTGAGAGCCATCGAAATACAACATCCAGTGGTCGGTACCCCCTGAATCCGCGTATTCTTGAATAAGTGGTTTGAGATTAGTCTATTTGACCACAAAATTAGCAAGAATCTGGGACTTGATTGCTACCTGGGCCATGAAATGGAGATCAAATACTCCAAGTTCTACTACCCATTTTGCAACTCGACCTGTTACTTCCTGGTTACGGAGGATATCCCCTAAGGGAAAGAATGAGGGTACAGTAATCCTGTGCGGTTGAAACTAATGTCACAACTTCCTTGAAGCCACTAAGAGAGCATAAAGTAACTTTTGGACCTCATAGTACCTCTCCTTTAGTCCATTTAGCACTTCACTTACATAATAAACTGGTCATTGTACTCCTTCCCTCTCTGCGACTAGAATAGTGCTGACCGCGTGGGGGGTAGCAGCCAAATAAATGAGTAATGACTCTCCCAAAGTCGAGGAAACTAGTACTGGAGCACTGGCCAAATATGTACTCACTTCATGAAAGGCTTTATTGGCTTCATCTGACCACCGAAAACCATTGTGCTTACGCAAGAACTTAAAGAAAGGAAATCCACGTTCGTCCAAATTTGAAATGAAACGACCTAAAGCTGCCATTCAACCAGTTAGGCTTTGTACCTCCATCGTGGTCGAAGGAGGTTGCATTTGCTTAATGGCCCAAATTTTCTTGAGATTAACTTCAGTGCTCTATGAACGAACAAGTAAACCCAAAAGTTTACTAGAGGAAACTCCAAAGGAGCAATTTTCAGGATTCAACTTCATCCCATGCTTATTCAGGTTACAGAATTTTTCAGCCAAATCATCTACATGACCAGAGGTTTTAGCGCTCTTTACAACCAGATCATCAACATAAGCTTCTAAGTTACGCCCTAATTGGGATTCAAAGTCTTTTGCATCAAGTGCTGGTACGTGGAACCAGCATTCTTGAGCACAAATGGCATTTTGACGTAGCAGTACGTGCCAAATGGTGTGATGAAGGTAGTCTTCTCCTCATCTTCTTTTCTCCTGCTAATTTGATGGTACCCTGAGTAAGCATCTAGGAAGCTCATCAGTTCGCAACCCGCTGTTGAGTCGACCAATTGATCGATACAGGGAAGAGAAAAATCATCCTTCGGGCAGGCAGCATTGAGATTGGTGTAATCAACGCACATGTGCCACTTTCCATTAAATTTCATGACCATGACTGGGTTTGGAAGGCATTCAGAATGGTCAATATCATGAATAAAGCCAGCCTCTTAGAGTTTATCTAACTTCGAACAAATGGCTTCTCTCTGATTAGAGGAAAAGCGTCTGAGCTTTTGCTTTATTGGTTGCTGTCCAGGATGAATGGCTAGCCTGTGCCCGATCACTTCCCTTGGGACTCCATGCATGTCGTATGGTTTCCACACAAATACATCTGCATTAGCTTGGAGGAAAGCGATGAGCCCAACTTCCTATTTCTTCTCCAGTTCTGACCCGATGCTTGTTAATGTATATGTGCATATGTGTGTGTATAGGCCCATGAAGGCCCATGCCCACTAGTAGCTCTTGTATATGACTAAGAGGGGAATTCCCCAATTTAATTTCAATTCATTATTTGCAATACATCCTCTCTCTTATCTCTTCCTCACATGGTATCAGATTGTCGGTTTTGATCCCAGCTATGTTGTCGCCTCTCTGCCACTAGCGATCGTCGGCCCCTCGTTGCTGGCCACCATCCTCGGCCTTTCGTCATCGTGCTGCCCCTTGTTGTAGCATCGCTTCATTGCTTCTCGGCTCACCATCATTGCTAGCGTCGTCGTTCCTCGAGTCGTCGCGCTGCCACCATCGTTGCTGACGCCGTCGTTCCTCGGGTCGCCGCGCCGCCACTCCTCCATGCCTCTTCTGGCCACTGGTGTTCCACAGTGCCTTTAGTACTCTCACTCGTTAGATGGATGCACTTTCCCACCCTCTGAGCGCCAGCTGCTCCAGCTGCACTACTGTTCGTAGTCACAAGGCAAGGTCTTGCATATTTGCCTTCATCATGTGGCTTCGCCCATAGTTCAAGAGCATTCATGCTCAGTAGCTTGCTCATGCGACTCCGCTAATGCTGGACGATGCTCTTGCTGCTGTTCTTGCTGTGGAGACCCATCTGCGCACTTAGTTGCCTGTGGCTCCTATCTCTCAACAGCACTCTCCGTCCTCGCTGCCACTTTGGAACCTGCTGATGCTCCCTCTCAGGTGACAGCCACTGCAGCTGTCCGTGCTTCTGTGGTGTGTACTCTGCAAGAAACTTGGTCATACTTCTGAGTGCTACTTCTGGCTTCACCTTGAGTTGGCACCGCCTACTTGATGCCCTCGAGGTGACTCTACTGCTAACTAGCATCCGCCTTGACCACCTCGTGGAGGTGCTGCTCTGTTTGCTGCCTCTGTGGAGGATTTGGCCTCCTCATCTGCCACTCAGCTTCAGGTGCTGAAGGCACAACTTCAGGAGCTACGCCTTTAGAATTTCAAGCTTCAGGTATACTTTTAGCAGTAGCGCGTCCCAGCTACTCTAACCTTCGGCACTACTCCTCGGCCGCCCTTTGGTGGATCCGCTGGTTTGGCCACTCAGTCTCCTTCACCGATAGGTACGGATTCACATGATCACCAACTAGATTCAGGTACCAGCTTTCACGTCAGACCAGACGGTTCTCTGTTGACCTCATGTTAACCAATCACCGATGGCCTGCACATCCGGTCAGCCTATGGTAGACCTTTGCCTGTTACTTCTCAAGGTTGCCTTTCTTCTGCTCAGTTTACCATACCAGATGTTGTTCATGTTCCGCAGCTATCTATGAGTCTCATTTCAGTCGGGCAACTTGGTGATCGAGGTTGCTTCATTGGGTTTGATGAGATTTTTTGGTATGTGCAGGATCATCAGACAGGCAGGCTACTTGGTACTGACCATCGCCGTAGAGACTCTTTTCATCGTCTCTATGTGCTAGATTAACTTCATCTTCCACCTCTACATGGTCCTTCTATTGTTGCTACATCATCATCTTTTGTTGCTTCTTCCACCAACTACTTTCAGTGGCATCATCAACTGGGTCATCTGTATGACTCGCGTCTTTCTACACTCATGCATCAGGACGTCTTAGGGCGTGTCGAGATCGGGTCACGTTTTGTTTGTTTGGGTTGTAATCTTGGTAAGTAGCTACAACTCCCATATAGTTCTAGTGTTTCTCATACTAGCCACCCATTTGCTTTAGTGCACTTTGATGTATGGGAACTTGCTCCTTTTGTGTCCAAGGGTAGGCATAGGTACTATGTCATTTTTGTTGATGATTATAGCAGATATACATGGATCTACCTCATGTCTCATCGTTCACAGTTTTTATTGATATAACAGGCTTTCACTCGCATGATTCGCACTCAGTTCTCAGCTAGCATTCAGATTTTCTGTTCTGACTCTAGTGGAGAGTACATCTCACATGCTTTTGGATAGTTTCTTGCGGATTAGGGGACTCTTTTCCACAGCTCTCTTGTCCTGATGCTCATCCTCAGAACGGTGTTGTCGAGCACAAACACCGTCATATTCATGAGACTGCTCGTACTCTTCTCATCTCCTCTCATGTCCCCAATCATTTCTGGGTTGAGGCAGTTTCCACTGTTGTTTATCTCATCAATCTTCAACCGTCCACTCATCTTGATGGCAAGTGCCCCCCAGAGCTCCTACTTCCTGCTCCACCCACAATATTTTCTATGTGTTTGGGTGCACTTGCTACGTCTACATGCCCCTCAAGAACGCACAAAGTTGACCCCGTAGTCTGTTGAGTGTGTTTTTCTTGGGTATAGTCTTGAGCATATGGGTTATCGGTGCTATGATCCTCATGCTCGTCACTTGCGTTTTTCCCGTGACGTTTCCTTTGTTGAGGACTGTCCCTTCTTCCACTCTCCCACCACCCATCATGTGTGTTCACCTGAGTCACTCTTATTCCTCTCACTTCCCATCACAACATGTTCTGTTCCATCTCCTGTTCCTCCTCCACCAGGAGAATCACCTTCACCAGAGCGTGCTTCTACCCACTTCACCACCACCACCTCCACTTCCTCCTCCTCTGATCTTCCACTCCTACACTCGTCATCCTACTCCTGTTCTATTGGCCAGTACCGATAGTGTCCCTTCTAATGTTCCACCTGAGCAGGAGCTTGCTACCCTGCCACGGTATGACCTTCGTGATCGCTCTACTATTGCTCCACCTGCTAGTTATGGTTTCTCTGCAACTATCACTACTGAGCCACAGACATACCAGGAGGTCATTGCTAGTATTGAGTGGCAGTTGGCCATGGCAGAGGAGTTGACTGCTCTGGATCGTACAAGCACGTGGGAGCTCGTTTCTTTACCTGCCCATGTAGTTCCGATTACTTACAAGTGGGTGTTCAAGGTAAAGACATAGTCTGATGGTTCTGTCGAGCGCTACAAACCTCACCTTGTTGCTCGCAGTTTTCAGCAGGAGTATGGTCGGGACTATGATGAGACATTTGCCCCTATTGCTCACATGACTACTGTTTGCACTCTTGTGGCTGTGGCTGCTGTTCATTCTTGGACCATCTCTCAAATGAATGTCAAGAATGCTTTTCTTCATGGTGATTTACAGGAGGAGGTCTGCATGTAGCCACCACCAGGTGCTTCAGTTCCAGTCGGTCATGTGTGTCATCTTCAGTGTGCTCTCTATGGCCTCAAACAGGCCCCTCGTGCCTTGTTTGAGCTCTTCTGTGCTGTGATTGTTGCAGCTAGTTTTACTGCTAGTGTTCATGATCCTGCCTTGTTCACACATATTTCACCTCATGGCCAGACTCTAATATTGTTGTATGTGGATGATATGCTGATCACTGGTGATGATATGCAATATGTTGCTTTTGTGAAGCAACGCTTGAGTGAGCAGTTCCTCATGTCAGATTTGGGCCCTTTGCACTATTTTTTGGGACTTGAGGTTCTTCCTACTGCGAGGGGGTACAACATATCACAGAAGCATTATACTCAGGATCTACTTGCTCGCTCTGCTATCACAGATACATGGATAGCCAGCACACCCATGGAGCTTCGAGCTCAGCTCTGTTCCGCTGATGGTGTTCCAGTTGAGGATCCGTCTCGATATAGGCACATTGTTGGTAGTCTTGTCTACTTGGCAATCACTCGACTTGACATAGCTCATGCAGTTCACATTCTCAGTTAGTTTGTAAGTGCGCTGACTTTTGTTCACTATAGTCATCTACTCTGTGTGCTACCCTATCTCCGTGGGACAGTGTCACGAGGACTGTTCTACAGTAGATCAAGCCCTCTATGACTCCGTGCCTACTCTGATGCTACTTGGGTGAGCAACCCTGATGATCAACGCTCTGTCACCAGTTATTGTGTGTTTCTTGGGACTTCCTTACTCACTTGGAAGTCTAAAAGACAGACTGCAGTCTCCACATCCAGTGTTGAGGTTAAGCTTAGGGCCTTGGCTGCTACTACTAGAGAGATCATTTGGCTTCGATGGCTATTGGCTGACTTTGGTGTTGAGTGTCCTACCTCCACCACATTGTTGTGTGACAATACAAGCGCCATTCGATGCCAAGGGACCCTGTGAAGCTCGAGATGAGCAAGCATGTTGGTGTTGATGTCTCCTTCACTCGGTCTAATTGTCATCTTGGCACGATTGCTCTTCAGTTAGTGCCTTCAGAACTTCAGGTTGCTGACTTCTTCACCATGGTACAAACTCAGGATCATCATAGTTTTCTCCTCTCCAAACTCAACATGTCTGAGCTTCCAGAACCATCCTGAGTTGGAGGGGGGCGTTAATGTATATGTGCATATGTGTGTGTATAGGCCCATGAAGGCCCAAGCCCACTAGTGGCTCTTGTATATGGCTAAGAGGGGAATTCCCCAATTTAATTTGAATTCATTATTTGCAATACATCCTCTCTCTTCTCTCTTCCGCACAATCCTAACAGTTCTGATTGGGTCGTCTGGGAATAGGAAAACTTGTTTAAGTTTTTCGTTTGGTCGAGGGGTTACCTTGATCGGATATGTTTCTTTAGCTTTGGTTGCAGCATCAATATTCCTGAGGGGAAGCTAATTGACCAATTCCAAGGAGATGTGATCGTAAGTGAGAGCTGTATTCTGGCTATGCCTGATCGTACCTTTAGGTCCTGGCACTTTGACGCACTGATAAGCGTAATGCATCACTGCCACAAACTTGGCAAGTGAGGGCCTATGAAGAATTGCATTGTATGCTGAATCAAAATCAATTACATCGAAAGTAATCGATTCCTGTTTGAAAATTCTCTGGCTCTCCATGTGTTACTGGCAGTACAATCTGTCTGATAGGAGTTATTGATGGACCAGGAATGATTCCAAAAAATGGGAAGACCACAGGTTTAATTCTTGAACAAGGGATTTGCATCTCATCAAGTGCTTTCACAAAGAGCAAGTCTAGAGAACTACTTCCATCGACTAGGACTCTGCCCACTTTTGCTTTGCTCATCGTGGGAGATATAACCAGAGGAAGTCGCTGTGGTTGCAACAATCCCCTGGGATAGTCTTCCCGGCTAAAGCTCAGGGATGTCTCTGACCAGCAGGGGTATTGAGGCTCTCTTGGAGGAGTTTCAATATTATTAATCTCTCAGCAAACAGATTTAAAATGGCGCTTGGAGATATAGGACGAAGAACCACAAAAAATAACATTAACATGATTATTTGGTACGTGATATGGCATGTCCTTGTCTCCATCAGTGTCCTTATTCCCACTAGGTTGCCTTTTTCTGGTATAGTTGGCATAGTTGCGTTACCTTGGTATAATTCTTCCATGCGCTTTAACCATGTTCGGCAATTCTTGAGATCGTGTTCCAGAACCTCATGCAGCAGACACCACCTCTTGCTTCCCTGCGCGTTAGTTTGTTTTTTTGTGTGGTCTCTGTACCGTCCACCAGAACGAGGTTTGTTATTTTTGTATGGAACTTTGTTACCTTTATCTGGTGGTCGCTTTTCCATGTTCGCAACCTCTCGGAGGCGGTTTGTTCCATCCTTTTTCATCTTTTTGATCTTCCCACCCGTAGATGATCCAGACTTCCTGTTAGTGTTCTCTTTCTTTTCGGAGTCTAGACCAGGATGGGGTGGTAAATCACCCTTGTCGACCATTTTATTCCACTCCACCGCCTCAGCTGCTTCGGAGTAGCGATCAGCCATGTCAAAGAGTTCTGACACTGATCTCGGTGGGTGAATGTTGAGGTCATCTGTAAATCTTTGGTATCAAACACCATGTTTAAAAGCTCTCATTATTGAATTGTCAGAGATGTCATGGATAGTATTTCTTACTCACACAAATCTCTTTACAAACTACCAAAGGGTTTCACTTGAAGTCTGGCGTAACCAATGAAGATCATCCTCCTTGCCAGCTTTTTTATAGCAATTCTAGAAATTGCTGTGGATAGCATCACACAACATTTTCCAGTTGTAGATCGATCCTTCTGGCTGGTTGAAAAGCCAAGTTCGTGCCGGACCCTCAAGGATCATTGGCAAATAATTGGCCATTACTTTTTCATTCCTTCCACTGCCAGCATGGCAGTGACATAGATCTAGAGGAATTCGGATGGGTTCTGCGTCCCATCAAACCACTCGATCGTGCTCAGCTTAAACTTATCAGGCCAAACCACTACTCGTAGTCCTGGCGAAAAAGCCTTGCAACCAACATATGTAATATGCAGCTGTCGATCATCGCGACTATCCTCATTGTCACGGGAAGAGTTGGCATGAAAAACCCCACAGCGTGGTCCCAAGAGTGAGCGTATTGGTTTGTAGTCGCGCTCATGTGAACGATCAGTCCTCAGGATTTTGTGCTGACCACTGATTGCACCTAAAATGGTGTGATTGTGTAATAACCGCAAGTGAACGGTTGAATGTTGAGCACTTGAGGGTCGAATTCCACGAGGAACAAGTGTATTCATCTTTCTAGCTTAATGGATCACTGATTATGTCTAAACGAGTTGTGGGTGTGTTTTTCCACAACTAAGAAATCAATCTAGGGTTTGCAAGTTGGAATGAAAATCTAGGGTTTCAAGAGTTCCATAACCATCCAGCATAATTCTATCCAAGGTCCAAGGATTCTAAGTTAATTTCAATTGTTTTCCAAGATAGATTAAGTTGCCAGTACAATCGCTGGTGCAGTGGTCAGAGGATCACTTTCACTATCACGTTTCGAGAGAACCTTTCTCCTATTCAGGATCCCATGTCAAAGCGCTAAGGACTCAAGAACTCCCCTAAATTTTTGTTAAGACTCAACTATTACGTCTATTGTTGAAACAAGGAATTAGGGTTTGGAGGAAGAAAACATCAGGAAATTACTCCAAAAGTTGAAATAAAGACCGAGGGAGAATCATGCCTTCCAGATTAAGTCATCCCTAACCCTAGAGGGGATCTACTCACTAAAAGACATAATAATGCAAAAATAAAAATAATACTTAAATAAAAACTCACTTGATTTCTTGGAAATTGAAGTTGCCGTCCTTGTCAGCTTACAAAAGCAATAAAATACAGAAGGGGGCTCTTCTAAGAAAATTGAACTAAAACAACTCTAAGAACTACTCTAAACTACCTAAGGAAGCATGTCTAAACCTAAGAGAGCATGTCTAATTGAGTCAAAAGCTTCTCTATTTATAGTACACAGGTTAACGTGCCCAAAAATAACTCCTTGACATGCAGGCGACAAACTCTGGCTTCAAACAGTGGAAGAATGGATAAACCTGAGTCAAAACCGACCAGATCAACTAGTTCTGATCAAATCCAACTAAAACGGACCAAATCTGGTTAAAACCAGCCATATTCGACCAGTTCTAGTCAAACCCACATCAAAACGGCCCACATATGACCAGTCTTGATCAAACCCGGCTCAAAACTACCAGTTTTGATCAAATACGATCAAAACCGAGCATTAAAAAGCCAAGGAAACCGATTCGAACACAACCAGGACATGTGGTGTAATCGTGGCCACCCACGCGTTTTGATCGAAACCGAGTCGAAAACGACGAGGACGAATGGTGCAATTGCGGCCAAACACGTGTCATATCCGAAACTGAGTTTCATCTACACTGTATTCGACCAGGTTTCCTTTTTCGAGCAGGAGTCTTTTACCCGCCAAATCAACTTCGACCAAGAGTATCAATCGTGGAGTACTCGACCAGGCCTTTTTGCTTGTCCAGTTAGGTTTCTTTGTCGTTTGAGTCTTAAATGTGATCCAATTCTTCCCAAATTTGGTGGGTTTGATCCCTGAAACATGATGAACACAATCATGAAAGAAATTTGTGAAAATAATCAAATTTTGCACATAAAAGGTCGCATCAAAAGAATTTTAAGCATGATTTTGCATGTTTTCAATACTAAACCTAGGGTAAATATGCTACCAAGTTAGCACTTATCAAATTCCCCCAAGCTAGCATTTTGCTTGTCCTCAAGCAAAGAATGTGAATGATTTTTCCAAAAATTGGGATGCCTTGTTTTATCTGATTTTCCATAAACAATCTTCCAAAAATTCACATCACATCTATGCATATGAGGCAATTGACCTAAGTAATTTCAATCTTCCAAAAGCATATATTAAGATTATCAAATTTCAACCTTAGAAAACAGAGAGCTTAATCAATTAAACAATCTTAACAATCTTCTTTCATATAGGATTTGGAATAAACCATACAAAGAAAACACTCATTATGCTACGATTTGTACAAAGTTGCTAGATTGCCCTTTTTAGAGAAAAATTAAAACACTTATTCATTATTTTTTATTTTTCTTTATTCACTTTTTTTATTTTTCTTCTTCAACTTTTTTGTGCCCTTCGCCAGAATGTTTTTACTGGATCATTCCATCGCAGTTAGAGCAGACGCAACTGAAGATGATTACTTAAATGCACTTACAAAAAGGCAGTTTTGTCAGTTTCTGATCCGGGAGGATCTTTGGGTCCTTCGGGTCGTATACGTCAGGTCACAGGTCGAATGCATAAAGGATTCGAACAGTCTGGTTGGATCGTATTCTGATCAATATATATACAGCCGAGTCTAATACGTCTAGGTTAGTTAGTTGTCTGAGTCTGATACGATCTCAATCGATTGGACTATAAATACTTTGTAATAGTTCTAGTTTAGATCATTGAATAGTCATCGAACTTATTATTTTTAGATACATAGTTCATCGGCGTAGGTGAGTGCGTCCTAACATTCAATCTGTACAAGATCCCTCTTTTCAATAAAGAGTTGTGCTATCTTTTGAACTGTGTTTTCGATCAACTTGGGTTTCCGTAATTCCGAGTAAACCCCGTATTCCTCATATTAGCATCTAGTCAAGTATAGCCAAAACCTTGTCTATACCATAATCAGATCAAGTTAATCAAAGCAAGTCTAGTCCAAAACTTGGTCTAGGTCTTAATCTGATCAAGTTGGTATCAAAGCAACTATCTTGTCCTATGGATGGAGAAGACTCGGCAAGGTTACAAAACCTTTGGTGAAATACCGCAATAACCTTTTGCATATGAAGGCGATCATCCAATGGTTCCTACAATCCGCGTCTCCGAAGATGTCTGAAGATACCTCTATTCAAGCTAACCTAGCCGAACAAGTGGCTAAACTTTCCGCCAACATGGATACCGTGCTTGGTTGGATTAAGAAGCATGCCATGGCTGTACCTTCTGAAGTTGATACTTCAAAAGGAAATGTTAAAGTTGTGAAGACTGGGGAAGGTAAAAGTGCTACCAAGTTAACACTTATCAACCACCATGTGTTGGTGTGACTCGAGCATGGTTGCGTCATCCCTAGCTATAGGAAGCACTATCTCCTTCCCTAGATTGGTTACTGATCATGACGAGGCAGTTGGAGTTACATCTGACACTACTCCATTGAAATTCTATGCAAGGACTCATGCAAACATTACACCATCGTCATTTGTGAAACTAGCGGGAGGGTTGTGAAGTGCTTCCACGATCGTACGAATGCGCTCCTGTGTACTTCTTCTGGAAGCCAGAGGACTCTTAGCCATTATCGCTTCAACCGTTGGGGAACGTTCCAGATCTATGAGTGGCGATTGGTCGCGCCTAAATCCACTAGGATGCCGTTGGTGGGACATTCTAGGGCCGTGGAGCCGAAACCGTAGACGGGAGAACATCTCCTCCTTTTCTGAGTCATACTCAAAGCCAAGGAGGGAATGAAAATTGTCTAGAATAGATCCTTCCATACCCAATGAACAGTAATCACCCGGATAACTTATATCTAACACGGAAACATCGGGATCCTCAACACCCGCGTTGGTCAAGGCAATGGGTTGTGGCTCGTACTCGCCTTCGGACATAGCAAGCTTACAAATGGCAAGTGAATTATTCTTTCACGTTCTCGGTCGATGGGCGTGACCGGAGCCAGAGAATAGTTCTCCTCGGCATAGGGCTCAAGGGCGGCATCGATGCATAGATCGTAGGGTCCATAGATACAGCAAACCTTGGTAAAGAAAATATACTGTCTTCCGATCCCCACGGTTGGCGCCAGTTGTTGACGATTGGGACAATATCCCAAGCTGAACTTACAAAGATTTGAGTTATTTAGAAGGGGGACAGTATTTGTCAATCACCAAAGAACATCACCGTAAACATGAAACTAGACACACTGTGTTTATACAAGTTCAGGCCCTCCTAGTCTGAGTAATAGCCCTCCTCCTGTTGGATTTTCACTATCAGAATGATGGATTACAGAATGCATAGAGTTTACCAATCTCTGTATTGTATATCTCTCACTTCATCTCCCTTCTACAAGTTCTAACCCCTTTTTATACTTCGTGAAGAGGCGTCAATTGGTTCATCAGAGGGACACTTGGCGGTTGCAAGCAGTTGTTGTCCACCAATTATAATGTGACCGTTATGGATAACCATACGTTCATCCTTCTAAATAGTGAAGAGAGACTCATGTTATCTTGGGAATAACAAAATGCATTGGTCAGAGAGTGGTTATGGTCTTTCAAACATGATTGCATAACTGCATCACCCTTAAACCATGGTCAGTAAGATAACTCTCGACCAAACCTTCCTTTCTTTATTTGAAGGTACTTCCAGGCTTAATATTTGTCTTAATTCACTATCATGGTAAGGATAAAGAAACTACTATCAATTCCCTCCTAAGGAGGTTTAAAGATAAACCTCTTATTGTTTGGTCGCGTCTTGGGGGTTACCATGCCTCTGCGACCATAGTAACCGCAGGTAGTGACCATGGACTTTCAGACTTGTCGGGGGAAATCTCCACCCGATCATTCCCGGTGGTAGCGCCCCCGGGACCATGTCCCGGACACCGCCACTGGGCCGGTGAGAAGTGCCCCTGTGACCCATCCCGGGCGCCGCCGTTGCCTCGGTGACACGCACCCCTAGTGACCCGTCCTGGGCGCTGGCATTTGCCCGGGGACACGGCCCCCGGTGACCCGTCCCTGGCACCACCGTTGGCCCGTTGACCAGGGCCCTCGATGACCCCTTCCCGGGCGCCGCCATTTGCTTGGGGACCAGGGCCCCCAATGACCCATCCCGAGCACCACCGTTGGCCCCTTCTTTGGATTGGGGACAAGGGCCCCAGGTGACCCCCTCCAGGGCGCCACCGTTGGCCAGGGGACAAGGGCCCCCGGTGACCCCATCCCGGACGCTGCCATTGGCCCGAGGACAAGGTCCCCGGTGACTGTGTCCCGTCCCGGGCGCCGCCTCTGGCCCGGTGGCTGGGGCCCCGACACCCTTGGGGGCCTCCTACGCAGGGTCACGTGAGGAGCGCCTAGGGAATCGGCAAAGACACTTGTCAAGCATCCGAGTTCCCTAGTCAGCAGAAGGACGTCGGTGCCCCTTGATCCGACGGTTGTAGCCGGGATAGTCTTGTAATTTGCATCTTTTGGGCCTATATATGCCCTTGTACCCTTCTCTTGTAAGGGAGACAATTCATTATCATCAATACACAAAAACGAATAGGCGTGCTTAGCAGCACTCTCCCCGCGAGAGAGCTCCCCTAGCCAACCCTTGTTCGGAGCACGTCGACAGGACTAGGTTGGTGCGACGGGAGAGGACCAGTCACGCAGTCAGCTCGTGTTGCTTTTCATTCGCTAGGAACCTCTGTAGAACCTGCCGAGGTATTCGCAATACCACGACAAGACCTTAGATATTACGATCACAGAAGTCGCAGCCACAAACATTGAGACAACGGATATTGCGCTAGCGTAATGATCATCCGTGATGGGCCTTTATATTTGTTTGATAAAATGGGCCAGATTATGTCCAGAAGATCTTGGACTATCATACGATCTCTCTCTGTGGTCGCGAGCGACCACTTAAAGGCACAAGCAGAGAACTAGGGTAGTAATCTTCGTCAATTGGTATTGTTTCTCGACCTGGTTTACAACCAACCACTAGTCCCCTTTTACAAGCAGGCATCAGATTCTGATGGTCTGAGCTAGTCGGAACCCGGTTATTAAACCTTCATATTCCACCACATTGTTGGTAGCAAGAAAATTTATTTGGATAGCATATTGAAGTTTTTCACCATTTGGAGATATTAGTACAATTCCGACTCCTGCTCCGGAGAGGCTTAAAAAGACACCAAAGTACATTGTCCATTGGTCGAAATGCTCAGTGATATAAGCCTAAAGTGAGTTCCGCAAGAGAATGGAGATGCGGCAGTGGGAAGTATGTCATTCTTCCACTTGGACTAGATCAAAAGGAATACATAAAAGCAAAACTAAATTGATGAAACAAATGAAAATAACTCAGCTGAGAGAAAGAGGAAATGTCAGAATGATTCCAAAAAGGGAGAGAGGGGTGATCATTTGAATGAAGGTCGATTGACACTAAAACTATGCATTTATTCATGAACTTGCATGAATGAATCATTACCATTCAGTGATCTCGCAAGCAAAACTGACTAGAACGAGTACGTCTCTTGATTGTGTCAACGAATAAACAAGCATAGAAAGAAAATGCAAGCACTTTCAACAGAAAAGGGCCGATTCGCACAAAAAGATCACAATAGCAATACTTTCAATCTGTTCCAGTAGTGATCCAAGGACCTTAATACAACACTCAAAACATAGAAATAACAACAGTGCTATCACTGGACTGACGCCACAAATACTCTGTTTAAAGTATGGATCTTGAAACTTAGAATTCCATAGATGGATTTCAGGGAAAACTTAGGAGACAACTCAATCACAGAGGAACATCAACTCAGCTCATAAATTTGAACCAATAGCTCAGTGATTAGCTTTGTAGTTTACTCAATTCAGATGTTACAAGAGTAGTCCATCTCATACACATAATACACAGATATTAACCAATTTGAATAAAGATCAAAGGAGAGGAGAGTCAAAACTATTGCCCAATTTGATTTAGAGGCGAGGAAGAACACCGGTGAGGTGGATTTGTTGAAGCCTAGTGCTGGTCATCACCAGCAAACGTACCGTCGAGGTCGATGAAGCAAGATGAGCAGGTGCTCACTATTGTGGGTGAGAAACACAAGGTGGTGGCACCGGCTTGGGTGGTGGAGGCTCAAGATCTATGGTGAGGTGTGGTGGAGAGCGGCATACAAGTTGGTAGGCGCAGGCGGCGGGATGCGGTGGCGTGGTGCGCAAATTGGGAAAAAAGAGAGAGGAGAGTGATCGTGCGCGCGAAGGTCGGATGGTTGAACATTGAGCACTTGAGGGTCGAATTCCACAAGGAACAAGCATATTCATCATTTAGGTTAATGGATCACTAATTAAGTCTGAATGATTTGAGGGGTTGTTTTTCTACCACTAAATCTACTACTAAAGCTATCAATCTAGGATTTAAAGCAGTAAAGAGCAAGGATGAAATTTAGGGTTTAAGAAACAGAAAGGAAAACCTAGGGTTTGTTGAATTCCATAACTATCAGGCGTAATTCTTTTCAAGGTCTGATAATTTCAAGTTAGTTTCAATTTTTTTCAAGACAGATTAAATTGCCAGTACGGTCGCTGGTACAACGGTCAAAGGATCGCTTCCATGGTTAAGTTTGGCGAGAGTCTCTCTCCTGTTCAGCATCCTGCATCAAGGCAGTAAGGACTCAAAAACTCTCCTAAATTTTGCTAAGGCTCAACTGTTGTTTCTGTTGCCAGAACAAGAATTTAGGGTTTAGAGGAAAAAAACATAATGAACTAACTACAAAACTTAAGATCGAGACCGAGGAGGAATTACGCCTTCCGGATTAGGTCATCCCTAACTCTAGAAGTGAATTACTCACAAAAAGCCATAAAATTACAGAAATAATAAGAAATAAATGAAAAATTGCTTGATCACTTCAAAATTAATTCTACCGTCCTTGCTGGCTTACAAACGCGGAAAATAGAGAAGGGGGCTCTACTAAACTAAACTACGGAAAGCCTAAGAAAAAGCCCAAAAAGCCTAAAAGAGCATATTAATTGAGCCAAAAGCTTCTCTACTTATGATACAATGGGATAACGAGCGCAAATATAACTCGATGTACTGACGACGAAACAAAATCTAGCTTCAAACGGCATGAGAAATTGATAATTCAGAGTCAAGAACATGAAAATCAATCAAAATAGCTTAGGAAACTGAGCCGAACACGACCTGTAGCAAGGGTCATGCGCCAGGCCGAGCATGGGTCGTGCTCGCGATTGTGCTGGGATCGATCAAGTCAATCATAACGACCAAGCATGTTCGATCGGGATTCGACCGAGACGTGTTCGATCAGGCGACCAGGAGTCTTCGACTATAGCATGTTCATCATGGCTCTTTCGTCATTCAATTGTATTCGACCAGGTGATTTCTATAGGATCGAGGATGCCGACTAGAGAGGGGGGCTGAATAGGAGGATTTAAAATCTTTTCAAATAAAACAAGTTTTGCAAAATTAAAGCTTAAATGAACTAAGTGCAAATAAAAACTGAATCAATTCAACAGTTAGATTGCACAAATAAAATGAGAGGAAGAGAATCAAACACAACGATGTATTCTGAGGTCTCAGAGACTCGCCTGGTCTCTCATATTCCTCATTGAAGAACTCAAATGAATGAGTCTCTCTTCAATATCCACAAAGGATATTTCCACTAGAGTTACGTCTTCTCCACTTTGGAAAGGTGAGCACCAAACGTCTTACAAACACACCGATCCTCTTCAACAAGCTTCGTCAATGGAGAGATCAATGGCCACACCTCCAAACCGTCTAGGTGAAGGTGATCACCAAGAGTGACAAGTTGTGAGATCTTCTCTTGTACTCCAACAAACACTGAGAAACTCTAGAAATGCAAATGATGCAAGATGATTTTTCTCAAAGTATCTCTCACAATCACAAATAGTGATTTTGATCAAAAGATCTAGAGTTTAGTGCTAGAAAACTTTGGCTCAAGTGTATATATGAATATGGATCAGAGATATGTAGAAAAACTGCTCAAAGGTGTTTACTAAAACTGCTCCAAAGTGTTTATAAAACTGCTCAAAAGTGTTTAGCACAACTGCTCAAAAATGTTTATAAAAACTGTTCAAAAGTGTTTATCAAAACTGCTCAAAAATGTTTATAAAAACTGCTCAAAAGTATTTATAAGAACTGCTCAAAAACTACTCAAAAGTGTATGGAAAATTTGCTCAAAATCAACTCAAAAGTGTATAGAAAAACTGCTCAAAAATGTGTACAGAAATTGCCCAAAAATGTTTACAGAAACTGATCAAAGGTGTATATGAGAATGTAGCTCAAGATTTTTTAAAATATTTCTCAAAAATCACATATATATATAGCCCAACCTCTCAGCTAGCCGTTGTGGTCGAGTAAGAAAAGAAATCAGTACAGCTAACAGACAGTTTTGACCTCTAATGGCTAGTAAGTAGCCGTTGGAATGAACAGTGCTCAAATGACCTCTGGTCGAATGAACAGTGCTTGAAAGACCAGTTCCGTCCCTCCTTGAAATCTATATATTTTTCTATGATTCGACCAAGATTGTGAAAGAAAATGAATGCAACATATGACTTAAGAGTTTCTCAGTTTTTGCCGGAACTAAAAGAGATTTCGCAACCCCTCTTAATTGTACGGTTCAAAAATAAAATGAATTTCTCTAAATCTGGTCAATATTCCAAACACTGAGACCGGTACAATAAACAAGCACTTACCTTAGGTCTTTGCAGCTTTCTTCTTGCCGACCTTGTGCTTGCGACCTTGAGTCGTAAGCTTGGCTGGCGAACTTGGACTGTGACCTCGGGTGACACTGCGACCTTGCTCTTGCGTCCTTGGCTCATGACCTTGGACTGCGACCTGCAAATCCTCTTAGATCACTTGCAGATTTTACAGAAATAGCTCTTAGGTCTTTGAGGTTTTCTTCTTGCTGACCTCGCGCTTGCGACCTTCTCTCGTAACCTTGGACTACGACTTGCAGATCCTCCCGAATCACTTGCAGCCTTTACAAAAATAGCTCGCATACAAATAGCTCAATGACACAGTTAGTTCAAGACACATAATGTCATCAGTAATCAAAATAAACCAAAAAGGGCCTAGATGCAACAATTTTGACCACAGCGTGTTCGCTCAAGGTTCCCTTTCATCCAGTTTATGTGTCTTTTGTCGAAGTTGGTCCAAACAAACTTTAAAAACCCTCAAATTTTGTAGGTTTGATCCCTGAAACATGGCAAACACAACTGTGAAAGCAAATTGTAAAATTGATACAAAAACATACATAAAATGTCACATCAAAGGAGTTTTCAGCATGTTTTTAGCACATTTTCATTAGAAAACCTAGGGTAAAAATACTACCAATTTAGCACTTATCAAATTCCCCCAAGCTAGCATTTTGCTTGTCCTCAAGCAAAGGATGTGAATGAGTTTTCTAAAAATTGGAATGCCTGGGTTAATTAGATTTTCAATAAATAATTTATGGCAATCCATATCACATCGATGCATATGAAGCAATTGATCTAAGCAATTTAAAATTTTCAAATACAAATATTCAGCACATCAAATCTCAACCTTAGAAAAGAGAGAGCTTAATCGACTAAATCATTTTGACAACATTCATATAGGGTTTGGAACAAACAATAGCTAAAGAAAACAATCAGTATGCTACAATTTATACAAAGTTGCTATATTGCCCTAATTATAGAGAGAAATTTAAACATGACAAGGTCTGTTTGAATGGCTGGTCATGCCGTTTGGCCTCTACAATGCCTCGGCTACTTTCATGTGTCTCATGAATGACGTATTGCGACAGTTCAACGACAACTTTGCGATTGTTTACCTCGACGACATACTGGCCTATAGTCGTTCGTGGGACGAGCACCGAGTTCATGTGGGAAAGGTGTTCGAACAGCTATGGCAACATCAACCTTGCCTCAACTGTAAGAAGTGCGAGTTCGAGCAGCAAATTCTACTTTACAATGGATTCATGGCCGGCAAGGGTACATTGCAGATCGACCCCGATAAGGTAAAAGTGATTCGAGAGTGGCCTTGACCGTGAACCATTACGGAAGTGCGCAGTTTTGTGGGAGCATGGCAATACCTTCGAAAGTTCATACAACACTTCTCGATTGTGGCTTCTCCGTTGCATGCATTAACCAAGATCGACTAGAAGTTTGAGTGGACAGGGAAACATGATGACACATTTCTCTTGCTGAAGAAGAAGATCAGTGAAGCTCTTATTATAGCTTTACCGAATCTACAGAAGCCATTTGAGCTAGAAATCGATGCCTTAGGTTATGCAATGGGAGTAGTGCTCTTGGAAGAAGATCGACCAGTAGCATATCACTCCGAGTTATTCCAGGGAGCTCAGAAAAACTATCCAACTTACGAGAAGGAGTTGTGTGCATTGCATCAGGCCATAAAACATTGGCGGTGTTACCTTTTCGGTAAAGAGACTGTTGTCCACACGAACCACCATCCTTTGCAATATTTGCAAACTCTATCGAAGCTACAACAAGCTCAACATATGAAGTGGATGTCGTATCTGCAACAGTTTAATCTAGTGATTAAGTAAAAGAAGGGAGTACACAATATACTGGTTGACATGATGTCATGACCACCAGTTACGACCCTCTACTTATCAGTGTTTATACAGATTGAGCCCTCATGTCATGATGACTACGCAACAATGTACGGTGAAGATCCTGATTTTTTATCAGCACTGGCTAAGCTCGAAACAGGGAAACCTACAGAGTTTGTTCGGTGAGAAGGACTCTTTTACAAAGGCAATTTACTTTGTATACCTTGTGGAGCACCTCGAATTCAGTGGCTGTGAGAAGCGCACAAATCGAAGGTTGCTGGACACTTTGGGGTTACGAAGACTTTGCAAAATCTTCATCAACATATGTTCTGGCAGCGAATGCTGTAGGATGTGCCTAATTTAGTTCGAGGCTATGGTCTCTACAACATCTCCAAACCGGCAAACCAAAAGCTAGGTTTCTACACTCCTTTGCCAGTTCCGTCATGAGCATGGGAAAGCATATCCATGAATTTCTTGGGAGGATTGCCTAAGACCCAACGTGGCAATGACTATCTCTCTGTGGTCATTGATTGATTCTCAAAATGATAATTCTCATACCTTGTCGAAAGACTATCACAGGAGTAGAAGTGGTTCGGGTATTCTTTCAACACGTTTGGACACATTTCGGACTACCGACTTCTATTGTGTCTGATCGTGATACCCGTTTCGTTAGTCACTTTTGGCTATCACTTTGGACGATGATGGATACAAAGCTGAAGAGGAGTACTGCCTTTTATCCTCAAACTGATGGTTAAACTAAGGTGGTAAATCGAACAGCCGTTCATCTCTTGAGGGGTTATAATTCTAGGCATCCGAAGACCTAGGATGAAAGCATACCATACCTATAGTTTGCTTTTAATTGAGCAGTGCATGGTTCAACTGGAAAGTCACCTTTTGAGGTCTGTTTGGGGTTTCTACCACAGACTCCATTCGACATGGAGTTTGTCATCCCTACCTCAGCGCAGAACAGCAAGGAAACATCTGATCAAAATGAAGCACAAAAGTTCCTGGAAGGTATTCAACGGCTCCATGGTAAGGTCGAACGGAGCTTACTCAAAGCTCAAATCAAATACAAAGCATGACATGATCGACACCGAGTTGAAGCTCAATTTCAAGAAGGTGATATGGTATGGTTATCTGAGTAAGGAGAGGTTAAAAGGTGAAGGTAAAAAGCTTAAACCAATTTGTTATGGTCCGTTTGGGATATTGAGAAAAATTGATACTAATGCTTGTCAGCTCAAGTTACCTCCGTACATGGATTTTTACTCGGTTGTCAATGTTGAGCACCTCAAACTCTTTGAGCCTTCAATGATGGATGATGAGCCTAATACCATAGTACCATCTATTGAAGACTTGGTCTATCAATGAGAAGAACCTCTACCTGATGACGTGATCTTGGAGAAGAAGGTGACAACCACCTGTAGTGGCACACGAGAGTCTTTTCGAATTAGATGGAAAGATCAAAAAGCACGTGCGGCAAAGTGGTACACCCGAGAACATGGTCAATCTTAATTTCCACATCTCTAGTTTTGATCAAGTGGTCACCAATGGGGTTGGCTCCTTCTCAACAGGAGAGTCATGATCCCAAAGGATCTTCAGGTCCTTCAAGTTGTATACGTCAGGTCGCAGGTCGAATGCGTAAAGGATTCGAATTGTCTGGTTGGATCGTATTTCGATCAATATCTATACAGCCGAGTCTAATACGTCTAGGTTAGTTAGTTGTCCAAGTATGATACGATCTCAATCGATTGGGCTATAAATACTTTGTAACAGTTCTAGTTTAGATCATTGAGTTCATCGACATAGGCGAGTGTGTCCTAACATTTGACATGTACAAGATCCCTCATTTCAATAAAGAGTTGTGCCATCTTTTGAACTGTGTTTTCGATCAACTTGAATTTCGGTAATTTTAACAAATTCAATCACATTCAAGAGCTTCCGAGTAAGATCCTGTATTCCTCATATTAGCATCTAGTCGAGTATAGCCAAAACCTGGTCTATTCCTTAATCATATCAAATAAATCAGGGCAAGTCTAGTCTAAAACTTGGTCTAGGTCTTAATCTGATCAGTTTCCTGTGACCCTATAAGCAACCTCAATGCTCCGTATACCTTCCCCTCACCAGCTGGTCGATGATTCACCTCCACCTCCCCCCAGCGGGTCGCATATACATTACACGAGACTAGACAAAGCAGCATCTTAACCAACCGTTTTACTGAAAATATTTTTTGTTGTGTGCATAAGTTAAGTAAATCTTCTCTTCCCCAGCTGGTTAACAAGTCACCACTGACTCCCCCAGTGGGTCAATTATACTTTACTCTTACACATTTTTATTTTTAAAGAGAAGAGCAATTAGTTATCTAGGCATAAAAAGTGACATACGAGAGTTAATTCCAAAAAATGGTTTATTATAAATCTTCAATTTGGAAGAAGTTCAATACAATTTAATAGATAAGTTCAAACTTTAATGGTCAATTTAAGATAAAAATTGAACATAAGAAATGGAAATATTTAAAAGAGCTAAGTTCATTGGATCATATTCAAAGATGTGATAGAATAATCATCTAATTGATTAAAGATCATCTTCAAAACCAGGCATTCCAGGTGATAAATCTCTTTTTATTTTTCAATTTATGATGGAATCTGGTGGAATGATGATTCGATGAAGACTAAGAAAATGGTTAAGTGAACATCCCCTAAGCTAAATCAAACTAAGCGAATGGTTAAGTGAACACCCCTCCAAGCTAAATCAGACATTCTCCTCAATGCATGGAGAGTGATACAGATTACCGTTGGCAGTCATGGTTCTGGAAGGTAGATGTTCTGGAAGGTTCCATAGTGAAAGAGGATGTTGTGGTCCACGTAGCTCCAATGGTATAGTCCAAGGTGTCGCAAGTGAAAACCTGAAAATAAAAACAAAAAGAAACAAAGAAGAAAAGGAAAAGAAAAAGAAAAAGAAAAACTTGCGTACCTTGGAGATCACTCGTTGGAAGCCAGTGGAGGAGAATAGTAGAACTGTGGCAATGTAGAGGTGGTGGATAGGGTATTGGGGAAATCTGTGGATGTAGAGGTGGTCTCCGTAGTGGGTATGTGCACCTGCAATGTGTCATCTAGGAGGATGTGGCCTACGTGTATATGATATTCGTAGAGGAGATCTACGTGGGCGATGAGGTGATCCATCCTGGAATCCATCAAAGTCATGTATTCATGTTTGCATTTCATAACCTTTTTTATGTTGCGTCAAGGGGTAGTCATTGCCATAGAAAACTTCAAATCTGGGGGTGCCGAGGCGCGCGGAGTTGGAATCCATAGTCGGATCAGAGTTTCAACAGTTGGATTTGTATTTCTAGGGCTAAGTATGTGGAGTTTTTAAGGACTTGGGCTTAAACAATGGTGGTTGCTGCTTGGAGAAGATGGGAGGCTTTAAATAGGGTGCTAGGTAGGTGTTGTAAAGATTTGGGGTGAAAAAAGTACAAAAAGGAATCAAAAAGATCACTTTGGGCTGAAAAAGATGAGGAAACTGAGCCTGGCATGACCACGGGCACGGGGCGTGCTCCAGGTCGTGTTTAGTTCAGTTTTAACCCATTTCGACAAGCTGGTCGCACCGACAGCAGCACTTCCATGTGAACAGGTCGTGTTTGGTTCGAAAAAAATTGGTTTTTTTGGATTTTCGATCAACTAGTCGCACAAACTGTGGTATGACCACGAGCACGTGTGGTGTTAGACGCAGGCACGGGACGTGCCACTAGTCGTGGTCATTTCGGTCAAAAATAAAAAGGGTTTTATTGTTTGGAAAATTTCTTCCCGAGCGTCCCACATGTCGTGCTCGTGGTAGTGGTCGCATCGGGAGGTTTATGAAAACTTTGAAAATTTTCTTTGAAAATCGACCTGAGGCCGACACTGGTCATGGTCGAGGTGTGCTCAGCTCGGTTAAAAAGAAAAACTTTTATTTTTTCGGAAAATTGCACCCGAAAGCGGCACTGGTCGTGCTTGCCTCAGGAGATTTGAAGAACTTAGTTTCTTTGAAAATTTTCACGCGAACGAGACACTGGTCAAAACTTTGGTCATGCTCATATCAGGTAAAAATAAAAACTTGAGTTTTTTTGAAAAAACAGCAAACCAAGGCTAACAGTGGTCGTACATGTGGTCGTGGTCGATTCGGCTGAGAAGAAAATTTGAGTTTTTGAAAATTTTAACCAAACCGAGCAAAGCACTCGCCGTGCTAGTGGTCATGGTCGATTCGACCAGTTTGAAAACTTTTTATTTTTTAGTTTTTTTAAAAAGTATCAGCCCTAGCCTATGGAAAACAAGGTTTGGGTGGTCAAACGACATCGAAATTCAGTGATTTTCATGCTGTTGTGTTCATAAAAGAGAGAACTACATGTTAGTGTACTGGGTTGCCTCCTAGGTAGCACTGGCTTAACATCCCACTCGATGGAACATCATCAGTCATTCAAAAATGTATAAATTGAAAGAATCGATTGAGTTCAGTGTACCTACCTGGTCTCCCACATTGTACAGCTTGATACGGTGCATGTTTACCTTGAAAATGGTGCCGTTTTGCGCTCGAAGTTCTACGGCACCATACGGAAAGACCTTTTCTATCACGTATGGTGCAGTCCATCGTGATTTCACTTTTCTTGGGAACAATTTTAACCGAGTATTGAATAATAAAATCAAATCACCTAGTTTAAACTCACGATTGAGGATCCTTTTGTCATGCCACTTCTTCGTGTTGTCTTTATAGATCAAGGCACTTTCATAGGAGTTGTTCCGAAGCTCTTCTATGTCATGCAATTCAAGGATTCGCATTCGTCCCGCTTTGTCAAAGTCCCAATTGAGTTCTTTTAATGCCCATAATGCCATGTGTGACAGTTCAACAGGCAAATGGCAATTTTTACCAAATACAATTTTATAGGGCGTCCTACTTAGCGGAGTTTTGAATGCAATACGATATGCCCAAAGAACATCGGAAAGTTTGAGAGCCCAGTGCGTACGTGACGGTGCCACCACCTTTTGCAAGATCGTCTTGATTTCTCTATTTGAGACTTCTACTTGTCCACTTGTTTGAAGGTGATATGCAAGAGCAACTTTATGAATAACCGCATATTTCATCAATAATTTCTGAAATTGGTAATTAGTGAAAATGCGCACCACCATCACTAAGCACTGCTCGTAGAACACCAAATCGGGGAAAAATGACTGTTTTAAAGAGTTTAATCACATGTTTTGTCTCATTTGTTGGTGTTGCAACAGCCTGTACCCACTTTGAAACATAATCAACCGTAACCAAGATGTAGGAGTTGCTCATAGAAGATGGAAAAGGTCCCATATAATCTACCCCCCATACATCAAAGAGTTCAATTTCAAGAATATTTGTTAAGGGAATTTCATGTCTTTTACTCAAATTACTAGAATGTTGGCAAGAATAGCATTTTTTTTTACAAAATTATGAGCAGCTTTAAATAAAGAAGGCCACAACAAACCTGATTGTAATACCTTAATTTGCTGCTGTTTTCGAAGCTCCTGCGTGTCTGCCACATGGAGATGAATGACAATGTTCAAGAACGCTTTGGATCTCGTGGTCGGGCACACATCATCAAAAATCTTATCAACTCCTTTTTTGAAAAGGTTCAGATTGTCCCAATAGTAGCGTCGGATGTATAGAGGAAGCGCTTTCATTGTCTACTTGTCAACCCTAGAGGAAGTTCATGGTTAAATAAATAATTCGCATAGTCATCATACCATGGTTCTTGTGGAATCAAGTAAAGGTGATCATCGGTTAAAGTGTCTTTGGTGTAAACGTCGGCGGTATCAATTAAGAGTCGCGAGAGATGATAGGCGACGACGTTCTCAACACCCTTTTTTATCTTTGATCTCCAAATCAAATTCCTGCAGTAGTAGGATCCATTGTGCAAGTCATGGCTTGGTTTCTATCTTGGTCAAAAGATACTTAAGAGCAGCATGATCAGTATGCACAAGAACTTTTGATCCAATTAAATATGGATGAAATTTATCTAGGGCATATACTACAGCAAGCAATTCTTTTTCAGTCGTAGTGTAATTACTTTGAGCATCATCCAAAGTTTTGCTTACATAGTATATAGCATGTAAAATCTTGTTTATTCTTTTGCCCTAGAACAGAGCCAATTGCATAATCACTAGCATCACACATCAATTCAAAGGGTTCATTCCAATTTGAAGGTTGTAAGATGGGAGCAGTAGTTAATGCAAGTTTCAATTTATTAAAGGCATCAAGACATTTTTCATCAAAATCAAAAGACACATCTTTACCAAGAAAATGGGTGAGAGGTTTAGCAGTTTTAGAAAAATCCTTAATGAAACGACGGTAAAAACCTGCATGTCCCAAGAAACTGCGTATGCCCTTCACGTTCGTTGGTGGTGGAAGACTTCCTATGACGTCAATTTTTGCCTTGTCGACTTCAATCCCTCATTCAGAAATCATATGGCCAAGTACCACGCCTTCTTGAACTATGAATTGGCACTTTTCACAATAGAGGTTTTAGTTTCATCAACTAGAGAGATCCTATGCATGCAAATTTCAGGGCTAATTCCTTTGATATCATCAATTGAATAACCAAGAGCATTGCGATGCACAATAAAGTAAACAAATCAATTTTTCTAGTTGTGAATTGGTCAAGTTTGCATTAACAATGACAGGTTGCATCTCATCATCATCCAAGAACACATATTTCAGTGAGGAAGGAAAATTTTTAAGCGTACATTTACTTACCTTTTCCTTACCTGTGACGTCAGAATCCGAGATGTCCTCTTTGGATGGTTCTTTTGTTGGTTCGTCTTCAGTTTGTTCGTTTTCTTAGCTGCTGTCCGTTTTTTTGTTGTCGAATATTTCATCCATTCCTTCTTCAAAAGTGAGTCCAAGTAGCGACTCCTCTTCTAGGACTTCTTCTATATCATCCACGCTGCAAAGTTTTTCCTCATACATAGGGCGTTTAACAAGGTTAGACATTTTAAACTTTTACTTTTCTCCTCCCCTATGTGAAAAGTAATTCTTCCTCACGAACATCAATGAGGGCACCTGCTGTTCGGAGCATTGGTTGTCCTAATATGATATGTATAGCAACATCTTCATCCATATCAAGAACAAAAAAATCAACTAGAAGATAAAATTTACCGACTTGAAGAGGCACGTCTTCCAAGATTCCTTCCGGATGCTTTACCGAACGATCGGCAAGTTGCAGAACCATGCGTGTAGGCTTTATCTCACCCATGCTCAAACGTTGTGCGATGGTGAGAGGCATTGCACTAACGCTTGCGCCTAGGTCGCAATGATCTCGATTGATATGTATTGTACCTATGTTACAAGGGATGGAGAAGCTCCCTTGATCCGGCAACTTTACTAGCATCCTGTTTTGAATCAGAGCACTACAATTTTTGGTGAAAGAAACGGTTTGAAATTCACTCAAATCTCTCTTTTTAGTAAGTATATCTTTCAAAAAAATTTCATAAGAAGGCATTTGAGTTACTAAATCAGTGAAAGGTACCATAACAGTAAACTTTTTCAATACTTCCACAAATTTTTCAAATTTCTTATCGAGATTTGCCTTAACTTACCTTCCTAGAAAATGTAGAGTTGGATTATAAATACTTGTTACCTGATTTTCTCCACTATCCTTGTCTTCTGGTTCGGCGACCTTGTTGTCATCCTCTGCCAGCAGTGATGGTATTTCTTCGACTTCGCTTGCCAGTGCAGGTTTGGTTGTTGGTGTTCCTTCTGATAGCTTTGTTCCACTCCTTAAGATCACTACATTAGAAACAAGAGGGTTAGAACAAGCTATAGAATTTATTTTTTCAGAATTGCGAGGATTGATAGGTTGAGAAGGAAGACGATTCTTGAAACAGAACCCATCTTTCCCACTGAAAATCTCCAGAACCATGCCAATGCCATTCTTTGACAATATCAGCTCATGCTAGCCAGTGGCATTGGCCCTGTTCACCCACCTCTGGTCATGCAAATAAAAAACTACTTTGTCAAATAGTTGCCTCACTACTTTGTTCACCATATGCTTGAATCAAAACCCATTTTGGCCACTGGGAACTATCCAAACCATGTCAATGCCATTCTTGGGCATTGTCAGCCTATGACAGCCAATGGCATTGGGCCAGTTTGACCCCTTCTGGGTATGCAAACTGAAATCCACTTTGTCCCCTAAGCTTGTAGAGCTATGTTCTACATTTTACTCAACTACTACACCTTGAGATAAGCTCTCTAGCTTTCCTTGAAGCTATGTCGGGGCCCTGAACCGAAGGTTGACCTATTGATGTTTGCCGTTTTTGAGCAAACCAGCCGCGGACTTGATGTCCATATTGCAGCCTTAAAACCCTGAGTGCCTCTAACACTCATGTTTAGCCCAGACTATACATATTTGAGAGTTTAACTCAAATCCAGCTCTTAGACCTACCTATTCCAGTATCACCGAGAGTACTTCTCCTTTGCATGTTGCATATAGATTATTATTGTATTTAAATGGTTTGTGGTTCTTGTTTGCTCGGAAGATCTTTGATCGGAGCAAGAGCCTGAGTACGAAGATTTCGCCGCAGATCCGACATCGGCTATAGTACTCTACGACGCGGAAGGCAAGTCATATTCTTGAACATATTGAACCAATATTTTAAAGAATTGTTAAGATATTACCTTGATTATAAAGTAAAGTATTGCATGTGATGAGAAAAGAATGATTTGGCAGTACTAGGCTAGATGCCTGTTAAATGTCGAATGATATGAAAGTGAGCCATAACTAATATATATGTGTACATATTTTATATTCATGAAATAAAACCCCTAGCCATGACCAGGGTTTTGTATGGAATGGTGGTAGCACTGGATGTGCATGGTTTGTGGTATGACCTGGTCACTGGCATATAAGCACTAGAACCTTGTGTTGTGCATCTAGTGGCATGAACAACGTACTGACCGCAAGCCTGGTATGGGACAGGCATGAACAAGTAGTATGTGGATCACACATGAAACCCCTATATGACATGTACACGATTTACATGGAGTGCGGCTCCAACACATAGCACTGGATGTGATTGCACACTGACCCTGGAAGGGAAGATACAAATCTAGTGGGGCTGGTGTAACCCACCACAACTGTGGTTTGAGTGAAACCACAGGGTCTGGGGTGAATTGTGTGTGAAACATGGCAAAAGTTCTTGTTATCTCCACCTTGCCACTCGCACACACTAGTACAGAAATGCAGTCTTCTATCGGTAAAAAACACCCTTCTACTATCGGTTTTTGTACCGATAGAGATAGACACGATAGAACAAGACTGGACATTTTCTATCGGTAAATAACCGACAGAAGAAGTTCACTATTCTATCGGCATATTATGAATCTACCGATAGAAAACCCGTCGTAGTCTTACGTCCAGCGGCAGGGAAAGTACCATTATTCTAATGGTTAATTACAAGATTACCGACAGAAAAAATCATACTATTCTATCGGCATATTAGGAGTGTACCGATAGAAAACTCGTCGTCAGCGGTTGGAAAAGTACCACTATTCTAACGGCTAATTATAAGTTTACCGATAGGAAAAATCATAATATTCTATCGGCATCTTACAAGTTGACCGATAGAAAACTCGTCAATAGCGGATTGAAAAGTACCACTATTCTAACGGTTAACTACAAGATTATCGACAGAAAAAATCATACTATTCTATCGGCATATTAGGAGTGTACCGATAGAAAACTCGTCAATAGCGGATTGAAAAGTACCACTATTCTAACGGTTAATTACAATATTACCGACAGAAAAAAGCTTAGTACTCTATCGGATATGTATGAGTTCACCGGCAGGAAAGGTCACACTCTTCTAACGGTTAATTTTGATTGTACCGATAGAAAAAAGTACAGTAGTCTCTCGGTTGTTGATGAATTTACCGATAGAGCATTCACATATACAGTACTTTATTTGCATTCACAATACAGTACATTCACATATACAGTACAGATGCAATACAGTATAGATTGGATACACAATACAGTACAGATGCAAGGTAAATTCACAGAACAAATTGACACATTAGGCAGTTATTCACATTTATTCACATATGTATGGACAAATACAGATTGCAATCCAATGTGGACATTTATTCACATATATATATTTATTCACATGTATATGAACAGTCTATGCAGAGTACACAAAAAGGAGAAAATTGTCATGCTGAATGGTTGGGCGCTACTTCCTCCATGACATATTGTGCCCAGATTTGTCGAAGATATATAATCTTTGCATTTTCATATTGGTCTTTCGACATGGCGATCTGCAAGCATGTGTGCATACTGATTAACTAACTTCGATCCTAATTTAGAACGTGACACCCATTTTTGAAATTTGAGTTAGCTATCGATGCTTACCTGGGGGAATCGGGAAAAGTTTGTCTGCACTAGGTCGTACATGTAGCGCAGCACATAAAACCCGCATTCCCACGATTGCGGCTGCTGATGGCACTGAGATAATTGCATATGCGAAGACATGTTAGCTATATATTGTTTCCATAAACTAATTAAGCATAAACAAAAAGTCTCGTGAGTACCTCATATTCTTTCCAAGCTAGTACGGAGCCCTGCGGTGCGGCATGCCTCCCTCCAGCGGACACATATTTATCAAAAGCCCTGCATTTCAGTTAGTATTGCCAGTTAATGTATTATCATTAGCTAGTGAGGTCAAAATATAAATCAAACATATAAGTTACTTACGCCTCCATATTCCCCTTGAGCACATATTCCATCGATAATCTGTCACGCATCGAATCGAGGTAGTACACCTCGTTCCTCGGCGGACAGATCACGATGAGGATCCAGTGGCCCCTGCATTGTACGTAAAAGAGGACCGCTAGCTCAAAGTACATCTCAGGTGTAACATACAAGATTGAGTTAAATTAGTACGAAATGCACTAACCTTTGGTGGTACGGCACCAGAATGAAGTCCCTGTCCTGCTGCGCCATCAGCGCGCTGGATATGTACTGCTCAGCGTGCGCGGCGTCCTGCTCTAGCATCGTGAGGCTTATTTTCTCTGGGTCGAGGAAACCCACCTTGTCACACGCAGCCTCCGATGCTAGCCTGTACATGCACCTGCATGCGAAGGACGAGATTAATATTAATTTCACAGAAAGTTACTCAGTATTCAAATGAACTGCAACATTAATGCAGAGTTAGCAAACAGAGTTAGAAAACAGCAATACATAGCATCAGCAAACTCACAGGACTCCAGTCCGTATGATGGACATATCGAGCTCCCGCCAGTTGTAGAGGTCGAACAGATCCTCGTGTGCCACGAATATAGTCCCGGGCTCACGGTGGAACTGCCCAGGCCTGTAGGGAACTAAGAAGTTCAGGCTGCGCCGAGCTCGATGTAGGTACCAGTCGTGGAGGTCTCTGGTTGATCGATCCAATTTCCGCAAAGATGCCTCCGACAAGAGTGGGAGCGTGTCGCGCCCCGAGACTGGGACAACGACTACTCCTGTAGAGACCTAGCTCGCTGCAGCTAGTCTCAACCACAACCCTTTGACTTCCCAGGATGAGTCAAACACAGGAGTATATTACATTGCAACAGAGTACTTACAAAATATTAAGCAGTGTGGCCTGCTGGCCTTAATATTACATAAAGGGGATTACAATGCCTGCAAGGCATTCAGGGTTTAACAAAATATTTAACTACACAGCAGAAGATAGGTGACCCTCCCACAAAAGAAGTTGACGGCAGAACAACACACTTCAGGGTTCTGGCGGAACTGATTCTCCTCCTTCTGGATCCACGTAGTACTCCGTGCCATCATCTTGATCAAGGTAGGCTCCATCTATTGAGTTGAATGTTGCAAGGGTGAGCACTTACGTACTCAGCAAGTCATAGGTAAGAATAGATACATATAGTAGTGATGATATGAACCTAGACTAGTCAAGAATTATGGATATTTGTAAAATAATCTTTTTCTTTCATACCTCATCTCATGGCAGCACTTTTTATAATATAGCATCATCATTCATGTTCACTAGATTATAGCACTACTGCGACACGTCGACACACGACAGCCCACGGTAGCACTCCTTATCATGACAACACATGTCATTTGGGTAATCTTGATTTAAACATATTTTATTTAGAAAATAGTACTTGTGTCACACCCCGTAGATTTAATCCACCGCAGCAGACTCCTATAAAACCCGGGAGCTCGGAGTATTCGAATACATTTTTAACTCTGCAGAGAGGTACCAATTTACCCGCAAGATATTCCACTTTCAAACCTTTCCTATCATAACAAAATGATTGGACCCCTGACTCACTTCATACTGTGAGCGGTAAGGTGGAAATAACAAGAACTTTTGTTATGTATCACTTACAATTCACCCCCGACCCTGTGGCTCTCAGCGAGGCACAGTTGTGGCAGGTTGTATCCAAACCTCCACCCCATTGCTTATTCCCATTACTGGGTCAGCGTGCTTGATCACCTTCAGTGATATGTGTGGGAGCCGCGCTCCGTGTTTATCGTGCATCACTACACATCTCATGCAGGGGTTTCATGTGCGATCCACATAATTACTTGTTCAGGCATGTCCCATACCAGGCTTACGGTTAGCACGTTGTTCATGCCACTAGACGCACAACACAAGGTTCTAGTCCTTATATGCCAATGACCAGACCATCCACAACCCTGCACCTTCAGTGCCTGCATTCCTTTGCAGTCTAGCACCTCCAGTGCTACAGCCATCCATACCATTTTTCTGGTCACGGCTAGGGGTTTTATTTCATGAATATAAGTATATAAATACATATAATAGTTCATGGCTCAAAACTTGTTTATTTCACATTTCACCGATATCCAGTCTAGCACTGCCAATTCATAAATCAATCATTCTCAATCTTTCACATGCAATATTGCCTATATTCAAGGTTATATTATAGCAACATTTAAAATATAGGTTCAAGATGACCAAGGATGTGACTTGCCTTCCGCGTCGTAAAATACAGCAGTCGACGTCGGATCCACAGTGAAGTCCTCGAACTCGGGCTCTTGATCTGCTCTCAAATCAAACAAACAACCAATAATCATAATCTTTTCAATACATTATTATACTATATGCAATGATGCAAAGATGAAGTCTTGATGATTCTGAAATGATTGGGTTAAGAGGCTGATTAGGGTTAAGTTAAGGAAACCAATGTTAAGATTAGCTGTCAAAGGATTACAAGGTTCCCAATGTCTCAAGGTATCAGAATGATATCAAGGTTGCGACTGGTTCGCTCAAAAACAGCGAACGTCTTTAGGTCGACATTCGGTTCAAAGCATCGACATAGGGTCGATGAATGATAGAGGGGTTATTTTAACTTGTGGTAGTAGAATAAAATGTAGATCACAACTCTACAAATTTAGTGGACAAAGTGATTTTCAAATTACACAACCAGAAGTGGGTAAACAAGGTCAATGCCACTGGCTGACAAGCTCTGGCATAGAGCTGACAATGTCAAAAACTAGGGCTTAGCATAACTTTCGATCTGGAGCTCCAAATGATGCACCACTTTGTCTGGGAGGTAGGCATTGATAACAGGAACAATTAAGTCAACAGGATCTAGGGCAAGAAATGGCTGGAAAGCAAGAAATTTGATGATGAACAGAGATGAACTGGTTGCACTGGAGCAGTTCTGGACACAAACTTGGCATGGCTATAACTTCCAATCTAGGCCGATCTAGGTGTCGAGCTAGAAGACAAAAATACTCAGGAGGCTAAGGCACATCTAAATGACAAAGTTTCGAGGGCTGAAATGGCTGGAACAAGCTTTCCGGTCATCGGCGCCGGAGAAGAATCACTGGATTTGGGCATTTCCAACACAGGCCGAGAGAACTAAATTCCTTGCTTGGAGAGCATCTAGGAGATATAGGGAAGCTTCTGGTAACATCAAATTGACTGGAGGATCACCGGAGAAGCCTGGCGACGATCGCCGGTTTTCTGGTAGAGCTTGAATTTGGGAAAAGCTTCGAATGATGTTTAATTAGGGATTCTAAGCTTACAGGCTTGCTTGAAATAACCCACTGATCAATTTGCTTCACAGGTTCGAGGGCTAATTCGAATTGAATCGGGCTGCATTGCCGGAACAGGGCAATCTGGAATTTTCAGCCAATTCCGGTGATCGCCGGCGTTAGGGGTCATCGGGGAGCAATTAAATAGTACAGTACAATCAGGAGGATGAGAGGTACTCACTGTTAGCTTCAATTTGGCAGGAGATGCAGTGAAGTGAGCTGGCACCGTGAGCCTCCTCGACGGCTCGCCGGAGAAGAAAACGAAAACAGCAAATTCTGGAACTTGGCTGGTTTCTGGTGAAGTATGAGGGAATTGCTGAGCACAGTGGGGTTTAAATAGACCAGGCGAAGCTTGCAAGGAGGAGACAACGAAGTAATTGGCAGCCGGTGACTTGACTGGTTGCGTGCTGGAGCAACAGCGGCGAAGACACAGCGAAGAACGGTGATGCGACGGCAACAAGTCTTCAGCTGATCACAATGTCGCTTCATCGGGACCTGGCGAAGTTGTAGCAAGCGGTGGCGACAACACTGGCGCGGCAAAGCGACGTGGCGAGGAGTTGCTGACAAAAAGCCGTTGATCGCGCGCGGGAGCAGCACTGGTCGTCGACGTAGCAGCGGCCTTGCCACGGCACTAGCTGGAGTGGGGACACGTGCGCACCGGCATGCACGGTCACAAGTGCGGCGAAGCTTGGCCGGCGGCGAGCGTGCACGGCGCAAGAAAACACGGCGAGCTTCTGGTCGTGCACTGGCTGCTTCCCTGGTAGAAAATGGGCTGATTTGCAATATTTGATTTTCACAATTGGACCAATCTGTAATTCTGGAGATTTGGAAGGTTAGAGTTGGATTTGATTCTGCTGATTTGGTAATCTTTATTCCACAGATGATTTGGCAAGAATTGAAAATAAAACTTGGCACATTTGGATAGCTTTTGATACAAATTGAAAATAGGGTAATTTAGGGTAATTGAAATCTAAATTTCATTTGGTTTTGAATTCTGGTACTTAGGATGAGATTTTGGAATTTGAACAGAAGAGAAACTTGTGACAAATAGCATTTTGAGAAGATTTGCCGAAGAAATTCTGAATTTGGAGTTAATCTGGAGATTTTAGCCTTTTTGGATTTTCAAATAACAGATAAGGACTATTTTGCGATAACTTTTGGACTGATTTGTGAAAAGAGTCTAGATAATGAAATCTGGTTGTCAACTTTTTAAATTAAGATATTGACATACCCATGATCATATTCCAGAAATAATCTGGTCTGAACTTGGTCAAGATTCGGATTAAATCTGTATTTCTGAAACTTAGGGTATTTAAGTAATAGAAGGTATTTCTGTTTTCGAAAACAGAAGGAGCTGATAAATCTGAGAGTTAGGGATAGAATTGGATCTAGGTTCTGAAGGCTTTTAAGTTCAAAGAAACTGATAGATCATATCTGAACAATCTGATCTTCATTTGAGGTCACAGGATAGATTTTGGAGATTTCAGGGCTTGAGATAGAAACTGATCTGGCTATTACTACAGATACATGCATGCATGCTATTTATGAAAAAGGAAATTTTCACCCCTAACTCAGGGCGTTACAGATCTACCCTCCTTAAAGAAATCTCGCCCCGAGATTTACCTAAGACAGGAAAAGATAAGGATAGGTTTGCTTAAGATCTTCTTCCTTCTCCCAAGTAGCCTCTTGCTCTGAATGATTCTTCCATTGAACTTTACACAATTTGATTTTCCTCCTTCGGAGCTGACGTTCATCAGTGGCTAGGATTCTGATTGGGTGCTCAAGATAAGTGAGATTCTTCTGTAATGGCACATCTTGTACATCTATCTGGTCAGTTGGTTCCTTCAAACATTTCCGGAGCTGAGAGACATGAAACACATCATGCACTCCTGCTAATCCCTCAGGTAATTCCAATTTATATGATACTTCTCCCTTTCTCTTGATTATCTTAAATGGTCCAATGTATCTTGGAGATAACTTTCCTTTCACTTGGAATCTTTGTAATCTCTTGAATGGTGTGACCTTGAGATACACAAAATCTCCTGGTTCAAATGATAATTCTCTTCGTCGTTTATCTGCATAACTCTTTTGTCGTGATTGTGCTGTTTTCAACCTTTCTCTGATGAGTCTGACATGAGTTTCTGCTTCTTCTACTATCTCTGGTCCTATAACTTTTCGTTCTCCTGGCTCATTCCAATGCAATGGAGTTCTGCACTTACGTCCATATAAAGCTTCAAATGGTGCCATCTGTATACTAGCTTGATAACTGTTATTATATGTAAATTCTGCAAATGGTAAACATTTGTCCCATGATGTTCCATAATCTAGTATACAAGCTCTTAGAAGATCCTCTAGGATTTGGTTAACTCTTTCTGTCTGTCCTCCCGTCTGTGGATGATATGCAGTACTGAAATCCAACTGGGTTCCTAGAGTTTCATGCAGTCTATTCCAAAATTTGGAGGTAAACTGGGTTCCACGATCTGAAACTATCTTCTTAGGAATACCATGCAATGCCACTATTCTTTGCATGTATAACTCTGCTAATTTACTGCCATCATAAATCTTTTTAACTGGTATGAAATGAGCTACTTTAGTAAGTCTGTCCACAATAACCCATATGGAATTATATCCTCCTTGAGTTTTAGGTAATCCTGTAATAAAATCCATACCAATTTCTTCCCATTTCCATAATGGTATTGGTAGAGGTTGTAGCTTTCCTGCTATTTTCTGGTGTTCTGCTTTAACTCGTTGGCATGTATCACAGTTTGCAATGTACTCTGCAATCTCCCTCTTCATATTATCCCACCAGAATCTGGTCTTCAAATCTTGATACATCTTTGTGTTACCAGGGTGTATTGAGTATGGAGTTTTATGTGCTTCATGGAGAATTATTTCCTTAAGATCTGCGTTTTGAGGTACACATATTCTTTCTCGATACCATACAATCCCTTGGTTATCTTCAATAAAGCCTTGAGCCTTTCCTAACTTGATTCGACTCTTGATCTTACAAATTTCTTCATCTTCCTTCTGGGCATTTCCTATCTGTTCTTCAAGTTGAGATTTTATTGTTAAAGTAGCTACCGTTCCCTGCGGTACTATTTCCACTTGATGATTCTGCAACTCTTGTTGTAAGTAAGGGTTCTTCAACGTAACCATTCCTTGTAGGTTGTAAACTTTTCTGCTTAGGGCATCAGCTACTACATTAGCTTTCCCTGGATGGTACTGAATACTAAGATCATAATCTTTGATCAATTCGAGCCATCGTCGTTGACGCATGTTGAGCTCTGTCTGTGTGAAAATATACTTGAGGCTTTTATGATCTGTAAAGATCTCACACTTACGCCCAATGAGATAATGCCGCCATATCTTTAAAGCATGCACTACTGCTGCTAACTCCAAATCATGGGTCGGATAATTTTCCTCATGTGGTCTCCATTGGCGTGAAGCATAAGCCACTACTTGACCTTGTTGCATTAACACACAACCTATTCCTTGCTTTGAAGCATCACAGTAAACTACAAAATTTTCTTTGCTGTCTGGTAGGGTGAGGACGGGTGTTGTTGTCAATTTCTGCTTCAGTTTCTGAAAACTTTCTTCACACTTGATGGTCCATTCAAATGCAACATCCTTCTTTAGCAGGTTTGTAAGAGGTTTGGCAATTTGGGAAAATCCTTCAATGAATCTCCTATAATACCCTGCTAATCCCAAGAAACTTCTAATCTCTGTAACCGAGGTAGGTTGCTTCCACTCCTTGATTGCAGAGATTTTAGCTGAGTCCACTGAAATTCCTTCCGCTGTCAATACATGTCCAAGAAATGAAATTCTTGACATCCAAAATTCACATTTATCAAACTTGGCATAAAATTGCCTCTCCCGTAGCCTTTCCAAGACTAGGTGTAAATGTTGCTCATGTTCTTCCATACTCTTGGAATATATCAGAATGTCATCTATGAATACTATGACAAACTTGTCAAGAAAATCCATAAATGTACTGTTCATGACATTCATGAATGCTGCCGGAGCATTGGTCAAGCCAAAAGGTACTACTGTAAACTCATATAAACCATATCTGGTAGTGAAAGCAGTCTTCGGTATATCTTCTTTCTTGATCTTCAGCTGATGATATCCAGATTTCAAATCTATCTTGGAAAATACTTTGGCTCCTCGAAGCTGATCGAACAAGTCATCAATTCTTGGTAATGGATACTTGTTTTTAATAGTGACTTCATTCAAAGCTCGGTAGTCCACACACATTCGTAGGGTTCCGTCTTTCTTCCTCACAAACAGAACTGGGGCTCCCCATGGCGAAGCACTGGGTTTGATAAATCCCTTGTTTTCCAAGTCTTCGAGTTGATTCTTGAGCTCCTCCAAATCTGTAACTGGCATCCTATAGGGACGTTTTGCTATAGGTGCTGCTCCTGGTTTAAGTTCAATACTGAATTCTATTTCCCTGTCAGGTGGCATTCCCGGAAGTTCTTCTGGAAACACATCAGAATATTGTTGCACTACAGGCACTTGTTCCAGGCATAATTTTTGCAATGCTTGAACAGATCTTAGCGGTCTCTTGACTGCTGATCTTTCTGCATGGAATAGAACTCTCTCCCCTTGGTTACTGACAAGACTAAGGGTTTTCTCTTCACAATCTACTAGACCTTTATGTTGGGACAACCAATCCATTCCCAAAATAATGTCTAGACCTTGCAGTTCTAGAACTAGTAGATTTGCCTCAAATTCTACTCCTTCTATATTGAAAGTTACATTTGGGCAGATTGAGTAAACAGATAATCTAGCCCCTGGAGTTTGTATAACCATAGAGTACTCTAGTGGTACTTGGTCTATATGCATTTCAACTTCAGATGCAAATGCTTTTGACATGAATGAATTTGTAGCACCGGGATCAAACAATATTAAGGCAGATGCAGATTTAATCAGAAATCTACCTAGAAGAATGTCGGTGGCGTTGCCCGCTTCTTGAATTGAAGTATAGTTTAATCTTCCTCCTTGGGTTGCAGCTGGTGCTCTACCTCTTCCTCTTCCTCGATTAGCCATGTTTCCTCCTCTTCCTGCTGAATTTCCTCTAAAATTCTGCGATGGTGATGCTCTGGTTACTACTGGCTGTGTTCCTGCCTGAGATCTGGCAATGGACATTGGAAGCTGTATCCAAGGACAGAATTCTTTACGGTGCCCACGCTGTCCACAATGATAACACTCAACACGAGGATGAGGGCAATCCTTCTGAGAATGATTTCCTCGGCAGTTGGGGCACAATGTCGTTGCTGGTCTGGGATTCTGATAAGATGGTCGGAAATTGGGAGTGATAGGAACTCTTCCTCTGATTGGATTTGACTGTGGTCTTGTTTGCTGGAACATCCTCCTCTTTCGGCTTTCTTCTCCCATATTCTTCTTTTCTTCTACCTTTAAAGCTCTGTTCACTAGGGTTTGAAATTCTGTAAGTTCATGAGAAGCAATTTGATACTGTAAATAGTGTTGAAGTCCTTCTGTGAAGCGCTCTATCTTCTTCTCTTCAGTATCCACATCTCCAGGTGCGTATCGAGCCAAATGAGTAAATTGGTGTAGATACTCAGTAACTGACTTACTTCCTTGAGTTAAATTCCGAAATTCCCGTCGCTTAGCTGCCATAACACCAGTAGGTATATGAAATTTCCGAAATTGATCCTTAAATTCCCTCCAAGAAATATTATCTTTATCAGGATGAGCTTCCTGGTAATTCATCCACCAGGCAGCTGCAGCTCCTGATAACTGATGAGATCCAAACAAAACTTTCTCTCGTTCGCTGCATCGGACCGTGTCTAGTTTCCTCTCGATATCCCGTAACCAATCATCGGCAACCATGGGATCGGTCGCACTAGAGAATGTTGGTGGACGGGTCTTTTGGAAATCTGTTAATCTTGCTCCTACAGCAGAAGTAGTTCCTTCTGTTGTTCCAGTAGGCAGTTTCTGAACTATCTGGGCTAACAACTGGGTATGAGCTATCTGAGCTTCTTGTCGACTTTTCTCCATTGACAACAGAATTTCCTGAAGACTGGGTTGTTCATTCTGAGGTGGATTAGAACTCTGAGATCCTTGCTGAAACAAAGGGTCTCTTGTCATAGTTTCTTCTTCCTGCGGAGTCTGATCTATATCTTCTCTTCCACTTTGAGATCTCCTTCTGGTGTCAACCATGGTGGCTCTGAAAAAGTTTAGACGGATCTAACTAACTAAGACCAACTAAGACAGCAATGCAGAAATTAATGCAACTACTTTTATGCATAACATACTTAGGTTACTAGCCATAATACACAAATTAACCATTGCAAAAGCAACAGCGAATCACAAAGCTATCAAGAGCATCCACTAGCTCTGTCTACACCAACCTCTAAGACACTCTGAAACAACAGAACGTACTCTCACAATCTTACCGAATTTTAGAAAGTCCAAATAAAATTTTGAAATGAAGGTTTTTCAAGAGCCACAAAGCTCATTATTTTTACCAAAATAAAGTTTTCAACAAATAGCTTTCTGATTAAATTACGTTTTCCTGGCACGGCCAATTTCCTAAAGGTGTCGTCCTACAGTCAAGTTCTCATGTTGCTCTGATACCAACTTTTCTTGTCGCGCCCCGAGACTGGGACAACGACTACTCCTGTAGAGACCTAGCTCGCTGCAGCTAGTCTCAACCACAACCCTTTGACTTCCCAGGATGAGTCAAACACAGGAGTATATTACATTGCAACAGAGTACTTACAAAATATTAAGCAGTGTGGCCTGCTGGCCTTAATATTACATAAAGGGGATTACAATGCCTGCAAGGCATTCAGGGTTTAACAAAATATTTAACTACACAGCAGAAGATAGGTGACCCTCCCACAAAAGAAGTTGACGGCAGAACAACACACTTCAGGGTTCTGGCGGAACTGATTCTCCTCCTTCTGGATCCACGTAGTACTCCGTGCCATCATCTTGATCAAGGTAGGCTCCATCTATTGAGTTGAATGTTGCAAGGGTGAGCACTTACGTACTCAGCAAGTCATAGGTAAGAATAGATACATATAGTAGTGATGATATGAACCTAGACTAGTCAAGAATTATGGATATTTGTAAAATAATCTTTTTCTTTCATACCTCATCTCATGGCAGCACTTTTTATAATATAGCATCATCATTCATGTTCACTAGATTATAGCACTACTGCGACACGTCGACACACGACAGCCCACGGTAGCACTCCTTATCATGACAACACATGTCATTTGGGTAATCTTGATTTAAACATATTTTATTTAGAAAATAGTACTTGTGTCACACCCCGTAGATTTAATCCACCGCAGCAGACTCCTATAAAACCCGGGAGCTCGGAGTATTCGAATACATTTTTAACTCTGCAGAGAGGTACCAATTTACCCGCAAGATATTCCACTTTCAAACCTTTCCTATCATAACAAAATGATTGGACCCCTGACTCACTTCATACTGTGAGCGGTAAGGTGGAAATAACAAGAACTTTTGTTATGTATCACTTACAATTCACCCCCGACCCTGTGGCTCTCAGCGAGGCACAGTTGTGGCAGGTTGTATCCAAACCTCCACCCCATTGCTTATTCCCATTACTGGGTCAGCGTGCTTGATCACCTTCAGTGATATGTGTGGGAGCCGCGCTCCGTGTTTATCGTGCATCACTACACATCTCATGCAGGGGTTTCATGTGCGATCCACATAATTACTTGTTCAGGCATGTCCCATACCAGGCTTACGGTTAGCACGTTGTTCATGCCACTAGACGCACAACACAAGGTTCTAGTCCTTATATGCCAATGACCAGACCATCCACAACCCTGCACCTTCAGTGCCTGCATTCCTTTGCAGTCTAGCACCTCCAGTGCTACAGCCATCCATACCATTTTTCTGGTCACGGCTAGGGGTTTTATTTCATGAATATAAGTATATAAATACATATAATAGTTCATGGCTCAAAACTTGTTTATTTCACATTTCACCGATATCCAGTCTAGCACTGCCAATTCATAAATCAATCATTCTCAATCTTTCACATGCAATATTGCCTATATTCAAGGTTATATTATAGCAACATTTAAAATATAGGTTCAAGATGACCAAGGATGTGACTTGCCTTCCGCGTCGTAAAATACAGCAGTCGACGTCGGATCCACAGTGAAGTCCTCGAACTCGGGCTCTTGATCTGCTCTCAAATCAAACAAACAACCAATAATCATAATCTTTTCAATACATTATTATACTATATGCAATGATGCAAAGATGAAGTCTTGATGATTCTGAAATGATTGGGTTAAGAGGCTGATTAGGGTTAAGTTAAGGAAACCAATGTTAAGATTAGCTGTCAAAGGATTACAAGGTTCCCAATGTCTCAAGGTATCAGAATGATATCAAGGTTGCGACTGGTTCGCTCAAAAACAGCGAACGTCTTTAGGTCGACATTCGGTTCAAAGCATCGACATAGGGTCGATGAATGATAGAGGGGTTATTTTAACTTGTGGTAGTAGAATAAAATGTAGATCACAACTCTACAAATTTAGTGGACAAAGTGATTTTCAAATTACACAACCAGAAGTGGGTAAACAAGGTCAATGCCACTGGCTGACAAGCTCTGGCATAGAGCTGACAATGTCAAAAACTAGGGCTTAGCATAACTTTCGATCTGGAGCTCCAAATGATGCACCACTTTGTCTGGGAGGTAGGCATTGATAACAGGAACAATTAAGTCAACAGGATCTAGGGCAAGAAATGGCTGGAAAGCAAGAAATTTGATGATGAACAGAGATGAACTGGCTGCACTGGAGCAGTTCTGGACACAAACTTGGCATGGCTATAACTTCCAATCTAGGCCGATCTAGGTGTCGAGCTAGAAGACAAAAATACTCAGGAGGCTAAGGCACATCTAAATGACAAAGTTTCGAGGGCTGAAATGGCTGGAACAAGCTTTCCGGTCATCGGCGCCGGAGAAGAATCACTGGATTTGGGCATTTCCAACACAGGCCGAGAGAACTAAATTCCTTGCTTGGAGAGCATCTAGGAGATATAGGGAAGCTTCTGGTAACATCAAATTGACTGGAGGATCACCGGAGAAGCCTGGCGATGATCGCCGGTTTTCTGGTAGAGCTTGAATTTGGGAAAAGCTTCGAATGATGTTTAATTAGGGATTCTAAGCTTACAGGCTTGCTTGAAATAACCCACTGATCAATTTGCTTCACAGGTTCGAGGGCTAATTCGAATTGAATCGGGCTGCATTGCCGGAACAGGGCAATCTGGAATTTTCAGCCAATTCCGGTGATCGCCGGCGTTAGGGGTCATCGGGGAGCAATTAAATAGTACAGTACAATCAGGAGGATGAGAGGTACTCACTGTTAGCTTCAATTTGGCAGGAGATGCAGTGAAGTGAGCTGGCACCGTGAGCCTCCTCGACGGCTCGCCGGAGAAGAAAACGAAAACAGCAAATTCTGGAACTTGGCTGGTTTCTGGTGAAGTATGAGGGAATTGCTGAGCACAGTGGGGTTTAAATAGACCAGGCGAAGCTTGCAAGGAGGAGACAACGAAGTAATTGGCAGCCGGTGACTTGACTGGTTGCGTGCTGGAGCAACAGCGGCGAAGACACAGCGAAGAACGGTGATGCGACGGCGACAAGTCTTCAGCTGATCACAATGTCGCTTCATCGGGACCTGGCGAAGTTGTAGCAAGCGGTGGCGACAACACTGGCGCGGCAAAGCGACGTGGCGAGGAGTTGCTGACAAAAAGCCGTTGATCGCGCGCGGGAGCAGCACTGGTCGTCGACGTAGCAGCGGCCTTGCCACGGCACTAGCTGGAGTGGGGACACGTGCGCACCGGCATGCACGGTCACAAGTGCGGCGAAGCTTGGCCGGCGGCGAGCGTGCACGGCGCAAGAAAACACGGCGAGCTTCTGGTCGTGCACTGGCTGCTTCCCTGGTCGAAAATGGGCTGATTTGCAATATTTGATTTTCACAATTGGACCAATCTGTAATTCTGGAGATTTGGAAGGTTAGAGTTGGATTTGATTCTGCTGATTTGGTAATCTTTATTCCACAGATGATTTGGCAAGAATTGAAAATAAAACTTGGCACATTTGGATAGCTTTTGATACAAATTGAAAATAGGGTAATTTAGGGTAATTGAAATCTAAATTTCATTTGGTTTTGAATTCTGGTACTTAGGATGAGATTTTGGAATTTGAACAGAAGAGAAACTTGTGACAAATAGCATTTTGAGAAGATTTGCCGAAGAAATTCTGAATTTGGAGTTAATCTGGAGATTTTAGCCTTTTTGGATTTTCAAATAACAGATAAGGACTATTTTGCGATAACTTTTGGACTGATTTGTGAAAAGAGTCTAGATAATGAAATCTGGTTGTCAACTTTTTAAATTAAGATATTGACATACCCATGATCATATTCCAGAAATAATCTGGTCTGAACTTGGTCAAGATTCGGATTAAATCTGTATTTCTGAAACTTAGGGTATTTAAGTAATAGAAGGTATTTCTGTTTTCGAAAACAGAAGGAGCTGATAAATCTGAGAGTTAGGGATAGAATTGGATCTAGGTTCTGAAGGCTTTTAAGTTCAAAGAAACTGATAGATCATATCTGAACAATCTGATCTTCATTTGAGGTCACAGGATAGATTTTGGAGATTTCAGGGCTTGAGATAGAAACTGATCTGGCTATTACTACAGATACATGCATGCATGCTATTTATGAAAAAGGAAATTTTCACCCCTAACTCAGGGCGTTACAGAGCGCGTTCGTGAACGTCCGCGGCAGTCCCTGTCGCCCTTTGCCCTTGCCTTTGCCGCCCTTGCCTTTTGCTGGGGACTGAGCGCGTACCTTCGAAGGCAAGGGCGAGGTGATGGCGGCTTTCTTCCGAGGTGGAGGCGTGGATGCGCTGGGTGGGGTCGAGGCCGTCTTTGATGTGTCCAGGTTCGCACGAGATCGGCCCTCATGCCTCGAGCTGGGGGCGCAGTCCCCTGGTAGCCCCGCGGCAGGCCACTTCAATTAATGAGCACGTATGTTATATTATGCAAGTTGAGTGTACTGAGTAGGATGTAATCTAAAATGTGTAGGATTTACCGGTTGTATTACAAGACACTTTTTGGGCCACTGTACGTAGGAGCCCACTGCCTCAGCAAGTGTCAGCAGTTCCTCTGTTGGGACTGGCAACGGAGAATCGTTGTAGCCCGGCATGGCCATGTCCACCTGTACCTTTGCGAAACCCAACCGCAGAGGTACACAGTGGACCCGGACATCCGGCCCAGACGGATATACGAAGCCGTGTCCAACCACTTCCTGCCCGGCGCCTACGTGATTCTGTAGGATGCAGCCCTCCGGCCCCTGCAAATTTGTAACAATTAAAATAGGTTAGCGAAACAACTCTAACAGAATGGGAGTGGCATCAACTTAAGTGCACAGATGAAGGCTTGCAGTACCTCAAGTAGATCCACTGGATCCGCGAGTACCTTCGAAGCGCAACTGCTTATCCGACCCCGCGGGGTACCGTCGTCCTGGGGATCCGCATCTGCACTCTTGGCCAGCAATGTTTCTCTCAACCGTGCAAACTCTTCCCTCATTTGTACGACCTCGGTCTGCACCTCAGACTGTACCTCAGCCCGTATCTCAGCCCGCATCTCCGCCCGTATCTCCTCCCGTACCTCAGCCCGTATCTTATCGGAGAGGTCAGCTTCCTTTTCCTTCCAGGTGCGGGCCTTCTTCCTCGGTGGAGCCGGATCTACGAAACCGGCCTTCCACGACACAATGGCTCCCACGGCCCGTGTCCGCCCGGGATGCTCCTTATTTCCTAGAGCCCGGGTGAGGATGTCGTTCTCCCTCTGCGGGGTAAACAATCCCTCCGCTGCCTCCTTCTCAAAAGAGATCTGTTACATTTGAAGGTACCTTGTGAGAAAAATTGCCTTATATACACTTGTGCGCACACAGTTTACGAGGTTAGCCAACTTACCATTCGCCTCACAACGTCGGTGTCCCCAGGGGTTACGAACTGCACAGACCCCCTCCCCCTCCACCATCGCTTGCACCTCTCATCCCGGATCTCGGAGAGCGGCAACTCAGGGGTGTCGATCACAGGATTTTGTTCGTCTTCCTTCTTCCACTGTTCCTCCTTCCCCGCATAGCCCCGGGATCCGAGCCGATGCGGGTGGTCGTTCCTCTTCTGGATCGCCCTATTCTTCTCGCTAAGGGCCTTGAACTCCTCAGTCCCCTTCTGCTTGGTGAATTCCTCCCATACCTCCTCCGATATGAAGGGGTACTTCTCGCAAGGAGATTTCCCCGCAGCTAGGAAGTTACTGTCGAGCCAGCTCTTAAAGGTTTTCCATGTTCCGTTCATGTCCTTCAAGCAGGCAGTCCTAGGTGTATCGTCGGGGATGTTCCACTTAGCCTGTTTCCGAAAAATGCATACAATTAATCACGAGTTAGTTAAACTTTAGTATAAGCCAAGAGAACGTGATTACGAAAGAGTTCAGCGATTTCAGTTCATTTAACCTTCACTTCCGCCCACAACCTATCCCTCTCGTCCGCCGTCACGTCCTTCCAGCTCTGGACGGTGATCTTCACCCTTTCTTTCGCCAACAGCCCAACGTAGGCCGCATACCTCCCAGCATTCTTTCCAATCGGCCTCCCAAATTGGTTGAACTCACAAGAAAGATCAGTGCGTTTGGCCAAACGCCCCAACGTCGTCGCGCCTCGCCCCACCCTCTTGCGCTGGGATGTAACAGCCCCATCTTCAGTAGTTACGATGGGGTTGGCCCTAGTCGAACCACTAGTACCATCCGATGAAGACGACGACATGTCTTCCCCTACAAAACCTTCAACAAACCATATATATGGCAATTAATTTGCCTTGGAGTTCCATAACTCAGCCCAGGACTGGAGACTAACTAGGGCGGCAAAAGGGAAAATAATACAAAAAGAAAGACATGCATAAATTACTTACTGAACTCTTCAAAAATATTTTCTATCGGTAAACACATGAGCTGCCGATAGACCATAACAATTACCTCCACACAAGACAATTTTTCTATCGGCAAACACGTGAGATACCGATAGAACATAACAATGTTCTCTACATATGGAATTTTGTTGACAAGCCACCATTCACTGTCATCACATAACATTCTCGATGATTTGCTACACTAATATTCATGGGCCAGCATTATAATTTCACACGTAAATATGCACACAAGCATCTAAGTGCCACTGTGCATAATCTTTAGCCTAGCCTGTATGTGAGTCATCAGGACTTCACAGCTATTAGGTTGGGAAAAGTCATGTATATAGGCATTTGAAAAATATATATCGAAGACCCATCCACATTGCCATATATTCATACGAAGTGAGTACAAATTCCCAACCAAACTAGTACATTGCATGGCTCATGTCCTTCCAGATCCAAATTAAGTTTTACTACTTGTGCAGAAAAATTTTCTATCGGTAAACACATGAGCTGCCGATAGAATATGTGTAAGAACACCTCCAACATATAATCTGCATTACATGGCAGTTGGATACAATTGATCACACATACAGCAGTATAGAGAAGTTAAAATCTCAAAACAGGTTCATTACAGCACTGGAACATATTATGTAAACCCTAATTAAAATCAACATTGCCTGCGGAATGTACATAAGCCAACACAATAGGGAACCCTAGTGTAATTGCAAAACTCGAAGAATTAGTACGTGCAAAACACTAGGATCAAATAAAGAAGATGCTGGAAATAGAACGACGAATTAGGGTATTTACGGCGGCGATCAGTTCTGGTGATGGAGAGGCGGTGTAGAACGCAGCAGCGGCGGGCGAAGGACGAAAATAAGAACCGGTGGCAGTGACGAACCAGTGTCCAGCCAGCGATCGTCGTGTGGGAGAGAGGAAGTGAGTGCTCATGGCGGAGGTTGGGGTTTTCTTCGCTCTCGAAGAGACGCAGTGCTCTAAGGTGGAACTGTTCGAGTGGAGGGAAACTAAAGAGCCGTGTACGAGTAATAAAGTAGCGGATGAACTTTTCTATCGGTATAACAAAATGATACCGATAGACTTATGTAATTTTCTATCGAAACAACAAAATAATACCGATAGAAAAAGTAAATTTCCCGGAAAAATATTCGAATTAGTGGATGCATTTTTCTATCGGTATAAACAATAAAATCCCGTGAGACCAATTTTCCACAGAAAATTTTTTAAAGTGCTTGAGATTGAGTGCCATTTTTCTATCGGTAAAAACAACAAAATACCGTGAGAGTAATGAAAAGGTGCCCTTTTCTATCGGTATAAACAAAAAAAATCCCGTGAGCCCAATTTTCCCCAGAAAATTTTTTTGATTAAGTGCTTGAGATTTGTGTGCCCTTTTTCTATCGGTAAAAACAACAAAATACCGTCAGAGTAATGAAAAGGTACACAATTTAACATCAAACAGACCGTGGTTGAAAGCTGCAGAATGTTAAAGAAAGAGGGAAGATAGCCGGAAAATTGGAAAATTGACATAAAAAGAAATTGTTCATTCATTGTTGTTTTATCACTTACAAAAAAAAATAAAACCCAAATTGCTAGGTCAAGGGGTGGTCTTAGCCCTGGCTGCATGTAGAATAGAGTCAGTTAGACTTGCAGCCAGGACGCAGGACTCCTCTAGCGACAAGTTGTCCCTAGGATCAACTACTACCGCGTCAAGAAGGCCTGCGACCTCCCTCAGCTTCGCTATGGTATCCTTCATAGTCAAACCGCAGCCAGCGATGGTCATATCCGCGGCTTTCTTCTCCTCGCGAAGACGCCTCGTCCTCGCCCTAGCATTGTCACCATCCGTCTTCATGCGCTTAATGCGCTGGAAGAGATCGTCAAGGTCAAGCCGTAGCTGAGTGTGCTTGTCTGTAAGGAGCTTGTGCTCCTCCTGGAGGGCCCTCAGGTCAGCCTTCACTTTGGCAGTGTCTTCGACGGCTACCATTCCCTGTGCAAATCAACAGGTCAAGAATGAACTGAACATGGATTAACAATACAGGGGTAAACCGAGGAGATTTAGAGTTCTTACCGGGGAGGCCGTGGATGACGATCCCATGGAGGTTGCCATTGTGAAAGAGAAGATGAGGAGTCGAACCGTTCGAGAATTAGAAAAACAACAAAATACCGCGACGCATGGAGAGGTACTTATAGAGTTTCCAAGGCGACGCATGGCGACACGTTCGAGAATTCAAAGCGGTAGAGTCTTATTCTATCGGTAAAAACAGGAAAAAACCGTCAGACAACAAATACCGTGAGACAAACGAATTTATTCTAACGGTAAAACAGAACAATACCGATAGAAAATGTTTTCAAGTGCCTGAGAGAAGATGTCCTTCTCTATCAGTATAAATAACAAAATACCGTCAGAAAAAAGGGATTTTTGCTGAACTTAATTTGAAGAGGCTGCGATGAGATTTTTGCAAGTGCTATTTGAAGGAAAGAATTAAATATTTACAGGATAAAGGTACTGTACATGTTAGAACTCATGCTGTGGAGTAAAATTGAGATGTATTAATGCTGTGAACTAGCTTATCATTAAATTCTAAAGAAAAATGTACTGCCTGATGTATTAATGATAAGTTCCTCACCTTGCTGCAGAACTTGTGGGCTGTTTGCTTGGCATTTATCCCTGAAATAGAAATTAATCATCAATGGTTCTCAACCCATAATCCTTCTTCGTGGTCATCTCGCAGATACGTTGTTTCGTCGATATCTTCAGTACGGATAGATTGAATGTCCTCTAAAAATGGAGGTATTTCATCGAATTGGTTATACTCCTCTTCGTCGACAACATCTTCGACCCCAACAATACGTCTCTTGCTGTGGAGGACAACATGCAAGTTTGGATTGGCCGGGTCAACGATGTAGAATACCTGTGTGGCTTGCTTTGCAAGTATGAATGGATCGTCTTGGTGTCCGGCTCTACCAAGATCGACGAGAGTAAACCCGTAACTGTCAACTTGAACACCTCGAGGGATTTCGACCCATTGGCATCGAAACAGGGGAATCTTAAGTAATCCGTAATCGAGCTCCCATATTTCGTCAACAACACTGTAATATGAGTTCAGCGCCCTTACTGACCTGGCATCCTCGGAAATAGCAAACAGTGTCACTCCGCTACATTGCGTGCTACTCTTGGCGTCTTGAGCTCTTGTGTAAAATGAATACCCATTGATGTCGTACCCCTGCCAAGTCCCTACAGTGAATCTTGGGCCTCTAGCCAACCATGTCACAGTTTCACTTACGGAGCCCTCGGCAGCTCGCGTGACTCTTTCTTGGATCCACTCAGCAAATTTCCTGTTATGTTCTCTGCTTACCCAAACGTCTGACTTCGAAGGATTCTGTGACCGTAACATTACCTTGTGCTCGTGTATGTATGGCTCGACCTCCGTCATGTGTTGTAAGACCCAAAAATGTGATTTTGCGTACACATCACGAGCGGGGACGATAGCTTTGAATCCAATCGTTCCAATTCCCTCAAGCCTACCCTCGTGTCGGGACCTAGGAACACCAATTGGGTCAACCCCGGCCATATAATCTGTGCAAAATTCAATCACCTCCTCGGCGGCATAACCTTCCATGATACTCCCCTCGGGTCGACGACGAGTCCTTACGTATCCCTTCAATACACCCATAAATCTCTCAAATGGATACATGTAGCGCAGGCACACAGGTCCACAAAACTTAATTTCTCTGATAAGGTGAACAATCAGATGGACCATACCATCAAAAAAGGATGGAGGGAAATACATCTCGAGCTGACAAAGAGTTACAACCACGTCGCGTTGCAAAGCGTCCAGTCCATCGGGATCAATTACCTACGAGGACATAGTTGCGCCAAATATTCATATCAGAAAAATCTTCTAATTAAGCTCCACAAATGGAGGTAGTGAACTTATAGTACGAGTGCACGTACTTACCTTGGAAGATATTGCGTTGAAGAAATAACATAGGTTTGTGATTGTCTCTCTGACTTTAACTAGGAGAATGCCTCTGATAGCAATGGGAAGCATCTGTGACATCAAGACATGACAGTCGTGGGACTTCATGCCAACCAGTCTTAGGTCCTTCATAGACACAAGTTTTTTCAAGTTCGCGGAGTACCCACATGGAACTTTAACACCGTGCAGGCACCGACAGAGTTCTGTTTTTTCGCTCTTCGACAACGTGTAGCAGGCCGGGGGGAGGTATGTACGCTTTCCATTCTCTAAAGGTGCAAGCTCAGTCCTTATCCCCATTTCCACCATGTCACGACGAGCTTTCACACCATCCTTTGTCTTTCCCGGAATGTTCAACAACAAACCAATCAAACTGTCACAGACATTTTTCTCTACATGCATGACGTCAATGCAATGTCGAACTTGTAAGTGCTCCCAGTACGGTAGATCCCAGAGAATCGATCTCTTCTTCCAAACATTTTTTTCTCGAGGTTTAGAATGCTTACCGAACTCAACTTTGATGTCGTTCACGCGTGAGTAAATCTCCTTACCGGTCAGAAACACTGGAGCTGATCCCTTCTCAGGCTTCCCGTTAAATGATTTCCTCTTCTTACGGTACGTGTGATGCACCGGAAGAAACCTGCGGTGACCCATGTACACTGTTTTCCGGCAGTTTCGCAGCCACATGCTCTCAGTTTCATCTAGGCAAATAGGGCAAGCCTTGGCTCCTTTCGTACTATACCCCGACAAATTGCCGTAGGCAGGAAAATCATTTATGGTGCAAAATATCAGGGCCCGCAAGATGAAATTCTCTTTCTTGTATGCATCCCACACCTGCACACCCTCGCTCCACAATTTCTGTAAGTCCTCGATTAAAGGCGCTAGAAACACGTCAATATCATTTCCGGGTTGTCTGGGTCCTGAGATTAGTAACGCCATCATGATGTACTTGCGCTTCATGCATAACCAAGGAGGAAGATTGTAGATGCATAAAAGAACCGGCCAAGTGCTGTGCCGGTTGCTCATATTACCATGTGGGTTCATACCATCTGTACTCAGCCCGAACCTTACATTCCTAAGTTCGCCGCCGAACTCAGCAAATGTTCTGTTGATGTTTCTCCATTGAATAGAATCAGCTGGGTGTCTCAGTTTTCCGTCTTGTTTCCGGGCTTCAGCATGCCAACGCAAGTGCTTCGCGACTTTCGGATTGCAAACAGCCGCTTCAATCTAGGTATCACAGGCAAGTACCACACAGTTTTTGCCGGGGGCCCTTTCCTTACCTCGTGACGTTCACTGTCAATCCGGTCCCTACGCGTATACCTCGATGCGCCGCATCTTGGACAAACATGCAAACTGGAGTACTCGTTACGGTACAACACACAATCATTTGGGCATGCGTGTATTCTTTCGATTTCCATTCCCAACGGACACAACAGTTTTTTGGCTTGGTAAGTAGATCTTGGCAACTCATTTCCCTCTGGAAGCATGTCCGCTAGAAGATCTAATAGTGCCGTGAAACTCTTATCACTCCAACCGTTTCCTGCCTTCAAGTTATATAATCTCAGCACAGAAGACAGTTTTGTAAATGTTGCACATCCAGGGAACAGAGGCTTCTCAGAGTCAGCAATCAGTTTCTCAAATTCACAGAAGTCATTTTCGTTGTAATCTTCCTCTACATCACGTAACATCTCATCTAGATTGTCATCATCATCATCTACGTGCACATCGGAATGAACATTACCAAAATTGGGATGATCATCGATATTATTGCAATCCACATCCGAGTCGTGCTGATTGGTAGTAGTGGTGCTTGTTTCCTCAAGATCTTCGCCATGCCATATCCAACGGGTGTATCGCGCGTTAAAACCACGACGAATCAAATGACTCTTAATTTGATCAGAGTTGCGAAACCTCTTCAAGTTCATACAATCTGTACAAGGACAGAGCATATTTTTCTCTCCCTTTCTCTCCTTTTGTTGCTCAGCAAATTTAATAAACTCATTCACACCATCCAAATATTCAAGAGTAGTACGTTTTATTCCATACATCCAATATTTCCTGTCCATCTACAATTAACAAAATTTAACGAGTAAGCCATGCATGAAACCTGCCCGATTAAGTTATGTATATGTACATGTACAGCCTCTTACAACAGATACATGTGTTGAACCCTAGCCTGACGAAATTAACACTAATTAACCTAGCTAACTACACAATACAAGCTAGTTAGCTCCTAAAACATGACGCATTTCCAGCTACCAAGCTCCCAAGCTTAGAGCTACAAACTTGGAACTACACAATACAGCTAGCTTGCAAGTAGAGAGGAAGGGAGATCTAGAGGGAGAGAGAGATAAGTGTCGACAATTAAACATACCTTAAAGAGAGGGGCGCAATCAACTTCCCTCCAGCCTGCGCTGATCACCCTAGCAGTGTAGCTGGAACTTTCGTCACAAACAGAGGGACACAGAGTGCAACAGAACAAATTAAAGAACAGCTCAGCAATGGTCGAGTGGGGTTTTCCTTATAATGGACATTTTTCTAACGGTAAATACATGAAATAACTGTCAGACTAACTTAGGTAATTTGCCGCTCACATATTCTATCGGTACAAACACACACATACAGTTAGAGAATATACATTACTGAGCAAATATATGTGTTTTTCTATCGGTATATATGTGTACTTACCGTTAGAATATGCATGACTGAACAAATATATGTATTTTTCTATCGGTAAATATGTGCATTTACTGTTAGATTATGCATGACTGAACAAATATATGTGCTTCCTATCGGTAAATATGTGTATTTACCGTTAGAATATGCCTGACTGAACAAATATATGTATTTTCCTATCGGTATATATGTGTACTTACCGTTAGAGGAGGTACTGTTACCAAACTGGGACAAACATGCACATGCCATTTCTCACATTCAAGGAATCATATCAATGTAACATCAAACATATCTTACATCAAACGGATCTTAACTAGAAGATAAAGCAATATATTTCAAGAAATGCTAATTTGTGGATTAATTAGGAGACACAAAAATACTTTTCGTAGGTAGTTGGGACTTCATCTTGCCAAAGAAATTACAGATGCCAGTTCACAAATTCAGGTACAAACATACACATGCCAGTTCACCAATACAAATTCAGGTACAAACATACACATGCCAGTTCACAAATTGAAGTGCATGTCTGAAACAGCAGTACAAATACACACCTACCTACCAATACAATTAAATACACAAATGCTCCCTGCACATTCAAGTTCATGTCCCAATTAGCAATACATGATACACAAATATACAACAATATACAAATACAATAATTCACACATTCGATGTATATTACAAAAGCCACGTCTGAAATTAACAACAGATCACGACGAGGACCCAGTGGCCCATACATGCATTTTACATAAAAGGGAACCTTTGCAGGTTGCCACAATGCAACTACCGACTACAAGTTAGACCTGATACATCACAAATCCATTCATCCAAAACAGCAAATGTCTGAACCACATTGGACTTAACCATAGGAGTTCAGTTCGAAGACGCCCGAGGAGCTGGAACTGCCGTCGACATACATTTGTACGTATTGGTGATTTCCTCGGACTCAAACTCGATCAACTCAACTCAACTCAACTCAACGATATTAACAAAAAGAACCTACCTTCCAAGATGTTGTTCTGTGTAGTGATGGTGTAGAATGGCTGTGCAAATAACAACAATTCTTCTTCTCCAAGCAGGTAAGCATCTGGCCACAAGCTGGTGCATGCAAAAACATGTAAGATGCTTTCTATAGGTCCTGATTTGAGAAACACGCCGGGCTTAAGCATCTTCTCGACCGAGCCAACCAAGATCTCGCCCTTCACGTCCTTCCAGCTCTCGACGGTGATCTTCACCATTTCTTTCGCCAACAAGCCAACGTAGGCAGCGTACTGCGATGAAGAACCGTGAAATACGTTGCCCCTCACGAGCATCATCCAAGGACCTGAACAGATCATAATCATATTGAAAAGAAGACACATCAAAATGAAGGATACAAAAAAAGCAGAATTATTGCCATAATCGGATTAGAATAATCTAACAATATTGCAGAAATTTTACGTACCTTCCTTGGGATGCCGACGTCTAGAGGGCGTCGATGGAGGTGCGGAGGTGCAGCGGTCCCCTGTAGAGGTGCGCCGGCCATCCATGGAGCTTACGGGTTAGGACTACGAGCCCCAGATGAACTGTGAGAATGAAAGAGACATACCCGTGTATTTATACAAATATATATTTTCTATCGGTATGAAAACAGAATACCGTTAGTAATAAAAACATCTGTAGAAGGCGAATGGTTCTATCGGCACAATAACTATTACCGATAGGAATTTTTGTACATACTCTATCGGTATGTACGTACATTACCGACAGAATATTACTAGTTGTAGAAGGCCAACAGTTCTAAGATATTTTGTGCAATATTCTACCGGTATAAACATTCATTACCGATAGAATAAAACTATTAGAAGACGAACAGTCCTAAACAATTTTCTATATATTCTAACGGTAAAAGAATCCATTACCGATAGAATAAAAATATTTGTAGAAGGTCAACTATTCTATCGGCGAACTACATATTGCCGATAGGAATTTTTAATATACTCTGTCGGTATATTCATACAGTAGCGATAGAATAAGTCTAGTTGTTGAAGTCGACCAGTCCTATCGGCGCACAACATTCTTCCGTCAGTACTTATGCATCTCTTCTAACGGAAAATATGTTCATCACCGCTAGAGTAAATCATACTATTTATTCTATCGGTAAGTTTCTTAGAAACCGATAGGGAAAATACATCCATCGGGCTTTTATGTCCGCGAGGCACATTTTCTATCGGTTTTGTGCTGTTTCGCTAATAACCGATAGAAGATAGGGGTTAGTAGACTGCATTTCTGTACTAGTGACACGGTTGTGAGAAAGGGTCTAATCACTTGATAGGATGGGCATGAAAGTGGAATATCTTGCGGGTAAATTGGTACCTCTCCGCAGAGTTAAAAATATAGTCGAATAGTCCGAGCTCCAGGGTTTATAGGAGTCTTCTGCGGTGGATTAAATCCACGTGGTATGGCACAAGTATACTTTCTAAATAAAATTTGATATGTCAAGATTATCCAAATGACATGAGTTGTCATGATAAGGGGTGCTGTCATGGGCTGTCGTGTGTCGACGTGTCACGGCAGTACTATAAATAGTGAACATGAATAACAATGCTATTCTATGAAAAGTGCTGCAATGAATATGAGTATGAGATGTGAAAAGCAAGAAAGAAAAGTATTTTGAAACCTTTCCCTCTTTTCCCGCTAGCATCGGTTCATATCATCTATACTATATATATATCTACTCTTACCTATGACTTGCGGAGTATGAAAGTACTCACCATTGTAATCTATGATCACATAGATGGTGTGCAATATGATCAAGATGAAGCCCTGGAAGAGTTCGTGGATCCAGAAGGAGGGAGCCGATTCCACCGAAGCCATAATGTGTGTTGTTCTACTGTCAACTTCTTGATGTGGGGGATTCGCCTAGCTTCCATTGCGTAGTTGTTATCTTGGTTTAATTAAACCATTTGTGCCGTGAAGGCATTGTATTACCTTTTTATGTATCAAGCTAGCAGGCCAATCTGTTTATGATATTTTGAAAGTTACTTTGCTGCAATGAACTCATGTGCTTGACTTATCCTGGGAAGTCAATGGTATGTATGTATGGGTCCAGCTGCAGCGAGCTGGGTCCCCACAGGAGTAGTCGTGGTACCCTGTTCGGGGCGCGACATTAGCAGACATGCCTCCATAGGGAAATGAGTTGCCAAGATCGGTTTACCAGGCAAAAAAACTGTTGTGTCCGTTGGAAATGGAAATTGAAAGATTATATGCATGCCCAAATGATTGTGTGTTGTACTGTAATGAGTATGAGGATTTGCATGTTTGTCCTAGATGCGATGCATCGCAGTATAAGCGTAGGGACCAAATTTATCACAGTGAATGTGACGAGGTAACGAAAGGGCCTCCGGCCAAAACTGTGTGGTATTTTCCTGTGATTTCTAGATTGAAATAGCTGTTTGCAAATCCGAAAGATGAGAAGTACTTGCGTTGGCTTGTTGAAGGCCGGAAACAAGACGGAAAACTAAGACATCGAGCTGATTCTATTCAATGGAGAAACATTAACAGAACATTTGGTGAGTTTGGTGGCGAAGTGAGGAATATAAGGTTTGAGCTGAGTACAGATGGTATGAATCCACACAGAAATATGAGCAGTCAGCATAACACTTGGCCGGTTCTTTTATGCATCTATAATCTCCCTCCTTGGTTATGTATGAAGCGCAAGTACATCATGATGTCGTTACTAATCTCAGGACCCAAACAACCCGGGAATGATATTGATGTGTTTCTAGTGCCTTTAATCGAGGACATACAAAAATTGTGGAGCGAAAGTGTGCGGGTGTGGGATGCATATAAGCAAGAGAATTTCATATTGCGGGCCATGATATTTTGAACCATACATGATTTCCTAGCCTACGGAAATTTGTCGGGATATAGTAAGAAAGGAGGCAAGGCTTGTCCTATTTGCCTGGATGAAACTAAAAGCATGTGGTTATAGAACTGTAGAAAAATAGTGTACATGGGTCACCGCAGGTTTCTTCCAATGCATCACGCCTATCGTAAGAAGAGGAAGTCATTTAATGGGAAGCCTGAGAAAGGATGAGCCCCAGTGTTTGTGACATCATTGTTGAGTTTGGTAAATGTTCGAAACCTTTAGAAAAAAGTTAGGAAGACAGATCGATTTTTTGAGATCTGCCATACTGGGAGCACTTACAAGTTTGACATTGCATCGATGTCATGCATGTAGAGAAAAATATTTGTGACAGTTTGATTGGTTTGTTGTTGAACTTTCTGGGAAAGATGAAAGATGGCATCAAAGTTCACCGTGAAATGCTGGAAATGGGCATAAGGACTAAGCTTGCACCATTGGAGAAGGGAAAGTGTACATACCTCCCCTTGGCCTGCTATACTTTGTCAAAAAGGGAGAAAACAGAACTTTGTCAGTGCCTGTATGGTGTCAAAATTCCATGCGGGTATTCTACAAAGTAGAAAAAACTTGTGTCCATGAAGGACTTGAAACTGGTTGGTATGAAGTCCCACGATTGTCATAGACTGATGTCACAAATGCTTCCCATTGCTACCCAGTCAAAGTCTGATAGACAATTACAAAGCTATGCTATTTCTTCAACGCAATATCTTGCAAGGTAAGTGTGTATTCCTACTAAGTTAATTAGCTCCATTCATGGAACTTGCCAGAATTTTTTGATTTGAATATTTGTTGCAACTGTGTCCTTGCAGGTAATTGATCCAGATGGACTGGATGATTTGCAACGTTATGTGGCTACAACTCTTTGTCAGCTCAAGATGTATTTCCCTCCATCTTTTTTTGATGTTATGGTCCATCTAATTGTTCACCTTGTCAGAGAAATTAAGTTTTGTGGACCCGTGTTCCTGCACTACATGTATCCATTTGAGAGATTTATGTGTATCTGGAAGGGATATGTAAGGAATCGTCATCGGCCTGAGGGCAGTATCATTGAAGATTATGCCACCGAGGAGATGATTGAATTTTGCAGAAACTATATGGCCGGGGTTGACCCAATTGGTGTTCCTAAGTTCGGGCACGACGGTAGGCTTGAGGGCATTGGAATGATTGGATTCCAAGCAGCCGCCCCCTCCAGTGATCTGTATGCAAAAGCACATTTTTGGGTCTTACAACACATGACGGGGGTGGAGCCATACATACACGAGCACAAGGAAATGTTACAGAAACAGAATCCTTCGAAGCAGGAGATTTGGGTCACCAGAGAATATAACATGAAGTTTGCTGGGTGGATCAAAAATAGAGTCCTGCGAGCTTCTGAGGGCTCCGTAATTGAAGTTGTTACATGGTTGGCCAGAGGCCAAGATTTACTGTAGGAACTTGGCAGGGGTACGACATCAACAGCTATTCATTTTACATAAGAACTCAGGATGAGAAGAGTACTATGCAATGTAGTGGAGTGACCCTACTTGCTATTTCGGAGGATGCCAGGGCAGTAAGGGCACTCAACTCATATTACAGTGTTATTGATGAAATATGGGAGCTCGCTTATGTATTATTTAAGATTCCTTTGTTTCGATGCCAATGGGTCAAAATCCCTCGAGGTGTTAAAGTCGACAATTACGGGTTTACTCTCATCGATCTCAGTAGAGTTGCACACCAAGACGATCCATTTATACTTGCTGAGCAAGTCACAGAGGTATTCTGCATCGTTGACCCGGCCAATCGAAAGCTGCACATTGTCCTTCACAATAAGAGACGTATTGTTGGGGTCGAAGATGTTGTGGATGAAGAAGAGTATAATCAGTTTGATGAACTACCTCCATTTTTAGATGGAATTCTTCAATCTGTCCCTACCGAAGATATTGACGAAACAAGTTACCTGCGAGATGATCACGAAGAAGGATTATGGGTTGATAGCCATTCTTGACTATTTTGCAATTAATGTAAGTGACGTACATTACTTGGAGCTTTAATTGAATAAATTAATATATATGCTGATCATGGTGTGAAACTTGTGATTATTGTGGTTATGCACTCAAGCACATGCAATAATATTTGTATATGTCTGCTCTAGCTTGTACCTATATATGCCAGTTCATTTTACAGTAATACATGGAACAACACCATTGTGTGCTATCTGTTAATACCAGTGAAGCAGGAGAAGAAATTGTGTTTTACTAATGGTTCGTATTGTCAAACCATTATAAAAGTGTCCTCACAGAACGCCACACTCTTCTAGCGGTTACTACTATGGAACCTTTAGTAAAAACCACGTTATTTATTCTAATGGTTTCTTAATGTTAACTGCTAGAAGAAATTTCATTGTACTAAGGTTAGTTGTGTTGAATCATTAGAATAAGTCCTCTCTAAATAAACCTTGGAATTTTCCCTCCATTTGAACCAAACACATTTCCAATTATGTTTGCTCGCGCGTGCAAAACCCTAGCCTCGCTGCCGTCTACTTTTTCGCTCCCGAACCACTGTTGCCACCACGATTTTGGTTCTCCACTGCCGCTGACCACTGCATTGCGCCATCGCCAGCCACTCCATGAACTGTAAGTGATTTCGACCAACTCACGCCATAGAGTTCTCCTCGCCTATCCCTAGTTCATATTATCTGTATAAAAATATGAAGAAAATTGAAAATTTTGACAACTATCAAGTTTGAATGAAATCTGCCTGCCTTATATTTTCTTCAATGCCTAATAGATGACAAAAGAATTGAAGATGATATTTCATCTCAAACATCAACTGTTAGAAAACATGAAAAGGGAAGAGAAAAAAAATTATCCTTCGTGAGGACTTTTGTGGTGATAAGGGAAGAGAAAAAAATTCTCAAACATCAAATATATCCAATACTTTTGTAGTTTCTTTATCCTCTTGAATCAGTTTTCAGAGAGAAGCAACCAAAGTCCCAAAAGACTCAATAGGTTCAGTTCATATTCAGTTACTTAAATTGAAATTGAACTTGCTTTGACTATTCAAGTTCTCATGGACAATACTCTATTAAGATGTCAGCAATTGTTACAAGTAGGGTATATCAATGCATATCAGCAATAGAGCTTTTAAGTTAGTTAAATAAGTTATCAATAGTTGACCTATGTAAAGTTTCTGCATATATATGCATGCATTATTATAACCTTGTGTCTTTGATAAACAAGAAGCTAGAAAGCTGCAAGTGGCATCTGTAGGTGAGTTGGTTGACAAGGGGAGAGAGAGAGAGTAGTAGTGGCAACAAAGTTTTTCATACATGTACTGTTGTACTGCATGCACAATCTAGCTGTTTATAAAATAGTATGCTGCCATGTACATGTGATGCCTTAACTTAGAATTGTTTCCTACATTCCAACTTGCAATGCAGCACACACAAAAAAAAGCTGGAAATTTGTGTTAAGAATATGTGTATATGTGTATAAGTTGTGCAATCTGTATATGAACTAGGAGTTTGCCTACTAGTTGCTGTTGATTCTTTGAAAAGTATTTCAATTGATAACTTTTTAGAGAGAGGAGACAACTAGTGGCTATTGTGCAGAGATTTTAGTTTATTTCGAGTAATATATACCAAAAACAGTTAGTGATTTAGATATGATATTTATGACTTCACAACCAGCACACCTGAAGGGTTGTGAATCCATATGGAGTGCATGCTCATGCAGGAACTGAATGGGGGAGGAATTTAGGTTCATGCCAAGACACAAATATCATTTTTCAAATAGAATTAATGAAATATATTTGTTCTCTTTGAGAGTTGGAAAATATATTAAAATGATAAAGTGGTAGACATAAACTGAAGAAAAAACCAATGTTTAACTAGAATATGAGTGAGCTTAGATGGTATTGTGCATATCTTGAATCAGAGGATGCATCTTTGCCTTGGTTGAAGAGAAAAATATTTGATGATTGAATTCTTATTAAAACTTGTATGCAATTTGAAATGAATTCAGGTAATAGGTGGTAGTTCATCAATTGCTCCCCTTAAGGACAAATACTATGTCAAATGTGACCAATTAAGTTGTTTAATCTTATATGTACTGTACCATTTACTAGTAATGTCATTGCCATTCCATTTTAGTTATGAACTTTTTCATGTAAACCCATTTTTCATATCAATTGATGGTTTGTTCATGAATTTTAAGCACAGCCATGTCGGCATCTTCCTCATCTAATACTAGTGATTCGATGAGGGGCAACGTAGCTGATGCTGCTTCGTCCTAGCACAAGAGGAAGGTGCGAGGCATGATGATGTTGTGCCGTTTGGACAAATGCACGGATCTTTCCTGTGAGTTCAACCAGTTTGGGAGACCGATTGGAAAGAACACTAGACAGTATGCTGCCTATGTTGGTTTGTTGGTGAAGGAAAGGGTGAAGATCATCATCTAGAGCTGGAAGGACGTGAAGGCTGACAAGAGGGATAGGCTGTGGGCGGAAGTGAAGGTAAAATTAATCAATATCCCTGAACTCTTGATTAATCACATTACCTTGGCTTATCTGGAAGATTAAGTAAGTCCTACTTATATGCACCGTTTGAAAACAGGCCAAGTGGAACATCCCCGACGATGGACCCAAGACGGCTTGGTTGAAGGACATGAACAACACATGGAAAATCTTCAAGAGCTTCCTCGTCAGTGCCTTCCTCGCTAAAGGAAAATCTCCATGTGAGAAGTATCCCTTCATAATGGAGGAGGTATGGGAGCAATTCACCCAGCAGAAGGGGACCCCTGAGTTCAAGGTATGTATGCTTCCTTCACTTGGTCACACCGTTGTATGAAATAACCAATGGTGCATTAATTTTCTTCTTTCTACTGTGAACTCCCTTAGCGAGAAGAACAAGGCAATCCAGAGGCAGAACGACCACCCGCACCAGCTCGAATCTCGTGGCTATGTGGGGAAGGAGGAGTAGTGGAAAAAGGCCAAAGACGAGGAGTCAACTTTGGTTGACTCCCCTGACCTGTCGATCTCTGAGATCCACGATCCACGATGCAAGCGCTGGTGGTTGGCCAGAGGGATCGTGTCATCCACGGGGTATGTGGAGTTCCCAAACCCTAAGGACGCCTAGGTCGTGCAGTGAATCGTAAGTTGGCTAACTTCCTCATTTTTTCTTTTTCTTCATTAACCAAGAAACCTAAAATTCTTGCATTTATTGGTACTGCACTATTCATTCTAGTTTGTACTATCTTTTTACTTATTATTTATGTAAAAACAGTTAGCCAAAATGATTAATCGTGTGTGCACAAGTTTGTATATAATTTTTTATCACAGTGTAGCTTTGAATTTAACATATCTCTTGCTTGAAGAAGGCGAGCCAGGGATTGTTTACTCCCCATAGGGAGAACGACATCCTAAACCAGGCTCTAAGGATTGAGGAGCATCTAGGGCGGACACGGACCATGGGGGTTGTGGTGCCGTGGAAGAATGGCTTCGAGGAGACCAGGCCACAGAGGAAAAAGGCTCGCAACTAGAAGGAAAAGGAATTGGAGCTGGTCGAGAAGATACGGTCAGATGTGACTGCACAATTCGTGGCCATGTTCGCTCAAATGAACAAGAAGTATGAACGCCTCAACCGAATTGTGCAGCCCAAGAGTATAGATCCAGCTGCCGAGGTCGACACTGTTAGGCCGAGCAGTTGTGGCTCGAAGGTTCACTTGGATCCGGTGGACCTGCTTGAGGTATTGCAAACCTTGAACTATATATGCACTTCAGTTGATGCCACTCCCATTCCATTAGAATTGTTTTGCTAACCTATTATAATTGGTTCAAATTTGCAGAAGCCAGAGAGCTGTAGCTTATTGATCTACATAGGCGACGACCCTGTAGTGTTTGCACACGGGGTGGTATATCCTTCTTGGGAGGATGTCCGAATCCACTACGTACCTCTGAAGCCTGGGTTTGCAAAGGTACAGGTGGACATGGTCCTCCCGGGCTACAGCGCTTTTCCGTTGCCCGTCCCAACGGAGCAAATGCGGACAATTGTTGAGGCATTGGTCTCGTACATACAGTGGCCCAAGAAGGGTGTTAAACTACAGGAGGTAAACCCTACCTATTGTAGCTTACAACTCAGTTAATATAATCAACTTGCAAGATCTAACTTACGTTTTTGTAGCTTAAAGTGGACGATGGAGGCCAGCGCACGTCTTGAGGACCCCACCCTAGCACAGCGCATGACTGAGCTCCTTTGGCCCCCATGCTTCCTCCGATGGCCTCGACCCCCCAGCCAAAGGACACACGTCTCCTCGGAAAGCCCCTTCGCCATCAAATGTAGTTGGCAGCACCTCGCCCCAACCTTTCAAGGTATACACTCGTTTCAGCCCCGGCAAAATGTCAAACCCTAATTACCCTATTTTACCCTGTTTTCGATTTTTATCGAAACCCTCAGATCTTATCGGATTTTGCCATTTTCCCTGTTGGATGAGTCCAAGTATTTTGGTAATACTCATCTGCAAAATCAGATTGCAAATCAGCCCCTTAGATTTCCAAATTTGCAATCAAGTCCAAAATCCCAAGAAGAACCTTCGCAATTCAGTCCAAACCCTCACAAATCAACCCTTTTACCTCGCGGTTTAGTCCCTGGCTTCTTTTCTTCGACCACGACCTGAGGACGTTCGACCGCGGTTGCTGCCACCGTTCGCCGTGAACCACCGTAGCCTTCACCGCTGGCCAGTTGTGCCTCCGTCAGCGGCCAAGTCCCACGTGACCGCACGTGCTCGCGTCGCGCCAAGGAATGCCACCGTGGCGATGACCAGAGACCGTAGCTTCACCGTTCGCGCGCGTGCTTGCCATTGTCAGAACTTTACTGCCACATGGTTGCCATGCCCAAACTCGCTATCCCGTCGTCCTGACGAATCCAGATTTCGCGCGATGCTCCGTCTCTGGCAGAGCTCCCGCCGTGTCCCAATGCGCCTCGCTGACCGCTCCGGCGCCAGAGAGCATCCCCCGTCGATTTACTGCCGCTCCCGAGGACTCAACCCCACGGCTATACAAAGCCCCCTCTCGCCAGTGCTTCACTTCACACCAAAGCTCACCAGAAACCCCATGGCATTAGCACCAGAGCTCGCCTTCGTCTTCTTCCCCGACGAGCCGCTTCTGGAGCTCACGGTGCCAGCCTCGATCGTTGCTTCCCACTCCAAACCAAGGCCACCAGTAAGCTTCCCTCATTCCCCTGTACGTTTCATAGCAGTTAATTGAACTCTGACGAAACCTAGCGCCGGCGATCCCCGAGATTGCCTGTTGCCCTGTTCCCCTAATGCCGAGTGATTAAAGCCAAATTGATCCTCGTGCTAGTAGAGAAAAGTAATCAGTAAGCTAGGAGGAGTAAGCCCGCAAGTTTGGAATCATCAATTTTGCCCCGAGCGTCGAATTCCCAAATTCGAGCCTCGGCAGTTCACCGGAGAACGCCGCCGTGCTTCTCCAACCATTCCCTGGCAAAATTAAGCACACCAGTAGCTTCGTGATGACCCCTAGATGCTTCTCGAGCGTGGAATTGAGTTCAAACGCCATGGAATGAAAATGCCCAAATCGGTGCCTTCGTCTTCGGCTCCGATCACTGGAGTTTGTTTTTCGGCCGAACCAGCTGATGAAACCTTGTCATCTAGCTAGGACTCAATGCCCTAAGTATTTTACTCCACTGGCTCAAACCCTGAATCGGCCTAGATCAAAAGTTATGATCATGCCAAGTTTTGTCCAGAACCATGTCTGTGCCGTGTCGCCACCGTGGTTCATCGACGCCGTTCATCGCCGTCCGGCCACTTTCTGCCCTTGAACCTGTTGAGTGATTTGTTCCTGTTATCAAGGCCTAACCCCCAGACAAAGTTGTGCATCAAGTAATGCCCTAGGTCAAAAGTTATACAATGCCCTAGTTTCTGGTCATGTCCAGCACTATGTCAGTGCATGTCCATCACTGGCATTGGATGATTTAGACCTGTTACATTTGAGCAATTGAAATACCACTTTGTCCACTAAGCCTTTTGAGCCATGTTCTACAATATTTTCAACTGTCACATCTCCAGAAAACAGACCTAGAATCAATTTAGGGCTATGTCAAGTCATGAGCCGAATGTCAGCCCTTCGACATTCAAGTCCTTTTGAGCCCATCTCTTCGATCAATATCAAGTGACCTTGTCCAAACCCTTACCCCTGCATGCATGATATATTTATGTATTATTTTCTAGTACTTGTGTGCTTATATAGTGTACATGTGTTGTTTGTGTCCACCATGGAACCAGAAGTTGAAGGTGCAGAAGAGAACTTCGAGGATTCATCTGAGCAGCTAGACCCATCACTGCATAGCAAGTCTCAAACCCTTGATCATGTCTAGCCTATTATTTTGAAATGAAGTATGTTAATTGTTTTCAAGTATATGCATGCCTCAGATTCAAATAAGAGTTATGTTTTAATGAAATGATTAGATATGACCTAAATAACTGTAAGGCCCCTTTTGACATTGAATACCAATGCACCCTTGTCACCCTAGAATATCATGCTTAGGCTATGCTATACTCAAGATTATATGTTAAATGTTGAATGGTCACATATGAGAAAAGCATATTCAAAACCCTTTTTGTGAAAGAAAATGTGATTGGAATCGATAGTGAGGATGGTTTGATTGGATGGTGCTGTGTGCGCACTGGGAATGTGAAAGACTCCTCACTAAAGATTCATAAGGACTAGAACCTTGTGTTGTGCTTCTATGCAGCATGAAAAACGTACCAACCACTTGCCCGGTTATGGGACAGGCGCAACTTAGTAGCTTTCTTTAGTATTAGCTTTTCCCTGCAATGGTTGTCGATCCAGTTTCTTGTGAGAGCTGGTGGGCCGCAGAAGGCCATGAGTGATGTGAGTTCAGAAAGATCATGAGAGGAAAAGGTGGAAAGAAGACGCCCTATGCCAGATTAAGTCATGCGTGGCTGTAATCAAGAGAGGCTATGTGTCTTGCGAGAACATAGACCCAGGCTAGGAAGTAAGGCAGTGGGGAGGACCCACAACGGTACTTCAGACTTAACTGTCTATTTATCGGGCAGCGAATTGCTAATGCTAGGACTATAAACTGTTGTGTCATCTCGGCCTTGTCACATGCGTAAGAGTCGCATGGAGAGGTACCGACTTGAAAGCCGAATGATCGGTGGATTAAGGTGGTACACCTTTGTAAAGTTTAAAAAGTATCGGATACTCTGAGCTCCCAGGTTATGGAGTCTGCGCGCTGTGGATTCTATCCACGTCGATGCAGCACAAGTAGCTTTTAGAAAGTTTTTCACAAAATCTGAATAAAGTGGTGACTCATGAAAGACCGCCACACACAACATTTTCTGAAAACCTAGCTTAGGGTTTTAAAAGCCTCGCTTTTGAAAATAAAGATCTTTTCTTCAAAGACTAAGTGTGAAAATCTATTCTATGTACTTATATAAAGCTAAAGAGCCATTCTTTGAGAATTTCCCCCCATCTATATATACTTGCATTCTTATTTGGGACTTGTTGAGCACCATGTGGACAATGTGCTCACCCTTGCCTTTACAAACAAATTTAGAAGAAGGATTCATCGATCCTGAATCTTACGGTCTTGAACCCAATGTGGAACAAGAAGAAGAAACTGAAGACCCAGCTTGTTAGAGGGTTACGTACCAAGGTGGAGTTCGATGTGGAAAAGGCCTGTGCAACACCGCTGCTGCTGAAGAAGAAGACTGATGAAGTCCCTTTTGCTTATTATAACTGTTTCATTTTGTGCCGACCCTTGTGTCGAAAACTCCTTAATTTTGTATCAACATTTAAGTGCGTCATTTTGGCGCTAAATTATTGTAATGTTGGTCCCTGTGATCAACACTTGTTTTTAATTACTCGCATTTTTATATAATGCATCTTGTTGTTGTGAGCTGCAATGTGCCATTTCTGAGTGCATCCCACCTGGGCGGTTGCCACCGAATTCCTCAAATGAGGGTCCCACAAAGGGCAAGGCCCACGGTAAAGGCAAAGGCAAGGGGAAACAAAGCCAGCCTGGTACGTTTAAGAACGGGTTCCCACTCGTGTTAGAGTCCCTTCTGCGCAATATGGATCAGACAACCAGAAGTCTCCACAAGTGGTACCTGACTTGGTCTCGGCGCCAGTTGAACTTCTTAGTTCACTTCAAGCCGAGAGATTTTAATCGTGAGGCCGGGAGCATATCCGCGGCCCATGAGGATTTGTTCGATCTCTTCAACTGGCAGGAACTTGATATGTCCGTCATACAGACTGGAGTCCTGTGAGTTTGCTAATCCTATATATTGTAGTAGTTCATTTAATAAATCTAATTGCAATACTTACTAATGTCTACTTTGCATGCAGGTGCATATACAGGCTAGTGTCGATGAGGGCATGTGACAAGGCGGGTTTTGTCGACCCAGAGAAAATAAGCCTGACGATGCTAGAGTAGGACCCAGCACATGCAGAGCAATACATATGAAGGGCACTACTGGCGTAGCAGGACCGAGAGTTCATTCTTGAGCCGTACCACCAAAAGTTAGTGCATTTCCTACTAATTTAACTCATTATTGTATGTTACGCCTAACATATACATGAAACATTTCTCTTTTATGTACGATGTAGGGGCCACTGGGTCCTCGTCATCATTTTCCCATGAATGAATGAGGTGTACTACCTCGATTCGATGAGCGACAGGGTAGCGCATGTTTTCACCCTCATGTGGCACATAGACGCGTAAGTACTAACACAGTTGATTTAAAATTTGATCTGACTAGCTAATTAGTGATAACATATTAACCGGCAATGCTAAATTAAATGCAGGGTTTTCAAAAATTATGTTACCGCTGGAGGGAGGCATGACGTGTCGAAGGGCACAACAATTTCTTGGAAAGAATATGAGGTAATTAATAAGGATGGAACTACTCATGGGTCTTTTAATTTATGCTTAATTAGTTCTTTCAAGTTAAAGTGGGTTTATGTCTTCACATATGCAATTATCCCAGTGCCATCAGCAGCTACAATCGTGGGAATGTGGGCTTTATGTCATGAGGTTTATGTATGACCTGATTAGGATAAACTTTGCCCAATTCCCTTAGGTAAGCATTTTTCCTAACTCAAAGTCAAACATTGGATGTGATGTACGTTCCTAACTTCATACATGCATGCAGAGCGCCATGTCGAAAGATCAATACGAGCTACCTCAGGTAAAGGAGCTGTGAAAAATTTGGGCTCAATATGTGATGGATGAAGTTGCTATCAACGATCGATCGTAAATGACTTTTGTAATATACATTGAATGTGTGAATTGGTGTATGTGTATATTTGTGAATAAATTCAATCTGTGAATAATTAAATTCAATCTATTCAATGTGTGTATCTCTGTATTAGATATTTGTGAATAAATTCAATCTGTGAATAATTAAATTCAATCTGTTCAATGTGTGTATCTCTGTATTGGTGTATTTGTGAATGTACGTTTTTAATTTGTATATGTAGCTTCTAATGGTTTGAATGTACCTTTTTAATTGGTGTATGTAGCTTTTTGTAATATATTCTAACGGTTACTAACTCAGAACTGATAGAATAATAATTCCTCTAACGGTTTGTTTTGTCAACCCGTTAGAACAAGGGTTCTCTCTTCTAGCGGTTACTACTAAAGAACCATTAGAAGAAATTCTTCTAACGGTTTGTTTTGTCAATCCATGAGAACAAGGCTCCTCTCTTCTAGAGGTTACTACTAGAGAACCATTAGAAGAAATTGTGCAAGTACTAATGGTTTAGTTTATTTAACTGTTAGAATAAGGCTCCCTCCGATCGAACCATTACGAGCTCTCTTCTAGCGGTTCATAACCCTGAACCGTTAGAAGAAAATTTATAATACTAACGGTTGAGATTAGCGAACCGTTAGAATAAAAGTAATCTATTCTAACGGTTTTTTAATATAGAACCGTTAGAATATAGTTATTGTACTGACTGTTTTGAACCGTTAGAGTAGTGCTAGGCTTGTTCTATCGTGCCGATAACCAGTGGTATGAGAACCGTTAGTATAGACATTTTTGAACCGTTAGTGCACAGCATTTCTGTAGTAATGACATATTTATAATCTGACTCCACCTTTTCTGGAAAGGTGCGTAAAAGTGATACTCGATAGGCAATTTGAAAATTTTGTTGAAATCTTGAAAAGGCATTATGTGACTGTGCCTTTTACTGACTTACTAACTCAAATGCCTTCTTATGGAAAATTCTTGAAAGATATAATTACTAAAAAGAGAGATTTGAGTGAATCTTAAACCGTTGTTTAACAAAAAAATTGCAGTGCTCTAGTTCAGAATAGGATGTCGGTAAAGCTATGGGATCAAGGGAACTTCTCCATCCCTTGCAACATAGGTACGGTAGACATAAATCGAGCTCTTTGCGACCTAGGCGCAAGCGTTGGTGTGATGCCCTTAACCATCGCACAACGTTTGAGCATGGGTGAGATCAAGCCTACACGCATGGTTCTAAACTTGCCGCTTGTTCGGTGAAGCACCCGGAGGGAATCCTAGAAGATGTGCTTCTCCAAGTCGGTAAATTTTATCTTCCAATTGATTTTGTTGTTCTTGATATGGATGAAGATGTTGCTATACCTATTATATTGGGATGACCAATGCTCTGAACAGCAGGTGCCCTGATTGATGTTCGTGAGGGAAGAATTACTTTTTGCATAGCGGAGGAGAAAATTTTATTTAAAATGTCAAACCTTGTTAACTACCCTACGTATGAGGAAAAACTTTGCAGTGTGGATGATATAGAAGAAGTCCTAGAAGAGGAGTCACCGCTTCAACTCACTTTTGGAGAAGGAACAGATGAAATATTCAACAACGAAGAATTGGACCGCAGCGACGAAGATGAACAAAACAACGATGAACCAACAAAAGAAATATCCAAAGAGGACATCTCGGATTCCAACATCACAGGTAAGGGAAAGGTAAGTAAACCTACCCTCAAAATTCTTTCTTCCTCGCTGAAATATGTATGTTTGGATGATGATGAGATACAACTTGTCATTGTTAATGCAAACTTGACCGATTCACAACTAGAAAAATTGATTTCTTTACTTCGTGTGCATCGCAATGCTCGAGGTTATTCAATTGATGATTTCAAAGGGATTAGCCCTGAAATTTGCATGCAGAGGATCTCTCTAATTGATGAAACTAAAACCTATGTAGAGCGTCAATGAAAACTAAACCCAAACTTGAAGGAAACTGTAAAAGCCAAAATTTCGAAACTATTAGATGCGGTTATCATTTATCCTATCTCTGACAGTAATTAGGTTAGTCCGGTTTATGTGGTTGCTAAGAAAGGAGGTATGACTGTGGTTAAGAATGCTAACAATGAGTTGATCCCTATTAGACTTGTTACTAGATGGGGCATGTGCATTGATTATCGTAAATTAAATAGCGCCACTAGGAAGGATCACTTTCCATTACCTTTCATTGATCAAATGTTGGAAATACTAGCAATCATGCATATTTTTGCTTTCTTGACGGGTATTTGGGATTCTTTCAAATCCCAATTTATCCCAATGATTAAGATAAGACGACATTTACATGTCCTTTCGGTACTTTTTGTTATCGGCAGATACCGTTTGGGTTATGTAATGCGCCTACAACCTTTCAGCGATGTACGATGGCTATCTTTTTAGATTTAATCGAGGAAATCATGGAAGTCTTTATGTATGATTTTAGCGTTTACAGTTCCTCTTTCGATGCCTGTCGACAAAATCTTTCTCGAATCTTAAGCAGGTGCGAAGAAGTCAAACTAGTGCTAAATTGGAAAAAGTGCTAATTCATGGTTCAAGAAGGCGTGGGAATTAACTAGTGTTCCCATCATACAACCTCCAAATTGGAATGAACCTTTTGAATTGATGTGTGATGCTAGTTATTATGCAATTGGCGCTATTCTAGGGCAAAGAACAAACAAGATTTTACATGCTATATACTATGTAAGCAAAACTTTGGATGATACTCAAAGTAATTACACTACAACTGAAAAAGAATTTCTTGCTGTAGTATATGCCCTAGCTAAATTTCGTCCATATTTTATTGGTTCAAAAGTTATTGTGCATACTGATCATGCTGCTCTTAAGTATCTTTTGACCAAGATAGAAACCAAGCCACGACTTGCACGATGGATCTTACTACTACAGGAATTTGATTTAGAGATCAAAGATACTTCGCCAATCATCTCTCGCAACTCTTGACCGACACCACCGATGTTCACATCAATGACGTTGTACCAGACGAGCACCTTTACTTGATTCAACAAGAACCATGGTATGCTGATATATAGGAATCTTTTGAAAAAGGGAGTTGACAACATATTTCGAAGATGCATGCCCGACCACGAGATCCAAAGCATTCTTGAACACTGTCATTCATCTCCATGTGGTGGACACGTCGGAGCTTCAAAAACAGTGGCTAAGGTATTGCAATCAGGTTTGTTTTGGCTTTCTTTATTTAAAGATGCTTATGATTTTGTGCAAAAATGCAACCCTTGCCAATGTTCGGGAAATTTGAGTAAAAGACATGAAATGCCCTTAACAAATATTCTTGAAATTGAACTCTTTGATGTATGGGGGTAGATTATATGGGACCTTTTCCATCTTCTATGGGTAACACCTACATCTTGTTGCGGTTGATTTTGTTCCTAAATGGGTAGAGGCTGTTGCTACACCAACAAATGAATCAAAACATGTGATTATGCTTTTCAAAACAGTCATCTTTCCCCGATTTGGTATACCGCGAGCAGTAATTAGTGATGGTGGTGCGCATTTTACTAATTACCAATTTCAGAAATTGCTAATGAAATATGGGGTACTTCATAAAGTTGCTCTTGCATATCACCCTCAAACAAATGGACATAGGTTGAAGTCTCAAACAAAGAAATTAAGAAAATCTTGCAGAAGGTGGTGGCTCCGTCTCGTATGGATTGGGCGCTCAAACTTCCAGATGTCCTTTGGGAATATCGCACTGCATTCAAGACTCCGCTAGGTATGGTGCCTTACAAACTTGTATTTTGTAAAAACTGTCATTTTCCTGTTGAACTATCACACAGGGCATTATGGGCGTTAAAAGAACTCAATCGGGACTTTGACAAAGCAGGGCAGAGGCGAATCTTTGAACTGCATGAGCTAGAAGAACTTTGGAACAACTCCTACGAAAGTGCCTTGCTCTATAAAGACAACACGAAGAATTGGCACTACAAATGGATCCTCAACCGTGAATTTAAACCAAGTGATTTGATTCTATTATTCAATTCTCAGTTGAAATTGTTCCAAGGGAAATTGAAATTGTAATGGACTGGGCCATACGCAATAAACAAGGTCTTTCCATTTGGTGCCGTACAGTTTCGAGCACAAAACGACACCACTTTCAAGGTAAAACATGCACTGAATCAAGCTATACAATGATGGAGATCAGGTAAGTACGCTAAACTCAGTCGATTCTTTCGATTCCATATATTTTTGAATGGCTGGGGACATTCCGTCAAGTGGGACATTAAACCAGTGCTAGCTAGGAGGAAACCCAGTACATTAACATGTAGTTCTCTCTTTTATGAACACAGTGATGCAAAAATCGCTCAATTCCAACGTCATTTCACCATCCAAAACTTGTTTTTTGTAGACTAGGGCTAACTCTTTTTGAAAGAAACCAAAAAATCATAATTTTCACACTGGCTGAGATGACCACAACCACTTGCACGACCAATTTTGGGGTTTTGTTTGGTTAAAACTTTCAAAAATCGATTTTTCACCTCAACCGAGACAATCACGACCAGTGGTGACTTCGGTTTGAGGATTTTTTTCAAAACTTTAAGTTTTCCTTTTTACCTATTAGGAGCGCGACCAGAGGTACGTCCAGTGCCGCTTTTGGGTACTTTCTTTCAATGAAAAATAAATTTTACAAAACCAACTGAGGCGAGCACAGGCATGGGCACGACCAGTGCCATTTTTGGGTGAAAATTGTCAAAACTCCCAAGGCGAGCACGACCTCGACCACGACCAGTGCCGGTTTCGGGCTGTTTTCAAAGGAAATTTCAAAAATTTTCAAAAACCTCATGATGTGACCATGATCTCGAGCATGACACGTGGCACGCTCGGGTTGAATTTTCAAAATAATAAAAAAGTTTTTTGTTTTCGACTGAAAAATCCACCACTAGTGGCATGGCCCGTGCTCGTGTTTTCTACAACACGTGCTCATGGTCGTACTACCCTTGTCTATGAGACCAGCTGGTCGAGAATCCAAAAACCAATTTTAAAAATAAACCAAAAATGCCCCGTGCTTGTGAACGTGGCCCCGTCGGTGCAAACAGCTGGTCGTATGGGTCAAACCCGAGCCAAACATGACCCGGAGCAAGCCCCGTGCTCATGGTCGTGCCAGGCACGGTTTCCTTTCCTTTTTTGGCCGAAAATGTCCTTTTTGACTCCTTTTTGTCCCTTTCTTTCCAAAACATTTTCTAACTCAACCTACCACCCTATTTAACCATAGCCTTCTTCTCCAAATAGCACCCACCCATTATTTTAGCTAAACTTTTCTCAAAACCTCTTCACACTTTGCCACACAAATCCTACTTCAACTGTTTAAACTTCGATCCGACCACAGATTCCGGCTCCTCACGCCTCGACACCCCCGAATCTGAAGTTTTGTATGGCAATGACAACTCCCCGACACAATGTCAAGAAGGTAACAAAGCGCAAACACGGTATGTCTCCTCAAACCTTCTTGGATCCAGATGTTCCGCATATTTACTTCACAAACCCTGATCATCTTGCTAGATTTGTATAGTTAAAGAAGAGACCTTTGTGGCGTTCTAGATTTTTTGATGTTCATACCACTAGCTCTCTAGGCATTGAAGATGATGTTAAGCACCTGCTTAGTAATGTGGGTTGGGACACAATTATAGGAGTTTCGGTTCTGACTTTTCGCGAAGTCGTATAGGAGATTCCCAATGAAACGAAGGTGTTAGATTTAGATTTGCAAATGTGGATTATAATTTTTCAATAGATGAATTTGCAAATATGTTAGCGTTCAAACTCATGAGAACTTTTCATGGTTCCATTATCTGCACCCTCGGTAAGATTTGGAGTGATATAGCAGAGGAAGGGAAACATCTTTTTTGACCGAGTAAATCAAAGGCCGCCAAAATTTGCAATCCTGCCTTTCGCTATTTACAGCGTCTCATGGCAGCGACAATTTTGGGCCGTGATAGTAATCAAGATAAAGTTTTAGAAACCGAGGTTGAATTTTTGTGGGCTATGTTAGGCAAAATTCATATATCATCTACAGCCTACTTTGCCAGTCGCCTTCAAAATATTGGGAAGGATTTACACAAAACATCACCCATAGTCTTAGGTCGCTTAATTACTCACATAGCAAAAGCCTTAGGGTTGGATGCTCAGGATTATCAAGAATCTGTGCCCGCAGCCACCTTAGATTTGAATGCATTGTTTTCAATGGGGTTCTGTAGAAGGGAAGAACTTCTTTTCATTGGATTATTAATGGCATTCCCATCTAGCTCATCTGATTCTAACTCCTCATGTGCTGCTCAGTCTAACCAACCAGCAACGAATGTTATTGTTGCTCTGTGTGTTTCCATAGAGTCCTTGCATACTAGTCTCTCGGACTTTAGGTCGAAATTTGTAGAATACAGGATTGTGATGGATTCCAGGATGAACCAACTCCAAGGCCGCGTTAACAGCATCTACGACTATATGCACACACAAGCCACATTTTTCAGGATGGCACATTTCCAGGGGCACATACCCACTATTGGAAAACCTCCACACCCACCGACTTTCCCCACAACTCTTTCCACCATCTACCTATCCATCCTATACACTGCCACAGTTCTACCATTCTCCACCACCGGCCTCCGATGAGTGATCTCCAAGGTACACAAGTTTTTCTTTTCATTTTCCTTTTCTTTTTTTGTCTCTTTTTTTTCTTTTTAGGTATTCACTTGTGACACCTTGGACTGCACCATTAGAGCTATGTGAACCGCAACATCCTCTTTCACTACATCATCTTCCACAACATCTACCAACCTGAACCACAATCGCAAACGGTAATCTGTATCTCTCTCCATACATTGAGGAAAATGTCTAATTTAGCTTGAGGTGTGTTCAGTTAGCCTTTTGCTTAGTCTGATTTAGCTTGGGAGATGTTCACTTCAGCATATGTTTAGTCTTCATTGAATCATCATTCCACCACATTCCATCATAAACTGAAAAGAAAAAGAGATTTATCACTTGGAATGCCTGGTTTTGAAGATGATCTCTAATCAATAAGTTGATTATTCTATCACATCTTTGCATATGATCCATTGAACTTAGCTCTTTTTAAAATTTTCATTGCTTATGTTCAGTTTTTATATTAAATTTGACCATTAAAGCTTTAACTTATGTATTAAATTGTACTCGACTTCTTCCAAATTGAATATTTCTAATAAGACTATTTTTTTGAATTAACTCTCTTATGTTACTTTTTATGCCGAGATTCCTAATTGCTCTTCTCTTTAAAAATAAAAAAATGTGTTAGAGTAAAGTATAAGTGACCCACTGGGGGGAGGCGGTGGTGAATCATTGACCAGCTAGGGAAGGGAAGATTTACTTAACTTATACACACAAAAATATTTTCAATAACACGGTTGCTTAAGCTGCTGCTTTATCTAATCTCGTGTAATGTATATGCAAACCGCTAGGGGGAGGCGGTGGTGAATCGTCGACCAGCTGGTGAAGGGAAGGTATAGGGAGCATTGAGGTTGCTTACAAGGGCTTGGGAAACCGACAAAGCTGCCTTTCTGTAAGTGCACTTAAGTAAGCGTCTTCAGCTATGTCTCCTCTCGCTGCGATGGAATGATCCAGTAAAAACATTCTGGCCAAGAGCACAAAAAAGTTGAAGAAGAAAAATAAAAAATAAATAAAAGAAAGAATAAGTGTTTTAATTTTTCTTTAGAAAAGGACAATCTAGCAACTTTGTATAAATCGTAGCATAATGAGTGTTTTCCTTTCATGGTTCATTCTAAATCCTATATGAAAGAAGATTGTTAAGACAATTTAATTTATTAAGCTCTCTCTTTTCTAAAGTTGAAATTTGATAATCTTAATATTTGCATTTGGAAAATTTAAATGGCTAAGATCAATTGCCTCATATGCATAGATGTCTTGTGAATCTTCAGAAGATTGTTTATTGAAAATTAGATAAACCAAGGCATCTCAATTTTTGGAAAATCATTCACATTCTTTGCTTGAGGACAAGCAAATGATAGCTTGGGGGAATTTGATAAGTGCTAACTTGGTAGCACTTTTACCCTAGGTTTAGTATTGAAAGCATGCAAAATCATGGTTCACACTCCTTTGATGTGACATTTTATTTGTAAAATTTGATTATTTTCACAAATTGCTTTCACAGTTGTGTTCATCATGTTTCAGATATCAAACCCTCCAAATTTGAGGCAATTTCGATCACATTTGAGACTCCAACGACCAAGAAACACAACTGGAGAAGCAAAAGACTCCTAGTCGAAGTGGACTTAGCAGGTAAAGAATCTTATCCATACAAAACTGGGTGAAAAAAGACTTGTACTCGAAAAAGACTCCTAGTCGAATACAACACGGTCGAAAAGATTCCCACCCAGTTTCGGCTACGCCACGTGTCTGGCCATAAAAGCACCACGTGTCCCAGTTGTGATCGAGTCTGTTTCGGCCACGACGTGTGTGTGGCTGTGATTGCGCCACATGTCCCGATAGTATTCAAATTGGATTACTCGGCTCGGTTTTGATAAGTTTTAATCCAAACCGGTCGTTGTGAGGCAGATTTGACCAGAATTGGTCGTAGATGGGCCGATTTGAAGCGGTTTGATCCAAACTGGTCATTTGTGGCTGTTTTGATCCAGTTTTGACTCAAACTGGTCGAGTTTGGTTGATTTAGCCAGATTTGGTTGGTTTTAGTCTTATTGGGTTAGAATTGGGCGAATCTGATTGGTTTTTATTCAGATTTATCCGTTCTTTCACCGTTTGAAAGTAGACTTTGTCACCTGCATGTCAAGGAGTTATTTTTATACACGTTTTCCTATGTAATATCAATAGGGAAGCCTTTGGCTCAATTAGACATGCTTTCTAGATGCTTTTTCTTTACATACTAGCCATTAGGGCTTAGTTTTAGTTTAGTAGAGCCCCCTTCTCTATTTTTATCACTTTTGTAAGCCGGCAAGGACTGCAATTTTAATTTTCAAGCAATCAAGTAAGTTTTTATTTATTTCTTATTGTTATTTCTGCATTGTTATGGCTTTTAGCGAGTAGATCCCCTATAGGGTTAGGGGTGACCTAATCCTGAAGGCACGATTCTTCCTCGGTCTTTATTTCAAGTTTTGAAATAATTTTGTGATGTTTTCTTCAAAAACTAAATTCTCATTTCGGCAATAGACATAACAGTTGAGCCTTCACAACAATTTAGGGGAGTTGTTGAGTCCTTAGCGCTTTGACGTGAGATCTTGAACAAGAGAGAGGCTCTGGCCAAACGTGACAGTGGAAGCGATCCTCTGACTGTTGACCAAGCGCCCCGAACTAGAAACTTAATTTGTCTTGGAAAACAATTGAAATTAACTTAAAATCCTCGGACCTTGGACAGAATTACACCGGATAGTTATGGAATTCTGAATATACTTGTTCCTCGTGGAATTGGACCCTCAAGCGCTCAACGTTCAACCGTTCACTTGCTGTTATTACACAGTCACAACCCTTTTGGTTGCGATCACCTGCTGAGAAAAAGATGCAATCTGGTTAAGTAAATCTTCCCTTCCCCAGCTGATCGATGATTCATCACCGCCTCCCCCCAGTGGGTAGATTATACTTCACTATTACACATTTTTTATTTTAAAGAGAAGGACAATTAGCAATCTAAGCATAAAAAGTGAGCTAAGAGAGTTAATTTTAGATAATAGTTTATTAGAAACCTTAAATTTGGAAGAAGTAAATAATGATCTAATAGGCAAGCACAATCTTTAATGGTGAAGTTAAGACAAAAACTAAACACAGGCATTTGAAATTTTCAAAGAAAGATAAGTTCAATGCATCATATGCAAAGATGTGATAGAATAGTCATCTAATTGATTAAAGATCATCTTCAAAATCAGGCATTCCAAGTAGATATATTTTTTATTTTTCAATTTAGGATAGCAAGAGGGTGGAATGATGATTCGCTGAAGGCTAAGCAAATGGTAAAGTGACTACCCCAAGCTAATCAGACATTGTCCTCAATGTTTGAGAGAGATACAAATTACTGTTTGCGGTAGTGGCAACGATGATATGGTGAAAGAGGGTATTGTGGTCCATGTAGCTCCAGTGGTTCAGTCCAAGGCATCGCAAGTTAAAACCTGAAAAGAAAAACAAAAAGAAACAAAAAATAAAAGAAAAATAAAAATGAAAACTTGCGTACCTTGGAGATCACTCATTGGAGGGTGGTGGAGGTGGTTGGCGGAAATACAGAGAAGGGTAGTATGGGTAGGTAGGTGGTGGATAGGGTTGTGGAGGAATGCCAGGGGTGTGAAGATGTGCCCCGTGGTGGGTAGATGCACCTGGATATGTGTTGTCTAGGAGGATGTAGCCTGTGTGTACTTGATAGTCGTAGAGGTGATCCACGTGGCCGGTGAGGTGGTCCATCCTGGAATCTATCGTAGCTCTGTATTCTCTTTGGTGCTTTATTGTTTTCTTGACGTTGCATCTGATAGAGATATGCTCTAGAGGTAATCATGGAGATAGTTGTATCATGACATGTTTATGAATTCTTATTATATTCTCTGAATAAAGTATCACTTTTATCGATCAACAAGTATGTGACTTGTTCGTGGAATACTTTATAATGATATATGAATTGTCTCAATTTACTTATGACATTATTAGTGATACTTATTCTAAACATCCCTTATTATTGGCATTACATGGAATAATAATGCAATATACGTCAGCACAATCATTGATTGATAGTCAAGTTTCATGGACCATGATGATATGAACACACCGGGGAAGGACGTGTTCCCGGAGGGTTGCCCGATCTTCACGATGTAGAACCTGGATAATTAGTATCTGAAGATACCTGGATAACTAGTATCGGATGGTACCTGGATACTAGTATGACCTGACAAAACGAGATAGCCAACCACTTGTAAAAACAAAGACCTGCGTATCAATGACTTCACTCAACCACACTCTGAATTACTTATCCACACGGCCACGCACGGAGTTGGCGCACAGATAGGGAGTTCACGAAGATCATTTGACCAATTTCAGAGGAAATCACAAGAACAAAGGATGGAGGGATTTAACTCTCAACTAAAACTAAGGTTTCAATCTGAAATTTCAATATCAATGTCTTGTATCTTGTATATCAAAAATTATGACTATGCCTCTCTTTTATAGAGAGAGGTGTTTTCAAAAGATAGAAGATTTAAACTATAATTCTAATCTGAATCTAATTCAAAACGGAATAAAAATCCTAACAAACTATAAAAGATAAAAGAAGTCCGGAATTAATCTTCTCAGAGTCGGATTTGGATTCAGACTGGACTTTTCCTTCAATGCAGTCGTTATTCTTTTGGGTCTCCTGGTTGTGTACGAAGTCAGAATTTAATGATTCTTGATATGTTGGAAAGCTCTTTTGAATACCTTTCCAAAAAGTACTCACGCGATCAAATTGGACATCTTTTCTGAGAATGGTGCTTGGTCGAATTTGGACTATCGCTTGGTCGGTAGACTGTATGCCGAGCAAAATTCTTTTGGTTGTAGCGGTTCCAATCCTTAATGAAATCGAGTGATCTTGGGCTTGTTGGAAGCTTAGGAAATCCTCTTTCCACTCAATAGGTGTACGACTAGATTCAATGAAGTTTTTTGGCCCATATGTGGCTTTGTCCTTCCTGTTATGCTCTCCCTCTTTATATCTAATCAATGTTAAACGAGAGCTATTAGGTAGCAGCATATTCTCATCATAATTTAATTCTTTAAGGAACAAAGTCACCTGTTGATGTAGTTGTCTGGCCTTCGTTCGAGTGATTGGTCATTTATATTCCTTGGGTCGAGCTCTAATGCTACTTTTGCTGGGGATGTCCTCATCACATAACATGAGATATCAAGTCAATATCGTAGACATGTTGGAGAACATGTTGGTCGGATTAACCCAACTACAACATAGGGGCATCATCATTGGTGTAGAAGCTTCATATCTGGAGGTGCTGTTGTGCGAGGAATCAGAATCCACTGAGGGATCGAAGTTTTAATGGTTGGATGGAGAGATCTTGTGCTGCTTTTGTGGTGTTTTTGTGGAAGTTTAGAGCTCAAATAATGGAGTCTGTGATATTTGGGAGAGTTGGAGAAGATGTGTTTCTTTATATATGGTGGTAGTCGGAGTTATAGGTGTATGGGAAAACAGAGATCAAACTGAGCCCAACACGACCACGTGCACAGGTCGTGCTCGGCCCTGTTCAAATTTTTTTTAAAAATCACACAGACCGAGACCAAGCCCAGCACAACCATGAGCACGGGTTGTGCTTGACCAGGGCACCAGTCGTGCCACTGGTCGTGCTCGGCTCTATTTTGAAAAAAATTGTTGTTTTATAAAAATTTGAGCAAACCAAGCCCAACATGACCATGAGCACGGGTCGTGCTCGACTAGGGCACGGGTCATGCCACTGGTCATGCTTGGCTCTGTTGGTTTTCAAAAAAATTTTGTTTTTTGGTTTTTCTCAAAAACTTCAACCCTTGTTAGTGTATGTTTTTTGAAAAATAGGTTTTGGATGTTCAAACGATGTCAGAATTGGGTGATTTTTGCGCCGCTATGTTTGTAAAAGAGAACACTATGGGTAAGTGTACCAAGTTGCCTCTTGGCTAGCGTTGGTTTAACGTCCCCCTCGATGGAACGTCCTTGGTCATTCAGAAATATACAGAATTCAAAGAATCGACCGAGTTCAGTGCATTTACCTGGTCTCCCGCATTGTAAAACTTGATGTGATGCATGTTTACCTACGAAGTGGTACCATCGTGCGCCGAAGCTCTACGACATCATACGGGAAAAGTTTTCAATCGCGTAAGGCCAAGTCATCGTGATTTCAATTTTCTGGAAAAAATTCCAACCATGTATTGAATAATAAGATCAAATCACCTTGTTTAAACTTACAATTGAGGATCCATTTGTCGTGCCACTTCTTCGTGTTGTCTTTCTAAATTGGGCACTTTCGTAGTAGTTGTTCCGAAGCTCCTCCAGTTAATGCAATTTGAGGATTCACCTTTTCTTTGCTTTGTTGATGTTCCAATTGAGTTCTTTTAACGTCTATTGATGATTAGAACTAGGGTTCCTAGTCAAACTTATGCAAATGTATGTTCTTTAGTATGGAGGAGATTCCAGACGTGTACCAAGTAAATCACGATATCTATGAATCTAAGAACACGAGATTTATATAGGTTCGGGCCCTCAAAGAATTGAGTAATAACCCTACTTCCTGTTGTACTGTCACTATCAGTGTGGTCAATTACAAAGAGAGATTGTTATAAGGCATAACAATCCACTATTATCTCTGTCTAAGAATTTCTTGTCTCGTCTAGATCCCCCTCTCCAATCTTCTCCTTTCCCTTTTATACCTATCGAAAGGGTGCCAATGAAGAGAGGTTTGGCAGTTGTTAGCAACTTGCAATAGTTGTGATGTGCGGTTGAGATATGCGGTTATAGCATAACTGCATATCCATCCTTATCTTCCTTGACGGTTGTCACATGTGTGAGGAAGTTATATTATCTTGAGATCGTGTTTGCAGAGCTCAACCGCTACCCAGGATTAATACGAGTCTCCAACAACCATGGTAGCGTACTAGCTAAGACCATATATTGTTTTTGCTCTTGTCTCCACGACCTCTATGGTCGTTAGAAGAAGTCTTCATGACCACAGTATTCGTGGGTATATGAGACCATAATCTTTTTTCATTGTCTCTACGACCATGGAAGGGTATACATAACTCAGGTCTCATTCTGTAGCCTTTGCGACTATAAAACAATATGAACGACTAACTCGGGTAATAATCTCTGTCAAGAGGAGAATGAACACCTTGAAGAAAAGTACATCAGGCGAGGACACGACCTTGAGACTCTCCAAACGGCTGTTGAATGCTTGTAGGTGAACAGCGATAGGGCCAGGGAGCCTGCAAGCCAGGCTCGAGAAGCCGGAAAGCTTGTTCAACAGGAGAAGCACGCCTTGGATGTAATCATCGCAGGTTGTGGTCTCACTGTGAAGGCTTCTCTCGAAAAACTGAGCGAGGTCGCAGGTTTTCTTAAAGCTGACATTGATGACCCTAAGAAGGACAAGTTGTCTCTTGAAGAGTCCTGCATTTTGCTTTCAAATCAAGCTCACTCATTGGTCGCCAAATGTTCAGAACCAAGGTCAAGCGCCTAGTCTGATGTATTTACCTCTATTGTAAAACATAATTGAAATGAACAATGAAAATTTTGTTTGTCTTACCAAAATTTCTCAAATTGAGTAAAATAAAAACATGGTCGCGTATGGCTTGCGGCCATGTATTAATATATTAATATTTATCTCTGTGATGAAAGTAGGTAAATGTCTTCGTGATCACGATGTTCGCAGGCAACATGAGACCACGGATTCTCGTGACAATAACATTGAAGCTATAGAATTCCGCGACCATAGATTTGTACGGGCGACTAACTTGGGTAATAACCTCCACCAGCTAGCCCTCGAATCTGAAATGATACGACTCTTTAAAAAGCAATGCTTTGGATTCCAAAATAGTGCTTTTTTGTTTCGGATTCAAACAGGTCCCAAGGAAAATATTGGGTGCATCCATCAAATCTATCATGGAGGGCATTAAATGTTGGAGACGCGCATAGTAGATTAAAAGATGTTATCTGTGGAAGAAAACTCAGAAGAAACTCTAAAACCTTCTTTTGCTTCCTAGCACTCTCCGCCTTCCACTTTCCCCAAAATCCTCTTCTTCCTTTGATCTTAGACCAATGGCATCTTGGAGCCGATCTTTGCAATGCAGCATCGAGAGCCTAGTGGCTCTGGAGGACTAAATGCTACCTTCAAGATTGCTGATCTCATGGCGCCCGGCCGGAGAAGAGGAAACCCCAGTTGTAAAAGAGAATGAACTGGTGGTGTTTGAGGACTTCTTGCGTTGTGGATTACGTCTGCTAGAAAGTTAATTCCTTTTGAGCATCTTAGGGAATTTTGGCTGGGAATTAGTAAATCTTCATCCCAATTCTGTGTTGATTCTTGCCATTTTCCAGCACCTGTGTGAGGCATATGTTGGGATTTTGCCTAGCATTCCTCTTTTTCGCCATTTTTATTTTTTGGTGTGGTCAAAAAGCTCCAATGCTGCTGGGTGTGTCTACTTCTGTCTGAGGGAGAAAAAATACTACCCATTCCTTCCTCTTTGCGACTCCGTTCATGGATGGAATCAGTGATGTTTCTACTATGTGGGTCCTGAAGAGAGCCATCTCTGGATCAAAAATCATCGACCAGACACAATGAAAAAGATTCTGCCTCTGATCTTAGCGATGAGTTACAGAAGCAAGCCCAGGAGATCCTTCACCTGGTGAGTGAGGGTTTGACAGCCCGGGATGTGATTCAGGATTTTGTGAAGAACTGAATCAATCCATTGGAGAGGAGAGAGCACCCCTCTTGAGAGCTGCGTTCAATAGAAGATGGCACCTTGGATTACAACCAAGGTAATAACTCCTTCACAGATTGGTACATTTTCTTCAATCTATTTTATATTTGCTAGCTAATTGTTTTTTGTAATAGCTTTCCCAACTTCTGAGGTCGACAAGAGAACAAATGCTCCCCTAAAATTGTACTGCGTGACCTTAGAAGGTGATATTGGCACGCCGAGACCACAAAGTATGGTCGGCAGCAGTGACAACCTATTACAAGAACGTCGAAAGGTAACACTCTTCCGGAAAACTTGTACATGTCTCATTTTTGAACAACAACAATCAAAGAAGGTCACTTTGATTTGTGTAGCTACTTGAGGGCCAAATGGTGAGGATGAAAAGAGCCATTGATGATGTAGGATCTTCTGGTGGTCTTTCAAAGAAATTGAAGAAAACTCCAAAATCCAAAGGACCAATCACATCCAAAGCCAAAAAATTAAAGGCTCCAACCCCTACTAAGGCCAAGTTGAAAATGACTACAGGGGCAGCTTCATCCAAAGCCACGGGAACTGGTCTGATGCTAGTATTGGTAAAAATTCTTACCTCTCGTATTGTAGCAAATACGATTGGGAATTACTCCTTACTTGTACATGGAGAAGGAAGTGATGAGGAGGAAGATGCGACTCCTCTGATCCTTTGGAGGAAAAGGTCAGTAGAACCTCTGAAGAGATCCACACCAAAAGTACTATCCTCACTTTTGTCTCACAAAAGTGGGGTATTGAGTACCAAAAATATCTTGGAGCTCAGTACTAGGTAAATATTTTCCTAACTAAGTTACATTGCTTAGTTAAGAATAGCATATTCAATTATAAACTAGATGCACAAGACTCCTTCGACCGTGGCAGTGTCTACTCCAATAAGTGAAACTGAACTAGCTACGGTCGAGGAAGAAGAGACTACTATGGTAGAAGTGCCTACCATGAGTAAAGTTGCAGCTTCGCAGGACATCGAAGAAAACCGTGCGACCATCATTGACGAAGTGTTTGTAGACGTTCAATCCACTGAACCCGCCAATGATGGTGAAGCGGAAGTCGCAACTATAACCGTGACCATGGGAACTAATGAACAGGTAGATACATCTACTTTCCCATTGGTCAAAGAAACTGTTCAGTCTACCGATCCTCCACACCCTGCTTTGGAAATGATTCCTGAAGCACACAACATCAGGCAGGAGCGTGATGGCTTGGCCTCGTACAGTCAAGCCATTGGATCTGAAAAATTTCTTGAAGATCTTATGGAAGTAAGTAAAATTTTTACCCCATATCGCTCAGTATTTATTTGGGATTTTTCTTCAAATATCTTATTTTGTTCTTTTTCAGAACTTGGCTCACAGTGCGACCGAGTAAAGCAGTAAGTATTTTACTTTTACCTCCAGTCCTTTTTAATGAACTGGTATAATAACTTTTTGTTGTCGCAGGGAAAACTCTACTTTAACAAAAGAACTTGCCAAAGAGCACAACAATAAAGAAGTTGCAATGGCTGAAGCCTTGATTGTGAACGAAGAAAAACTTTCTGAAGCCCTCGCATTCTTGCAGGAGAAAACAAAATCTTATGATTCTCTCCAGGGGAAAAAGAAAATCTTACATCGGTTTGCAACAAACTACAAGCCGATGTTGATCGTAAGTTTACTTTAGCAGAATTTATCATTGCTGTTCTGAACTGTTTAAGAGCAATTTGTACTACATTTGTTTCCTTCTTTGAGTAGATCAAAAAGAAATAAATCTTAAACTGGCCGAGGAAAGGGATCAATTTGAAGAGAAAATTATCACGCAAGGAATCAACCTTGATAAACTTCATGATATCATCAGCGACCTCGACTCAGCCAAGAATAAAGCCAAAGAAACTGCAAAGGTAACTCTCAACGAGAAGAAAAATCTGGAGGAAATCATCAAAAACTGCAATCTCATTGAGAAGAATACCTTGGCCAAACTAAAGGAAGTTGCGAACTCATTTGATGCAGAAATTATCAATCCTGAGAAGGATGATTTATCTCTTGTTGAGTCTTGTAACCTAGTCGTAGCTCAATCTGATTCTCTCGTCACCAACATTATAGAGTTTGTGAGAAAAAGGCAGGAGGCACTGAAGACCTATGTCAGTGAAGTGACCTCTGCCATACTTTGCAAACTAAGATGTCACCATGGTCTGAATTTGGACTTGAACCCAATGGTGGAAAACATAGTTTTTGGCAGTGAGGATCAGTTGAATGCAATCAAGGATGAGATCAAGCCCCTTGTAGAAAAATTATTACATGATCTCAGCCTTTCTTAATCTGTTTCTTTTCATTGTATCCTTTGAAAGATTAATAATGAACACAGAAACACTTTGTTTTACAAGAGTTATTATACCTTGCAAATACATTTGATTAGCAGAATTTTTAAGTCATAAATACTATGCAAAAATGCTAAAGCTCTTGACTGAATGTTATTGTTATATTCCCCTTGTCCCCTCCTGCGATCATTAACACTGAAGACATAGTGATACGGGGTGCCCGATCTTCATGACGTAGGATCATTGATAACTCATTGATTTGTGTAACCTGACGAACCGATGGCGCCAACCACTGTCAATACAGCAACCTGCGACAAAAGAATTCGCCCAACCACACGATTTGATCGTTTTCTACTTGACCACACAAAAGTAGACGCACTGTTCCTGCAATCAACGAAGAAATTACAAGAACAATAGTAAAGAGAATAACTCTCAATTCTAGGCGGTGGCTTATGAGAACAAACCCTAGAACAAGAGCAAAAGCTTCTCTAAAAATATTTGTGTATTCAATTCATGGTTCTCTCAAAATTATGACCATACCTCTCTTTTATAGAGGGTGGTGTTTACAAAAGATAGAAGGTTTAAACTGAAATTCAAATCTTAATCTAATTCAAAACAGAATAAAATCCTAACATACTATAAGAGATTAAAGGAATCTGAAACTATTTCTCACAGATCCGAACAAGACTCTTTCCTCTCGTGCACTTGAGATTTTTTCGTGTCTCCTGGTTGCATACGATGTCCAATTTTGATGATTCTTGATATGTTGGAAAGCTCTTTCGAATACCTTTTCAACAAGTACTCATATGATGGATTCAGACATCTTTGCTGAAATTTGCATTTGGTCAAATTCTCTAAACAAACATCCGATCATCGCTTGGTCGCCAGGCTGTTTGGTCCTCAGGTTGCGACCATGTGCTTCTGACCATGGGCAGCGACCTTGTGTGGTGTTGTGGCCTCAAGCCTTTCTGGTCAAGCGTATAGTTCTTCTAATCGATTGCTCGTGCTAAGGATGTCCTCATCATACCCCCCCTTCTTGAAAAGGACTCGCCCTTGAGTCCGATAGTGTAGAACCGAAGGACGGAGAATGGTCTGAAATGTTGAATGCGGTGCGAAGGATGTCCAGGGATGAGGTCAATTTGATGCTCAATGCCACGCATGAGAGGTAGACCAGCAGGTATATCCTTTGGAAACACGTCCTCGAATGCCTGCAAAATACGCCCCTCATTCTTATCTTCTTCTTTCGGTGCTTCAGCATAGTCTCCTGGATGAGTTAGCTATTCTGGGTATCTTCACTCTCAGAATCATACTCTCCTTCGTTGCTAACAAGCATAATATGATTATTTGGGAATTCCTCAGCGATGTACCAGGCCCCAAACATTTAAAGCATTGAATGTCACTACTTTTGGCTGTGGAGCCAATTAAAGAGGTAGTGGATACCGAGGACTTCTTCTCACTTGTAGTAGATGTTGACTTTGCAACCGAGGAAGAATGAACAGAATTATTGGAACTAGTACTAGCTGAAGTTGTACCTCATCCCAAATTGAAGCGTGCTTTGGTTGCATTGGTTGATGGAACTCTCAAGTTGAAGAATGGTACCCTCGCTGTTTGTTTAGCATTACTCTCGTCGAGGTCTAATCCTCCTCCACGAACACTAGCATCACCTGATGTTCGTTCTCGATGTAGCTCCTCCAGTTTCTTGTTCAATTCATCAGCCATCTCTGAAGCAATCTCCCTTCACAAGATGCTCATGTTCTCATTCAGTTGCGCTTTGAAAACACAGGTCATCTTGTCTAGGTTAGCCTAGGTCATATAGGGTGTCGGTTCCTCCACTTCTTGCCTGCCATGGTAAGTACAAAACCAAAACAGCAAGAAATATGTGTAATTATTTGTGGAATCACTCAACCTCACACTATCCTTACCAACCAAAGTTCTTATGTTTTTCTTCACTAGATTGAGGTGTTGTACGCACTCTGGTGGCAGTAGACGATCAAAGGTGATGGATCAAGAGAATTCACTGTCCAAGTACTGTAACAACAATGGCTTGTATGTGGAGCTTGGGAGGTTAAGTGTTATCCTAAGCAATCCAAAATTCTCGATATTGTAATGTTAGGTAGCAATCCAAACTAGATCCAATGCATAGTTGCTGATCTCAAGATATAAGTGAAAGACAAAGCAACTCACACACAAAGATGACGAAACTTGATGCAACCAAAAGAATGAGCTAACAAAAAATGAGTGATAGAACAAACAGCTCGTGTTGCACAAGTTATAGAAAGAAGCTAGCTAGATTGCACAATAGGAAATTGGCCTATGGATTTGCACACAACGAAGCAAGAACACAATTTGATTGAACACAAATCTTTTTTTTAAGCTTTCAAAATGATGCTGACCAAAGCAAAAACTGGTCAATTTTTTTTTATATTTGTTTTAATTTAGGATCAGCACACAAGCATGGGCACAAGATTATGATACCCTACTGTTAAATCACTTTCAAGATATTAATTCAAGTGTGCAAAGCCCAAATATAATTCTCAACAGCTAGTCTTATGTAGGTTCAAAGTTTTCGCAAAGGACATATTAGCTATCAAAGGATACACTTGATTTGAATTTTGTTTTTTTTGTTTTTGTTTTTGAACTCAATGAAAACAAAAGATACGCAAAGAAGTCTGGATCAGCCAACTAAACAAAGACTCTAATGGACTAAGACCTAACAAAACTCACAAAAATTTCAGATTGAATCTAAAGGTGAAAGAAAAACATTTTTTTTTTAGGTTTTTGGTATATAGGCTGAAAACAGATCTAAACTAAGGGATAAATAATCCTACCATGTAAACCAAAGCTCTGATACTAAGATGATACGGGGTGCTCGATCTTCATGACGTAGGATCGTTGATAACTCGTTGATTCGTGTAACCTGACGAACCGATGGCGCCAACCACTGTCAATAAAGCAACCTGCAACAAAAGAATTCGCCTAACCACACGCTTTGATCGTTGTCTACTTGACCACGCAACAGTAGACATATTGTTCCTACAATCAAGGAAGAAATTACAAGAACAATGGTAAAGAGAATAACTCCCAATTCTAGGCCGCGGTTTATGAGCACAAACCCTAGAACAAGAGCAAAAGCTTCTCTGAAAATATTTGTGTATTCAATTTGTGGTCCTCTCAAAATTATAACCATGCCTCTCTTTTATAGAGGGTGGTGTTTACAAAATATAGAAGGTTTAAACTAGAATTCAAATCTTAATCTAATTTGAAACAAAATAAAATCCTAACATACTATAAGAGATAAAAGGAATCCGAAACTATTTCTCACGGATCCAAACAAGACTCTTTCCTCTCGTGCACTTGAGATTCTTTCGGGTCTCCTGGTTGCATACGACGTCCGATTTTGATTATTCCTGATGCGTTGGAAAGCTCTTTCGAATACCTTTCTAACAAGTAATCATATGACCTATTCGGACATCTTTGCTGAAATTTGCTCCTGGTCAAATTCTCTAAACAAACGTCTGATCGTCGCTTGGTTGCCAGGCTGTTTGGTCCTCAGGCTGCGACCATGTGCTTCCGACCATGGGCAGTGACCTTGTGTGCTGCTGTGGCCTCGAGCCTTTCTGGTCGAGTGTAGAGTTCTTCTGATCGATTGTTCGTGCTAAGGATGTCCTCATCACATAGTATCTTGGTCACAGGATAAGAATATCACGGCTAAAATGATAAGAGACATACTAGTAAGTCCTTTATGCGTTGAGAAAATGGCATATAAAAGGATGCTATCATATGATCGACATAACAAACATCTTAATACAAATGCATAAGCTTTTTACTAACTAACAGCCACCCGAATGGTCAGAAACGTACTAGTAAGTCTCTCACGTGTTAAGAAATGGCTTACAAAGAGATGTCTTATCTAGATGCGACCATGAGATTGGTCAGCGAATCCACTTAAGCATTATAGTAAGGTGTTTATCGTGATTAGCCCCCGGGCGTGACCCGAAGAAAGAAAAAGGACAAAAAAATGGGAACATAACCATAACATAGAGTAAAAGCTATTTTATTAGTATAAAGATATGGACAATGGAAATGAAAAAAACTTACACATAGAATTTACACAACTGGTCTATATTCTAGATATTAGACAAGATTCTTCCGTCTTCCATAGCTAATCGAGTAGATCCAGGTCGTAGCATTAAGACCACAGTGTAAGGAGCTTCCCACTGAGGGGAGAATTTATTGTGACCAGACTGGTTTTGGATTTTTCTCAAAATCCAATCGCCTACGTGAAAACTACGTGGTCGCATCCTTTTACTTTGATATTTACGCAAAGCTGTAAATATGCTGCTGACCTAACCAGTGCTCGATTACATTTTTCTTCGAGAAGAGTAAAATCTTCTTCCCGTTTCTCACTCTGATTTATAATATCAAAGAGATCCACACGAGTAGAGCCAATTTGGATTTCAATTGGCGATATGGCTTCTGCACCGAAAACTAGTTGGAAAGGTGTCTCGCCTATAGCTCGACTGGTTGTTGTGCGTAATGCCCATAGAACGGAGTAGAGATCATGTACCCAAGCCCCCAAGTGCAATTTAAGATAGTCGAAAACACGTTTCTTAACCCCTTGTATGATCTGCCCATTGGCAAGTTCAACTGCACTGTTGCTTTGTGGATGAGCGACGGATGCGAAGTAGACTTTGGTCCCAATATCGTCGCAATAGTCTAGAAAAAGACCACTAACAAATTGGGATCTGTTATCAATAATAAGATGATTTGGAATACCAAATCGTGTCACTATATTCTTTTGAAAGAATTTCTTCGCCGTAGCGGTGGTAATATTGCGGACTGGTTCAGCTTCAATCCATTTGGTAAACATCTCAATGGCTATGAACAAAAAACTTGTATCCATTGACTGCTTGGGGCATAGGACCCACTATATCTATTCCCCAAACGGCAAACGTCCAAGTTAAGGGAATAGTCTGTAATGCATATGCTGGTTGATGAACTTGCCGAGCATGAAATTGACACTGTGGGCATGTTTTGACCAATTGCATGGCATCATTAAGTGCCGAAGGCCAAAATAACCCTATCGGAAGGCTTTCCCGACCAGCGTATGATAAGATGCATGTGCACCACACATGCCTCCATTAATTTCTCTCCGAATGGATTTTCCCTCTTCTTGAGGTATATAACGCATTAGTACTCATTGAGTACCTTTTCTATACAAGGCCCCTTGACCAATCTATACAGTCGCACTTTTCTAACTAACCGATCGCTTTCGGTTTCATCCTCAGGCAAGGTCCCATGTTCAAGATAGATCCTCAATAGTCGAATCCAATCTGCTGCCTACTCAAGGTTAGCGATGTTAGTCATCACCTCATCATCCTCGACGGAGCTCATAATCGAGGGGTACTTTAAGTGTTCAACGAACACTCCTGCCGGAGTGGATGCACGTGAGGAACCAATTTTTGACAATTGGTCTGCAAGAATGTTGTCTCTTCGCGAAACAAATTGGATTTCAAAATTACTGAAGTGTTTTTCTAATTTCCATACTTCGTCCAGGTAATGAGCCATTGTCTCATCGGAAGTGTTGTACTCCTTGTTTACCTAGCTTACGAATAACTGTGAGTCTCCCCTCACAACTAGCCGATGGACTCCAAGGGATTTAGCTACTCCAAGCCCGGCTACAAGACCTTCATACTCTACTGCATTATTGGTCACCCTGAGGCGTGATTAAGACCACTCCAGCTCCTGAGTGTCGAAAACTATTGGAGCCATCAAAATACATTGTGCAATGGTCAGTACTTTCTGAATTCACTGGTTCTTGCACTGGTGGTTCGGAATTAGTCCATTCTAAATCTGCAAGAATTTGTGATTTAATCACTATTTGAGCAATGAAATGGAGATCAAATGCTCCGAGTTCTACTACCCACTTCGTAACTCAACCAGTTACTTCTGGATTCCGGATAATGTCTCATAAGGGAAAGGACGAGGGCACAAAAATCTTGTGCACTTGAAAGTAATGTTGTAGCTTTCTAGAAGCCAATAAAAGAGCATAAAGTAACTTTTGGACTTCAGGGTAATGCTCCTTAGGTCCATGAAGCACTTCACTTACGTAATAAACTATTCATTGTACACCTTCCCTCTCTGTGACCAAAACTGCACTGACCACGTGATGGATAGCAGCCAAATAGATGATTAATGATTCTCCCTTAATAGTGGAAACCAACACCAGAGCACTGTTGAGATATGCTTTTACATCCTGAAAGGCTTTTTCGGCTTCATCCGACTAGGAAAAACCATTATGCTTACACAGAACCTTAAAGAAAGGTAAACCACGTTCGCTTAACCGGGAGATGAAATGGCTCAAAGCCGCCATGTGCCTAGTGAGGCTTTGTACATCCTTCGTGGTCGAAGGAGATTACATTTACTCAGTGACCTGTATTTTCTCGGGATTAACCTCAATGCCTCTCACTACTACAAAATTGCTTTGCACTATCGGTTCAATATCATCTATACTAACGGTTCTCTTACCGTAAGTGATCGGCACGATAGAAGAAACCTAGCACAACTCTAACGGTTACAAACCGTCAGTACAATAACTATATTCTAACGGTTCTATATTAGAGAACCGTTAGTACAATACCTATATTCGCACGGTACACTACTCGCAAACGTTAATACTGGTAAATTTCTTCTAACGGTTCGCTACTTGAAACCGTTAGTATTATAAACTTTCTTCTATCGGTTCAGTTTTCACAACCATTAGTATTGTTAAATTTCTTCTAACGGTTCGCTACTCTAAACCGTTAGTACATTAAAATTTATTCTATCGGTTTAGTACTCGCAACCGTTAGTATTATAAACTTTCTTCTATCGGTTGTAGGATATTAACCGATAGTATTACAGAATTTTGTCTAACGGTTCACTACTCGCAACCGTTAGTAATAGAAAATTTCTTTAAACAGAGGGAGCCTTATTCTAACGGTTAACCTGGAACCGTTAGTACTAGCATAACTTCTTCTAACGGTTCTGATTTAGTAACCGTTAGAATATCTTACAAGCAGCTACAGATACAAATGAAAAAGGTGCATTCACAGATACAACAATACAGAGATACACACATTAGACAGATTGAATCTAATTATTCACAGGTTGAATTTATTCACAAATACACCAATACAGAGATACACACATGCATTGAACAGATTGAATCTAATTATTCACATATTGAATTTATTCACAAATACACACATACACCAATTAACACATTCAATGTATATTACACAAGTCATTTACGATCGATCGTTGATAGCCACTTCATCCATCACATATTGAGCCCAAATTTGTCGCAGCTCCTTTATTTGAGGCAGCTCGTATTGATCTTTCAACATGGCACTCTGCATGCGTGTATGAAGTTAGGAACGTACGTCACATCCAATGTTCGACTTTGAGTCAAGAAAATGCTTACTTACGGAATTGGGCAAAGTCTGTCCTGATCAGGTCATACATAAACCTCATGACATAGAACCCACATTCCCACGATTGTGGCTACTGATGGCACTGGGATAATTGCATATGAAAAGACATAAACCCACATTAACTTGAAAGAACTAATTAAGCATAAATTAAAAGACTCATCATGAGTAGTTCCATCTGTATTAATTACCTCATATTTCTTCCAAGAAATTGTTGTGCCCTTCGACGCGTCATGCCTCCCTCCAGCGGTAACATAATTTTTGAAAGCCCTGTATTTAAATTAGCATTGCCGGTTAATATGTGATCATTAATTAGCTAGTCAGATCAAAACTTACATCAACTATGTTACTTACGCGTCTATGTGACACGTGAGGGTGAAAACATGCGCTACCCTGTCGCTCATCGAATCGAGGTAGTACACCTCATTCCTCCATGGGAAAATGATGACGAGGACCCAGTGGCCCCTACATTGTACATAAAAGCGAACCGTTTCATGTATATGTTAGGCGTAACATACAAAAATGAGTTAAATTAGTACGAAATGCACTAACCTTTGGTGGTACGGTGCAAGAATGAACTCCCGGTCCTGCTGCGCCAGTAGTGCCCTTGATATGTATTACTCCGCATGTGCTTGGTCGTGCTCTAGCATCGTGAGGCTTATTTTGTCTGGGTCGAGGAAACCCACCCTGTCACATGCCCTCATCAACGCCAGCCTATACATGTACCTGCATGCAAAGTAGACATTAGCAAGTGTTGCATACAAAGTGATTAGATTTATTGAATGAACTGTGACAACATGTAGGATCAACAAACTCACAGGACTACAGTCCGTATGATGGACATATCAAGGTCTTGCCAGTTGAAGAGGTCGAACAAATCCTCGGGGGCCACGGATATGCTCTCGACCTCATGGTAAAAATGTCCTGGTCTGAAGTGATCTACGAAGTTGATGAGGTGCCTAGACTGGCTTAGGTACCACTCGTGGAGACTTCTGGTTGTTTGATCCATATTGCGCAGAAGGTACTCCGACACGAGTGGGAACCCGTTCTTGAACGTACCCAGCTGGCTTTGTTTCCCCTTGCCTTTGGCCTTTCCCTTGCCTTTGCCTTTGGCTGGGGAGTGACTGTATACCTTCGAAGGTTGGGGCGAGGTGCCGCCAGCCTCATTTCATGGCGACAGGGCTTTACGAGGAGGCGTGCGTCCTTTGGGTGGGGTCGAGGCCGTCGGAGGAGGCATGGGGGCCGAAGGAGCTCGGTCATGCACTGTGCTGGGGGTGGGGTCCTCAGGAAGTGCGCTGGCATCCATCGTCCACTTTGAGTTACAAAAGCGTAAGTTAGATTTTGCTAGTTGAGTATATTAACTAAGTTGTAATCTACAATGGGTAGGGTTTATCTCCTATAGTCTAACACCCTTCTTGGGCCACTGTATGTACGAGCCCAATGCCTCATCAATTGTCCGCATTTCGTCTGTTGGGATAGGCAACGGAAAAGCGCTATAGCTCGGGAGGGCCATGTCCACCTGTACCTTTGCAAACCTAGGCTTCAGAGGTACGCAGTGGATCCGAACATCCTCCCAAGACGGATATACCACCCCGTGTGCAACCACTACAGGGTCATAGCCTATGTAGATCAATAGGCTACAACTCTCCGGCTTCTGCAATTTGCAACAATTATAACAGGTTAGCGAAACAATTCTAACGTAACGGGAGTGGCATCTACTGAAGTGCATATATAGCTCAAGACTTGCAATACCTCAGGCAGGTCCACTGGATCCACGTGAACCTTCGAGCCGCAACTACTCGGCCTACCAGCGTCGACTTCGGCAGCTGGAGCTAAACCCTTGGACTGCACAATTTGGGTGAGGTGTTCATACTTCTCGTTCATTTGAGCGAACTTGTCTGTGAATTGTGCAGTCACATCTGCCATATCTTCTCGGCCAGCTCTAATTCCTTTTCCTTTCAGCTGCGAGCCTTCTTCGCATTTTGCTCGGGCTCTGAGAAGACACCCTTCCATGGCACCACAGCCCCCACAGTTCGCATCTGCCCTGGATGCTCCTTGTTCCCTAGAGCCCGGGTTAGGATGTCGTTCTCCCTATGGGGAGTGAACAAACCCTGGGTCACCTCCTTCAAGCAAGAGATCTGTTACATTTAGGAAAGAATATATACAAACTTGTGCACACACAATTGATCATAGTTTTTTCTACCACACTCTATGATTCCAACCAGGAAGTTAGCGAACTTACGATTCGCTGCACGAACTCATTGTCCTTGGGGTTTGGGAACTCCACAAACCCCATGGACGACACGGTCCCTTTGGCCAACCACCAGTATTTGCATCGCGGATTGCGGACCTCAGAGATCGGCTGCATAGCCACAAGATCCGAGCTGGTGCGGGTGGTCGTTCCGCCTCTGGATTGATTTCTTCTTCTCGCTAAGCGAGTTTGTACCAGAAACAAGAAAATTAATGCACCGTTGGTTATTCCATACAACGGTGTGACCAAGCAAAGGAAGCATAAATACCTTGAACTCAGGGGTCCCCTTCTGCTAGGTGAATTGCTCCCATACCTCCTCCGTTATGAAGGGGTACTTCTTGCATGGAGATTTTCCTTTAGCGAGGAAGGCACTGACAAGGATGCTCTTGAAGGTTTTCCACGTGTTGTTCATGTCCTTCAAGCAAGTTATCTTGGGACCATCGTCGAGGATGTTCCACTTGGCCTGTTTCAAATGGTGCATATAAGCAGGACTTACTTAATCTTCAGGATAAGCCAAGGAAATGTGATTACTCAAGAGTTCAGGGATTTTGATTAATTTTACCTTCACCTCTGCACACAACCTATCCCTCTCGTCGGCCTTAACGTCCTTCCAACTCTGGACAGTGATCTTCACCCTTCCCTTCGCCAACAAACCAACATAGGCAGTGTACTGCCAAGCGTTCTTTCCAATTGGTCTCCCGAACTGGTTGAACTTACATGAAAGATTCGTGCGTTTGGCCAAACGGCACAACATAGTTGCACCTCGCACCTTCCTCTTGCGCTAGGATGAAGCAGCGTCATCTACATTGCCCCTCATTGAATCACTACTATCAGACGAGGAAGATGCCGACATAGCTTTACCTAAAATTTCATGAACAAACCATCAATTGATATGAAGAAAGGTACATGGAAAAGTTTATAACTAAAATGGAATGGCAATGATGAACTACCACGTATTACCTGAACTCATTTCAAATTACATACAAATTTTAATAAGAACCACATCTTTTTGTTAAAATGTCAAATTTTCATTCAAAATGCCAAAAATCATAAATTCCTATCAAAATGGTGTTCAAATTTTATTTAAATGGTTTTTAGAGTCTTTCGACTATCTTGTTTTTTAACCAAATCGGTTTCGTGTGCTAATCAAAATCTATTTGAATTTTTCCAAAACTTGTTTTACAAAAGTCCTAGATATGATTACCCGAAGAAGTTCGAAATTGAAAACTTTCTCAAAATAGTTTCAATTTGAAACTTATGGGTGTTTGAATCTCACCGGAAAACTTGTTTTGATCCGAAATATCTTATACATGCAAAACATGAGTTTAGCTATTTTATGGGCTTTACTCGTGATCTTCGGCTCAAAATGATATGAATAACTCATGCAAGCTCTTTCATGTCAAAAATCCCATGAAAATCAAATTTGAACCCAATTTGCAAAAGGTTGTCGAACTTCAACCTTCTTGCTTAATATAAAGATCATTTCACCATAACTCTTGATTGTAAAATCCTATTTGGAAAATTCTTTTTGAAAAATATATTTCATGCAATGAAAATCATTTCTGTAAATTTTCATTTCAATTGCATTTGATTTGAGCAATAATTGATTCTTTTCACAAATCAAATATGAAATCTGTAAAATTTAGACTTCTCGTGGTTTTGTGTGGCTAACTTGTCATTTTTATATCTTTAAATTGGTTGGCTATTTGAAGAAAGTTTCTACATGATATCTTATCATCTATGCTTGGTTTGTACTGTTAATTTATCTAGTTCCAATCTTGGCTCCAAATCGTTTGATCCAAATACTATTTTGTAAGAACTTCAAAAATGAAAGTAAATAAAATTTATGCCAAACAGTGTTCTCTTGCTCCTAGGATGACATGGCCTTAAATTGATTTCATTTCAATTATTTTTTCCTAAAGTCTGACTAGTTCTAATCGAGTCCAATTTCAATTTAAGAAACTGAATATGAAGGACAATTTTTTCCCTCTACGACGAAAGTTGAAAAAACTCTACAGCGTGAGTTCATCAAAAACACTTACAGTTCGTGGAGTGGCCTACGATGGCGCGATGTAGTGGCCGGCGGTGGTGGTGGATCAAAATGCGAGGCTAGGATTTTCTGAGCGCGAGTAGAGAGTTAATTGGAGATGTGTTTGGTTCGACTGGAGGGAAAACTCCCACGGGTTTAATTAACAATTAGAGTGGTCTTGTACTAACGGTTCAACACAACCAACCGTTAGTACAATGTAATTTTTTCTATCGGTTAACACTAAGAAACCGTAAGAATAAGTAACCTATGTACTAACGGTTCTTTAGTATAAATCGATAGAAGATATCCATTTTCCTATCGGTTTGACAATTCGAACCGTTAGTACAACACCATTTTTCTTCTCCTACTTTGCTGGATATTACGATAGCATGCAATACACTAACGGTTCATATGATCCACCTGTTAGAATAGACTTTGTGAGATCCAGGCCGAAGTAGTGTTGGATTATTCTTTCATGTCAGTACTACTAAGGGTTTTTCCTGAGAACAGTTACAGATGGTTTGAGTAAATCATTTTACACTTGTAAAGACACTTTCTTTAAATAGCCAATCAAGATAAAGACCAATCATGGAAGATAAAGAATCATATAAAAACTTTCTTCAAATACCCAATCAAGATGAAGATATGACAATGACAAATCAGCCAAAAACTACGAAAAATATGAACTTTGCAGTTTTCATATTGATTTGTGAAAAAAGTCAATTATTGCTCAAATAAAATCTAGTTGAAATGAAAATTTGCAGAAATGATTCTCAATGCATCAAATATGTTTTTCCCAAAGAATTTTTGAAAAATGATTTGACAATGAACATGCATGTGATTGAGTGCGTAACCACAGTAATCACAATTTTCACACCACGATCAGCATATATATTAATTCTTCAATTAAAGCTTCAAGTAATATACGTCACTTACATATTGCAAAATAGTCAAGAATGGCTGTCAACCCATAATCCTTCTTCGTGGTCGTCTCGCAGGTAACTTGTTTCGTCAATATCTTCGGTAGGGACAGATTGAAGAATCCCATCTAAAAATAGAGGTAGTTCATCAAACTGATTATACTCTTCTTCATCCACAATGTCTTCAACCACGACAATACGTCTCTTACTGTGAAGGACAACGTGCAACTTTGGATTTGCCAGGTCAACGATGTAGAATACTTGTGTGGCTTGCTTACCAAGTATAAATAGATCGTCTTGGTGTGTGACTCTGCTGAGATCGACGAGAGTAAACTCATAATTGTCGACTTTAACACCTCGAGGGATTTCAACGCATTGGCATCGAAACAAAGGAATCTTAAGTAATATGTAATTAAGCTCCCATATTTCTTTGATAACACGGTAATATGAGTTGAGTGCCCTTACTACCCTGACATCCTCTGAAATAGAAAGTAGTGTCACTCCACTACATTGCATAGTACTCTTCTCGTCTTGAGTTCTTGTGTAAAATGAATAGATGTTGATGTCATACCCCTGCCAAGTCCCTACAGTAAATCGTGGCCCTCTAGCCAACCATGTAACAACTTCACTTATGGAGCCCTCAGAAGCTCGCAGGACTCTGTTTTTGATCCACCCAGCAAACTTCTTGTTATGTTCTCTGGTGACCCAAATCTCTGGCCTCGAAGGATTCTGTTTCTGTAACATTTCCTTGTGCTCGTGTATGTATGGCTCCACCCCCGTCATGTGTTGTAAGACCCAAAAATGTGCTTTTGCATACAGATCACTGGAGGGGACAACTGCTTTGAATCCAATCGTTCCAATGCCCTGAAGCCTACCCTCGTACCAAGACGTAGGAACACCAATTGGGTCAACCCCGGTCATATAGTTGGTGCAAAATTCAATCACCTCCTCGGCGGCATAACCTTCAATGATACTGCCCTCACATCGATGTCGATTCCTTACATATCCCTTCAAGATACCCATAAATCTCTCAAATGGGTACATGTAGTGCAGGAACACGGGTCCACAAAACTTAATTTCTCTGACAAGGTGAACAATTAGATGGACCATAACATCAAAAAAAGATGGAGGGAAATACATCTCCAGCTGACAAAGAGTTGTAGTCACATCGCGTTGCAAATACTCCAGTCCATTCAAATCAATTACCTGCAAGGACACAATTGCAGCAAATATTCAGAGCAAAAAAATCTGACAAGTTCCATGAATGGAGCTAATTAACTTACTAGGAATTCACACTTACCTTGCTAGATATTGCGTTGAAGAAATAACATAGCTTTGTAATTGTCTCTCTGACTTTGACTGGGAGAATGTCTCTGATAGAAATGGGAAGCATTTGTGACATCAGTACATGACAATCATGGGACTTCAGACTAACTAGTTTCAAGTCCTTCATGGACAAAAGTTTTTTCAAGTTCACAGAATACCCGCATGGAATTTTGACACCATACAGGCACTGACAGAGTTCTATTTTTCCCTTTTTGACAAAGTATAGCAGGCCGGGGGGAGGTATGTATGCTTTCCCTTCTCCAACGGTGCAAGCTCAGTCCTTATGCCCATTTCGAGCATGTCACGGCAAACTTTGATGCCACCTTTCGTGTTTCCCATAATGTTCAACAACAAACCAATCAAACTGTCACAAACACTTTTCTCTACATGCATGACATCAATGCAATGTCGAACTTGTAAGTGCTCCCTGTATGGCAGATCCCAAAGAATCGATCTCTTCTTCCAAACATTTTTCCTGGAGATTCAGAACATTTACCGAACTCAACTTTGATGTCCTTCACGCGAAAGTAAAGCTCCTTACCAATCACAAACACTGGGGCTAATCCTTTCTCAGGCTTCCTATTAAATGATTTTCTCTTCTTACGGTAGGCGTGATGCATGAGAAGGAATCTGCAGTGACCCATGTGTGAGACCCCCATTTGAGGATCACCTTGGTAACCGCCCAGGTAGGTTACACACAGTAGGATTTCACATGAGCTCCAAACCACACAAGCATAGTAATAACATTAAACAAGTATCAGGCCAACATGGCCAATATTACATAGCCAAAGCACCAAAAATGGCGCTAAGTAGAGTTGCTAAGAAAATAACTAGTTTATCAGAACCAGAATCGGTATCCAGGTACCGAACACACAACATAAAACACAAAGCAACAACAAACAGCTTGATTTCCATCCGCAGCAGGCTTGGAGGGGCTTCTCCCACATCTGACTTGACTTGGCGCGCAATCCTTCTAGAACGTGGGCTCGCCCGGGGTGCTTCCATCTTCAGGTGAGTACTCATAACTGAGAGAATCGGGATCCTCGAATCCCTCTTCTACAGTGGGATAACAAAAAATGCAAGGGTGAGCACTTGGTGCTCAGCAATACTCATTCCAGGGATTAATGTGATTGTACTTACATGAGAGTGAAATATATGATTCCGGGGTTTTAGTTTCGTATGGATAGAGATATATAGATTTCCAAGTTATTTGTTCAGTAAAACAGTACTTTATCATGGAAATGATACTTTAAACATTAAACAGGTTTTCAATAAAACATTAGATGTAGTGGTCTCCCATGAGTCACTACTTTGTTAACCGCATTATGAAAACATTCCAAAACATTACTTGTGCTATAACCCATGGATAACATCCACTACGAAAAGACTCCTGAACCTGGGAGTACAGAGTATCCGATACTTCTTTTACGCTTTGCAAAGGTGTACCTCTTTTTAAATCCACTGGTTCACTCGGCTTTCAAGTCGGATCAGCTCCATGTGACTTATACACATGTGACAAGGCCGAGATCACACAACACTTTTACAGTTCAGTATTAACAGTATCCCCGCCCAGTAAATAGACAATTAAGTCTCAAATACCGTTGTGGGTCCTCCCCACTGCCTTACTTCCTAGCCTCTAGCTTATGTTCCCGCAAGACACATAGCCTTGGTCTGTGTCCACGCAAGACTTATGACCATTCAAGATTACAACCGCGCACGGCTTAATCTGAGGCGTAGGGCGCCTTCCTTCTTTCCACCTTTATCTCTCATCATTTTTCTGAACTCACATCACTCATGGCCGAACCTTGGCCTACCAGTTTCCACGCGAGAAACCAGATCGACAAACCATGCAGGGAACTGCTAATACCAAAAAGCTACTAAGTTGTGCCTGTCCCATACCAGGCAAGTGGTTGGTACGTTTACAATTCGCATAGAGACACAGCACAAGGTTCTTGTCCTTATGAACCAATAGTGAGGAACATTCACATTCCCTGGTGCGCACCGCACCCTCTCCATACAATCCAATCCTCACTACTGATCCCTTTTATCAGTTTTCTTGACAAAACGGTTTTCATCATAACTTCTCATGTATTTGACCATTTCAAGTTTAATGTGAATATTCAGTATATGAGTCCTAGGGTGACAAAAGCATATATATGAAGGTTCGCTAACAAAAGGGGTTTCATGATTCATTGGGTCATATCTACTCATGTCATTCAAATATAACTTGTATCTCAATTAAGCATGCATAGTAAGAAACAGTGAATATACTTCATATAAAAATATTGGGTGAGGCATGATCAAAGGAATGAGGCTTGCCTTGCAATGCTGGGTCTAAGTACTCAGACGATTCTTCGAAGACTTCCTCTGCTCCTTCAGCTTCTGACTCTGCGGCAATCAACCAACACACAAACACATACCATAAGCATACAGAAAATAGTTTCCATAGAAATTATTAAGTAAATAAGTCATGCATGCAGGGGAAAGGGTTAGGGCAGGGTCACAAGGGCTCTGGTCGAAGAAACGGCTAAAAAGGATTGAACGTCGAAGGGTCGACATTTGGTTCATGGCTTTGGCATAACTTTAAACTGATCTTAGGATGGTTTTCTGGAGAAGTGATAGAAGAGAAAGTTGTAGATCTCAACTCTAGGAATCTAGGGGACAAGGTGGCATTTCAATTGCTCAACCAGAAGTGGTCAAACCAGGCTAATGCCAGTGGCTGACATGCACTGACATAGTGCTGGACATGGCCAGAAACTAGGGCATGGCTTAACTTTTGATCCAGGGCTCCAATTGATGCAACACTTTGTCTGGGAGGTAGGCATTACTAACAGGAGTAAAATACTCAACAGGCACAAGGGCTGAAAGTGGTCGGAGGGTGGTCAAATCCGGCGAGAAAACACGGTGGCCTGGACATGAACTGAGCTACTGGACAGTGATCTTGGCATTGGAACAACTTTTGATTCAGGTCGATTCAGGGATCGAGCTAGTGGACAAAATTGCTCAGGGTACTGGAATCTATCTAAGGGACAAGGTTTCAGGGGCTAGATCGGCCGGGAAAGAATTCCGGCGACCGGCGCTGGAGAAGATGACACTGGAGCTTGGGGATTTTTGATACAGGGCGAAAGAGCTCAATTCCAAGCTTGGGGATGATCTCTAGGGCACAACAAAGCTACTGGAGAGGTTAATTTCATTGGAGATCGGCCGGAGAAGCTTGGCGCCGAAGTCCGGCGAACGGCTGAGGTTCCAGCTTGGGATTCCTTCAATTTGAGCGCAATTGGGGATCCTGATTCAACAGGCTTGCTAAGAAATGGCTAAGGATCAATTTTTACTACTGGGACGAAAGCTAATTCGGGATGAATGGGATAGCATTGAGGGAACAGGGGTTTTCTGGTTTTCCGGCGATCACCGGCGATGGGGATCGATCTGGTGCAATTGGCTGCTACTACACAGAGAGGGTGAAGAGGGGAACTCACTGGTGAACTTGGATTGGAGAATGGTGCAGCGAGATGGGCTGGCACCGTGAGCTCACTCACTGGCTCGTCGGAGAAGAAGGTGAAAACGGCGAGAGCTCTGGAAAAATGGCTAAGTCCTGAGATGAGGCTTAAGCACGGCACTGGAGGGTTTAAATAGACACAAGGACGGAGCTTGCGAGGGAAAACACGACAGCGGTTGCTTGCGCCGGGGAGAAATTTGTCGGGCGCAGGCGCAACGACGGCGACGGCGACGTGATTTGCTTCAGGCGGTGCTGCAGCTTTGCCAGTTGCATTGGGACTTCACCTGGAACGGCGCAGATGCGGAGGCAACAGCAAAGCTCCGGCGGTGACACGTACACACATGCAATTGCCACGGCAACGGGAGCGCGCACGCGAAAACGCTGCTGGGGCGCGGCCGTTTATCCGCTGGGCGAGGCGATGCAACTGTGCTGGCACGTGCGCACGGGGTGGCACAGCAGCTCACGGGCACAAGCGACAAGAAGTGGTGACCGGCGGCGAGCAAACACGGCGAGAACCACGGCGCGGCAACGGCGACACGCGCTGGTCGTGGGCAACGACCAGGTGCTGGTCGAATGGACCTGAAAAGAATATTTGGGCTGTTCTACAATTTTGAAACTTGTTCCAGGGGCTGTTCTGTGAGGATAATTTGAATAGGAAATGGACTTGATTGCAAATCTGGAGATCTAAGGGTCCGATCTGAATTCTGATTTCGCAGATAAGTTGCAAAAGGTTATTAGAACTTATCTGGCCAAAATTTGGTAAGATTAGGCAAGATCTGAAGGGTTTCGACAAAATTTGGGGAAAAGCTGTTTAGGGTAAAATAGGGTCATTAGAGTTTTAAAAATGGCGAGGGTTGAAACTCAGCTTTAGGATGGGATTTTGGAGATGATCCCGAAGGGAAAAATGTTCTGAACAACACTTAGAAGGGAATGGCTAAAGCAGATTAGGGTTTGGGGTCAAGATGTGGATTTTGGCTATTTTAGGGTTTGGCAAAAACAGGGGTGTTACACCATGTACATTGTTTTTCTGCAGTTCAGTAACCACATGCTTTCAGTTTCATCCAGACAAATAGGACAAGCCTTGCCTCCTTTCGTACTATACCCCGACAAATTTCCGTAGGCCAGGAAATCATTTATGGTGCAAAATATCATGGCCTGCAATATGAATTTCTTTTTCTTATATGCATCCAACACTCGCACCACTTCGCTCCACAATTTATGTGAGTCCTCGATTAACGGTGATAGGAACACGTCAATATCATTCCTGGGTTGTCTGGATCCTGAGATTAGTAACAACATCATGATGTACTTGCGCTTTATACATAACCAAGGAGGAAGATTGTAGATACATAAAAGAACCGGCCAAGTGCTATGCCGACTGCTCGTATTTCTGTGTGGATTCATACCATCCATACTCAGCCCAAACCTTATATTCCTCACTTCACCGCCAAACTCACCAAATGTTCTATTAATGTTTCTCCATTGAATAGAATCAGCTGGATGTCTTAGTTTTCCTTCTTGTTTCCGACCTTCAACATGCCAACTCAAATACTTCGCATCTTTCAGATTTGCAAATTGCCGTTTCAATCTAGAAATCACAGGCAAAATACCACACAGTTTTGGCCAGAGGCCCTTTCTTTACCTCATCACATCCACTGTGATAAATGCGGTCCCCACTCTTATACCGCTATGCACCGCATCTAGAACAAACATGCAAATCCTCATACTCGTTACGGTACAGAACACAATCATTTGGGCATGCATGTATTCTTTCGATCTCCATTCCCAACAGACACAATAGTTTTTTGGCCTGGTAAACCGATCTTGGCAACTCATTTTCCTCTGGAAGCATGTCCGCTAAAAGATCTAATAGCGTCATGAAACTCTTATCGCTCCAACCACTGCTTGCCTTCAAGTTATATAATATCAACACATAAGACAACTTTGTAAATTTTGCACATCCAGGGAACAAAGGATTCTGTAATCTTATTCTACATCACGTAACATTTCATCTAAATTGTCGTCATCTACATGCACATCCGAATGAACATTATCAACATTCTGATGATCATCATTACTGCAATCCACTTCCGGGTCCTGCTGAGTGGTAGCGGTGCTCGTTTCCTCAATATCTTCACCATGCCATATCCAACGGGATAGCGTGCGTTAAAACTACGATGAATCAAATGACTCTTAATCTGATCAGAGTTGCCGAACCTCTTTAAGTTCATACAATCTATACAAGGACAATGCATATCTTTCTCTCCCTTCTTCGCCTTTTCTTACTTAGCAAATTTAATAAACCCATTCACACCCTCCAAATACTCAAGAGTAGTACGTTTTATTCCATACATCCAATATTCTCGGTCCATCTACAATTATTTCACAAAATTGACAAATTGAAATAAATAATTGGAAGTATGAAACATGGTCAATATATAGCCTATATGTATACAGCTACTTACAATTGATGTATGAAACCCTAACTTGATGCATTAATTGGAAGAGCTAGCTGTTGCATCTAGGCCCGTCATGCCTAACCCCGATTTTGATGATTAATGAAAACAAAGTGTTCTGGACTAATCGTGCTTTTTGAGATTGATTGATACAGGATCAGTTGGGAAGAAATGCAAGAAGATCAAGATGAACCCAACTTAAAGTAAAGCACAAGATGCAAAAGAGCAAGAGACGAGACGCAAATCTCGAAGATGCGAAAGACCTCAGGTATTGAGAGTTTTATTTTCACCGATCTTGGCGTGTGGAGATGATCGGTTAGGGAAATTTTTTTTTAGTTTTGACCGTACTATAAAGAGGGGTGGCGAAAGTCCTCTTTTTATCTCCAGCACAAACCGAGAAATCTAGGTCTTTGCATCGCATCATTTTCATGTGGATTTGGTTTTGAACTTATTTGAAAAACCTGGTTTTTCAGTTCTGTTTTTGACAGCAGAAGAGTATTTGCATTTTTCAGAAAGATCTAGGTAGATCTGGCTTTTTCTTCTGTTGACAAAAATGTAGCCCTTGAAATTATCTTTCCAACGAGCTATTAAACACCTCTTTTGGATTTCTGGATTTAAAGTTATAGCTGTTTTGTTCATGCTAACTGTCAGTTTGCATAACTGACTGTCAGTTTGAATGTCAGTTAGGTGTAACTGACAATTGTCCAGAGAGGGTGTATTTTGTGCTCAAAATTTTTGTACTAAACTGACTGTCAGTTTGTCCATACTGACTGTCAGTTGGGGTTTCGACCAGAGAGTTTTTAACTGAGTTTCTATTTGTTTTTGGTCGAGTTAGTGGTCGAACTGACTGTCAGTTTATGTAACTGACTGTCAGTTGTGGGTTCCAGCTTTCCTTTTTCGACCACGAACGGCTAGCAAAGTTTTCATCCGTAAATTTTGTCGGCCGTTGTGCACTAAACTGACTGTCAGTTTTCATAACTGACTGTCAGTTTGGGTTGCTGATTTTCAGCCCTAGCTCCAACAGTTCATTTGATTCTTGAGGCTATAAAAAGGGGCTTTGGGCATAAGTTTTCAAAAACAAGCAACAGCATTTCATATACACTCTTGAGCATTAGTTTCTTATATAAAATCTTGATCTTTTGATCAAGTCGAGTGCTTTCCGATCCACCGAGAGTTTCAGTTCTTTTGCATTTGCATATACTTAGCTTCTCGGTGCGTGTTTGGAGGTCTAGAGAAGACCTCGCTGCCTGTTACTCTTGGTGAGCGCCCTCACCTAGACGGTTCGGAGGCGTGGCCGTTGATCTCTCCGTTCGGAGATTGTCGGAGAGGCTCGGCAAGTGTGTACAAGGCATCGGTGCTCGCCTTTCCGGAGTGGACAAGGAGCAACCTTAGTTGATAATACTCTTTGTGAGTATTGATGCAAGACTCAAGTGATTTGAGTGCTTCAACGAGGATTAGTGGAGACTGGGCGAGTCTCCGATACCTCGGTAAAAACCATTGTGTTTGTTTTCTTTCCCTTGCTTACATTATTTGTTCTTGATTTGTTCATTATTTGCTTTAAGTTTTAAAGTTTTTAAAGCCTCCTATTCACCCCCCCCCCCTCTAGTCGGCATCCTTGATCCAACACTAGCTAGCTATCTTATTAACTTCAGCCATAAATCATTCCAAGCTTAACTTCCACAAGCTATAGCTAGCTAGCTAACCTCCTAGCTTGGAGCTACATCTAGTTTAATAAATTGCAAGTAGAGAGAGAGGGAGAGTGTGAGAGAGTGAACGAGAGAGAGAGTGGTGATGAGAAGATGACATTACCGAGGGGGATTGAATTATCAACCTTCTAGGTAGCTTTTCCAGATCACTCTATCTTGGAGCGTGCATGCACGTACGATACAACAGATCGAGGATGTAGAGCAAGGGTCGAGATATATAAGTTGTGCAAATTTACTATCGGTTCGAAAACACAACCGTTAGTGAACTTTCCTCTCTTCTAACGGTTCCCACTGCCATAACAGTTAGTATATATAATATAATTTTACTATCGGTTGAATAAAACAAACCATTAGTAAAATTTCCTATCTTCTATCGGTTCATACAGTACCAACCGATAGTACAAATGACATAATTTCACTATCTGTTCACTATCTATTGCAAAAGAAAAACCGTTAGTACATTTTCCTCTCTTCTAACGGTTAGTACAGTACTAACCGATAGTACAAATGACGTGCTATTCACTAACGATTTTCTAGAACATAACCGTTAGTACAAAACCTCTTCTCCACTGCAGTCCTCGTACACTAACGATTTTTTCCCATATTGCATATATCCGTTAGAAGATAGGGGTTAGTGGACTGCATTTCTGTAGTAGTGTCTTGAACAAACAAGGAAACCCAAAAGTTTACCAGAAGAAACTCCAAAGGAGCACTTTTCGGGATTCAACTTTATTCCATTTTTGTTCAAGTTACAGAAAGTTTTAGCGAGATCATCTATATGATAGGTGTTGCATCTAGGCCCTTTTATGTTGATTTTGATTATTGATGACATTAAGTGTTTTGGACTAACCTTGTCTTTGAGCTATTTCTATGCAGAGCGATTTCTGTAAAGTCTATAAGTGATCCGGGAAGATCTGCAGGTCACAGGTCCAAAGTCGCAAGCGCAAGGTCGCAATGTTGGCTGTGGTCGCAGTTAAGGTTGGAAGTCAAGGTCGCAAGTGCAAGGTCACCAAAATGAAAGTTGCAAGGATTAAAGATGCAAAGGACCTAAGGTAATATTTGTTTTATTTTTGACCGATCTCGGTGTTTGGAGTTTGATCGGTTTAGGAAATTATTTCTTAGTTTTAACCGTACTATAAAGAGGGGTGGCGAAAGTCCTCTTTTTATCTCCAACGTAAACCGAGAAACTTAGGTCATTGCATTGCATCTTTTTGGTTGGATTTGATTTGAATTTGGTTTGAAAGATTTGGTTTTTCAGTTGTGTTTTGACAGCAGAAGAGTATTTGCTTTTTCTAGAAAGATCTAGGCAGATCTGGCTTTTGCTTCTGTTGACAAAAATGTAGCTCTTTAAATTATATTTCAAAAGAGCTATTAAACTCTCAATTTGGATTTCTGGATCAAAAGTTATGGATGTTTTTAACGGACTATCAGTTGTTTGGTTTTTCAGTTTAGTTTTTGACAGCAGAAGAGTTTTTGCATTTTATGGAAAGATCTAGGCAGATCTGGCTTTTTCTTCTCTTGACAAAAAGATAGTCCTTTAAAATATCTTTCAAATGAGCTATTAAAAATCTTTTTTGGATTTCTGGATTTAAAGTTATAGCTGTTTTTGTTCAAGCTGACTGTCAGTTTGCTGAACTGACTGTCAGTTTGAATGTCAGTTTGTGTTAACTGACAATTGTCCAGAGAGTGTGTTTTTCGGGCCAAAAATTTTTGTACTAAACTGACTGTCAGTATGCCCATGCTGACTGTCAGTTTGGGTTTCGACCACAGCTGTTTTTATCTGAGTTTCTATTTGATCTGGTCGTTGTTTTGGTCGAACTGACTGTCAGTTTGCATAACTGACTGTCAGTTTGGGGTTTCAAGTTTCCTTAAACAACCACAAACGGTTAGCTATTTTTTATCTATAAATTTTGTCGGCCGTTGTGTATGTAACTGACTGTCAGTTTGGTGAACTGACTGTCAGTTTGGGTTGCTGATTTTCAGCCCTAGCTCCAACGGTTCATTTGTTTCTTGAGGCTATAAAAACGGGCTTTGGGCATAAGTTTTACACAACAAGCAACAGCATTTCATATACACTCTTGAGCATTAGTTTCTTATATAAAATCTTGATCTTTTGATCAAGTCTTGTGCTTTCCGATCCACCGAGAGTTTCAGTTCTTTTGCATTTGCATATACTTAGCTTCTCGGTGCGTGTTTGGAGGTCTAGAGAAGACCTCGCTGCCTGTTACTCTTGGTGAGCGCCCTCACCTAGACGGTTCGGAGGTGTGGCTGTTGATCTCTCCGTTCGGAGATTGTCGGAGAGGCTCGGCAAGTGTGTACAAGGCATCGGTGCTCGCCTTTCCGGAGTGGACAAGGAGCAACCTTAGTTGATAATACTCTTCGTGAGTATTGAGGCAAGACTCAAGTGATTTGAGTGCTTCAACGAGGATTAGTGGAGACTGGGCGAGTCTCCGATACCTCGGTAAAAACCATTGTGTTTGTTTTCTTTCCCTTGCTTACATTATTTGTTCTTGATTTGTTCATTATTTGCTTTAAGTTTTAAAGTTTTTAAAGCCTCCTATTCACCCCCCCTCTAGTCGGCATCCTTGATCCAACAATAGGAACACTTAAAACTATTAACGACTAGATCATCAACATAAGCCTATAAATTATGCCTCAATTGAGAAAGAAAGTTCTTCTGCATCAAGTGCTTGTACGTGGAACCACCATGCTTGAGCCCAAATGGCATTCTGACATAGCAGTAGGTGCCAAATGGTATGATGAAGGAAGTTCTCTCTTCATCTTCTTCTTCCATTCTAATTTGATGGTACCCTGAATATGCATCTAGGAAGCTCATCAGTTCACAACCCACTATTGAGTCGACCAACTGGTCAATGAGGGGAAGGGGAAATCATCCTTCGGGCAGGCATGGTTAAGACTGGTGTAATCGATGCACATGCCCCACTTACAATTTGATTTCAGGACCATGAACGGATTCGCGAGCCATTTGGGATGGTCAACTTCAGAAATAAAGCCAGCCTTCAGGAGTTTTTCTAACTCCGAACACATGGCTTCTTGTCGGTCAGGAGCAAAGCATCTGAGCCTTTTCTTTACTGGTCACTGTCCAAACCGAATTGCTAGCCTGTGCTCGATCACTTCCCTTGGGAATCCAGGCATGTCGGATGGTTTCCACGCAAACACATCTGCATTAGCTTGGAAGAAAGTAACAAGCGCAAGTTCCTATTTGTCATCCAGTCCTAACCCAATCCGAATTGTTCTAGACGGGTCTTCTGGGAATAATGGAACCTGCTTGAGTTTCTCATCTAGTCGCGGAGCTATCTTGACTGCATCTGGTTCTATGGTCGCAACTTTGATGTCCCAGAGGGGAAGTTGATCGACCAATTCCAGGGATATGCAATCACAAGTGAGAGTCATATTTTGACTGCCTCTGACTATGATCACTCCTTTTGGCCCTAGCACTTTGACACATTGATAAGCGTAATGTGTCACCACCATAAATTTAGTGGGTGAAGGCCTGCCAAAATGGCATTATATGTTGAATGACAATCAATTACATCAAAAGTAATTGATTCTGTTCGAAAGTTTTTTGGTCCTCTAAGTATCACCGGTAGTACGATCTGATCGATTGGCATCATCAAATGGCCAAGAATTATGCCGTAAAACGGGTGGATTATTGGTTTAATCTTCAAACGAGGTATTTGCATCTCGTTAAGAGTTTTTACAAAAAGTAGATCGAGGGAACTGCCTCCATGAACCAGCACTCTTCCTACCCTAGCATTGCTAATGGTAGGAGAAATAACCAGGGGAAGTCGCAGTGATCGCGTTAGTCCCTTAGGACAATCTTCTTGATTGAAGGTCAGGGAAATCTCCGACCAACGGGAAAATTGAAGCTCTCCTATGGGAGCTTCAATTTTATTTACGTCCCGGTAAACATCTTTAAATTGGTGTTTAGGAAAATAAGATGAAGAACCACCAAAAATGATATTAACATGATTGTTGGGTACTTGATATGGCATATCTTCACTACATCGCGTCCTTAATCCCACAGGATTGTCCCTGTTCTGGTATAGTTGGCATAGGTTCCTTACCCTGGTAAAAGTCCTCCATTTGCCACAAGCAGTTGTGGCAATTTTGGAGATCATGTCCGTGGACATTGTGCAATGGACACCATTTGTTATTGCCCTTCGAGTTAGTCTATTTTTCTAAGTGGTCATTGTGGTGACCACCCGAAGGGGGTTTAAACTTTTTGAATGGAACGTCTTTACCTTTTCCTTGTGGCTGTTTGTTCACTGTGGCGATCTCTCGGAACTGGCGTGCTCCATTTTTCTTAGGCTTCTTAGACTATCCGGCCATAGATGACTCAGTTTTTTATTAGAATCATCCTTTTTGTTGGATTTGAGACCAGGCTAAGGAGGTAAATTTCCCTTATCGACCATCATATTCCATTCAATAGCCTCAGCTGCGTTTGAATAACAATCGGCCATGTCAAAAAGATCCAACACTGATCGTGGTGAATGGATGCTCAAGTCTTCTGTGAATCTCCGAGATCTGACACCATGCTTGAAGGCTCAAATAACTGAAGAATCAGAGATATTGGGAATGGTATTTCTCACGCCCACAAACCTCTTAACGAACTGCCAAACAGTATCAGTCGAAGTCTAGCGTAGTTGATGAAGATCATCATCTTTACCAGGCTTCTCATAGTAGTTTTGGAAATTGTTGAGGATCGCATTGGACAACATTTCCCAATTATAAATCTATCCTTCTGGTTGATTAAACAACCAAGTCTGTACCGGACCCTCCAGGACCATTGGCAAGTAGTTTGCCATCACCCAGTGATCTCCTCCTGCTGCTTGAATGGCAGTAACATAAATCAGGGGAAATTCAGATGGGTTTTTAGTTCCATCAAACCTCTCGATCATACCGGGTTTTAATTTTTTGGCCAGACTACGGCTCGTAATCCTGGTGAGAATGCCTTATAACCCACATATGAACTATGTGGTTGTCGGCCATTGTGACCATCTCCTTGGTCGCGGAAAGAATTAACATGGGAAAACTCACCACGCGGTCCCAAGCGGAAGTGTACTAGTTCACGATCATGGTCGCGAGATCTACTAGTTCGACGGTTTTGTTGTGCCAGGAAAATGTGGTGTAGCCACAGTCACGCTGTCCCCGGCTTTGGTAAAAGCTATCCCGTTCTCGGGAACGAGTTACAGAATGTGATGAAGCTATTGGAGTTACATCTGATGCAACTCCGTTGAGAGTATCCGCAAGTAGCCTTGCGAATACTACTCCATCATCTTTTGTAACACCATGAGGAGGATTGCATAATGTTTCTACAACCGTGTGGAGATGATCCCGTGTACTTCTCCTGGGCGCCGATGGTGTTTTCATCGTCGCTTCATCCGTCAGGGAACACTCTGGGGCTGAGAGTGGCGTTTTGTCCTACCTACGACCATCGTGATGTTGTTGGCGGGACGTTCGCCAAGGTGTCGAAGTTTCTAGACCAAGGTTGCGAGTAGCGGACTCATGACGTAATTGTGCAGAATGCAGAGCTTCCTCTGTGGCCTTGTGCACCTCTACCTCTCCCCGCTCTTGAGCTGCGACCTCCTCCTGTCTGTGTTGTTCCTCCTCCCTGGCCACACGTTGTTCAGCGGTTTCCTCGGAAAGTGCAACGACTTTCCAGGGAGCCGAGTTCGCAGATGGAGAGAGCATATCTTCTTCGCCTGAGTCAGACTCAAATTCAAAGAGGGACTTTAGATTGTTTGGAGCATATCCTTCTAGACTAAATTCAAGATCCTCATCGTTCACATCATCTGGGGCAATTGGTTGTGGCACATACTTGTCTGCGACTATGGGAAAACTCACAGAAGGCGAGCGAATTGCCATCTCTGGTTTGTGGTTGATGGATGTTGCCAATACAGGAGAAGAGTCCTCCTAAGCACAGGGCTTAGAGGTGACATCGTCGTTTCCCATGAATAATGTTTCATCATCCATGTCAACGTCAATATAATCTTCGAGACTGAAATTGTTCTCAGATCATGACAAAGAGACATAATGAAAGGGCCCACGATGGGCACCAGCTGTCGACGATTAGAACTAGGGTTCCTAGTCGAACTTATGCAAATTTATGTTGCTTAGTATGGATGTCATTCCAAACGTGTACCAAGTAAATTACGATATCTATGAATCTAATGACAAGAGATTTATATAGGTTCAGGCCCTCAAAGAATTGAGTAATAACCCTACTTCCTGTTGTACTTTAACTATCAGTGTGGTGAATTATAAAGAGAGATTATTATGAAGCCTAAAAATCTCCTATTATCTCTGTCTAAGAATTTCTTATCTCCTCTAGATCCCCCTATCCAATCTTCTCCTTTCCCTTTTATACTTTGTTGGGGGAAATCTCCGCCCGATCGGTCCCGATGCCCACGTCCCAGACGCCGCCTTATGCCCGGTGACCATGGCCCCAGATGGCTCGGTCCCGGGCGCCGCCATTTCCCCTGTGGTCCTTTCCCGGGCGCCGCCTTCGGCCCGCGGACAAGGGCCCCCGGTGGCCCCGCCCCGGGCCCCATCACCTGCCCGGTGACCATGGGCCCCAGTGGCCCGGTCCCGGGCACCACCATTAGCCCGGTGGCGAAGGCCCCCGTTGGCCCGGTCCGGGGTGCCACGATCTGCCTGGAGGCAAACGCCCCCGGTGGCCCCGCCCCGGGCGCCGCCATATGCCCGGTGACCATGGCCCCCCGTGGCCCGGTCCCGGGCGCCGCCATCTGCCCGGTAGCAAAGGCCCCTGGTGGTCCTGTCCTGGGCGCCGCCATCTGCCCGACGGCGAAGGCCCCTGGTGGCCCAATCCTAGGCACCACCATCTACTCGATGGCAAAGGCCCTGGTAGCCCGGTCCCGGTCGCCGCCATTTGCTTGGTGGCAAAGGCCCCCCAGTGGTCTTTCCTAGGCACCGCCTTTGGCCTGGGGACAAGGGCCCCCGGTGGCCCCACCCCGGGCGCCATCATTTGCCCAGTGACCATGGCCCCCGGTGGCTCGGTCCCAGGCGCCGCCATCTGCCTTGTGGCAAAGGCCCCCAATGGCCCGGTCCCGGGCGCCGGCGTTTGCCCGGTGGTGAAGGCCCCCGGTGGTCCTGTCCTGGGCGCCACTATTGGCCCAGGGATAAGAGCCGCCAGTGACACATCCTGGGCGGAGACCGCAAATGCCTCCTGTGCAGGGTCACGTGGGGGTCACGTGTGGAGTGCCTCGGGAGCTAGCAAGGACACATGTCAAGCATCCAAGCCCCTCAGCCAGTGGAATGGCGTCAGTACCCTCCGATCCAATGGCTGTGACCAAAGTAGTTAGGTCTTTTTGCTTCTTTTGGGCCTATATATGCCTTTGGATGCTTGACAAGTGTCCTTGGATCGGAGGGTATGCAAATGACGGTGCCTGGGATGACAAGTGGACACGATGATAGAGATTATTGCCAAACCAGAGACCTGAACCTGTATAAATCCTCATGTCACTCTCTGTGCTTGCTCGACGGGAGGTGACCGATAACCCGGTCAGCTCGCGTCGCTGTTCGTTAGCTAGGATCTTCCACAAAACCTGCCGGGGTATTTGCAATACCACAACATACTTATTGAAAGGGTGCCAATGAAGAGAGGTTTGGCAGTTGTCAGTAACTTCCAACAGTTGTGATGTGCGGTTGAGATATGCGTTATAGCATAATTGCATATACATCCTTATCTTCCTTGACAGTTGTCACATCTGCGACGAAGTTATATTATCCTGAGACCTTGTTTGGGAGAGCTCAACCGCTACACAGGATTAATACAAGGCTCCAACAACCATGGTCGCGTACTAGCTACGACCATGTATTGTTTTTTCTCTTGTCTCCATGACCTCTATGGTGGTGAGAAGAAGTCTTCACGACCACAGTATTCATGGGTATATGAGACCATAGTCTTTTTCCATTGTCTCTGCGACCATGGAAGGGTATGCAAAACTCAAGTCTCGTTCTGCAGCCTTTGCGACTATAAAACAATACGAACAACTAACTCGAGTAATAATCTCTATCATCGTTCATAAAGCCATGTGTGACAATTCAACAAGCAAATGGAAATTCTAACCAAATATAATGTTGTATGGTGTCATACCTAGCGCAGTTTTGAATGCGGTGCAATATGCCCAAAGAATGTCGGAGAGTTTGAGCACCCAATCTGTACGTGACAGTGCCACCACCTTCTACAAGATTGTTTTGATTTCTCTGTTCGAGACTTCAACGTGTCCACTTGTTTGAGGGTGATATGCAAGAGCAACTTTAGGAATAATCCCATATTTCATTAACAATTTCTAAAATTGATAATTAGTGAAATGCACACAGCCATCACTAATCACTGCTGACGGTACACCAAATCGGGGAAAGATGACTGTTTTGAAAAGTTTAATCACATGTTTTGATTCATTTGTTGGCATTGCAACAGCCTCTACCCACTTTGAAACATAATCATCCACAACTAAGTTGTAGGAGTTGCCCATAGAAGATGAAAAAAGTCCCATATAATCTAGTCCCCATACATCAAAAAGTTTAATTTTAAGAATGTTTATTAAGGGAATTTCATGTCTTTCACTCAAATTTCCAGAATCTTGGCAACGATCGCATTTTTTCATGAAGTTATAAGCATCTTTAAATAAAGAATGTCAAAACAAACCTGATTGCAATACCTTTGCTGCTATTTTTGAAGCTCTGGTGTGTTCGCCACATGGAGATGAATGAAAATGTTCAAGAACGCTTTAGATCTCATGGTCGGGCTTGCATCATTGAAAGATGTTGTCAACTCTCTTTTTAAAAAGGTTCGGATTGTCCCAATAATAGCATCGGATGTCCTGGAGGAAGCGCTTGCGTTGTTTGTACATCAACCCTAGAGGAAGTTCATGGTTAAATAAATAATTTGCGGAATCAGCATACCATGGTTCTTTTTGAATCAAGTAAAGGTGCTCATCATGTAAGGCATCATTGATGTGAACGTCAGATGTGTCGGTGAAGAGTCATGAAAAATGATTGGCGATGATGTTCTCAGCACCTTTCTTAGCTTTAATTTCCAAATCAAATTCCTGCAGTAGTAGGATCCATCGTGCGAATTGTGGGTTGGTTTCTGTCTTGGCCAAAAGATACTTAAGAGCAGCATGGTCAGTATGCACAATAACTTTTGAGCCAATCAAATATAGATGAAATTTATCTATGGCATATACTACAGCAAACAATTCTTTTTCAGTTGTGGTGTAATTAATTTGAGCATCATCCAGAGTCTTCCTTATAGCATGTAAAACTTTATTTGTTCGTTGCCCTAAAACAGCACCAATTTCATAATTACTACCATCACACATCAATTCAAAAGGGTCATTCCAATTTGGAGGTTGTATGATGAGATCAGTAGTTAATGCATGTTTCAATTGCTTTAAAGAATCAAGACATTTTTCATCAAAATCAAATGGCACTTCCTTCGCAAACAATTGGGTGAGAGGTTGAGCAGTTTTTGAAAAATCTTTAATGAAATGATAGTAAAAACGTACGGGTCCCAAGAAACTGCGTATGCCCTTCACGTTGGTTGGTGGTAGAAGACTCGCGATGACATCATTTCTTTCCTTGTCAACTTTAATCCCTCATTTAGAAATTATGTGGCCAAGCACCACACCTTCTTGAACCATGATTTGGCACTTTCCCAATTGAGCACAAGATTTACTTCTTTGCAATTGCACAAGACTAGATAAAAATTATGTAAGTAGGCATCGAAAAAGGAACCATAAATGTTAAAATCATCCATAAAAACTTCCATTATTTCCTCAATTAAATTTGAAAAGATAGCCATAATACATTTTTGAAAGGTCACAGGCGTGTTACATAGCCCAAATGGCATTCGACGATAAGCAAAAGTACCGAACGTCTTATCTTGATCATCGGGATGAATTGGGGTTTGAAAGAACCCCGAATACCCGTCAAGAAAACAAAAATATGAACGTTTGGCCAATATTTCCAACATTTGATCAATGAAGGGTAATCGAAAGTGATCCTTCCTAGTGGCGCTATTCAATTTGCGATAATCAATTCACATGTGCCATCCAGTAACAAGTCCAGTAGGAATTAATTCATTGTTTGTGATAATCAATTCACATGCACTCCATGTTTGACTGCTCGGGTTGCCATTGGTGCGGTGGTCGATATGGTTGTTGATTTTGTGGTTGGTACGGTGGCCTTTGCGCTTGATATGGGGGGTTTTGTTGGTGTAGTTGTTGTTGTCCAAAATTTTGTTGTTGACGTTGTTGTTGCTGATTTTGTTCTGACCATGCGAAATTTTAGTTGTTGTGCCATCTAGAGTTGTAAGAGTAAAGAAAGGCATTACCTTGCTGTTGTTGTGTACCCTGAAAAGCATTTGCCTACTCCATGGATGGGTTAAAATAGCATTCATGGCCATAGGGGTCTTGTATGCCGCACAGTTCACATACAGGTATAATGGCATTAACAGAAGAACTAGCAAGTGATCCAAGAATAACTAATTTATCAGTGAGAAGAGCTACCTAGTCGGCTAATTGCGATTTTACACTTACATCCATATTATTGTCGGAGTCTGTTGAGAAGCTCATTTGGTTCCAGTTGTGTATAGTTTTGAGTTATACCTTCTATGAGGACATATGCTTCATCTACACTTTTGTTTATCAGTGCGTCGCCAGCTATGGCATCTACAGGCATCCGCACATTGTAGTTCAGCCCACTATAGAACGTCTGAACTACAAACTACTTTTCTAGTTCATGATGCGGGCATTTGATTTGCAAGTCTTTGTACTGTTCCCAAACATCGTAAAGTGATTCTCCTACCTACTGAGAAAAAGACACAATCTGGTTGCGAATATGAACAGTTTTAGCAGGAGGGAAAAACATACCAAGAAAATCTTGTGAGAGTTCATCCCATGTGGTGATTGACACAAGAGGAAGAGTATACAACCATGCCCTCACCTTCTCACACAGCGAGAAAGGAAAGAGTCTCAAGTGGAGCACGTCATGTGTTACTCCATGAATCTTGAAAGTTTCACAATGCTCAAGAAACATATGTATATGTAAAGATGGATCTTAAGCGGGAAGACCGTTGAATTGATTTTGTTCAACCAAGTTTAAAAGTGAAGGTTTTATTTCAAAATAATTTGATTCGTTTGGTGGTCTAAGAATACCTGATTCCAACCCCATGCTGAGCGGAATTGCATAATCCCTGAGTCACTTTTGGTTCTCCATTATTAGTTGTTCTTTTGTCTCTTCAAAGGCTTGTTGCGAATTTTCCTCCGATCTTACCTGCCTTGCCTCGTACCAAAGTTGGCGCGCGGTTTTAACAGGTTTATTCGAGCTATCCAGATTTGCACTACTTCCCTGAAAGGTTAGTGGTGCACAAAAAGAAGAAAAAGAAAAATAGAAGTAAGATTAAGAAGTGAGATTGACTTATATTAGCAAAAATTAATCTAAAAGATGAATTACCGTTGTTCCCCGGCAGCGACACCAAAAACTTGATAGCACGTGTGAGGGGGCAGATGCTCGTGCGCTGTGCGGTGTAAAGTAATAACTGCAAGCGAACGGTTAAATATTGAGCACTTGAGGGTCAAATTTCATGAGGAACAAGCGTATTCTTCTATTAGGTTAATGGATCAGTGATTAAGTCTGCACGATTTGAGGGGTTGTTTTTGTACCACTATATCTACTACTAAAACTATCAATATATGATTTAAAATAGTAAAGAGCAAGTATGAAATCTAGGGTTTACGAAACAGAAAGGAAAATCTAGAGTTTCAGGAATTCCATAACCAACTGGCGTAATTCTTTCCAAGGTCTGAGAATTACAAGTTAGATTCCATTGTTTTCCAAGATATATTAAGTTGCCAGTACGGTCTTCGGTACAACGGTGAGAGAATTGCTTCCACGGTTAAGTTTGGCGCGAGCCTCTCTCCTATTCAAGACCCCGTGTCAAGGCGCTAAAGACTCAAGAACTCCCTTAAATTCTTACTAAGGCTCAACTGTTACATCAGTTGCCAGAACAAGAATTTAGGGATTAGAGAAAGAAGACCTAAGGAACTAACTAAAAAACTGAAGATTGAGACCAAGGAGGAATTTCGCCTTCCAGATTAGGTCATCCCTAACCCTATAAGTGAATTACTCGTAAAAATCCAAATAAATGTAGGAAAAATAAGTAATAAATGAAAACTTACTCGATTTCTCAAAATTAAGTCTGTTGTTCTTACCTGCTTACGAACACAGAAAATAGAGAAGGGGCTCTACTAAACTAGACTAAGGAAAGCCCAGGAAAAAGGCACAAAAAAGCTAAAAGAGCATATTAATTGAGTCAAAAACTTCTCTACTTATAATACAATAGGTTAACATGCCCAAATATAACTCTTGACATGCAGGCAACGGAATCCAACTTCAAATGACGTGAGAAATAGATAATTTGGAGTCAAGACCATAAAAATAGACCAAAATAGCTCTGGAAACTGAGTCAAGCACAACCTGTGGCACGGTTCATGCTCCAGTCGAGCACGGGTCATGCCCACAATTGTGTTGGCCTCTGTCAAGTAATCATAACGACCAAGCGTGTTCGATCCGGATATGACTGAGACGTGTTTGATCACGAGACCAATTGCGTTCGACCAATAGTCTTCAACTATAGCGTGTTCAATCATGGCTCTTTCGTTTTTTAGTTGTATTCGACCAGGTGATTTTGACTGTGGCGTGTTTGATTATGATTCCTTTTCATCAAATGTAGGTGTCTTTTGTCAAAAATTTTCCAACCGAACTCGAAACGCCCTCAAATTTTCTAGGTTTAATCCTTAGATCATGACAAACAGAACCGTGCAAGTGGATTATAAAAATGATACAAAAAGATACATAAAATGTCACATCCAAGGAGTTTTCAATATATTTTTAGCACGTTTTCATTAATAAACCTACAATTTAGCACGTATTAGAGAGAAAGGCACCGGCGGCGAGGAAGTGGACCGCGGCGTCACTAGGGGCAAGTCAGGAAAGCAGCGGTGGCCATGGAAAGATAGGACGACGGTGCACGCGGATGGTGCATATCCGGCGACAGCACGCCATGAGATCAAGGGTGGAGCGATGTCATGCATCATCGGCGGCACAGCGATGTGATCCATGGGCGGAGTAGATCCTGCGAGTGAGGCAGCAGCGGCAGACTCAGCTCTAGCAACGATGGTACATAACGGAGGAGAGGCGGTGGCGTAGATCCAATGGCGAGTGAGGCGGGAGATGGTGCAGATCCGGGCACAAGCGGTGGCGGATCCAGCGAGGCAGGTGTGTGGTGGCGGGGGCAGTGGCGACATCGACGGTGGAGGAACTGTGTGACTGGAAGTGTGGTTTAGCAGATCCGAGGGAGACAATGAGATAGCAGCGCGGCTGAGGCGTGATCGGCAGGAACATCGGCGCAATGCAGCAAAGCTAGGCAACGTTGTTGCGGCGGCGACAAGCAAAGAAACAAACGGAGTGAGGAAGGAGGGAAAAAGAGAGCGAGGAGGAGGCAAAGCGAGGTGGCACGGGGTGGATTTTGGGCGGCGGCATTGGTGCGGTGTAGGAAGCGATCGGCGGTGAGGGTGGTGGCGAGATTGCGTAGATCTAGGAGCTAGATTCAGCGGTGGTGGCAGATGCGGCACGAGAAGCGGCGGCACCGAGGAGGCGGGAAGCAGTGGCATCGAGAGCGGCATAAGTGGACGGCGCAGGAGGAGCAGATCCGGAGAGATGCAGTGGCGGCGAAGAGAGCACGAAAAGGGGAAGGAGAGGAAACAGGGAAGAAGAAGAAGTGAGGAGGAAGAAGAAGAAAAGGAGGGGACGGAGGACAAAATAAAGGGAGACCGTCGGCCAAGGCCGATCGCCGGCGGTGGGGAGGATGAACCGAGGTGAAGAGGACGTAGTGGGATGAGAAAAAGATGAAGTGTTTGGAGATTGGACTGGCAGCCAAAAAATTGGGGGCTGATTAGTTTTATGCTTTTTTTTTGAAAATTTTGCAAAAAAGCTCTTGAGGTTTTGGGTAATTACAATGAGTTCCTGGCGGCTAGGGTTTTAGTTTTATGAATCTTGTTCTTTTGGCATTTTCATACTCAGGTTTCTGGGAATTTGCATTTTGGTACTCAGGTTTATGAGTCTTGGTCTTTTGCATTTTGGTAATCAGTTCGTAAGCGTCCATAGCAACGCATACTTTTCTACGAAATTGCCCGTGGGTCAGATGCAATTGATGAAGCATGTCAAAACAGCCAAAAATCACCCGACATTCGTCGATCTGCGATAAAAATAAACAGAACGAATAGTCGAGGTCGATTGGCAACAAATGCAGCTGTATTTAAATATACAATGACTTTTATGACTGAATCAAGCATAAACCAGGGGAAATATTTGGAAAATATGCACAATTATGAGAATTATCACTTGGTGACGGCCTAAACTTGCGGATTAGTCCATGCCCTGACGAAATCGACCAGAACATGAGATTTAACTGTCTTTTGAGTCACTATAGTGATATCAAGCACACCCAACTTTACTGCCCAGTTGGATACTCAACCAGAGGACTCTTTATTGCTGAGTACTTCTCCAAGTGGAAAAGAGGCTGGAACTGTGATCTTGTGTGCTTGAAAATAGTGTCTTAGTTTTCTTGAGGCCATGAGAAGTGCGTATAGTAATTTCTATACTTGTGGGTAGTTTTCCTTTGGGCCATGGAGGACTTCGCCGACAAAATACATTGGTTGTTGAATACCTTACCTTTCTACGGCTAAAATAGCACTCAATGTTTGGTTAGTGACAGCTAAATATACTGTCGTTGTATTACGAATACCCCGGCAAGTTTTTGGTTGTTCCTAGCAAAGAAAAGACGACGTGAGCTGATCGCATGACCGGTCCTCTCTTGTCGGGCAAACAAAAGGAATGACACGAGGGTTTATACAGGTTCAGGTCTCAGTGGAGAACCTAGTCCTGTCGACGTGCTCCCGACTTAAGTCGACTGGGGGAGTTCCCTCGCGGGGATAGTGCTCCAGAGCACGCCTATTGGATTTTGTGTATTGATGTAAAATGAATTATCCTTAGTTACATGAGAGGGATACAAGGGCTTATATAGGCCCAAAAGATGCAAAAAGATAAAATTACCCCGGCCGCAACCGTCGGATCGAAGGGGTTTGGATGCTTGACAAGTGTCTTTGCCAGTTCCCGATGTGCTCCTCGCGTGATTCTCACGTGACTCGGTGTCGGCGCCCGGGACGGGGTCACTGGGGGCCTTGTGCCCGGGAAAATGGCAGCCCCGGGGCGGGGTCCTCGGGGGCCTTTTCCTCGGGTAACGGCCCGGGACGGGGTCACCAGGGGCCTTGTCCCTGGGTAAATGGTGGCACCCGGGGTGGGGTGACCGGGGGCCTTGTCCCCGAGAAAATGGCGACGCCCGGGGTGGGGTCCTTGGGGGCCTTGTCCCCGGATAAATGGCGGCGCCCAGGACGGGGTCACCGGGGGCCTTGCCTCTTACCTGGACTTGATCCCGAGGAGATTTCCCCCAACAGCAGCCCCCTATGTCCTCCGGAGACGCTGTTCGAGTCCCCGGATGGGATGGCTCACATCACTAGGAACATCTCCTCCGGGATGGATTTTCGGATCCTTGTCGACGCTTCGAACTTTGCGCTACATACTTACGGTGGCGCCGTCGGTCATTGTGTTGCCCCTAGTCTCAATTGGTGCGCGCCGTTTGGTCATAATGGTCTCGCGCGATTCGAACTGACGATGCGTCGTTTCTCGCGCCCACCCCTTCGATTCGCACGTGCCATTTGAATTGAGTGGCCCGGATTCACCGTGAGGGGCCACGTGGCGCGCATCGGGGCCACGTTCGAGCCCTATAAATAGGGCTTCGAGGGGCCCGGAGAACTCACTCAAACCTTCGATCCTCAAAACTTCACTGGTGCCCTAAGCTCTCCCGATAGCCCACTGCGAGAAGCTTACCCTCCGGAAACCTAAGCCACTCAGTTTTCTGAGAGCTCAACACACTGGAGAAACAAAATGAGTCCCAACGGTCGTGCCAAGGCCGCTGTGGTGCCTCCGAAGGAAGTCACCGTGGACTTCCTCTGGGCCTCTGAGTTCACTTCGGGGGACTTAGAGTCCCTCGTGGACCGGGGGGTTGTCGCGGACGGGGATATCCGGATCCCCTCTAAGAAGGACGGCGCCCCCCGCCCTAGGCCCGGAGAAGTTGTCGTCTTCGAGGCCTTCCTCGAGGCAGGGCTTTGACTCCCGGTGCATCCGCTGCTCGGGAGTTTCTCTGGGAGTACAGGGTGGCACTCAACCACCTGACGCCGAACGCGTTCTTTCGGACGGGGCTCTTCATTTGGCTGTTCGAGATAGCCACCGGACGGGAGCCGACGCTCCGGCTGTTTTGGTACTTCTATGAGCCGGCGGCGAGGAGCTCCCATCTGGTGAGGGGAGGGCCGAAATCTCCGTTCGGCTCCGTTATGATACAGTTCCTGCCGTCGCGGGTGCAGGAGTACCCGGTGGCTGCTTCCCGGGACCACTGGGGGGACTGGGTCCAGAGGTGGTTTTACCTCTGGGTCCAGGACGCCGAGGTGACCTACTCACCGGAGCCCCCCTCCTACAGCCGGTCATCTGCCCCCAACCCCCTGGTGTGGACCGAGGAGGAGCTAAAGCTCCTCAACAAGGTGGTTAGCTCCCGGGGCGTCCGTTCCATGAGGGATGCCGCCAAGGAGCTGACGTTACTGAAGGTTCCGCCCTTCTCGTACGGGAGGAGGGGGATCGGAATGTGTCCGGCACAGCAGCCCCCGCAAAAGCCGGTGACAGTAGGAAAGTTTCTGAGTCCTCTAGAAGTTTCTAGACCTTTCTAGGTCTTAGTCCTGTTGAAAAAATTGTAGAGCTCTCAGTTATCTTTTGACCAAGCCAAAAATCACCTCAATCAGATCTCTGGATCAAAAGTTATGCTTATTTAACTATCAGTGTGCAGTGGCCGGACATTGTCCGGGCATGGGCGGACAATGTTCGCCCTGTACAAATTTTTTCAGCCTTTTGAGAAATAAAACAGAGACAAATGCATCCGTCCGGGGCTAGTTGTCCAGGTAGGCCAGACTTTGTCCGAAATGGCCGGACATTGTCCGGCCTGTACAATCTGTTTGAGGCGAGAGTTAACAGAAACATATTCTTTTGTCCGGGGTTTTTGTCCGGACAAATAGTATTTGTCCGGCCTTCACAAATTTCGTTGAAACGGTAACTGACACTCGCAAACTCGTGACTAACGGTCACTATTTGGGTATACTGTCCGGACATTGTCTGAAATGGCCGGACAATGTCTGGCCTGTACAACTTTTGGCCTGGTTTCTTGCAAACGGCTAGTTTTTCGTTGAGGCTATAAATACTTCGTGTTTGGCTTCATTTGTGGGTGCTCAAGGAAATCATTATTCAGCTGATAAGCTAGCCAAGTGTTTGCAATTGCTATTTTGCATCTAGAGGCTAGATTTGAGCCCAAAATCCTTAGTGGATTTGAGAGAAAGATTGAGGGAGAGTTAGTGAGTGTTTAGTGCACTTCATATCCATTAGATTGCTAGTGCTAGAGTGTTGAGCATCTCATTTGCATCATTGAACTTCTAGCACGTGGTTGGTTCAAGTGAAAGCGCATCCGGCTTGTTACTCTTGGCAATCGCCTTCGCCTAGACGGTGCCGGAGGAGAGCCGAGATCTCTCCAATTGAAGTTTGTCGGAGAGGCCAGCAAAATATTGTGAAAGGTGTGGTACTCCCCTATCCGGTGTGGAGAAGGAGCAACCCTAGTGAGATATCCTTCGTGGATATAGAAGAGAAGCTTCGAGTGAGCGCTTCAACGAGAAGTAGGGGACACCGGGCGAGTCTCCAAGACCTCGGTAAAAATATTGTGTCAATTGCGTAATTCTTATTTGCTTTATATTCATCTTGACACAATTGCTTATACTACTATTATTGCATGTATTGTTAAATGTTTTATATGGTTGAATGCAACTAGTTGATTAAATTGTTTTACGCATCATTATATAATCTATCTTAAACAATTACCTTGTTGAAATTGTTTAGTGGGGAAGAAAATTTAAAAGCCTCCTAATCACCCCCCTAGTCGGCATCCTCGATCTTACAGATATGACCTTGTCTCTGATGGCAATGCCGTAGGAGAAGGGTTCGGGTCCACCAAACGACCATCACCCGACGGAGGACTTGTTCACGATCAACAGCCAGGTGAAGCACAAAGTGGTCGCAGCGATATTCGACCCCGGAAGTCAGAAGAATCTGGTCTCCGCTGGACTGGTTCGGCGCTTGGTTTGAAGACAACCACACACCCGCGACCATATCCGCCGGGTTGGTTTACATCTGATGTGAACCTACAGATTACGAGTCAGTGTGTGTTGAAGTTTGCGATCTCTGCATGATATATCGATGAGGTGGAATGCGATGTTGTCCCTATCGATATCTGTTGGGTGATCTTTGGGAGTCCATATCTGGATGATCGAGACACTCACTTCCATCGCGAGCGCAAGAGTACGACCTCACCAAAGACGGAGTTAAGTTCGTGATCAGTAGAGACATCAACGTCAACACTTCGAACTTAATTACCGCAAATCAAGCCAAACGAATTGTTAATGCATGTCACAAGTATGTGCTTGTCATGATTCGACCCATTGGTCAAGGTGAGGGTACTCGACCAGCATTGTCGTTGGCGCGCCAAGAGGATTCTGGTCGTTTGTCGGGACTGCTGCGAAAATACAGTGATCTGTTTGAAACTACCCAGGGTCGTCCGCCGAAACGTCCAGTCGAGCACGAAATTCAGCTTATGTCCGATGCAACACTACCCAATCTGAGTATGTATCACAACTCAATAATGGAGACTGAAGAGATCAAGAGACAACTTGGTGAGTTGCTAAAGGATGGTGTCATTCAACCAAATAGTTCACCTTGTGGATCTCCTGTGGTGTTAGTGCAAAAGAAAGATGGGACTTGGTGTATGTGCATCGATTACTGAGCACTGAAAAAGATCACCATCAAGAACCGGTACCCCCTTCCTCATATTGACGACCTACTAGACCAATTAAGCATGCCGTTGTCTTCTCCAAGTTGGATCTTAAGTCAGGATATCATCAAGTCAGCATTCGAGAGGAGGACACGTGGAAAACCGCGTTCAAAACACAACAAGGTCTGTTCGAATGGCTGATCATGCCGTTTGGTCTCTGCAACGCCCCGGCAACTTTCATGCATCTTATGAATGACGTATTGAGACAGTTCATCGACGACTTTGTGATTGTTTACCTCGACGACATACTAGTCTATAGTCGTTCGTGGGATGAGCACCTCATTCATGTCGAAAAGGTGTTCGAACAACTTCGGCAACATCAACTTCGCCTCAATCATAAGAAGTGCGAGCTCGGCCAACAAACTCTACTTTATCTCGGATTCATGGTCAGCAACAGTACGTTGCAAATCGACCCGGATAAGGTAAAAGTGATTTGCGATTGACCGCGACTGCGAATAGTTACGGATGTGCACAGTTTTGTGGGAGCATGCCAATACCTTCGGAAGTTCATCTGACACTTCTCGATTGTGACTTCTCCATTGCATGCATTAACCAAGATCGATCAGAAGTTCGAGTGGACAGGGAAACATGCGGACACGTTTCTCTTACTGAAAAGGAAGATCAGCGAGGCGACTGTGTTAGCTTTGCCGAATCTCCAGAAACCATTTGAGCTAGAAACTGATGCCTCAGGTTATGCCATTGGCGCAGTGCTCATGCAAGAAGGTCGACCAGTGGCATATCACTCTGAGTTATTCTAGGGAGCTCAGAAGAACTACCGGACTTATGACAAAGAGTTGTGTGCACTGTATCAGGCCGTGAAACATTGGCGGTGTTATCTCTTGGGTAAAGAGACTGTGGTCCACACTGACAATCAACAGTTGCTATATTTGCAAATGCAGTCCAAGCTACAGCAAGCTCGGCACATGAAGTGGATGTCGTATCTGTAGCAGTTTAATTTGGTGATTAAGTACAAGAAGGGCGTACACAACAAATTGGCAGACATGTTGTCGCGACCACCAGTTACGACCCTCTGTTTATCATCGTTCATGCAGATCGAGCCCTCATGTTATGATGACTATACCAATATGTACTGTGAAGACCCTAATTTTCAAACAGCACTGACTGAGCTCAAAACAGGGAAACCTACAAAGTTCGTTCGGCGAGGACTCTTGTACAAGGGCAATTTACTTTGCATATTTCTTGGAGCACCTCAAATTCAATGGTTGCGAGAAGCGCACACATCGAAGGCACTTTGGGGTTACAAAGACGTTGCAAAATATTCACCGTCATGTGTTCTGACCGCGTATGCAGCAAGATGTGGCTAGTTTTGTTCGAGGCTGTGGTCCCTGCAACAGCTCGAAACCGGCAAACCTAAAATTAGGTTTGTACACTCCTTTGCCAGTTCCATCGCGACCATGGGAGAGCATATCCATAGATTTCTTGGGAGGATTGCCTCAGACCCGACAGGGCAACGACTATCTATTCGTGGTCGTTGATCAGTTCTCCAAAATGATTATTCTTACACCTTGTCTAAAGACTATCACAGGAGAAGAAGCAACTTGGGTATTCTTTCAACATGTTTGGTCACACTTCGGACTGCCGACTTCTATTGTGTCTGATCGCGATACCCGGTTCCTTAGTCACTTTTGGCGATCGCTCTGGACGATGATGAACACCAAGCTAAAGAAGAGTATTGCCTTTCATCCGCAAACTGATGGCCAAACCGAGGTGGTAAATCGCACAGTAGTTCATCTTTTGAGAGGATATAGCTCAAAGCACTCGAAGACCTAGGATGAAAGCATACCGTACCTGCAGTTTGCTTTTAATCGAGCAGTGCATGGTTCGACTGGAAAGTTTCCGTTTGAGGTTTGTTTAGGATTTCTACCACATAGTCCATTTGACATGGAGTTTATGATTCCTACCTCAGCACAGAACAGGAAGGAAGCATCTGATCAGGATCGAGCACAAAAGTTCCTGGAAGGTATTCAACGACTCCATCCAGAAGTTGAACAGAACTTGCTAAAAGCTCAACTAAAGTACAAGGCGCGACATGATCGACACTGAGTTGATGCACAATTTCAAGAAGGTGATATAGTATGGTTACATTTGAGTAAGGAGAGACTTAAAGATGAAGGTAAGATGCTCAAACCTATTCGTTATGGTCCTTTTCGGATTTTGCGGAAAGTTGGTAATAATGCTTGTCAGTTCGAGTTACCTCCATACATGGATATTTACTCGGTTGTCAATGTTGAGCACCTCAAACTCTTTGAGCCTTCAATGCTGGATGATGAGCCAGATACTATACTACCATCTATTGAAGACTTGGTCTATCAACGAGACGAACCTCTACTCGAAGATGTGATTTTGGAGAAGAAGGTGACTACCACCCACAGTGGCATAAAGGAGACTTTTCGAATCGGTCGGAAAGATCAACGAGCACGTGCGACAAAATAGTACACCAGAGAACATGGTGATACCGGCCTAGACCGTCTCGCAAGAGAACGAGGACGATGCAGTAAGGCGAGTATTCTGTCATTCTTTTCTCAGGGACTAGAGAAGCAAAACGTGAAGAACTAGACTAAATCGGTGAATAATAAACTAAAACAGACGAAAGAAAGCGAGATGTCAAAAGAAAATAAAGTAAAGAGGTAGTCGCCGGACAACGTTCGGTGTTGATTCTATATGCGTATTTGTGAGTACAAGCGATAGAGTCGTAATCATTTAGTAGTCTCGCGAGAGGGGCGAAAGCGACTAAAACGACTGCGTCCATCGTCGGTATCAACGAACATGCACGTAAAGATAACACAAATCGTCCGTAGCGGCCCCACTCCAACCACAACCATAACATACTCGATCAGTATTCCAACAATAGCTCAACACAACCACAACTCAACAGCACAGAACAAAGATGATGCACTCAAAGTGTTCAATCCAAAACTCAATTCTCCAACAATAGAAAGAAATCACATGATACAGAACTCGAATCAACTAGAATAGCCAGAGTATCCCAGGATTAAATCAATTACACAATCACAATCAGGATAAACCCAGGTATCAGTAGAAACCAAATATCAACTAGTACAACATAGAGTTTGATCCAAGACAAATGGAAACAGAGTTCAGCATCCTAGTCATTCAGAGCACCATACAACAGCAGATGAAAACACAAAGATCATTCAAACTCAAAACTACTCCGGAGACTCGTGCAAAGATTGTCAATTCTAGTCTCTGATCAACAATTGCAGGCAATCATACTATTTCATACACACAATGTTCATCTCAAAATTAAAGAACAGAGAATGGGACAAGAGGATTGATCACCATTGAGTTGCTTTCTGCTGGAGCTAATTGATGCCGCAGTTGAAGAGGTCACTGGAGTTATGGAGTAGTCGAAGGAGAAGTTGTGGTCGAGTTGCTAGGGAGGAGCTGGTCGAAGTAGTGCTCGAAGCAGCGCTGGTCGTCGTCGTCGCAGGCTGGAGCTGCCCGAGGTCGCCGTCGAGGACGAGGTCGAGGACGATGTCTCGGATCCTGCTGAGGCGAGATCTGTGGCGCGGCGCGGGATGGGCGGATCCGGTGGTGGCGGCGCGTGGCTCCATGGAGGTGCAGCACGACGGATCAGCGACCGGCACCGGCAGCTTGGTGGCGCGGATGGAGGAGTGGTGGCGCATGGCCGGATCGGCGGCGAGGGCGCTGTGGAGGCGCGCGGAAGCTGTGTGGACGGAGGAGTGGCGTGGAGGCCGGGGTGATGGCCCGGCGGCTCCGGCGTGGCAGATTCGGCGCAGATCTGCTCGGGCGGCGGCGGCAAGAAACCCAGCGGCACGGCGTGGCCCGGATCTGGCGGTGGAGGTGATGTTGACGGCGCCCGGGTGTCGTGGATCAGTGGCCGGCGCCAAATGGTGGAGGCGCCGTGGAGATCTGGGGTGCACGGCTCGGCAGGAGGCGGCGGCCCGACGTGGGATGGAGGCGCGGCGGTGCCGGCGTGCTGTGGATCTGTGGATCTGTGGAGAGATGTGGTAGAGAAAGGGGGAGAGGAAGAAGAAGAAGGAGGAGAGGAAGAAGAAGAAGGGTGGAGAAGGAGGAGAAGAAGGAAGAGAAGAAGAGGAGAAGGAGAGGAAAAGGAAAGAGGAAGGAAGGAAGGAAAAGAAGAAATGGGGAGAGGAAAATAGCCAGGAAGGAGGAGAAGGGAGGAGAAGAAATAGAAAAGGAGGGGAAGAAAAGGGAGCACGCTTGCGGTGAAGATGAACCAGGGAGGGGAGGACGAAATATGGTGAGAGGGGTCGAAGAGGAGGATTTGCAGCTCGCCGGAGAAGGAAAGATGAGGTAGAGAGGAGGAGGAGAACGGCTGCTTGCTGTCGGCGTGGATCTGACTGTCGGCAGCAAACTCGTTGTAGTTGGGAGAGAAGAAGGGGGATAAATTGGGTACGTACCAGGTCGGTATTTTTGCAGAAAAGCCCTCAATTTTGAAGAAATTGCGAACTGGTTCTTGGCTGCTAGGTTTGGTTGTTCTGGACTCCTGGAGACTCTGATTTTGACGCGGTCAGCTCCTATGCGTCCGTAACGACGCACACTTCTGTACGGAATCGTCCGTTCGTCAGATCCAATCGATGAAGCTCATCCATTCAGCCGTAAATTGCCCGAATTGCGTTAACCTACGATTAAAATAAACAAAACACACAGTCGAGGTCGAACAACAGCTAACACAAATATATTTGAGTATACGATGATCTTTATGGCTAAAATGAGCATGAATGAGGGGAAATATACAGAAAATATAGACAAATATGAGAATTATCATCCCCCAAGCTTGAACTTTTGCTTGTCCTCAAGCAAATAAAATCTGTGAATAAATAAGGACAGCAAGTAATGCATAAATGCGACAATCTAGTGTATTACAACTGTTTATTCTGCAAACACGAGAAGGCTCAAAGAAAAGGTCGCAAATGATTATGAATCATGTATAAATCACACACAGCCAATCATATCTCGAATTTAGCAAGAATGAGTGAAAAATAACATATGAGTTACCGATGTATATACTAGCATACGAATATCAAATGAAGAGTTTAGAAATCAGATAACTGCAATGATTACATGATTTAGCCTCCCTAGACATCATGCTAATCACTTTCTAACCTTATTGAAAACTTTTTTTTTGAAATCTAGTGCTTTAGCTAGCTACTTCTCGTTCGACTTATTAATTGCGGGTCTCTTCATACTCTACCCTAGGTCCATCGCACTAGGCGATGTGTTCCATAGAGTGATCAACATGCTCATGAGCTCAATTTGATGATTAATGAACAAGCTAACATTTTAATAATGCAAAAACAAGTCAAACATCGACTAGCTCAGAGGAACGGAGAGTAGAAGAGTTTTTATTAAGCGGGGAAATGGAAGTTTCCTACTAGGTAGAAAGCAGCATTTGCAACCTTATTTTGCAACGTTTTCTAAAAGCATGGTTTAAGTAACTAGAGGTGATATCTAGGAGGCCAAGTACACAAACCAAGCAAGTAAATGATCTAAACTAGTCTCTTGAATATTACATACACGAGATATTCATGGTAACAAGGATGAAAAAATTAACACTCAAATTTGCACAAGATTCACAATATGACTAGTGTGAGCAATTTAAACAAAATTCAAGAAAATTTCAGCATGACCTCTCTTGTAATTAGCTTGTCGGACAAACAGTTCAATACAAGAGATATATCACAGACATACAATACATAAGCCCACACGGCTAGATAATCAACAATCACACACACAAGTACAAGCATGCACAAATAGTCATAAATCACAACAATTACACAAATATAGAGAATTGAAGCTCATACATACACATGCCCGATTTCAATCTAAAATCATCCAAATTTTTGAAAAATTTAACCCAAACTTCAGATTTGAATGCACTCCCCCCAAGCTTAAAACATGCATAGTCTGTATGCATACATTAATGCAAAATAAGTTGGATGGATGTGAGAAAGTTTTTGCACAATTGGGTAACATGAGGTCCGAGACACCTAACCAGGTATATGATGAAGATAGTATCGTGACAATGCGCCATTCCGAAGATCTCATGCACATGTTCGGATGATAGTAGGTCCTGAAAAGAGAAAAAGAAGGAAAAACTAACTACAATTTACAAAATAAAGAGAAAAGAAATAAATAAAAGAATGGCTCGGGTTGCCTCCCGAGAAGCGCTTCTTTTAGCTCGAAAGCTCGACCCTCAAAGGATCTGGAATTGAAGTGCAGGTGGAGGGGCTAGTGAGGGACGTAGTAGAAGCTCCACCCTCCTGTCAGAATAGGCATGCTTGGGAATCCACCTGGATCCCAAGGAATATCGACTCAGAGCAAGTTCGCTCGCAGAGTGAACCAACGGCATGGGAAGGCTCCGGGGACGGGGTAAACCCCTGGCATCGGGAACACTACCGACGTCGGGAAGGCTCCTGATGATGGGCCCGCTGGGGGAGCGTAACCCTTGGTGGAATCGTAGGCCCTGGGAGCGACCTGGCCTCCGAGAGTCGGAGGGGCTACCGGGTGTCCCATGAACGGGGGCATTGCCCCCATGAATGGGAACTGCGGCAGATAGATGGGGGCCGGCGGCCGCGCCAAGTCGCGGAGGAGTTCGTCCATCGAGCGCTAGGTTCGGAGTTGTCCCTCCACAAGAGCTTCGAGTAGGGTGTCTCGAGAGGCCGTGGGAGCCATCAAGGGAAGGCCAACCCCCCCCCCCCCCCCCCCCCCCGGGGGTGCTCACGGTCACCGGGCCAGACCCGGAGGCCTGCCCACTGGAGACGTACTACCGGAAGGGTTAGAGGTGGTACTTGGGTTTGGCCGTGTCCTGGCGGGAGCACCGGGACGGCCGTGCTTTGGTGGGGTGTCACCGAGTCACTTGGACCGGCGTCACCGGGTAGGGCACGAGCCCTCATTCTTGGGGGAGCCATGGCGATTTGTCGCGAAGTCCCCATGGACGGCACCAACTGTCGTTGTATTACGAATACCCCCGCAGGTTTGTTGGTTGTTCCTAGCAAAGAAAAGATGACGCGAGCTGACGGCGTGACCGGTCCTCTCCCGTCGGGCAAACACGAGGAATGACACGAGGGTTTATACTGATTCAGGTCTCAGTAGAGACCCTAGTCCTGTCGACGTGCTCCCGACTTGAGTCGGCTGGGGGAGTTCCCTCGCGGGGAGAGTGCTCCAGTGCACGCCTATTGGTTTTTGTGTATTGATGTAAAATGAATTGTCCTTAGTTACATGAGAGAGATACAAGGGCTTATATAGGGCCAAAAGATGCAAAAAGACGAAACTACCCCGGCCGCAACCGTCGGATCAAAGGGCACTAGCGTCCTTCTTCCGGCCAAGGGGTTTGGATGTTTGACAAGTGTCTTCGGCAGTTCCCGATGTGCTCCTCGCGTGATTCTCACGTGACTCGGCGCCGGCGCCCGGGACGGGGTCACCGGGGGCCTTGTCTCCGGGTAAATGGCAACGCCCGGGGCGGGGTCACCGGGGGACTTACCTCTTACCTGGACGTGATCCCGCGGAGATTTCCCCCAACATATACTATCAATGGTTCTCCACGAATAGGTGAAACCAAAGTGAAATTTGTCATGCTTCATGAGGATCTTGAAAAAAAGGAAGCCCTCTATTTCCTAGTTGGGATTTGATGCGACTGAGCACTGCCATACAACCAATTAGGCATTGGATTTCTTTCAGATTCGCTGATGGTTGCATTTGCTCGATCGCTTGGATCTTTTCAAGGTTAGCCTCAATGCCACGAACAGAAATGAGGAACCTGAGCAGCTTTCCAAATCAGTCTCCAAAGACACATTTGTGTGGGTTTAATTTAATATGATGTTTCCAAAGATTGTCAAAATTTCCTGCCAAATCTGACAAATGGTTAGAGGTACAAACGCTCATAACAACTAAGTCATCAACATACGCTTCCAAATTGCGTGATAATTAACTTATGAATGCTTTTGACATTAACCATTGGAACGCAATGCTAGCACTTTTAAGCACAAATGCCATTTTTACAATGAAAAAATTCGAAAAGGGGTAATGAAAGCAATATTTTCCTCATCCTCGTGTACCATGCTGATCTGGTCGTATCCGGTGTACGCGTCCAGAAAGCTCATGACATCGCAACTTGCAGTCGAATCGACAAGTTGGTCGATTTGTGGAAGGGGAAAATCATCCTTCGAGCAGGCATGATTGAGATCGGTGAAATCGACGCACATGCACCATTTTCCATTTGCCTTTTTCACCATGACTGGGTTTGCGAGCCGTTTGGGGTGTTCAACCTCACGAATAAACCCAGCTTTGAGGAGCTTATAAAGTTTGATCTTGATCACTTCTTGATGATCAAGGGCAAAATGCCTGAGTTTTTGCTTTACTTGTCGCTTGTCAAGTTGAACTGCCAACCTATACTCAATCAACTCCCTGGGGACTCCAAGCATGTCGGATGGATTCCAAGAGAACACATCTTCATTAGCACAGAGGAAGGAGATGAGCTGGACTTCCTATTTGCTATTTAGGCCGGAACCTATCCAAAAAATCTTGGATGGATTATGTGCGTGCAATGGTACCACGCGGATTTCATCTTAGGGCTTTGGAGCCACTTTAGCAGTTTTGTCCATTGATGAACAGGAAGGAACTTCTTCACACAAAGGCAGCTGGTCGAGAAGCTCAAGTGCTTTCCTATCACAAGACAGGGCCAACTTTTGATCACCAAATATTGTGATGACTCCACTTGGTTCTGACAACTTGATGCATTGATATGCATAGTGCGTGGTCATCATGAATTTTGTCAACATATGGAGACCAAGTATGGCATTGTAGGCTGCTTCAATGTCGACCACCTCAAAGGTGATAAATTCAGTGCGAAAGTTTCTTGGGTCACCAAACGTCATAGGGAGCGTTACTTGGCCAATTGGTTTGGCCGAAGATCCTGGGATCACACAATGGAAGGGGTTTCTGACCAGTTGGAGCTTGGACCAAGGATTTGCATGGCATCCAAGGAATTAAAAAACAAAATGTCCAATGCGCTTTCTCCATTGACCAATGCTCTGCCGACCCTGCAATTATGAATGGCGGGTGTAACGGTTAGAGGGTATCGATGTGGTCGTGGTAAATTTTTTGGGCAGTCTGATAGAGATATGCCCTAGAGGCAATCATGCAGATGGTTGTATCATGTCATGTTTATGAATTCTTATTGTATTCCCTAAATAAATTCACTTTTATCGATCAACAAGTATGTGACTTGTTTGTGGAACTCTTTATAATGATATATGAATTGTCTTAATTTACTTACGGCATTATCGGTGATATTTATTGTCACACCTCGCCTTCATAGGGGAACACGACTACTCCCATGGGGACCCAGCTCGCTATAGCTGATCCCATACCTGACGAGGATTGACACCTGAGTTAGTTCAAATAAGTGCACAACTGGTTCAGGATAGATTCGAGCCAAACACGTGCCTGGCGGTGTGAACTCAAGTCATTCTGAGAAGTACCAGCCTGAGGTCGCAGGCTTTACGCGATCAGATCACAGCTAGTGCGCGGTCAGAAGTTCGTATGCTGTGCGCGGACAAAAGGCTGAAGATGTTGCGCAGTCAGCCAACATCGCGCGGTTAGAACTCTTTCGACCAGGGAACGTGGGATTCATCTGTCTCTGTAACAGGAATATCCCAAGTATCCCGAAGATTCTTCCACGTAGGGGATCAACCGTCAGGAGGTTAATACGTGAAGTTATCCTCGAATAACACGTGTTAAACCTGCGTGGGAGTTAAGAGCGGTTCTCTAAACCGCATCCAAGCAACCGTTTGATGCCGTTACGACTTGGCACCCTTTCGACCAGTATAGAAGGGCGACATGGTGCATCAAATAGGGGATCAAAGGATCACGAGATACAACACGTCTCATCCAAAGAATCAAACAAACAAGACAATAGCCTAGATTAGATAGCTTCCATAAGCCTTCCAGGCTTCACTTTGTACAATCATATAGGGAAAATCTTCGCCTGTGAAGATCTTTTCCCTTCACTTTGTAATTCTTTTACTACACATAGTGAAATCCCAACAGGACGTAGAGCTATTACTCCTACCATCGAGGGTCCGAATCTGTATAAACTTCTTTGTGCTCCAGTTCTCCATAATTCTACATACCTTCCCGGAGGGTCGCCCTGAAAGGTCTCACTACTTACAAATTCTATATAAGTTCGGCTAAGGACCCCGAGCCCGAATCGTCGACAATACCTTTTGACTTCCTAGGATGAGTCAAACATAGGAGTATATTGCATCAGTTTAACTTACATTACATTGAGCAGTATGGTCAACTGGCCTCATTACAACATAATAAATTACAAGCCATCACGGCATAAATAAGTTTGGTTGCAGAGGAACAGCTACTTGTTAGAAGCTAAGTGAACCCCCACAGCAAGAAGTTGAAAGCAGAGCAACACTTTTCAGGACTTGGGTGGAACTGACTCTCTTCCTTGTAAGATCGAAGAAGTTCTCCAGGCCTTCGTCTTGATTAAGGGACATTTGATCTATTGGATAGTGAATTGCAAGGGTGAGCACTTACGTACTCAGCAAGTCATAGATAAGAGTATGTACATATAGTAGAAATGATATGAACCTATGCTATTAGGGAAGGAGGGAAGGTTGCAAAATACTTTTTCTCTTTCTAAACTTGTGGCAGTGCTCATCATGACATACCATCAATATCTTTTATAAACTTTTAGAAGTTCTACCATAGCACGACAACACATGTCTGCCCATGTTAGCACCTCATTTCATGACAACACATGTCAAGCACACATGAGCTAAGTCTAGCCAATTTTATATAGAAAACATACTTGTGTCACATCGACGTGGATAGGATCCACTGCGCGCAGGCTCCTATGGACCCGGGAGCTCGGAGTATTTAAATACGTTTTTAACTTTGCAAAGGTGTACCACTTTAATCCACCGATCACTTAGCTTTCAAGTCGGGACCTCTCCATGCGACTTTTACCCATGTGATAAGGCTGAGATCACACAACAGTTTGCAATCCTAGCATTAACAATTCCCTGCCCGGTAAATAGACATTTCAGTCCTCATTACTGTTGTGGGTACTCCCCACAGCCAATTCTACCTAGCCTTGGCCTATGGTCCCATGAGACACATAGCCTGTGGATTCAGTCGTGCATGACTCAAAATCCAGGCGTAGGGCGCCTTCCTTCTTACACCTTATCCTCTCATTATTTTTCTGATCTCACATCACTCATGGCCCTCTGTGGCCCACCAGTTTCCTCTCGGGAAACCGGACCTACAACCATTGTAGGGAAAAGCTAATATCGAGAAAACTACTATGTTGCGCCCGTCCCATACTGGGCAAGTTGTTAGTACTTTTTCATGCCGCATGGAAGTATAACACAAGGTTCTAGTCCTTACATGCTGTGACCAGTGCATTCCACAAACCCTGCACTCGTCAGTGCCACTACCATTCCATACCAAACTCTGGCCATGCCAAGGGTTTTATTTCATGAATATACATTTGTACTTATATATTAGTTATGGCTCACGGTTTGATTTTATAAAGAATCTGCTCATCTTTTGTCGGCATACGGCCTACTACTGTCATATCATACTTTTCTCATTTCATCACATGCAATACTGCTTATAGTCAAGGCAATATCTTAGCAATTCATAAAATGTAGGTTCAAGATGTTCAAGAATATGACTTGCCTTCTGCGTCGTAAGATACAGTAGTCGATGTCAGGTTTGTGATGAATTCTTCGTACTCAGGCTCTTCTTCTAATCAAAGATCAAACAAGCAAACAGGAATCACAATCCGTTAAAATACATTAATAATCTATATGCAACATGCAAAGGAGAAATACTCTCGACGATACTGGAACAGGTAAGCTTGAAAGTTGGATTTGAGTTAATCTTGGAGATTTATGGAATCAGGGTTGAGGACGAATGCTAGAGACTCTCAGGGTTTCAAGTCTGCAATATGGACATGAAGTCCGCGGTTGTTTTGCTCAAAAACGATGAACGTCAATAGGTTGACATTCGGTTCAAGGCTCTGACATAGCTTCAGAGGATGCTAGAGAGCTTATCTCACGGTGTGGTAGTTGAATAAAATGTAGAACATAGCTCTACAAGTTCAGTGGACAAGGTGGTTTTAAGGTTGCATAACCAAAAGTGGTTAAACTGGCCAATTGATGCGCACACGGGGCGACCCGATCTTCTGATGAGACTCACGGGGGTAATTCCGATCTGTTCGGAGAGGAGACCTTGACGATCCGGCTACCAACCTCGCAAGGATAGGAGCCCGGCAATCGTTAAACCACCAAACCTGCTCGTTATCAACCACGCCAAGAACGCGATTGACCTGACCACGAAGGTCGTTTCCTGCAAGCGATCGAAGAACTAGCAAGAAACAAGATAAACGCAATCTAAAATTGCAAATATGGATGAATCACTTGGATAAATTTGAGGTTCGATAACTCGACTCGGGTGGTCTAGTCGACACACGCAAATTCGAGGGGGGACGCACACGGGGTCTACCAACACACAACCAAAACCTCCCCAAATATGACGTCGGCGGCTAGTTTTTATGGTGGAGGGAGGGGGAGGACGGCCAAATGGGTGGAGGCCAAGGTGGAGGACGTTCTAGGGTTTCTCCCCACGTCCTCAACCTGGGCCTAGGCCCCTCCGACAAATTACAAGGCCCACGGCCTAAAGAAAGTGTCGCAGCACTTGGCAGATTTGATCCATTGGAGTATTTCGCAATTTCCCAATGATCCAAAATGAATGTTTCCCTGAGGCCGGATGCATTGGAAAGATAGTCTCCTAACCTTTCGAGAATGTCCTCATTTGCCTCATTTGGACCTCGTATGTGGCCTGGGTGTCCGTTTAAAGTCAGGGTGGTCGCTGATGGCTGAACCGGGCCTCCGGGAGAGTTGGGCTTGCACTTGGGCTTGCTTGAACGTGGGAGATGCTCTTGGGCCTTGATGATCCTCCCCCATTGATGGCTTGAATAGCTTGGCCACAGGATTGAGGCCCACTTGACGTTCCTCGTCAGCATGTCGTCCTGGTTTTTCAGCACATCGTCCTGGCATGGATATCGGCGACTTCAGCGACGTTGTAGTGGAAGGAGTGTTGATCATGTCCGCATGGGTGATGCCCTCATCACCAATGCCATTGGCTGACATGAATTGACAAGGGCTGGCATTGTCAAGGAATGGCATTGACATGTTTTAGGAGATTTCCAGTGGGAAAATGGGATTTGATCAAAGCATTAGATGCAAAATGTAGTAAGGTAGCTATTTGACAAGGTGGTTTTCATAGGAAAGTCCAGAAACTCCAAAAGTTTTGCAAATAGGCCCCTGGACATAGTGAACTAGGTGTCTTTACACTGTCAAAACCTAGGGCTTGAGTATTTGATCGATCTTCTTGAGCTTTGCTTCGCCAACTATGTCTAGAGGTAGGCGAAGACAACAGGAATCCAATGGTGGAGGTTTCAGCAACTAAGATGGCCAGACGATGATGAACGACTACGAGAAACCACGGTGGTGACACGACAAGACACAGGTACTGGACAGATCTTGGCATAGGGATTACTTGTGATTTGGCTGAGCATCGAAGAGAGACGCAGTGGAGTGATATGCTCAGGAGGTTGAGGCAAATCCACAGGACAAAGTAGATTGAACAACGACGATGAGACGATGGCGAACGGCGAGGTCGAACTCGTCGGTTACAGAAACAAGGCGAGCTACGGTGGTAACGAGCTAGGGTGAATGAATCAAGAAATTGGATGAGGGCTTTTACTCTTGGAGTGGTGATGATCATTCTCCAGTGAGGAATTGGGTTGCAATCAAGTATTGGAGGTCGCCGGCGTTGATGCCGGACTCGAAGAAGATGGTGAGGCAGGCGCATCTGCTACAAGGCAGTGCTGGTCAATTAAGCTTGGCTACACCATCTACGGAGTTCAAGGATCACGTTGATACGATCAATTTGGTCGGAGGTGAAGTGGAACGGGCTGGCGACGTGAGCTGCTCACGGCGGTGCTCAAAAACAAGGAAAGGCTCCAATCCGAGCTTCAATTTGAAATCTGACAGCATGGGCTTGCTAAGAACACACTAATGATCAATTGGTTCTACTAAAAGGAGTGCTGAAATCAGCTGGAAAGGGTTCAATAGCCGAAATAGGGCAAATCCAAAATCCGGCGATCACCGGTGTTGAGGCTCACCGGAGTTCGATTACTTGGTACCGCATAAAGAGGTGAGGTAGAGACACTCACTGGCGAAGTTGATTTGAAGGTTGATGCAGCGGAGCTCCCTGTCGTCGTTCTCCCCCTCGGCCGCTTGCTGGAGAAGAAGACGAAGACGAGAAGAAACGAGACTTTGCTGGTTCTGGAGTGGGGTGAAGTCGAAGTTGGATGAGGGTGAGCTTAAATAGCAGAAGATGGGAGCTCTCGAGACTTCGAGCAATTGGGAGGATATCAATTTGGTTGGCTACGGTGGCGGTGTGCAGCGGCTTCGATGGCTTTACAGCACGGTTGACGTGTGCTTTGGCTAGTGCAGTGGCAAAGCGACTGGCGGCTCCGGCATGGAGGCAATGTGGCATAAAGTTTCTGACATAGCTGCAGGCGAGCGCGCGCGCGTGCGGGGGAAAGATTCGGGCGATGCTGGTGCTGCTACAGCGCTGCCACGGCGGCCAATCGGGTGCGCGCATGTGGCGACGAGGTTGCGGCGAAGCTGGCAACGGCAGAGCTCCACTGACGGTAGAGTTCGCGGTGCAGTTGTGCTCCCGGTTGCAGCTGGGCCTGAGGTCAAAAATGGCACAGCCGCTGGTCGTGGCTGCTCTGGTCGAAACAGCGTTGGATCTGGTCGAAAGGCTCAGGGACTGAAATGCAAGGATTTGGTTTTGAATTTGGACCTGTTCCTAATTTCTGAGAATTTGGTAGTTTGGGCTAATTTTGACTTCACAGATTTGAAGAACTTTATTCAACGGATGATTTGAGAGAAGACCTGATAAAATTTGAACTGAAGTGAAAACAGGGTAATTTAGTGTATTTCAAACCTGGGTTTCGGTCGAGGTTAAAAATCTGAGATCTAGGATACGATTTTGAGATCCTCACAGAAGGAGATTTTGTATTGAATAGCATTTGGGAGGTATTCCCTGAATGAAATTGAGATTTGGAGCTGATTTGTGGCTTTTAGCCTTTTTGGGCTCTGGGAAATCATAAAAGGACTAATCTGCAATACAATTTGGACTGATTTGCGAAAAGGGCTTAAATGATGGAATCTGGTTGCCAACTTTTTGGATTAAGGTATTGGCATACCCATGATTACAATCCAAGAATAATCTGGTCTAGATTAGGTTAAATCTGAATTCTGAAACTCAGGGTATTTAGGGTAATTAGGATATTCAATTAATTCTATTTTCATAACAAAAAGAGGTCGATAATTCAGGGAGTTAGAGATTGAATTTGATCTGGCTTCTGAAGGCTTTTAGACTCAGGATAGATAGTAGATTATATCTGGACAATCTGATCTTGAATTGGATCTTCAAGATAGATTTTGGGATTTTTGGGGCTTATGAAAGATTAGAATTGAACTGATCTTGCTACTTCTAAAGAGATACATGCTTGCATGATTTTCATGAAAGGAAATTTTCACCCCCAAAACCAGGGTGTTACATTTATTCTAAATATCACTAACTTTCGGTATTACATGGAATAATAATGCAAGATAAGTTAGCATTATCATTGATTGATAGTTAAGTTTCACGAACTATGGATATGAGATATCAATTCAATGTCATGGATACATGTTGGAGAACATGTTGGTTGGATTGACCCATTTTGAGATACTATTGAGAGTCAACTATGGAAAAGAGTTAGTCCATTACAAGATCGAGAAAGGATCAAGCTATTCAAGGATGACACGTTTCTCACCTTGATTTTGATCTGCTATTCGTGGATTATAACCCGAGTTAGTCACCTTTGCCATTCTATAGTCGCAAGGGCTATAGATCGAGATCTAAATTATTCACATACCCCTCTGTGGTCTCAGGGACCTAATAGGGAGACAATAGGACAATCCAAGATATTCTGGACATAACCTATTCTATGGTCTCGGCCTATATTGTCACGGGGTCTGTAGTCTCTAGACACCCACAATACTAAGGTCAAGAAGTTCATGGTCTCATATACCCACGAATACCTTGGTCGCGGAGATATCTTCCTGTGGTTGCCCAGGTCGTGGAGAATGAACGAATAACAATACCTAGTCGTAGTTAATACGCAACCATGGCAATTGAAGAGCCAAAACATCCAACGGCGATATGGTTAGACCTATTCAACCATACCTAGTAGTAAAGCTGATACTGGCCTAGAACATCTTGCAAGAGAATGAGATCGGAGTAGTAAGTCGAGTATTCAGTCGTTCTTTCCACAGGGACTAGAGAAGAGAAGTTGTATAAAACTAGACTAGATCGGTGGATAATGAAACTAAAATCGGACGAAAGAAAGAGAGAAAATGGTCGTCGAGCGATAGTCGAATAAATTTAGGTCTATACATGTCATCGTGAGTACAAGTGATAGCGTCATTAACATTCAATGATCTCGCGAGAGGAGGCGAGAACAACTAAACGAATATGCTTATCGTCGGTATCAACAAATGAACACATAGAGAAATAATACAGACCACCCACAACAGCAAATAAACACAGAGCACAAACAACTCAGCTGATTCAGAATTGAAATAAATTAACACGACAATTGGAATTTATGCAGAACTTGACCGAATTCATTACTGTTTCACCTTGTTCTTATATCAGGGTTCATTACAAGAACCTCACAGGCATGCAAAACAAAGAATTCAATGAATCTGCAACCAATTCACCAAAAAAGGGCTTCAACAAATCAATACCTTAAGGATTTAGCCGTAAGAAAACTCAACCAAATTCCAACTGTGTCACATAGAACTCATTTTTCAAGATGCAGTTCAGAGGCAAACAGAGGAATTTTAACTTATCAAGTATGCAGTTCATATGATCATTGATTCATCATAGTTCAACATCACAAGTTAAGTTCACAAAATACAACATGTCGAATCATGCAGGTTTACGAGTGAACTGAGGCATCCAATATTTCACATAAATCAGCACAATTGAATCAGACATGCAACTTCATCCACAAATGGAACAATTCATCTCAATAGATAGCACATTGCATCGCAGATAGATAAAAATGAAATGCATTTCTCTTCAATTTGAAACCTACTGTTGACCCAGAAGACAATTCAATTTATCAAGTTAAAATAGCAGTTCTTCTCAAACACACATTCTTAAAAACATTTCAATTCTTTACAGGAATTCATCATCTCATACATGCATTGTTCATCTTCATTAGTTCATCAACTCATTACGACAGGTGGAGTGTTAGGAGAAGGGGAAAATGACGAGGATTGTCACCCGGGTCACTTCTAATAAACTTTTGGTTCAAGACAGGTTCAAACCAGACATGTATCTGGCGATGCGAATTCAAACTATTCTGAGGGGCATCACCATGAGGTCGCAAGCTTTACGCGATCAGGTCGCGGGTTTCGTGCGATCAGGCCGACAGCCTTGTGCAGTCAGAAGTTCATATGCTATACGCGAACTGGATATCCGGGATGTTGCGCGGTCAGCCCACATTCCGCGGTCAGAACATTCTCGACCAGGATGCTTGGAGTTTATTCGGTTATCCTTATATCAGGATATTCCAAGCATCCCGAAGATTCCTCCACGTTGAAGACTAACCGTCAGAGGTTAATATATGCGGTTATTCATGATTAACACGTGTTAATAACCTCCCTGGAAGTTAACAGCGGTTCTCCAGAAACCGCATCCAACCGTTTGATGCAGTTTTCTTCATATGGCACCTTTTCGACCAGTATAAAAGGGTGGCAAAGTACATCAAACGGAAGGATCCAAGACATTTGGAAGAACAAGACTCTTGATACAAGTGAGATACAACGTATCTCAATCACTCAAACAGCCAAGTCTACGGCTTAGATTAGACAATATTCACAAGTCTCCTAGAGCTTCTTTTTTGTACACTTATATAGGAAAAACTTTCGCCTGTGAAGGTTTCTTCCCGCTAGTTTGTAAACCTTTATCACATATAGAGAAATTCTAACAGGACGTAGGGCTTTTACTCCCACCATCGAGGGCCCGAACCTGTATAAATCTCTCTGTGCTCCTGTTCACCATTGTTCTACATACCTTCCCGGAGGGTCATCTTGAAAGGTCTCACAATTATAAATTTTGCATAAGTTCGGCTGAGGACCCCGAGTCCGAATCGTCGACAGCTGGCGCCCACCGTGGGGCCTTTCTCAAGGCGTCCTAATTGAAATCCGGAGGTTCGCCAAAACATGGCTGGAGCATATGATTCCTAGAACGATTTCGATCTCGAGGATTATGCCCATATACCAATGCCTTCTCCAAGCGATCCTATTCCGATGGAGGAGGTCGAAGGCCAGAATCTTCCACAGGTTGAATCGTCTCTCCAGGTCATGTCAATCGACCAGGGAGCAACTGGCGCAAGATCAGAACCCACGGAGGTTCTTAATGTGCTAGGCGATGAATCCGGCTCGTCATACGACCCCGCTGAGGGAAAATATGATGATGACCCAGAAATTAGCCTAGGAAGGTTCGACCCTGATAACCTTCACCGTCTCTTTGATTTCGAGTCCGACTCGGAACAAACTGAGATGTTTTCCCCATCGGCATCCTCTCTCCGTAGGCAGTTTGCCGCGTTGTCGGAAGAAACTCCCGATCATCAGGCTGCCAGGGAAGAACAAGATCGCAAACAGAAGGAGGATCAAGATCTCGAGCAACAAAACAACGAATTGCGCAGAACTGCCCTAGAGGCTCTTCAAGATGCGCAGGCTCGTTACGATGCTGCTCCGAGTTTTTCTCGACGGTCGCGTGGTCAAAAACGTGACCAGACCCCTTCTTTGCCACCGGAGCGTTTCCCAGTGGACGAAGAAACAATAACACCTGGTGCCCCTAGGAGAAGTACCAATGGTCGACTGCGATCTATCGCGGAAGTCATGCATAATTTTCCTCCTACGGTCACGGATGCGCAGAAACCGGCCTTTTTTAGGATCCTGGTGGAGAGAATGGATGAGGTCGCGTCCGAGGCGACCCCAACGGCCTCCTCCCGCTCGGTAACGCATTCCCGTGAGCAGGATGGTCCTCATTCTGGCTCCGGCCGGCGGAGTTACCCGCCGCCCGCACCGTCCCGACAGGACAAATACCGGCGAATGCAGGACTCTCGTAGTAGGGATCGAGTTCCAGTTCACTCTCGTTTGGGACCACGAGTAACCTCGCCATTGTATGAGGTCGCTCGAGACCCAACCGGGAGTCACAGGGCGATTCACGGTCCTTACGTTGGTTGCAAGGCCTTTTCGCCTGGCCTACGAGCAGTCGTTTGGCCCGATAAGTTTCGACCAGGGGCCATTGAGAGGTTTGATGGAACTCAGAACCCATCCGAGTTCCTTCAGATTTATATTACTGCCATCCAAGCAGCGGGAGGCGATGACAAGGTCATGGCCAACTACCTTCCTACAGTCCTCGCAGGACCGGCTAGAACCTGGTTGTTTAACTAGCCTGAGGGTTCCATTTACAATTGGGAAATGCTATGCGATGCCATCCTCAGCAATTTCCAAAATTGTTACCAAAAGCCGGGTAAGGAGGACGACCTGCATAGGCTGCGGCAAACTTCGACCGAAACACTTCGGCAGTTTGTCAAGAGGTTTGTCGGGGTGAGGAATACCATCCCGAACATATCTGATGGCTCCGTAATCAGGGCATTCAAGCATGCCGTTCGATACCGGAGATTCACTGAAGATTTGCTCATCCACCCTCCTCGATCAGTGGCCGATCTGTTCGACATGGCTGATCGATATTCCGATGCAGCCGAAGCGGTCGAATGGAACCGAATGGTCGACAAGGGGGACCTACCACCCCAACCAGGCTTCAAGGACGCCAGGAAAGAAGATTCAAGCAAAAAGCTGGAGTCTTCACTGGGTGGGAAGTCAAAGAAGTCGAAGAGGAACCGCTCTGGACAGTACCGCGAGGTCGCAGTCGCAGAGAAGCCACCTTCGACCAAAGGTAATAAGTCTTCATTTAAAAGTAAAACTGCCTCTGGTGGTCGGGATTCCGACCAGCCAGAAAAATCAACTAATCCGCAGGAGGGCAAGAAGTGGTGTCCACTCCACAACTCCGCAGGCCACGACCTCAAAAACTGCAGGAGTTGGTTGAAACAACTGGACGATTTCTACCAAGGAGTTGGGCCAATGCCAACCATACCGCCTAAAGAGCAGGCGTGCGGGATTAGAGACGTCGACGGAGACGAAGAAATGGCTTACCAGGTACCTCAAAATCATGTTAATGTCATTTTCGGGGGTTCTTCCTCTTTCATTTCCAAAAAGGCAGTTTAAAACCTTCTGCCGAGAGGTTAACCAAACGGAGACATCCCTTGGTGAACCTCAATACCCCCGTTGGTCGGATATGCCTTTGACGTTCGATCGCGCTGATTGTCCTGTGGGGCTAACTCGACCATTGAGGCTACCTCTGGTCATTACCCCAATCATCAGTAACGCGAGAGTCGAAAGGGTCCTGATTGACGGGGGAAGTTCCCTTGATCTTTTATTGGTCAAGGCACTCGACGAGATGCAAATTCCTCGTTCGAAGATCAAGCCCATAATCCATCCATTTTATGGGATAATCCCAGGCCCCTCCATGATGCCATTGGGACAAGTGGTCCTCCCGGTCACTCTGGGAGAACCAGACAACTTCCGGACAGAATTGGTTACTTTTGATGTAATCGATTGTGACTCAGCTTATAATGCAATCTTTGGCAGGCCGACTCTTGCTAAGTTCATGATGGCAATGCACTATGCTTATCAGTGCGGGAAATTGCCTGGCCCCAAAGGTGTCATCTCGGTCTGAGGCAGTCGCAGCGTGGCACTCACGGGCGACCGGCTATCTTTGGAGATGGTCGATCAACTTCCCCTACGGGACGCTCAGGTCGCCACTGTTACCACCGACGCGATCAAAGCTGCTCCTCGACCAGATGAAAAGCTCAAATTGGTTCCTTTGTACCCAGATGATCCATCCAAGACAATTCGGGTCGGATCAGCCCTGGATGACAAATAGGAACTCGACCTCGTTACTTTCCTCCGGGCTAACGCAGACGTGTTTGCGTGGAAACCGTCCGACATGCCCGGTGTCCCAAGGGAAGTAATTGAGCACAGGTTAGCAATCCGACCTGGACAACGACCAATAAAGCAAAAGCTCTGGTGTTTTTCTACTGACCGACAGGAAGCCATCCGAGAGGAGTTGGACAAACTCCTACAGGCCGGGTTTATCCGCGAAGTGGATCACCCAGAATGGCTCGCCAATCCGGTCATGGTCCGCAAGTCAAATGGCAAGTGGCGCATGTGCGTCGACTACACTAGCCTCAACGCTGCCTGTCCGAAGGATGACTTTCCCATTCCCCGCATCGACCAGCTGGTCGACTCGACTGCGGGTTGCGAACTGATGAGTTTTCTGGACGCTTACTCAGGATATCATCAAATTAGCATGGCAGAAGACGATGAAGAGAAGACTGCCTTCATCACCCCGTTCAGCACATACTGCTACATCAGAATGCCGTTCGGTCTCAAGAACGCAGGTTCCACGTACCAGTGCTTGATGCAAAAGACCTTTCTTTCCCAGATAGGGCGTAATCTCGAAGCATATGTAGACGATTTGGTTGTAAAAAGTACCAAGAGATTGTCTCATTTGGACGATCTCGCTGAAACCTTCTGTAATTTGAATCGCTTTGGAATAAAATTAAACCCGGAGAAATGCTCTTTCGGGGTTTCTTCAGGAAAACTCCTTGGTTTCCTTGTGTGTTCCAGGGGCATTGAAGTTAATCCTAAGAAAATCAGGGCTATTGAACAAATGAGGTCGCCCTCGACCATGAAGGATGTTCAACGCCTGGCTGGTCGCATGGCGGCTTTAAGTCGCTTCATATCGCGATTAGGCGAAAGGGGATTGCCTTTCTTCAAAGCCTTGCGGAAGCATCATAACTTTACATGGTCGGATGAGGCCGAAAAAGCATTTCAGGAGGTAAAAACATATCTATCCAGTCCGCCAGTATTGGTGTCTCCCGACAAAGGAGAACCGTTGATTCTTTACCTGGTGGCCACACCGCATGCAGTCAGCGCCGTTCTGATCGCGGATAGGGAAGGAATACATAGACCCGTCTACTATGTGAGCGAGGTACTTCATGGTCCTAAGGAGCGTTACCCTGAGGTCCAGAAGATACTTTACGCGCTACTGATGGCTTCCCGTAAGCTATGACATTACTTTCAAGCGCACAAGATCACAGTACCCTCCTCTTTTCCTTTGGGGGATATTGTCCAAAACCCAGAGAAATCTGGTCGAATCGCCAAATGGGCGGTCAAACTCGGCGCCTTCGAGATCCATTTCACACCCCGCACGGCGGTTAAGTCTCAGGTTTTGGCCGACTTTGTGGTCGAATGGACCAACCCTGAGCCACCCGTGCAGTTGGCAGAGGAACTAGAGTGCCCCGATTACTGGAAAATGTACTTTGACGGCTCCCGTAGTTTTCAACACTCGGGGGCTGGAGTGGTCTTAGTTACGCCCCAGGGCGAACAGCTTAAGTATGTCATTCAACTACACTTTGTTGCGACCAACAATGCAGCAGAGTATGAAGGTCTTCTTGCAGGGCTCCGGGCAGCAAAATTTCTCGGAGTCCGTCGATTAGTGGTGAGGGGAGACTCACAGCTGGTCGTAAACCAGGTAAACAAGGAGTACAGCACCTCCGATGAGACAATGACTCATTACCTGGGGGAAGTGAGGAGATTGGAAAAACACTTCAGTCATTTCGAAGTCCAATACATCCCGCGAAAGGACAATATTCTCGCAGACCAATTATCCAAAATTGGGTCCTCACGCTCATCTGCTCCGGCAGGAGTGTTCATTGAACACTTGGACCATCCTTCGATCATGACTTTGGTCGAGGATGATCTGGTAATAGCCTTCGTTACCAACCTCGGTCAGGAACAAGATTGGACTCATCCATTGAGGGTCTATCTTGAACAGGGGACCCTACCCGAGGACGAAACCGAAAGTGATCGGTTAATTCGAAAAGCGCGTCTCTACAAACTCATAGATGGGATTTTGTACAGAAAGGGTACTCAAGGAGTATTCATGCGTTGTATATCTCAGGAGGAAGGAAAATCCCTCTTGAAAGAAATACATGATGGTGTATGCGGTGCGCACGCGTCATATCGGACTCTGGTCAGAAAGGCTCTTCGACAAGGATTCTACTGGCCTTCGGCACTTGATGATGCCAAACATATGGTCAAGACGTGTCCCCAGTGTCAGTTCCACGCAAGACAAGTTCATCAACCTGCCTATGCGTTGCAAACCATTCCTCTCGCATGGCCATTCGCGGTCTGGGGGATGGATATCGTTGGTCCTATGCCACAAGCGGTCAATGGGTACAAGTTTCTGTTCGTAGCCATTGACACATTTACAAAGTGGATTGAGGCCGAACCAGTACGAAATATTACCGCATCAGCCGCACAAAAGTTCTTCCATAAGAACATTGTGGCACGATTGGTGTTCCAAACTGTCTCATCACAGACAATGGTTCTCAGTTCGCCAGCGGTCTTTTCCTGGACTACTGCGATCAGGTTGGGACCAAGGTGTGCTTTGCTTCTGTGGCACACCCAGAAAGCAATGGTGCCGTAGAACGAGCCAATGGGCAAATACTGCAAGGCATTAAAAAGCGCGTCTTTGATCGCCTTAAGACCCGCTCGGGGGCTTGGGCAGATGAGCTCTATACCGTTCTATGGGCATTGCGGACTACTTCTAGTCGAGCCACCGGTGAGACGCCCTTCCATTTGGTCTATGGGGCCGAGGCCGTATTGCCTATGGAAGTAAGTATTGGTTCTGTTCGGACAGATCAGTTCGAACAGATTAATCAGTCCGAACAACGGGCGCAAGATCTGATCCTCTTAGAAGAACGGCGTGATCGCACCCTGGTTAAATCCGCGGCATACTTGCAAGCTTTATGCAGGTATCACAGTAAAAAGGTGCGACCACATGATCTCAATGTTGGCGACTTGGTTTTACAAAAAATTCAAGACCAGTCTAATCGCAACAAATTCTCCCCAAAATGGGAAGGTCCTTATACTGTTGTCTCAGTGCCGCGAACAGGATCTGCGCGGTTAGCTATGGAGGATGGTCGGATTTTGTCCAATACTTGGAACATCGATCAACTTCGCAAGTTTTACGTGTAAGTATTGCAATCACTTTTTTCCTGTTCAATTAGCATCTTTTCATAACATAAAATATGTTTTGCTTCCATACAATGAGTTTTTCTCTTTAAGCCCGTATCATATGCATTCGACCTGGGGGCTGACCGCCGGCGATCAGATTATTACAACGATCTGATCGGATTTGCTGGTTGATCTCAGGACCACTTCCACATAAGTCACTCCTAAATAAGCCGTTTCTCAGCGCATACGGGGCTATCTGGCAAGTCCTTGGTCATCTGAGTGACTACCAGTTCGCAATAAGATTAGACGTTACATTGATCCTGATCGTCGGTTTAAAACGCACACCCCTGGTCGTTACGCTTATGTTTTCTCCTCTGCTTATAACACTAAGGCTTCAGTATTCATAAGCAGAGGCGGGGGCTAGGGGGGATGTGCTTATAGTATGGAACTCATAATATAAAAATGCAAAATATGTACTTCCTGTCAAAAATGATTTTTTACATACATTGCATTATACACAATTGTCTAGATACAAAAATAAGGATCATTCGATCCCCAGCTCAGTCAGGAGCCTATCTACTAAGGGCTTGACCTCCTCCATGACTGCATCGAGCAGCTCTTCACTCTCGACCTCAACCGGACCCACCAGTGCGCTCAGATCTGCATCTGGGCCATGGTGAAGTCGAACCCAGCTGAGTACGGCTATTGCGGCTGATCGAACCCTGGTTCTAATCACCTCTTCGCGTCGCCGTGTATCTCCAGGGAGATACTCAAGCAGTGATTCTGCCTAGGTAGTGAGCAGCGATGTCCAGTCGCTTACATTGAGGTCATCCTTCTTCGGTTCTACCACATCGGTCTTCAAAAGATCCGCCACGGCCTTCAGTTTTTCGAAGACCAGGAGGCTTAGCTCTTTGATCGCCCGATCGGTGTGGCGAATTGAGGATTCAAGAATCTCCTTGTCCCGACGCATGACCCGTTAATATACCCATCTTGGGAGGAGGATCATCAGATGGTGGAAGTGCAACCTTCCCATCAGAAGATTGCTTCGCCAACCCAATATGGCAATCATCTGATCGAGGGATAGTCACCGCTTGCCGACCAGAATGTTGATCACCCAAAAGGATGGGAGAATTGGATGTGATGGGAGCTTTCTCCAAGGACAAAGGCCTAACTTGCCGAGAGGCATGAACGGGGAGGGTCAAAGGAACTGAAGGAAGAAAGAAACTTGCTACATTCTTCACCTTTGTTCCACTGGAAGATCCTTCGTCAACCTTGGGTTTCTTCCTTAAGGGAGACAGGACTTCAATCGTTTGAAGCCCTTGTTCGACAACTTTTTTCTTCATCACTCTCAATCTCGATGATATCGTGATCTGCCATTGGGAGGAGTATGTGAAAAGGATGAAGGCAGGATAACAAGAAAAGGACTTAGGCGTGGAGGGAAATTGTGGAGTTTTACAAATCCAGGAGCCTGGTATTTATAGCCGCCTGGGTGACGGTTTGCATTCCAGACGCCTCGGGTTTCGTCAAAGCATTTACAATTTTACCTCGAGATAAAAACAGTTCTACGGCGCTATCATTGCCCGTCACATAATGTCAGAACCCGTCTTGAGAAACCAGCCATTTTCACTTAGTGTGCCACTAAGTGGAAAAATTGAAGAGTCGGGTTAAAAATCCAATGCATGGTTTTAAAATTCGAAATAAACACGTCTCTTCGTTTTCTTCGAATTTGGGGGCTAGCTGACGAGGATTGTCACCCGGGTCACTTCTAATAAACTTTTGGTTCAAGACAGGTTCAAACCAGACATGTATCTAGCGATGCGAATTCAAACTATTCTGAGGGGCATCACCATGAGGTCGCAGGTTTTACGCGATCAGGTCGTGGGTTTCGTGCGATCAGGCCGACAGCCTTGTGCGGTCAGAAGTTCGTATGCTATACGCGAACTAGATATCCGGGATGTTGCGCGGTCAGTCCACATTCCGCGGTCAGAACATTCTCGACCAGGATGCTTGGAGTTTATTTGGTTATCCTTATATCAGGATATTCCAAGCATCCCGAAGATTCCTCCACGTTGAAGACTAACCGTCAGAGGTTAATATATGCGGTTATTCATGATTAACACGTGTTAATAACCTCCGTGGAAGTTAACAGCGGTTCTCCAGAAACCGCATCCAACCGTTTGATGCAGTTTTCTTCATATGGCACCTTTTCAACCAGTATAAAAGGGTGGCAAAGTACATCAAACGGAAGGATCCAAGACATTTGGAAGAACAAGACTCTTGATACAAGTGAGATACAACGTATCTCAACCACTCAAACAGCCAAGTCTACGGCTTAGATTAGATAATATTCACAAGTCTCCTAGAGCTTCTTTTTTGTACACTTATATAGGAAAAACTTTCGCCTTGGAAGGTTTCTTCCCGCTAGTTTGTAAACCTTTATCACATATAGAGAAATTCTAACAGGACGTAGGGCTTTTACTCCCACCACCGAGGGCCCGAACCTGTATAAATCTCTCTGTGCTCCTGTTCACCATTGTTCTACATACCTTCCCGGAGGGTCATCTTGAAAGGTCTCACAATTATAAATTTTGCATAAGTTCGGCTGAGGACCCCGAGTCCGAATCGTCGACAGAAAAGAATTTGTCACCGATTTTTGCTTGCTGGAGGTTGTTGAAGAAGTTGCCGTGGGGGTTATTGAGGAAGTGGTCGATGGTGAAGGAGCTGAGACCAATGACGACCAAAGTCGTCAAAATGGTCAAGCTCGGGCTTCACCGGAACTGCTCGTGGTCACAACGGCACCGGTGAAGTGGTCGAGGTCGTCGCCTCATCGGATAGTCATCGAAGACGTCGAAGTGAAGCTTCACGGTGACTTGGAGGCAATGGGGACCCGGCGGCTGTGTCGGTAGAATCCGAGTGGATCAGGCTCGGATCGACAACACAGGATCGGTGGAGGTGGTGTGGGAGGTGGCAAATCCGACGGCGTCGAGGTCGTGAGGAGCGGCGCTAGATCTGGCGAGATCTAGGACGGCGCGGCGACGTCGGTGGAGGCGGATCTGGTGCGAGCTTGTGAGAGGCCGATCCGATGCGAGCTCGGTGGCGGGTGGCGCGGTGGCGGCAACGTAGATGCAACCGAGGAGACAACGAGGTGGTGGCGGTGGATGGTGAAGGATCCAAGGCGAGGCGGCACGCTGGTGCTAGATCTACGCAGCGCGTTGGAATGCCATTGGAGGAGAAGAAGAGACACCGGCCGCCGGCAATGCCCGGTCGTCGGGGCCAGAGGTGATGAAGATGAGGTTCGGGAGGAATTTGTAGCAAAGAGGGGAGAAGAAAGAAGGGTAGCTGTTGTCGACGATTTGGACTCGGGGTCCCCTGTCGATCTTATGCAGGTTTGTGAGTTGTATGTGAGACCTTTCAATGTGCCCTCAGGTAAGTTAGGATAAGCAATGTAAATGGGAACGCAAAGATTTATACAGGTTCGGGCCCTCGATGGTGGGAGTAACAGCCCTACGTCATGTTGTGATTTCACTATGTATGGAAAAAGAGTTTATAGGGAGAAGAGATTATCACAGGCGATGATCTCTCCTTATAGTTTTGTCTAACTAACTATGTCTAAGTCTTAAAGCGTAAATGACTTGTTGTCTCTTGACGTCTTCCTGACTTGGTCCTCTCTTCATCATGCATTTTGCCATCCTTTTATACTGAATGAAAGGATGCCAACGTGAAGTAGTTCTGGACGGTTGCTATGGTGCAGTTTATATAACTGCACTCCTTCTCTTCGCCGGTTAAGCATGTGCAATCATGTATAACCGCACATGTTAACCTCCTGGCGGTTGTCTTCACACGTGGGAGAAGTTGCTTCATGCCTAGGAACGTGTGCAGTAAGGGCTTGAACACCCCCAGGCTACCTTGGTCGCGCATAGTCAGCGACCCCCTGACTGTGCACTGCCTGCGGTCTTATGATCGCGCAAAGGCTTCGATCACAAACTAACTCTATGTCCATCTGCGACCATAGCGGCTGCTACGACACAAAGACACATATCTCATTCGATCCTAACTTGAACCTGACATGTGTTAATCAAACTAGCTCGGGTGATAATCCTCATCAGCTAGCCCCCAAATTTGAAGAAATGAAATATTTACTTCGAATTTAGTTTGCATTGAATTATGTAACCTGACGCTTCAGATTCTTCAGTTGGCACTGTTCCACTGTGTGGAGGTTTATATCCCAAGAAAACCTTTAGGTTTTTCTTCACAGGTAATCATGAAGTTATTGACCCACTTAACTGAGGCAAAAAGCTGTAAGTACATTTTAAGGACTCGAGGCGCCCTCGAATGCGAACCGTCACCTCCAAGCTCTATCAATAGCGAAGCCTTTTATTGTAAACTCACCAGCTTTTCTTTTTGGCTAAGTCTTTTAGAACTTGTCTTCACTTCCTGACTTCTTTCCTTTCTCTAATTCTCATCTTAATGGCGAACTGAGACTCCAATGATTGTTGAGAGTGATGAGGAAGAGGCAGAGTCAAGAGCAAAGATCGACCTGGACCTTCAGAAGGTAGTTATCTTAAAAAAAGCTCTGATATTGATCTCTTCTTGATAGTTTCCAAAGCAATGCGTTCTGGAATATGTAGGTACTTGAGGAGCTGATGCCTCTAAAGAAGAGATCCATAAATGACGAAGGATCCTCCAGTGGAGTTGCAGCGAAGATTCTAAAGGGTGCTGGTACCTGTGTTGCCACATTGTCCCTTGCAACTCATCCAGTTGCATTTTCATCTCCATCTTTTGAGATCCACAACAAACCTTCCAACCATCCCACTTCTGGAGGAAGTCTCACACCTCTGTGACTAAGTGATCCTCAGCTTTTGTTGGGTGATCAACTTTTTGGGAAAAGTCCCATATTTCCACCCCAAATCCCCTCCAAAGCTTGGCTTTCTCCTCTGCTTCTCAGCTAATTACCTTCATTTTCTCTGCTGGTCATTTTTTTTTTTCAAAACTAACCCATGTGTGTATAGGAAGTAAGGGCTCCTGGACCCTCCAGCGATCAGCTTGCTGAGATCTAGGTTCTGCTGAGAGAGAAATCTGACTTGGTCAGAACTCTCCAAGAAGAAAAAAGGGTGTTGAAGAATGCTATGATGGAGCTCGCGAGGAGACGCGTAGGCTTCTGTTAGAAAGAAATCATGTCTGAGAGCAGCGAGACCTCTCAGACACAATAAGGAATAGGTGTACTCCTTTAATAAGAGATGACATTAATAGGCTTAGAGATGTCGCTAGTTCTCTTGGGGTGGCCAGTGTTGACCCCACTGATGTGGCCAGTGTTGACCCCACTGATCAGGTCGACGCTTTGGTCGCCTATATCCCTTTTGTATGTAAAAATTGCAAGAAATAAGGAATTTCTTTTCTTTACATGCTAGACTCATTGAGCGATTATTTATAATCATCCACTAGTATCCTCTGTGTGAAAAATGATAACAGGAAAATACTTCTGCGATCAAAACATACACAGGTAATATGTATTCTGTTTGAACCCAATTTCGGACTTCGATCTCAAGATAGCATTGAGGCCACAAAAAACCTTTGCGATCACAAAACAGGCTTGAGACCGCACTTTGCACTGAGGTCACAAACAATACCAAGACCGCATAATTACATTACGATCATGTATGGTACTGTAATTACAAAAAGAATTGCCATTTTTTTGAGATTGTGATAGTGCTAAAGATATTAATTTCCCAAGAAATATGTCGTGGTATTGCGAATACCCCGGCAGGTTTTGTGGACAATCCTAGCGAAGAAAACGCGACGCGGGTTGACCGGGTGACCGGTCCTCCCCCGCCGGACAAATACAACAAGTGACACGGAGGTTTATACAGGTTCGGGTCCCGGTGGGGGCCGTAGTCCTGTCGGCGTGCTCCCGACAGGGGTCGGCTGGGGAGGCTCTCTCAGGGAGAGGCTTCCGGAGCACACCTGTGAGATTGGCTATTCTAGCAATAATGAGCAACTTGTTCTTACAACAGGGGGGACAAGGGCTATTTATAGCCCCAAAAGAAGCAAAAGACTAAACTACCCCGGACGCTACCGTCGGATCGAGGGGTAGCAACGTCCTTCTCTCGGTCAGGTGCCTCGGATGCTTGACAGGTGGCCGCTGATTTCCGAGGAGCTTGCCACACGACCCCACACGTGACCTAGGCGCTTGTCACGCGACCCGCATGTGACACGGGACCAAGGGCTCCTGTCCCCGGAAGGATGACGGCGCCCAGGACAGGCACCGGGGACCTTGTCCCCGGGCAAAAGGCGGCGCCCGGGACAGGCACTGGAGGCCATGTCCCCGGGCAAAAGGCGGCGCCCGGGACAGGCACCGGGGGCCTTGTCCTCGGGCAAAAGGCGGTACTCGGGACAGGCACCGGAGGCCACGTCCCCGGACGAAAGGCGGTGCCCAGGACAGGCACCGGAGGCCACGTCCCCGGACGAAAGGCGGTGCCCGGGACAGGCACCAGAGGCCACGTCCCCGGACGAAAGGCGGCGCCCGGGACAGGCACCAGAGTCCATGTCCCTGGGCAAACGGCGGCACCCGGGACAAGCAACGGGGGCCTTGTCCCCGGGCAAAAGGCGGCGCCCGGGACAGGCACCGGAGGCCACGTCCAGAACAGGCACTGGAGGCTAGGTCCCCGGGCCAAAGGCGGCGCCCGGGACAGGCACCGGGGGCCTTGTCCCCGGGCAAAAGGCAGCGCCCGGGGCAGGCACCGGCGGCCACGTCCCCAGGCGAATGGTGGCGCCCGGGGAAAGCACTGGAGGCCACGTCCCCGAGCGAATGCCAGCGCCCGGGGCAGGCACTGGCGGCCACGTCCCCGGGCGAATTGCGGCACCCTGGGCAGGCACCGGAGGCCACGTCCCCGGGCTAAAGGCGGCCCCCGGGGCAGGCACCAGCGGCCACATCCCCGGGCGAATGGCGGCGCCCTGGGCAGGCACCGGGGGCCTTGTCCCGGGGCAAAAGGCGGTGCCTGAGGCAGGCACCGGCGGCCATGTCCCCGGGCAAACGGTGGCGCCCGGGACAGGCACTAGAGGCCTTGTCCCCGGGCAAATGGCGGCGCCCGGGACAGGCACCGGGGGCCTTGTCCGCGGGCAAAAGGCGGCGCCCGGGACAGGCACCGGAGGCCACGTCCCCGGATGAAAGGCGGCGCTCGGGACAGGCACCGTAGGCCAGGTCCCTGGGCCAAAGGCGCCGCCCGGGACAGGCACCGGGGGCCTTGTCCCGGGGCAAAAGGCAGCGCCCGGGGCAGGCACCGGAGTCCCCGGGCGAATGGCGGCGCCCGGGGCAGGCACCGCCGGCCACGTTCCCGGCCGAATTGCGGCGCCCGGGGCGGGCACCGGAGGCCACATCCCCGGGCTAAAAGGCGGCGCCCGGGGCAGGCACCGGCGGCCACGTCCCCGGGCGAATTGCGGCGCCCAGGGCAGACACCGGAGGCCACGTCCCCGAGCAAAGGCAGCGCCCGGGACAGGCACCGGGGGCCTCGTCCCCGGGCAAAAGGCGGCGCCCGGGCAGGCACAGGAGGCCATGTCCCTGGGCAAACGGCGGTGCCCGGGATAGGCACCGGAGGCCATGTCCCCGGGCAAGCGGCGGCGCCCGGGATAGGCACCGGAGGCCTTGTCCCCGGGCGAAAGGCGGCGCAACTTACCTGGACTTAGTCTCGCGGAGATTTCCCCCAACAAAATATTTCTTATTTCTCATATAATTATTTGTACCATAGCCCCCGAATTTGAAATAAAATGATCTTCATTAACTTGGAACAGATACATTTTGTTTCAGATTCACAACAGGGTAAAAGTTATGATAACGGGTTCAACAGGAAAAACACCCGTTATGGGAAATTATTAAAGTAATGCACCTGGCGAGGAGTCGTCTCGAGCATATAAAAGGAAGAAGTGGCGTGTCTGAGAAGCTTTAGAACCAAAACTCTCTTTTGCCTTAGCCATTCTTGCTGCAAAAAACCCTCCTTGCGTGCCTTGCTCTCATCGCCTCCAACAAATCCATTGTCTTTTCACTGACCTCTCCATCAATGGCGTCCTAGAGCCGATCCATTCACCACATTGAGGAGAACCTGATGGCAATCGAGAGAGAAGAAATCCTTCCCCCACGGTGGATGATCAACTGGCAGCTGGCGGAGAAGAACGAAGAAACCCCAGTTGTTCGTGAGAACGAACTGGTAATCTTCGAGGAGTTCTTGCGATGCAGGTTCTGACTCCCGGAGAGCAAATTCCTCCAAGAGATCCATGCACATTACGAACTGGAATTGGTGAATCTCCATCCAAATGCCATTTTGATCCTGGCGATCTTTCCACACTTGTGCGAGGCTTTCGTCGGAGTGATGCCCAGTATGGACCTCTTCCGGTGCTTCTACTTCTCGGCATGGTCAAAGAGTACCAATGACGTGGGCTGCATCTGTTGATCGAAGGATGCCGACTAGAGGGGGGTGAATAGGCAGTTTTTAAATTTTTACTTTTAATCTAGTGATTAACAACCTAAATTGCAATAACAATACTCAAATGATATGAATGACAACACAAAGCAAGTTTTGCAATTGCTAAAGAATTAAGAGTGACAATTCAATCTCTAGAAGTATAAAGCAAGTAATAGAAGTAACCGAAGAGAGCAAGTTTTTCCCGAGGTCTCAGAAATTTGCTGATTTCCACTAATCCTCGTTGAAGCGCTCTTCACTAGAGCTTATGCTTCGATTCCACTAGGGGTAGCCCTTCTCCTCTCCGGATAGGCGAGCTCCGAGCCTTTACAACCAATCGCCGGGCCTCTCCGACATACACCATCGATGGAGAGATCGCCGGACCTCCCGGGTCATCTAGGTGACGGCAATCACCAAGAGAAATGAGCCTAGCACCTTGCTTGATCAAGACTTGAAGAACAAATATGCAAATGCAAATGGCTCAATTTCAACTTCTCTCAACTAGCACTCAAGGTTTTGCTGAAGATTTGACTTCAAATGCAAGAGTATGAGTGTGAGAGGCTTTGCAAGCTATTACACAAGGGTTGAGAGATGACTTTCGTGTGTATTTGGCTTCTACAAACAGTAGGGTTTATATAGTCTCAGCAAAACGGTCACTTTCAAGAAAATTGGGTGAAGGTTGTACTGGCCGGACATTGTCCAGTCACTTCGGACAATGTCCGGTCACTTCGGACAATGTCCGGTCAGTACAAAAAAAATTGATCGTTGCTCACGAGAGTTTCAAGTGTCAGTAGCCGTTTGAGGATTTTTGTGAAGGCCGGACGGATGGATTTGTCCGGACAAAACGTCCGGCCAAATGTACATATATCTCTGTTAACACTCATGTTTAACAGCACATATACACGCCGGACAATTGTATATGTCTCTGTTGACACTTGGCTTAAAACATCACAGCGATTATATAGGCCGGACATATGTGATTTGTCCGAACAAATGCATATGTCTCTGTTAACACATGTATTTTCAACTTCTCAGAAATTGTATTGGCCGGACATTATCCGGTCACTTCGGACAATGTCCGGTGCATTTCGGACAAATGCCTCCGGACGGATTTATTTGTCTCTGTTGCTTGCATATAAACTTGCCGTGAGAATTGTACTGGCCAGACATTGTCCGGTCACTTCGGACAGTGTCCGGCCTATATTGGACAGATGCACCAGAAATATGTATTGGCCGGACATTGTCCGGTCACTTCAGACACTGTCCGGCCAGTTCAAAACGAAAATAAAATTGCTGAATTTTACTCAAATTCAATTAGGGGCTAGATGCATATGCAAATATGTTTCCAAAGACTTCAAGGTTGATCAAATATGCTTTTCGTCATTTTTGCTTCATGGAGTCTTGATAATCTTGATTTGCACTCGTGATGTTTTCTCCTTTGATTAACCTGAGTCTCGCACACATAGGTTAGTCGCATATCTTACAGATGTCATTAATCACCAAAACCCTAATTAGGGCTCAAGATTCAACAATCTCCCCCTTTTTGGTGATTGATGACAACCATTATGCATAAAACACATGGATATCAAGAATGAATATAAGCATATAGTGCTCCCCCTGAATCGTACATCCAACCACATAAACATGTCCATAACAAAGATATCCAAACACCAATTTATATGATATATTCATATCCATGTCCATACATATATCCAATCCATAACAATATATATCCACAATATGACATCACAATGACATATGACATAACAATCCACAATATGACATAATAGCATATATCCATAACACTCTCTCCCCCTTTGTCATCAAACAACCATAAAGGGAGAAGACATACACACAAGTAGCATAGATATATAAGTGACAAATAGATCTAGGACTGCGGAGGACGATCAGAGGAAGAGTCGCCGCGTCGACGACGCTGATACTGGCCTGCATCAAAACGTCCCCGCAGCTCATATATGTCCTGACTCATAGAATCGATACGAGGCTCGATGATGTTGAGTCGATGGTTGATGGAGCTCAATCTGGAGTCGACCTCATCAAAGCGAGTCTCGAAGCGCATGGACATCTGGTCGAGATGCTCCATGATCATCATGTAGGGAGCTGATACATCCGGGCTAGGAGATATGGAGTAGGACTGGAGTGGAGAAGGAGCTCCCACGACCGGAGACATGTGCTCATCTTCATGAGCTGGTGATCCTACTTGGTTTTCATATCTGATAAGAATCCCCAATCTCTTCATCCGGTAGTACTCCATCGAAGAGGGACGAGATGCTCGATGCAACCCAAAGTAGGTCAGGGTGTGAGCTATGAAGGGTGCGAATGGCAAAAGCCTCTTCGAGTCCATTTGAACTTCCTGCATCTCGTGAAATAGGAACTCAACGATGTCGAAAGGAGTCTCGTCAACTTGGGCCTTCAGCAGACGTAACATAGTGGATGTGACGGCCCCGCGATCTCCAGTTTTGGGCAAGATAGTCATGCGGTTGAGCTTTTCTAGAATTGCAACCGGAGGGACCAGCTGAGAGACTTTACCGATATTGGGATCTAGATTGTCGAAGAGATGGACGACATCTTCAACTCGAACTTCATCGAAGGCAAATAGGCTGTTGTCGACATGCTCAATCTGTAAAGCCTCTTCGAACTGTGCCTTCGTGAGTGTTCTCTTCGAGTTGTTGTTCATGAAGACTATGTGGGATTGATCCAAGGCTACATGGAGAGATGCAAAGAAGGATCGGATGATATCCACATTCCATTTCCAATCTTCCTTCATCTTGGTGAAGGAGTACATGCTAATCGCCAGGAATTTACCCCTTAGTGGATAGTTCACCTTGCTCTCAATCAAATTCCAGTCGATGGCCTAATGCTCAAAGACTTTGGTGGAGGAGAACCGGGTGTAGTACTGGGACATCTGAAAAGCATTCCAGAAGTTCCTTTCAGTGCAGGTCCTCGGATGCTCATAGGGATTCTTTTGACGAAGCCGCCGAATCGCACTAGCAGTGAAGGTCTGATGGCCCCTAGGTTGCTGATCACTGCTGCTACTGCTACTGTCATCCGAGTCAGAATCAGCAATAGGAGAGCCTATGGGAGATGCTGGAGCGGCATCGTCCTCATCGACTGCCAAGGAATCCCAATCAATAGGTTGCTCCTGTTGGGAAGATCCAGGGCCATGGCGATGGCTAGTCTGTTTCACTCGTCCTGACATGCTGACTCTGGTAGAGAGAGATAGATATCGAATTTGATCAAGATATGACTCGATGAGAATGCCATGAGATGCATGAACTGGTCCTCATGTGTATATGAAAGCATGAACTAGTCCTCATGTGTATATGAAAGCTCATTTGACTCAATTTGAACTATATCACATTCATGCATTTACTATTAGAGGCTTGTTTAAACTTCATATAATCACTTTTTGCAATTTAGTTGTGGTTTGATTCAGTTTTGGCTCTAGTCAATTTGTTTTGTTCATTGTTAAGTATCTAATGCAAGCCAAAGAAATCATCCTGTATATACTCATCTATACATTCATCTTGTGCATGACATACTACTAGAGGAAATTTGCAAGAATGTGATGAGAATGTGTATTTTCTCAAGCAATATATCAAGATTATTTCATTTGCATGAGATCCATATTAGATTATGTCACAAATTCTAACCCTAGAAAGCATCTTGATACTCATGTCATGCATGTCTATGAAATGATCCAGTTTTGCAAAAATCAATTGAGATTAGACTAACCCTAGATGACAATTTCATGAATTTCTAATAAATTTAGACACGCAAAAACATTAACACAATTTCAAACCCTAGAATGAAATGAGATGCAATGTATGATTCAGAGAGAAGAAGAAGGAAAACTAACCAAGCAAGGGAAAGAGGAGAGGCACAGGAGCCTAAATCTGAAGCCGGACTAGAGGAGGTCGGACGAATCCTTGTGTCCGGAGAAGAGGTGAAGAATGGGGTGAGAAGGATGAACAGTAGGGCAAAAGAAAGATTCTGTCGATTTGGGGAAGAAAGGGACTTCGGGAAGTTTTAATAACCGAACATATATGCACACACCGGACAAAGTCCGATATGGCTGGACAGTGTCCGATATGGCCGGACAGAGTCCGAACTGGGCGGACAAAGTCCGGTCAGTTCAGATAAGTTCCTGAAACTTCTGAATTTTTGTATTTTTTGTAAATTTGCTTCAATCAGGGGTTTAATTCCAGTATGACCTCAAGTACCATGTTGGGAATAGATATAGGTAGCCTTGAGTTGGATATGAGAGAAGAAAATCTTGATATGAGCCTCCAAAGGATGTTTTTGGGTAAAGCGAATAAAACAGAACGGATTTTCACCAAATCTTCAAATCTCAACGAAACTTGGATTTTTCTGAGATGTTTGGACTTGTATGAATTTAAAATACTATTTCAAGCCAAAACATGGAAGAAATTTTGTATCAAACAGCAAAATTCACAAAATGCATGTTTTGGGTATTTTCGTGTCAAAACTCGTTTTCAGGAGACTTGGAAAATGTGATAACATGTAAACCGTTGGACTTTTGAGAAAAAGTTCAACATGAACTATCTTCGAATGATTGAGCTCTAAGTGTTTCATGTAGAAAATTTTTGTCAAAACTCAAGCGATCTCAATTTATGGAAATAAGTCATTTTAGGCCAAAACAAGATCCCTAGATCTTCAATTTTGTCAAAATTCTACATTTTATCTCGAAATCCTCTCTTTTCACTTTCAAAACCTTTGAGAACATATTTGAAAGGTATTTTTGAAGGTTTTGTGTTATTTTAACATATTTTGAATATTTTAGCACTTTTTCACCTTTTGATTTTAAAATGACCCTTTTTAATGAAAGACATGCAAAATTTTGATTTTTGTACACAATTTTGGGGTATACAAGCATTCAATGAGCTGGAAGTTGCTCCCCCTTAATGTGTTATCCAAGTTTTGTTGAGAAGAGACAAAAAGGTGAACTTTTGGTCTTTTTCTTCAAAATAGGAAGTGATTGGCATAGATGCCTACATTGATTGAATATGTATATATATATATATATATATATATATATATATAAGTAATAGTATACATGCTAGACACAATCATACTAAGGATCATTTCAAGACAAGAAAGAGATCAAATAACATTTGAAATGTCAATAACATTCAATTATTTCTTAACTTGCTAAATCTTGACTCATCTATGGGTTTAGTGAATAGGTCCGCTAATTGATTTTCGGTTGAAACATGACTAATCACAATATCCCTCTTTGATACATGATCCCTTAGAAAGTGATGTCTAATGTCAATGTGCTTTGTTCGAGAGTGTTGAACGGGATTGTTAGCAATTTTAACGGCACTCTCATTATCACATAAAAGTGGAACACAATTGACTTTTATGCCATAATCTAGCAAAGTTTGCTTCATCCATGATAGTTGTGCATAACAACTACCGGCCAAAACATATTCCGCCTCGGCGGTTGAGAGTGCAACCGAATTTTGTTTCTTTGAAGTCCATGAGACTAATGATCTTCCTAGAAGTTGACATTCACCGGAAGTACTTTTTCTATCAATTTTACAACCGGCATAAGCAGAATCCGAATATCCTAGAAGATCAAAGCTATCATTCTTAGCGTACCAAAGGCCTATGTTTGGTGTATGTTTTAAGTAGCTAAATATTCTTTTTACTGCAGTTAGGTGACATTGTCTAGGAGCAGCTTGAAACCTAGCACACATGCATACAGTAAACATAATGTCCAGTCTAGAAGCAGTAAGATATAATAAGCTACCAATCATAGAACGATATAATTTAAGTTCTACCGGTTTACCTCCCTCATCCAAGTCCAAATGACCATTTGTAGCCATGGGAGTCTTGATTGGCTTTGCATCATCCATGCCAAATCTTTTGAGCAAATCCTTCACGTATTTGCTTTGACTTACGAATATTCCTTCTTTGATTTGCTTAATTTGAAGTCCGAGGAAAAAGCTCAATTCTCTTATCATAGACATCTCAAATTCCTTGGACATGGTTTCACCAAAAGCTTGACAAAGAGATTCATTAGTGGAACCAAAAATTATATCATCGACATAGATTTGGCAAACAGAGAAGTCATCATTTATTATTTTGGTAAAGAGAGTTGTATCAATTTTCCAACCTTAAAACTTGTGAAATTAGGAAATTTCGCAATTGTTCATACCAAGCCCTAGGGGCTTGCTTAAGACCATAGAGGGCTTTTGAGAGTTTATAGACATGATTTGGATATTTTGGATCTTCAAAGCCCGGTGGTTGCTTTACAAATACAAGTTCTGAAATTTCACCATTTAAGAAAGCATTTTTAACATCCATTTGAAATAGTTTGATTTCAAAACATGATGCGAATGCAAGTAAGATACGAATGGCTTCTAGTCTAGCTACGGGAGCAAAAGTTTCATCAAAATCTAATCCCTCAATTTGAGAATAACCTTGTGCTACCAATCTAGCTTTATTTCTTACAACCATTTTCACCTTGCTTATTTCGAAAAACCCATTTTGTACCAATTATATTGTGATCAAGAGGTTTTTCTACAAGTTTCCAAACATTGTTTCTAGTAAAGTTGTTCAATTCATCATGCATGGCATTTACCCAATGCGGGTCCGCTAGTGCTTCATCAATGCATTTGGGCTCAAGACTAGAAATGAAAGATGCATGCTCACAAAAAGATGCGATTCTAGAGTGAGTTTGAACACCTTTACCAACATCACCTATTATTTGGTTGATGGGGGTGATCCTTAGTGATGGTTTGACGAAGTCTTGGATTTTGCAATGCTTGATCTTCATTTTCCTTCATCTCCGAATCAAGATCAACTTGATTAGTAACCTCCGGAACCATAGAAGCTACTTCATTTTCTTGATCAGGTGACTTTGAATCTTCATCTTTAGGCTTGATGTCCCCAATTGTCATATTCTTCATAGCTTCTCATAGTTCCTCATTTCCTACATTCTCAAGATCTTCATGCTCTTCTTGAGAGCCATTAGATTCATCAAACTCAACATTGCAAGTTTCCTCAATGCATTCGGTTATGGTGTTAAAAACACGATAAGCTTTGTTAGTTGATGAATATCCAACAAGGAAACCCTCATCAACACGTCTTTGAAATTTTCCAAAATGCATGCGTTTTTTAAGAATGTAACATTTGCAACCAAAAACTCAAAAATATGAAATATTTGGTTTTCTTCCAACAATTAGCTCGTAGGGAGTTTTGTTTAACAATGGATGAGTGTAAAGCCGGTTTATAGCATAACAAGCAGTATTGACTGCCTCGGCCCAAAACCTAGTGGGGGTTTTATATTCATCCAACAAAGTTCGAGCCATTTCGATTAATGTTCGATTTTTCCTTTCCACAACACCGTTTTGTTGAGGAGTATATGGCACGGAAAATTCGTGTTTAATTCCAGATTCATCACAAAGCTCAATAAAACCCGAATTCTGAAACTCTCCACCATGATCACTTCGAAGTTTCTTGATGGAGAATTCAAATTCATTTTCAACACGTTTTGCAAATCTTTTAAACACACTTGGAGCATCAGACTTATGATTTAAGAAGAAAATCCAAGTAAATCAGGAGAAATCATCAACAATGACAAAACAATAATTACTACCACCAATACTTTGAGGTTCCGATGGACCAAACAAATCCATATGCAAAGGCTCAAGTGGTCTAGATGTTGACAAAACGTTTTTAGTGGGATGAGTACTAGCAACTTGTTTTCCCGCTTGACAAGCACTACAAAGTTTATTCTTTTCAAAATTTACATTTTTCATACCTAAGACCAAATCTCTTTTTAAAAGTTTGTTTAATTGATGCATCCCAACATGATCCAAACGACGATGCCAAAGCCATCCCAAAGAATTTTTGGCAACCAAACACGTTGAAATGCAAGAATCTTTTGAACCGAAATCCACCAAATACAAATCTCCATATCGAAAACCTTTGAATATTAGAGATTTGTCTTCTAAGCTTTCAATGATAACGCCATTTGGTTCGAAAATGCATCTAAGACCCAAATCACAAATTTTTGCAACCGAAAGCAAATTGATATTCAAGGATTCAACAAGTAATACATTTGAGATGGAAAGGTTGTTTGTGATTGCAACTTTACCTAACCCAATTACCTTTCCTTTGCTATTATCACCAAATGTGATTTTATCAATGTCATTGCAACCATTCTCAAATGAGGAGAAACGACTTTCATCACCAGTCATGTGTTGAGTGCACCCGCTATCAAGCACCCAATGCCTCCCACCGGTTTTGTAGTTCACCTGAAAGAAACTTGTTTGGGTCCTTGGAAGTTAGCAACAAGGGTTTTTGGAACCCAAATCCTCTTTTTATGTTTATTTTGATAAGGTAAACCAATGAATTTAGCAATTACTTTTCCATACTTGGTTTTCTTAAGCATGTAATGGGAGTGATACTCATTTTCTTTAGCTCTAGAAGTTGAGGGACAATTATTCGGTAAATGATCTACATCATGGCATTTGTGACAAAACATATTAGTAACCTTAACAAAAGTCACTATAGTACTCAACTTCTTTCTTTTGTTCGGTTCATATCCTAAACCTTCCTTCCTAAATGAACATCATTGCTCACTAAGAAGTTTGTCTAAGATTTCTTTTCCTTTAAAACATTTTGCTAATCCTAGATTTAGCTTTTCCACTTGTGCCTTGAGTTCTAAATTTTCTAAAATCAAATTTGAGTTGTTACCAACAATTTCATCACAAACATTTTCATGGTTAATTTCTAGATCATTACAAGTGACTGATTTTGAATGAGAGACAATATGAGATGATTCATCTAGAATATCACAAATAATTCCTATATCACTAGTTTGTTTAGAATCAATAATATCCTTAACTAGTAGTGCCTCATGCGAGTCATTTAGTTCGGCATATAAATCGCTAAGTGTTGAATATTCCTTCTTAAGCATTTTATTTTCCTTAGTTAATCTGCCTAGTGCCTCGTTTAGTTCCATAACCATATCAACAAGTTCCTCGTAAGAAGGTTCGGGATTTGATACCTTTGCATCATCACTCGCCATAAGACACAATGATGACTCATTTTTGAGCGAAGGGGCCTCTCCAATAGCAATTCCTGCCATCTTCCTGGAAGTTGATGGCACTTCATCATCCGAGTCGGATTCCTTCGATCCGGAGTACCATTCACCAATATAAGCTTGGCCCTTGCTTCTATTGTTGTAGAACTTCTTGACGAGCTTCTTTTTACCTTTTGAGCCTTCACCGTCATCTTTCCTCTCATGTGATCTTTGATGATCACCCTTCTTATTTGGACATCTTGAGGCAAAGTGTCCCTTCTCATTACACTCATAGCATGTAATGTTCTTGAATCCGGTCTTCTTGTGCGGTCCTCGCCTTTTGTCAAAATCAAACCCCTTTTTGTTGATTTTGTTGATTTTGTTTAGGAGCTTCCGGGTCTTTCTCACAAGAAGAGCTAGATCACCATCGGAACTCTCATCCGAGCTATCCTCCTTGGCCTCCTCGACATTTGCTTTAAATGCCAAGTTTTTCTTCTTTGATCCGGATGCTTCCGCAATTCCTTTCTTCTCCTCTTTTTGCATTTTATGGGTAATAAGAGTACCCAAAAGCTCGGTTGGAGTTGTGGATGTGAGATCGCCATTAATAAGCACTGTCACAATTGTATCAAAGCTCGATGGTAAAATCATAATCATTTTACGTACAATATCAATATCTTCAAAATTTGTACCTAAACCTTTGAGATCATTGATTAATAGATTGAGTCGAGTATACATATCACTAACATTTTCAGATTCAAGCATGAAGAAGGAGTTGTGTTCTCTAGTTAATTTAATTAGCTTAGCTTCTTTGACCTTAGAGGTGCCTTCATGAATTACTTCTAAGGTTTTCCACATTTCATAAGATGTATCAAGATTACTAATGCGGTTGAACTCACTTAAGTCAAGACCATTAAATATGGCATTTTTTGCTTGAGCATTTGCTTGGAGGTTTTTTGCTTCTAGAGGTGTGAGATTCTCTAAATCAATGGGAGCTCTAAAACCGTCTCTAGTGACCCTCCAAACGTCAAGACTAATGGATTCTAGGTAAACCGCCATCCTAATTTTCGAATAGCAATAATTATCACCCTTGAAGAAGGGGACCTTTCAATTATAGTTTTCTTTGATCGACGACATCCTCTCTCTAGACTGTCAAGCCTAAAATGAGAAACCTAGCACTCTGATACCACGTGTTGATCGAAGGATGCCGACTAGAGGGGGAGTGAATAGGTGGTTTTTAAATTTTTACTTTTAATCTAGTGATTAACAACCTAAATTGCAATAACAATACTCAAATGATATGAATGACAACACAAAGCAAGTTTTGCAATTGCTAAAGAATTAAGAGCAACAATTCAATCTCTAGAAGTATAAAGCAAGTAATAGAAGTAACCGAAGAGATTGAGTTTTTCCCGAGGTCTCAGAAATTTGCCGATTTCCACTAATCCTCGTTGAAGCGCTCTTCACTAGAGCTTATGCTTCGATTCCACTAGGGGTAGCCCTTCTCCTCTCTGGATAGGCGAGCTCCGAGCCTTTACAACCAATCGCCGGGCCTCTCTGACACACACCATCGATGGAGAGATCGCCGGACCTCCCGGGTCGTCTAGGTGATGGCAATCACCAAGAGAAATGAGCCTAGCACCTTGCTTGATCAACCTCAAGATTTGAAGAACAAATATGCAAATGCAAATGGCTCAATTTCAACTTCTCTCAACTAGCACTCAAGGTTTTGCTGAAGATTTGACTTCAAATGCAAGAGTATGAGTGTGAGAAGCTTTGCAATCTGTTACACAAGGGTTGAGAGATGAATTTCATGTGTATTTGGCTTCTACAAACAGTAGGGTTTATATAGTCTCAGCAAAACGGTCGTTTTCAAGAAAATTGGGCGAAGGTTGTACTGGCCGGACATTGTCCGGTCACTTCGGACAATGTCCGATCAGTACAAAAAAAATTGACCGTTGCTCACGAGTGTTTCAAGTGTCAGTAGCCGTTTAAGGATTTTTGTGAAGGCCGGACGGATGGATTTGTCCAGACAAATGTATATATCTCTGTTAACACTTATGTTTAACAGCACATATACACGCCGGACAAATACGATTTTTCCTGACAAAATATCCGGACAAATGTATATGTCTCTATTGACACTTGGCTTAAAACATCACAGCGATTATATAGGCCGGACATATGTGATTTTTCCGGACAAAATGTCCGGACAAATGCATATGTCTCTGTTAACACATGTAGTTTCAACTTCTCAGAAATTGTATTGGCCGGACATTGTCCGGTCACTTCGGACAATGTCCGGTGCGTTTCGGACTAATGCCTCCGGACGGATTTATTTGTCTCTGTTGCTTGCATATAAACTTGCCGTGAGAATTGTACTGGCCGGACATTGTCCGGTCACTTCGGACAGTGTTCGGCCTATATCGGACAGATGCACCGGACAAGTTTATTTGTCATTGGTTCTCATTTTGCAATTTTCAGAAGAAATATGTATTGGCCAGACATTGTCCGGTCACTTCAGACACTGTCCGGCCAGTTCAAAACGAAAACAGAATTACTGAATTTTACTTAAATTCAATTAGGGGCTAGATGCTTATGCAAATATATTTCCAAAGACTTCAAGGTTGATCAAATGACTTGTGCTAAGACCCCTCTTAATAGTACGACCATCTAACCTAGAAATTTTCAAAACATAAAAGCGCTAGGTTTAGATATTTGTACTTTTGTCGAGGTTTTCGTCATTTTTGCTGCATGGAGTCTTGATAATCTTGATTTGCACTCTCGTGATGCTTTCTCCTCTGATTAACCTGAGTCTCACACACATAGGTTAGTCGCATATCTTACGGATGTCATTAATCACCAAAACCCTAATTAGGGCTCAATATTTAACAGCATCTACTTCCGCATAAGGGAGAAGAAAGAGTATCCTTTTCTTCATCTGCGGGATTCGCTGCCCGGGTGGACCACAAATGGTTCTACTGCACCCCTCTATCAGAGAGTAACCTCTGGTTCGAGAACAATCGACTAGAGAAGAGCAACGAAATGGACACTGTTCTTACTCTAAATCAAGAATTGAAAAAGCAAGCCCAAGCAATTCTTCACCGAGTCCAACAGGGATTAACAGCGCGAGATATCTTCGCGACTTTGTGAAGAATAGGGTGTAGGATCGAGGATGCCGATTAGAGGGGGGTGAATAGGAGGCTTTAAAACTTTTTGACTAAAAACAATTTAATAATATTTTGCATTGAGAAAGAGTAAGATAGACAAACACAATGATTTATCCTGAGGTCTCGGAGACTCGCTTGGTCTCCCCTACTCCTCGTTGAAGCACTCAAATGAATGAGTCTTACTTCAATATCCACAAAGGATATTTTTCACTAAGGTTGATCCTTTTCCACTCCGGATAGGCGAGCACCGATGCCTTTCACAAAATATGCCGAGCCTCTCCGACAACCTCCATTAATGGAGAGGTCAACGGCCACGCCTCCAAACCATCTAGTAAGGGTGTTCACCAAGAGTAACAAGCTACAAGATTTTCTCTTGACACCCAACAAATACCGAGAAACTTCTAAGGATGCAAATGAATGCTCTTGGAGGATCTCTCTCAATCACAAAGAATGATACTTGATAAAAGATCAAGATTTTAGCACTTGGAAACTTTGGCTCAATTGTATACCGAGAGATATGTAGCAAAAACTGCTCAAGGATGTTCAGAAAAACTACTAAAAAACTACTTGAAAATGTTTAGATAAACAGCTCAAAAGATGTATAAAAATCTGCTAAAATGGTGTTTAGAAATCTGCTCAAAAACTGTTTATAAAAACTGGTCAAAACAGTAGAGAAATCTACTCAAAAGTGTTTAAAAAACTGATCAAAACAGTAGCGAAAATCTGCTCAAAAGTATTGTCGTGGTATTGCGAATACCCCGGCAGGTTTTGTGAACGATCCTAGTGAAGATTACGCGGCGCGGGCTGACCAGGTGACCGGTCCTCCCCCGCCGGACAAACACAAGAATTGACATGAGGATTTATACAGGTTCGGGTCCCGGTGGGGGCCCTAGTCCTGTCGATGCGCTCCCGACCGGAGTCGGCTGGGGAGGCTCTCTCCGGGGGAGAGGCTTCCGGAGCACACCTGTTAGTTTTTTGGCTATTCCAACAAATGAATCACCACCTTACAACTGAGGGGTACAAGGGCTATTTATAGCCCCAAAAAGAAGCAAAAAACCTAAACTACCCCGGAGGCCACCGTCGGATCGAGGGGTAGGAACGTCCTTCTCCCGGTCAAACGTCTTGGATGCTTGACAGGTGGGCGCTGATTCCCGAGGCGCTCCTCGCATGACCTGCATGTGATAAACAACTCGAGACTTTACCTTGAGGAGGACGATGAGGCATGGGACATTCGCCGGAGGCCAAGTCCTGGGGGCCAAAAGGCGGCGCCCGGGACGGCACCGGAGGCCAAGTCCCGGGGGCCAAAAGGCGGCGCCCGGGCGCCCGGGACGTCGCCGGAGGCCAGGTCCCGGGGGCCAAATGGCGGCGCCCGGGGAGGCCCCGGAGGCCAGGTCCCCGGGCAAATGGCGGCGCCCGGGACGGCGCCGGAGGCCAGGTCCCGGGGGCCAAATGGCAGCGCCCGGGGAGGCCCCGGAGGCCAGGCCCCCGGGCAAATGTGGCGCAACTTACCTGGACTTAGTTTCGCGGAGATTTCCCCCAACAGCAGCCCCCCATGCCCCCCGGGGACGATGCTCGAGTCCCCGGTGGGTATGGTACATGTTACTGGGAAAATCTCTGGACCAAGTCATTGGAGCCGTGATGCTTCGGTTTTCGTGCCGGACGCTTATGGCGCGCTGTTTCGCCATAAATGCACTCGCGGTTCGAACCGGTGCCTCGATTTGCGCCCCAGTCCCTTCGTTTCCCACGCGCGGTTTGAACTTCAACGGTCCAGATTGCTCTGCGGGGTGCCACGTGGCGACCATCTAGACCACGGCTCGCCTCCATAAATAGGGCCTTGGGGGGCTCGGTGACTTCATTCCAAACTTCCACGGCTCGCGAATTTTAGCTCTGCCGGTAGCTCTCTCCCGGTAGCTCTTCCCTGTAGCTAGCGCCCGGTAGTAAGCGTCCGGGACTTTTAGGCTTAGCCTCCTGAAAAGTTAGTCTCTAAGAAAAACTAACCTGATGGCACCGAAGGGTCGAGCGAAGATGATCGAGGTGCCCCCGGAGGAAGTCGCTCCGGACTTCCTCTGGGCGTCCGAGTTCACGGCCGAGGACGCTGAGTCCATGGTCAAACGCGGCGTCGTGGAGGACGGGGACATTCAAGTCCCCGTGAAGAAAGACGGAGCCCCCCGCCCCAGGCCCGGAGAGGTCGTGGCCTTCGAGGCCTTCCTGGAGGCGGGGCTCCGGCTCCCGGTGCATCCTATGCTCCGGGAGTTTCTGAAGGAGTACGGGGTGGCGCTCAACCACCTCACCCCGAACGCCATAGTCCGGATGGGGATCTTCATCTGGCTATTCGAGACGGCGACCGGGAGAGAGCCCACCTTACGCGTCTTCCGGTACTTCTACGAGCCGGCGGCGCGGAGCTCCCACCTGGTGAAGGGGGCGCCCAAGTCCCCCTTCGGCACGGTGATGGTGCAGATGCTGCCGTCCCGGGTGGCCGACTACCCAGCGGTAGCCTCCCGGGACCATTGGGGCGACTGGATCAGGAGGTGGTTCTACCTCCGGGTCCGGGACGACGAGGTGACGTACGCCCCGGAGCCCGCCTCTTACAACCGGTCGTCCGCACCGAGGCCTCCGGTGTGGATGGATGAGGAGCTTGAGCTCCTCGGCAAGGGGATCATCTCCCGGAAGGCCCGCTCTATGCGGGACACCGCCGAGGAGATGATGCTCCTGAGGATCTCCCCCTTCGCGCGCGGGAGGAGGGGGACCGGCATGGGCCCGGAGCAGCGGCCCCCGGTCAAGCCGGTGACCCGACGTAAGTCCCGGTGACCTGCTTCATTGCATTTACAAATTTTTGAAAATTTGACTAACTCTTTACCTCTTGTAGTCCGGCCGTACCCGGCGGCTCGGGAGAAGGCGGAGAACCTCTTGGGGAGGTACTTCGCCGACGAGCACGAGCGCGTCGTGCGCCTCGTGGGGGAGGGCCCTCCCCGAAACCTGGTGGCTGAGGCCTACGGGATGAAGCTCCCGGAGAGGAAGCCCCTCCCCACCCCCGGGTCACACAAGCGGGGGAAGGACGCGGCCGGGGGCTCTGAGCCTAAGAAGGCCAGAGTCCAAAAAACCCCCGGCCCGTCGACGACGCCGGCGGCGACACCGGCGAAGCCCCGGGACGAGACCCCCGGGATCGAGCGCGCCCGGGCGCCGGCCCGGAAGGAAGCAACACCCCCTCCCCCGGCGAGCCCCGTTGCGGCCCGGGGGAAGGAGTCGGCAGCGGGTGGGGCGGCGTCCGATTCGGCGGACTACGCCCTGTCGCCGCCCTCAGTAGCAGTCCTCCCGGCGCCCCCGGCACCCTTGGAGCCGGAGAAACTGGAGGTGAGGTTCGCGGAGACCTCGCCTCCGCGGGTTGAATGGCCCGTGGACTAGGGGGGGAGCCCCTCGGTCTACGAGGTCCCGCCGGAAGTGGGGGCCCCGGGGGCCCTCCCGCCCGGGAAGGGGAAAGGGCTGATGATCCCCCCCCGGCGCGGGACCCCCTCTGAAGCTTCCTCGGACACTTCCTCGGGGGGGACTTCGGCGACGAAGACGACGACGACCGCCACCCCGACGGGGGTCGTACCGGGCGCCCAGGTCCGGGAGCCTGTTACCGGCCGCGGCGGGATAAGCGCTGGGCGGGAGACTCCCGTGCTTTCCGCAGGGGAGGTCGAACGTTACGCGGAAGGCCTACAGACCCCAAAGGTCCAGGCCTTCTACGCGGGGGGGACGCTCCACGATCGCTTCGCGGAGCTTCGGTCCCTCCAAGCCTAGGTATTCACCCAAAGCGGTTGTCGCTTTCTCTTGGTTCCCTGCATCCAAAATTTTCTAACTCTGGAATTTGTAGGGGACGGCAATTACCTAGGGCGTCGAGCAGCGCGTCATCCGAGAGGGCCGCCTCCTTCCTGGGCCAGCGGGACGAAGCTCTCTAGGAGCTGGCCCGGGTCCGGGCCCAAGTTCACGTTTTGGAGGCGGTGAACGGCCGCCTCCGAGAGGAGGCGAAGGCGAGGGAGGAGGCCTTCCGGGAGCTCGAGGGATCGAGCGTCCGAGCGGTGGCGGACGCAGGCCACTCCGTCCGCTCGGCCCTCGAGAGCCTTGGCATAAGCCTAGGCTCCGGGGGTGGCTCGAAGGTGCCCCCGGCCACGCTCGCGGAGGCTGTGTGTTTTCTTAACGCACAAGTCTCCATGACCCCAGAGGCAGTGGACGCCCGGGCGCGAGGCCAGGCGATCCCCGTTGTCGCGGCCGCAGTCGGGCTCATCGAGCACCGGGGAGTGGGCGCCCGAGCGATCGAGGGACGCATCCCGCGGAGCTTCCCCGAGTTCTTCGAGCCCGCGCGCCGGGAGGTGGAGCAGCTCACCGGGGGTTTCTACAACCGGATCATCCAGGTGAGATTCCCGGCACCGGCGCTTCTGGCCGTGGACGCCCCAGCTCCGGCCTCGGAGGAAGCCCCCCGGGGGGAGGATGCCAATGAAAGAGTATGAGCCTCCCCCCGGGTCTTTAGATAGGACCCTTTTGTTTTCTTAGGACTTTTGATCCCGGTAGCTTCTTAGAAGAAGCCCCGGACACTTGTAAAAAGATATTTTGGAATGCAATAGAGTTAGAAATTTTTCTAAGTCTTTGAATTGAATGCAATGTTACCAGGGTTCCCGGGAGGTTACTCCCGGGCGAAGGTCCGGGAGGGGCTCTCCGGGGGACGCCCAAGCGGCTTTAATATTGCTAAGCCTCATCTCTGGGGAGCGCAGCGGGGACGCCGTCCGGAAACCCATCCGGTTAAGGTGGCATCCGGAGTGGCACTTGGACAATTTTGACAATCATCGGGCCAAGTTGTCCCCCCCGCGTCCGGGGTTCCGGATGATACCTCCTCTTCGGATACTTCCACCTGCGGGATAGGAGTTCTGGCCCGAAGGTGTGCTCCGAGACGCTCGGCGCCGCGTGCGCGCATTGTACCGGGACTTGGCCCGGGAGCTAGCGGAGAGCCTCCGGGAGTATTAGGCGTAGGAACCTTAGGATGTAGAGGATCCCCCGGGTTAGAGCCCGGGTTGTCCCGTTTCCGAAGCCCACCGGAGGGGGAAGATGTCCTCCGGGTTTGACAATCAATAAAGCTGCTCGCTTGCTTCTTCTTTCATTGTCTTTTTATTTTTTCTTCTTGGATGGTCTGGATGACTCCTTTTCACATAATGAGCTAAGTCTGCTCGTGGACGGTGCGGTCGACACCCAGGGGTTCCTTATCCCCCCCGTCCACAGTGGGCCGGAGGATAGCTCCACGCGCTGTGGGGGTAGAAAGGCCCCTGGGGTGGAAGTGACTTGTAGCATGGAAATTTTTCTAAGTTAGAAAAATTTTAAATCGGGGTTTCCAAGGGAAAGACCTTCCGGGAGACAATCATCTGGTCTCCGTGAGAACGGGGAGCCGGGAATAAGACCTCGTGTGGAAGAAACATCCAAGAAAATCCGATGAGATTTCCGGAGACGAGCTTCCTAGGAGATGGTCACCCGGTCGCCGTGAGAACGGAGAGCCGGGAATAGGGTCTCCGAGGGAGAAATGTCCGGGAAATCCGTAACTTCTCCGGGAGACAATCATCCGATCGCCGTGAGGACGGGGGGCCGGGAATTGGGTCTCTGGGAGGCAATCATCCGGTCGCCCTGAGAACTGGGAGCCGGGAATAAGGTCGTCGGGAAGCAATCATCCAGTCGCCGTGAGAATGGGGAGCCGGGAATAAGGTCGCCGGGGACCAAATATCCAAGAATGCCATTAGACGTGCCACTGGGGAGAGCGTCTACTCTCAGAGGAGGAAGAGATATCCATGAAAGCCATTAGACGTCCCACTGGGGAGAGCGTCTACTCCCGGAGGTGGAAGTGCCCGAAGACGGGTCTTGAGTGTTTGGGCAGGGGACTAGTCTCCCAAAGTGACTCGTTACCGCGGCCGCTAGGGACCGGGTTGCCGCTTACACCCTCAGTCCACGAGGGCTGATCGTAAGCCGCCCTACAGGAGGGACTTGCTGGGTTTGGGCCCACTTCCTCGCGGGGAGGGCATCGCCGCTAGGGGCGGTAATGAGAAGAACCTGCAATGAGATAGTTGAAGAGCAAAACCTATGTATTGCTAAGAAAATGAAGTACAGTGCCTCCCCCTGTGAAGCCGCGAAAGGGGAGGAAAAGGTAAGTACAGCGTCCCTCCTCCCCCTCCGGCGTGATCACTCCGGTGGAGGGGATAGGCCCGTATGGCTAAACATGGAACTTGCGAAGTAAACGCAAGTTCCACGTGTGCTTCAGCTCCTGCTCTTGAAGGTTGGAGAGCTTATAAGCCCCCGAGCCCAGGACCGCGGAGATCCAGAAGGGCCCTCCCACTTGGGGGAGAGCTTCCCCTGGGCTTGGGGGTCTGTGACGCGCTTGAGGACAAGGTCCCCAAGGCGGAAAGCTCTCTCGCGCACGCGCTGGTTGTACGCGCGCGCCATCTCTTGCTCGTAGATGGAGTGGCGGAGGAGCGCTCGGTCGCGTTCCTCCTCCACGAGGTCGATCTCGAGGCGCTGGTTGGCCTCGTTGGCCTGGTACGCTGCGGGCGTGGCTCCCTCCAGGAGCTCGACCCACAGTGACCGGAAGCCGATCTCCGGGGGGAGGACTGCCTCCGCCCCGTAGACCAGGGAGAAGGGAGTACGCCCCGTTGCCCGGGACGGGGTCGTGCGCATGGAGCAGAGGATGCTAGGGAGCTCCTCTGCCCATGCACCCCGCTTAGAAGCGGTTTGCTCGAGTCTCCGACGCAACCCCTGTAGGATCACGCCGTTGACCCTCTCGACTGCCCCATTGCTTCGGGGATGGGCCACTGAGGCGAAGTGGATGACGAGCCCCAGGCCTTCGCAGAATTCCTGGAAGTAAGCCGAGTCGAATTGGGTCCCGTTGTCCACGGTGATTTCCCGGGGGACACCGAAACGACATACGACGTTTTTCCAGAAAAACCGCTGAACGGCCCGCGACGTGATGCTGGCCAAAGGCTCCGCCTCAACCCACTTTGTAAAATAGTCGATCGCGACTACCGCATACTTGTATCCTCCGGGCGCTGGGGGGAAGGGCTCTAAGTGGTCCATCCCCCAGCGCACGAGGGGCCAAGTGATGGGGATTGTCTGCAGCGCTATAGGGGGGAGGTTCGAGCCCTTGGCAATCTTCTGGCATGCTTCGCACGCGGAGACGAGGTCTCGCGCGTCACGCAAGACCGTGGGCCAGTAGAAACCCTGCCGGCGGGCCTTTGCCGCGATGGCACGCGGGGCTAGGTGAGAACCGCAGCTCCTCGCATGGATGTCTTCGGGAAGTTGAAGTCCCTCCGGCCGGGGGAGGCAGCGCAGGAGGGCGGAAGCCCCCCGCTTGTAGAGCCTCCCCTCCAGCAGGAGATATGCCCGGGCTTTAGCCTGGAGGCGTTTAGCCTCGGTCTCACTAGGAGGGTCCCCCTCCCCCTTGATGAAGGAGATGAGGGGGTCCATCCAAGACGGAGTCCGGGTGATCTCGGCGACCTCCGGGACATGAGGCTCGTCGCCCGTGTCCGGGGAGGCCACCGAGGGCTTCATGATGATTTCCAAGAAAGCCCCCTTGGGGAGTGATTCCCGGGCACTTGCGGCCCTGGCCAAGGCGTCTGCCCGGTCATTATCCCTTCGCGGGATATGCCGGGCCTCGAGGCCGTCGAAATGCCTCTCCATGTTTCGCACCTCCTGCAAATAAAGATTTAAGTTTGCGTCATGGCACAGGTAAGACTTGTCTATTTGGCAAACTACGAGTTGAGAATCTTCCTTGACTAGGAGGCGCCGGATCCCCATGGAGCAAAGCCTCTTATTCGGCGATGTTGTTGGTTGCGGGGAACTCGAGCCGCGCGGCGTACTCGAGCTCCTTCCCCTCGGGGCTCCGGAGGACTACTCCCGCCCCAGCCCCGGCGAGACACAGCGAACCATCGAACATGAGAGTCCAATGATCACTGTGTCGGGGCGGCACAGGGAGGTCTTCGTCCCCGGACCCAAAGGCGGGAGTCCACTCTGCGACGAAGTCGGCGAGGACCTGCGACTTGATGGCGGAGCGGCCGGTAAGGGACAGGGAGAAGGGGGCGAGCTCGGCCCCCCACTTCCCGATCCGACCGGTGGCTTCTTTGTTCCGCAGTACCTCCCCCAGGGGAAGGGACGACCGGACGGTGATGGGGTGCCCCAGGAAGTAATGGCGAAGCTTCCGAGACGCCATCAGGTGGGCGTAGCAGATCTTCTCCATCTCCATGTACTGAGTTTTGGCCCCTTGGAGGGCCTCACTCACGTAGTACACGGGACGCTGCTGCCCCCTTGCTCCTTCACCAAGACTGCGCTGACGGCGACGGGGGTCACAGCGAGGTAGAGGAGCAAGGGCTCTTCTGGGGACGGACTCACGAGCATTGGAGGGCTCGTGAGGTACTTCTTGAGGCCGTCGAACGCCTCCTGGGCCTCGGGGGTCCAGCGGAACCCCTCGAGCCCCCGGAGGATCTTGAAGAACTGGAGGCCCCGCTCCCCCGACTAGGAGACGAAGCGGCTTAGCGCGGCTAGGTGGCCGGAGAGCCACTGGACATCCTTGACGGAGCGCGGCGGGGGCATATCTAAGAATGCCCGGATCTTCTCCGGGTTTGCCTCAATGCCCCGCTGGGACACGAGGAAACCTAGGAGCTTCCCCCCGCGCACCCCGAAGGCGCACTTCTCCGGGTTGAGTTTGAGCCCGAACGCGAGGAGGTTACCGAAGGTTTCAGCCAGGTCGTCAATGTGGGAGGCTGCGCGGGGACTCTTGACGACCGCGTCGTCTACATAGACTTTGACGTTGCGGCCGACTTGGTCTTTGAAGACCAGCATCATGAGGCGCTGGAAGGTCGCCCCCGCGTTCTTGAGCCCGAAGGGCATATGGACGTAGCAGAAGGTTCCGAGGGGAGTTATGAAACTCGTCTTTTCCTCGTCCCCTTCCACCATCCGGACTTGATGGTAGCCCGAGTAGGCGTCTAGGAAGCTCATGAGCTCGCACCCCGCAGTGGAGTCGACGAGCTGATCAATCTGCGGGAGCGGGAAGTTGTCTTTGGGGCAGGCGCGATTAAGGTCGGTGAAGTCCACGCACATCCACCACTTGCCGGTTGACTTCTTGACGAGGACAGGGTTCGCGAGCCACTCGGGGTGCAGGACCTCCCGAATGAACCCCGCCTCTCGGAGCCGGGTGATCTCTACCTTGATTGCTTCTTGGCGCTCGAGGGAGAGTTTCCGCAGCTTCTGTTTGATCGGGGGGTGACCAGGGGCCACTGCGAGCTTGTGCTCAATGACCTCCCGAGCGACGCCCCGCATGTCTGAAGGCTTCCACGCAAAAACATCAGAGTTTTCGCGCAGAAAAGCCGCAAGTTGTGCTGCGTGCTCCTCGGGGAGCTCCGCCCCGATCCAGACGGTTTTGTCTTGGTCGCCCGGGGACAGCAGGATCTTCCGGAGGCCCCCTTCCGGGCGCGGCTTGAGGAGGGGCCTCCCGGGGGGTGGCGCAGCGGCGTCTAGTTCCGGGGGGGGAGCCTCCCCCCCGGGCGTCTTTATGAGGTTGATGCTTCCGATTGTGGCCGCAACGCGCTCGTATAGAGCACGGGCCATGTCTTGGTCTCCCCGGATGTTGATCACACCATGCGGCCCGGGGATCCTCATGCAGAGGTAGTTTTGATGGGTGGCAGCCTCCAGCCAGTTGATTGTGGTCCTCCCCATTATCGCGTTGTAGGAGGAGGGGAGGTCCACTACGTCGAAGCGGACTAGCTTGGTCCGATAGTTCTCCGGGGTGCCGAATGTCATAGGGAGGTCTACCTTGCCCACGGGGTGGATTGCCTTCCCCGGGACGAAACCTTGCAGGGGCCCGGCAGCGGGCTGCAGGAGCTTCTCACCACCTGCATCTCTTTGAAGGCCTTCAGGAATAGGACGTCGGCGGAGCTCCCGCCGTCCACAAGGATACGGGCCAGGTGGCAGTTGTAGATGGTCGCGGAGAGAATGAGCGCGTCGTTGTGGGGGAAGCGAACCCCTCGCGCGTCTTCCGCCGTGAAGGTGAGGGGGAGGTCCGACCACTTAGGTGGCGGGGACGCGTGTAGCACCCCCACAACCTTGACCTCGCGCGCGTACTCCTTACGCTGGCGCTTAGAGTCCCGCCCAGAGGCGGACCCTCCCATGATGACGTTGATGCGGCGCTGAGAAGTTTGAAAGGGGAGAGCTTCTGAAGGCTGCCCCTCCTGCGTCTGCTGACCCCCCGCGGGAGCGGGAACGGCCGGAACAGCTGGCCGAGGGAGCAAGGAGGCCGGAGTCCCCTCCCCCTGCCCACGCTGGTCAAGGAACGCCGCGAAGTGCTGCAATAGCTGGCTACAGTCTCGGGTAGCGTGGGTACTGGACCCGTGGAAGCTGCACCACGGTCCTTCCCGCCTTCTCCCCGCAGGGCCTTCCCGGCTGTGCGAAGACTGTCCCCCCCCATGGCCTTTCGGCTTGGGGAAGGGGCGGTTGCCCCTCGGGGGGTCGCGCGAGCCGCCTCCGCCTTCGAGGACAAAGGTGTCCCGAGGCCGTGGCTCGTTACGCCCCCCCTGCCTAGGGCGCTTGAGGGGATCCCTGGCCCTCCGGTCTGCGGGGGCGGGAGCCCCCTGGGTCTTCTTCCAAATGTCGTCTTCCTCCGCCCGAGCGAACTTTTCGAGTACGTTGAAGAGCTCGTCGGCGGAAGAGGGGCAGCTTCGGGAAAGTCTTCGGTGGAGCTCCCCCGGGAGGATGCCGCTTTTGCAGGCTTCGATGACCGTAGAGTCGGGGACGTGGGCCACTTTGCTCTTCACCTGAGCAAAGCGCTTGAAGAAGCTTCTGATGGTTTCCCCAGTCCTCTGCCGGACAGTGTACAGCTGCGAAGAGTCCAGGGGGCGCACATAGTTCCCCTGGAAGTTCGCGCAGAACTCCCGCTTGAGCTGCGTGAAAGACTTGATGGAGCCGGCCTTCAGGTTATAGAACCAGGAGCGGGCGATGCCGGTGAGGTAGAGGGGGAAGACATTGCATTGTACCGTCTCGTCCCCCCGGCAGCAGAGATGGCTGTGGAGTAAACCTGCACAAATTTGTAAGGGTCTGCCTCACCGTTATAGTGCTCGATGTGCAGAGGGCGGTAGGGCCGCGGCCACCGGATGCTGCGAAGTCTTCGGCACAGGGGCTGGTTAGCCCCCTGCACTTCCCGGGGAGAGTCCCGGTCGCTGTCTTCTTTGACGAGACCCTCGTTGTCGGAGTCGGGGAGCGGTCCAAGAGGTCCGCCGGAGTGGCGGTGGCGACGCTTCTCTTCTGGACCGGGGTTGAGTTCCCGGACATCCGGGCTCTCCCCCGGGGAGGCTGGGTTTTCCGCGGGTCTATTCCCCCGACCAGCGCGAGAGCGAGGCTCCCTGCGCCCGCGGCCGAGGGGAAGTTCTTCCCCGCGGCTGGGGGGAATGCATTCGCTCGACCTCCCCCCAGGCGAAACGGACGTGTTCCGCCGGGGGAGGGAGCTTATGCACTGTAGCTACTGGCCCGGAAGCTTCCGGGGCAAACTGGGGGGAGCCCCCTGCGACGACCCCGGGGACCAGAAAGGGGGAAGCCCCTGTATGATCCGGAACCGGGGAGGGGGTGCCTACGGCGACGTTTGGAATCGAAGTGGAGGGGGCCCCAGTGGCAACGACCGGAACCAGAAAGGGGGAAGCCCCTGTAATATCCGGAACCGGCGAGGGGGGAGCCCCCGCGGCGACGTCCGGAACCGGGGAGCCCATGCGGGGGGAAGTCCGCTGAGACACGGGAGCTGCTGTGTCGACCGCCCCCAGTGCGGTAAACGCGACGCGGGGGGCGGGACTGGCTCCCGGCGTAGGGAAAACCCCCGGCATGAAGTGGGCTCCCGGCCCCGGGAATAGGCCTGGGACGGGGTAACCACCTGGTGCCACGAAGGGCCCTAGCATGAAGTAGCCTCCCGGCACCGGGACGGGCCCGGGTGCCAGGAAGGGTCCGGACGTATATCCCGCAGGGGGAGGGAACCCCCCCGGCAGGATCATACGGGGCGGACAGACCCCCGGAGACCGGAGGGGCCGCTGGTTAACCCATAAACGGGGGCATGGTCCCCGAGTACGGGTGCGACCAAATGTGGGGGCCGGAGGCCGCGCCAACACGCTGAGCAGCTCATCCATTGAGCGCTGGGCGCGGAGCTGGCCCTCCACTAGAGCCTCAAGCAGGGCGTCCCGGGGAGCCGGGGGAGCCGTCGGGGGGAGGCTAGTCCTGGCCGAGGTCCCCGCGGTCACCGGGAACGACCTGGAGGTGGAAGCACCTAAGTTAAGAGGAAAGGAGGGAGGCAGTACCTGGGCCTGACCGCCTCCGGGCGGAAGCGCCGGGACAGCTGTGTCCCGGACGGGCGGCGCCGGATCTCCGAGACCGGCGTCACCGGGAAGGGTGCGAGCCCTTGTTCTTGGGGGAGCCATGGCGTCTTGTCACGAGTCCCCACGGACGGCACCAACTGTCATGGTATTGCGAATATCCCGGCAGGTTTTGTGAACGATCCTAGCGAAGATTACGCGGCGCGGGCTGACCGGGTGACCGGTCCTCCCCCGCCGGACAAACACAAGAATTGACATGAGGATTTATATAGGTTCGGGTCCCGGTGGGGGCCCTAGTCCTGTCGATGCACTCCCGACCGGAGTCAGCTGGGGAGGCTCTCTCCGGGGGAGAGGCTTCTGGAGCACACCTGTTAGTTTTTTGGCTATTCCAACAAATGAATCACCACCTTACAACTGAGGGGTACAAGGGCTATTTATAGCCCCAAAAAGAAGCAAAAAACCTAAACTACCCCGGAGGCCACCGTCGGATCGAGGGGTAGGAACGTCCTTCTCCCGGTCAAACGTCTTGGATGCTTGACAGGTGGTCGCTGATTCCCGAGGCACTCCTCGGGTGACCTGCACGTGATAAACAACTTGAGACTTTACCTTGAGGAGGACGATGAGGCCCGGGACATGTGCCGGAGGCCAAGTCCCGGGGGCCAAAAGGCGTCGCCCGGGACGGCACCGGAGGCCAAGTCCCGGGGGCCAAAAGGCGGCGCTCGGGGATGCCCCGGAGGCCATGTCCCTGGGCAAATGGCAGCGCCCGGGACGGCGCCAGAGGCCGAGTCCCGGGGGCCAAATGTCGGCGCCCTGGACGGCGCCTGAGGCCAGGTCCCGGGTGCCAAATGGCGGCGCCCGGGAAGGCCCCGGAGGCCAGGTCCCGGGGCAAATGTGGCGCAACTTACCTGGACTTAGTTTCACGGAGATTTCCCCCAACAAGTATTTTAAAAAACTGCTCAAAAATAGTAGTGAAAATCTGCTCAAAAGTGTTTTAAGAACTGCTCAAAAATAGTAGCGAAAGTCTGCTCAAAAGTATTTTAAAAACTGGTCAAAAACTGCTCAAGGACTCTTCTAAAAACTGCTAAAAACTGCTTCTAAAAACTGCTCAAAATGTATAGAAAAGATGCTCAAAGGTGTGTACAGAGATTGCTCAAAAATGTGTATGAGAATGTAGCTTAAGATGTGTGAAAATACTGCTCAAAAACACCTGTATTTATAGTCGAACCTCTTATCTAGCCATTGTGGTCGAAAAGAAAAGAAATCAGTACAACTAACAGCCAGCTACAACCTCCAATGGCTAGTAAATAGCCGTTGGCATGTTTGGTTGAATGAACAGTGCTACTGGTTGAATGAACAGTATTACTGGTCAAATGAACAGTGCATTCACAGTTCCTGGTCAAATGAATAGTACTCGTGTGACCTCTGGTTGAAATGAACAGTGTTACTAGTCGTATGAACAGTAATTGATCAAATGAATAGTACTCAGATGACCAGTTTCAGTCCCTCTTTGAGATTCTTGACCAAGATTGTGAATGAATGCGAATGCAATATATGACCTAAGTGTTTCTCAGTTTTTGTCAGAACTAAAAGAGATTTTGCAACCCCTCTTAATAGTACGGTTTAAACTAAAAAAGAATTTCTTATAAAATCTGATCAAACTCCAAACTCCGAGACCGGTACAATAAATAAGCACTTACCTTAGGTCTTTGCTGCTTCCTTCTTGGCGACCTTACGCTTGCGATCTTGGCTCGTGACCTCGGGCGACCTTGGCTCGTGACCTACAGATCTGGGTGACACTACGACCTCAGGTGAATCAAAATCAACACAAAAAGGGCCTAGATGCAACATAGGGTGAGCCCCCTGCGGAAGAGGGAACACCCTACTTGGGAAATAGAATCCATGGCAGATGGTACCCTAGATTATAATACAAGTATGTCCTCTGGTCTACAAAATGTGCATTTTTACTGATGAAAATATTGTAGCAAGTAATTTACCCTTTTGTGACGCAGTTTTATCGTTGTCCGAGATCGAGAAATGGACGAATAGCCTTCTACGGTCATATAATGCCACAACAGAAGGAGCTCAAGGATCGCCCCATCCTCAGAGGTTAATAAATGGCAGCGATGATCTCAAACAAGAACGTCAAAAGGTTTGACCTTTCTTATAGAACTCGTTTGAAATCGCCTATTGATTTGGATCACCAAGTCAAGTTGTTTTTGTCATGATACAGCTGCTGAAGGGGTGATTTTGCGGGACAAAACGTCCTGGTGACGACGTTGGATCCTTTGGGGGGTCAGCGGTGAAGATGGCAAAGAGAACCTCTTCGAAGAAGAAGATAAAGGAGCCAACCCCTGATACATAAAAGACGACCGTAGGGGTAGCTTCTTCCAAAAAGAAGAAAACAACCGCTAAGAAGACTGCAGTGAGATATAGCGAGCTACCAATCATAGACCTATAGAGTTTAGAATCGACCGCTTTTTCGTTATTGACCATATCAAGATGTCCATTTGTGGCCATGGGAGTTTTGATTGCTTTAGCATCATCCATCTCAAAGTGCTTGAGCAAGTCCTTCACATACTTCATTTGACTCACGAACGTACCGTTCTTGAGTTGCTTGATTTGAAGTCCAAGGAAGAAGCTTAGCTCGCCGATCATTGACATCTCGAATTCCCTAGACATCATTTCTTCAAACTCATGACAGAAATGTTCATTAGTAGATCCAAAAATAATATCATCAACATATATCTGACATATGAACAAGTCTTTTTCAATTATTTTTGTATAGAGAGTTGTGTCAACCTTCCCAATTTTAAAACCTTTTGATAAAATAAAGTCTCTAAGTCGTTCATACCAAGCTCAAGGAGCTTGTTTGAGACCATAGAGAGCTTTAGACAATTTAAACACATGGTTTGGAAATTTAGAATCTTCGAAACCGAGAGGTTGTTCAACAAAAACTAATTCAGATATTTCTCCATTTAAAGAGGCACTTTTTACATCCATTTGAAATAACTTAATATTAAAGCTAGATGCATAAGCAAGAAGAATACTAATAGCTTCAAGTCTTGCTATAGGTGCAAAGGTTTCACCAAAGTCTAAACCTTCGACTTGAGTAAAGCCTTGTGCAACAAGACAGGCTTTGTTTCTAACAACTACACCATTTTCATCTTGTTTATTTCTAAAGACCCATTTTGTTCCAATTACATTATGATCCTTGGGTCTTTCTACTAATGTCCATACTTAATTTTTAGAAAAATTATTAAGTTCCTCATGCATAGCATTAACCCAATTAGGATCATTAAGAGCTTCATCTACAAGTTTGGGCTCTAGGGAAGATACAAAAGAATGATGTTCACAAAAAGAAGCAATACGAGAGTGAGTTTGAACACCCTTACTGACATCACCCAGTATTTGATCTAGAGGGTGATCCTTGGTGATGGTTTGATGTTGCCTTGATGCTTCTTCTTGTGCAGCTTCTTCTTGATCTTGTTCTGGTGGATCAATATGAGGTGATGGCACATGTTGATCATCATTCTCAATATTCTCATCATCTTCTTGATCATCTTCTATTGGTTTGATGTCTCCAATGGTAATGTTCTTCACAGCTTCTTGAAGATCTTCACCTGAAACTTCACAAGGGACTTGCTCCTTTTGCGAGCCGTTAGTTTCATCAAATTCTATGTCGCACGATTCTTCAATGCAACTTGTATTTTTATTAAAAACTCGATAGGCTTTGCTAGTGGTGGAGTATCCGATTAGAAAGCCTTCATCTACTCTTCTCTGAAATTTACCACCAAAGTTTCTTTTCTTAAGGATGTGGCATTTGCAACCAAAAACTCGAAAGTAAGAAACATTTGGCTTACGCCCAATAAGAAGCTCATAAGGAGTTAAATTCAGAAGAGGATGCAAATAAAGCCGATTAATAGAATAGCAAGCGGTATGCATGGCTTCAGCCCAAAAGTGAGTAGGAGTATCATACTCATTTAGCATTGTTCTTGCCATTTCTATTAGTGTTCGATTTTTCCTTTCTGCTGTGGAGTGTAAGAGGTAGAAAATTCGTGTTTAATGCCTAGTGAGTCACAAAAATCAACTAAGGTTGAATTAACGAATTCTCCACCATGATCACTATGGATTTTCCTGATGGAAAGTTCGAATTCAGTGGAAACACGTTTTGCAAAACTTTTGAAAACATCAGGGGTTTCAGATTTTTGAGAAATAAAGAAGACCCAAGTATAGCGAGTAAAATCATCAACAATAACAAAACCATAGTTGTTACCCCCGATACTTTGGAACTCAGAAGGTCCAAATAAATCCATATGCAGCAGTTCCAAAGGTTTCCAAGTTGAAAGAACACACTTAATCGGATGTGAAGTAGCTACTTGCTTGCCAGCTTGACAAGCGCTACAAGGTTTATCCTTTTCGAAATTCACATCTTTCAAGCCAACAACCAAATCACATTTTAAAAGATTTTTGAGTTGATGCATTCCAACATGTGTGATTCTTCTATGCCATAGCCAACCTTTTGAGGTTTGAGAGACAAGACATGTTGAAAGAGATGCATCTTTAGAGTGAAAATCAACAAGATAAATATTTCCAAAATGAAAGCCTTTGAAAATCAAAGAATTATCTTTTAAACTTTGAACTAAAACTTCTTTCGGATAAAATGTGCAACGAAATCCAAGATCGCAAATTTGTGCAACGGAAAGCAAATTAAAATTCAGAGATTCAAAAAGTAAAACATTCGATGTTGAAAGATCATTGGATATTGCAATTTTACCCAAGCCTACCACATTTCCTTGACGATTGTTGCCAAAGGTGATCTTTTGATTTTCGCTTGAGTTGTCTTCTAATGAGGTGAACAACTTCTTGTTACCAGTCATATGTTCGGAGCATCCACTGTCCAGCACGCAATGTTTTCCACCGGTCTTATAGTTCACCTACAAAACAAAAGAATCAAGTCTTTTGAGGTACCCAAACCCTTTTGGGTCCTTCGATGTTAGCGATCAAAGCTTTGGACACCCAAATTGATTTCTTCTTTTTATTTAACATGGGTGCACCAACAAACTTTGCTATAGCATATCCTTTGTTTGACCTTTGAAGCATGTAGCAAGCATCAAAATAATTTGAAGTCATTAAAGGACAAGTATCATGTGAATGACCTGTTTCATGACATTTAAAGCAAAATTTGTTGCATGCATTTAGGAAGATGGTTTTCGTATTTTGTTTCTTTCTTTTCTTCGGAAAGTATCCAAGACCTTCTTTTCTAAATGAACATTTTTGTTTGCTCAGAATAAGATCAAGAGATACTTTTCCTTTATAGCAATTTTATAATCCTTTTCCAAGCTTCTCAATTTGTGCCTTAAGTTCATTATTTTCATTTAAAATTGTTTCATTAGAAGCACATGATATATCAAGAGAACTAGTAGGAAGAGTATCATCTAGATCACATGAAGTGGCTACATCTACCTTAGATGGAGCATTAGTAATATCTTTAATGAGCAGACTTTCATATGAATCTTTTAACTCTGGGTATTGAGTGCGTAAAGAAGAATGTTCTTCCTTAAGTGCTAAATACTTCTTTTTAGTGATTCCAAAAACCTCATTTAATTCATTAATCATTTCAACTAGTTCATCATGTGAAGGATCATTAGATTTTACCTTTTCATCACCTTTAGCCATAAGACAAAGGGATGGACTAGTCGAAACGTTGCCAAGAGCTAGTCCAGCTAGCTTCTTGGAGCAACATCCTTCATCATCAGAATCGGAATTGGAGCTCTCTCTTCCAGACATCCATTCTCTGAAACAACCTTCTTTGGTTGTACCATTGTTCTTTTTGAAGAACTTCTTCTTCTTGTCCCAATTCTTGTTCTTGTTTGGACATCTTGAGGCTATATGTCCCTTTTCGTGACATCCATAGCATATAATGTCCTTGAAGTTCGATTGCTTTGACCCTTTTGGTCGTGTGTCGATGTTGACTTCTTTCTTGTGTAACCTGCGAAGAAGTTTTTGAGTGTTCTTTACCATAAGAGTTAGATCCTCGTCGGAAGAACCATCGCTTGAGTCATTTGTGGAGCCGGCTTTGAAAGCCAACGCCTTCTTCTTCGTCTCCGAAGGTTCGGCGGCTTCTTTCTTCTCCTTTCGATGCATCTCATGGGTGATGAGGTTCCCATAGAGCTCAGTAGGCGAAGTGGTTGACAGGTCAGAGTTGGTGAGAATCGTTACTAATGTGTCGAAGCTTTCTAGAAGAGCCCTGAGCATTTTTCTCACAATGTCGATGTCAGTAAAAATGACTCCCAGCCCCTTGAGTTCATTCAAAATGTTGTTTAACCGAGTAAACATGGAATCCACGGACTCGGTTGATGACATTGTGAATGTCTCGTATCGTTGCCTTACCATGAGCAACTTTGCCTCTTTGACTTTAGTAGTTCCCTCATATATTTCTTCAAGGGTGGTCCAAACCTTGTGACTGGTGGTGAGATTGCTCACATGGTTGAACTCATTTAAAGACAAACTGGCAAAGAGAGCATTTTTAGCACGGGCGTTTAAGTGTAGTTTTCTCCTGTCGTCATCAGAATGACTTGCCGGATCATCCGGAGGAGTAAACCCAAGCTTAACAATGTCCCATACATCAAGCCCCATGGCCTCTAGAAATACCGACATGCGCATCCTCCAATAAGGATAGTTGGTCCAATCAAAGATAGGCGCACGACCGGTATGACCGAGATGAAAACCCTCATTTGACGTCATCCTCTCTCTAGGCGGTAAAGCCTATTTAATTGAGAGACCTTGCTCTGATACCACGTGTAGGATCTAGGATGCCGACTAGAGGGGGGTGAATAGGAGGCTTTAAAAACTTCAATTTAAAACAACTTTTGCAATAGAAGAACAAAAGAATTTATGGCACAATTAAAATAAAAGAGAGTAGAAGACGAACACAAGAATTTTCCTGAGGTCTCGGAGACTCGCCCGGTCTCCCCTACTCCTCGTTGAAGCACTCAAATAAATGAGTCTTGCTTCAATATCCACGAAGGATATTACTCACTAGTGGTTGCTCCTTGTCCACTCCGGAAAGGCGAGCACCGATGACTTTTACAATCACGCCGAGTCTCTTCAACAATCTTCGAACAGAAGAGGTCAACGGCCACAGCACCAAACCATCTAGGTGAGGGCGTTCACCAAGAGTAATGAGCAGCAAGGTCTCTTCTAGACCTCCAACATTCACAAGAAACTCTAAGTATGCAAAAGTGATGTGAACTGAAAATTAAGTGGATCACAGAGCTCACGACTTGATCAAAAAACCAAGATTTTTGACTCTAAAACAAATGCTCAAGTGTGTATGAGAGAAGAAGGCTGTTTGCTATATAAAACAATAGCTTAAAGCCTCTATTTATAGCCTCAAGAATCAAACTAGCTGTTTGAGCTCGAAATGAGAAGAAACAGTGCAAACTGACAGTTAGTATGACAAACTGACAGTCAGTTTGGGTCATGACCAGAAAGAAGTAAAATCCGGAGAAAACTCAACTAGCCGTTTGAGGTCGTATATGGAAACAAAATAGCACAAACTGACAGTCAGTGTGTCAAAATGACAATCAGCGTCTACCTCAACGGATGACAAAAATCACAGATAAACTTTGCTGATCGTATAAGGAAACTGACACCACATACTGACAGTCAGTATCACAAATTGATAGTCAGTATCGACTACAAAAATGACCAGTTAAAACAGAAACTTAAAACAATCAGCTCGAGGTCGAACCTCATACTGACAGTCAGTATAGGTCAAAAGAATTTGGGCTCAAACAAAAACATGCTCTCTGGACAATTGTCAGTTTAACTAGATTGTCAGTATGGCATACTGACAGTCAGTATAGGTCAAAAGAATTTGGGCTCAAAAAGAAACATGCTCTCTGGACAATTGTCAGTTTAACCAGACTGACATTCATACTAACAGTCAGCATAGCATACTGATAGTCAGCATGGATAAAAATAGTTATATCGTTTGATCCAGGGGTCCGATTTAAGTGTTTCATAGCTCGTTTAAAAGATAATTTAAAGGGATATCTTTTTGTCAACAGAAGAAAAAGCCAAATCTGCCTAGATCTTTCTAGAAAAAGCAAAAACACTTCTACTATCAACTGAACTGAAAACCAAGTCATATCCAACCGAAACAGATGAGATGTAATGACTTAGTAGTTTCTCAGTTTATGCTGGAAATGTAGAGAGGACTTGCAACCCCTCTTTATAGTACGGTTAAAATTAAGAAATAATTTCCTAAACCGATCAAACTCCTAACACCGAGATCGGTCAAAATGAAACCAATATTACCTCAGGTCCTTTGCATCTTTAACATGTGATTTGTGTCTCGTCTTTGTTCCTTGCGACTTGTGCTTTTTCTCTTTTATGTTGAGTTCATCTTGATCATCTTGAATGTCTTCCCAATCGAACTCTGTATCTCAAAAACACAGTTAGTCTGAACCGCTTGTTTTCATTAATCATCAAAATCAGATCAGGCATAAAAGCCTTGATGCAACAGAAGGCACCAAACTCTCTGGAGATTAGCATCACAAAGAGGTCAGCTTCTCCTACTATCGCCGAAGTATTATCCTCCCTGGCGGAGGCGGAAACGGCAACAAAGGACCCCGTGACCGCAGAAGGTCTTGCGGTCATGATGGAGACTCCCAATCCTGAGGCCCACGCAACCTCAGAGTTAGTAACCCCTCCTTCGATTAACGAAGGGACGACTGTGTTAAGGACTTCATAACCTTTTAATTTTCACTTCCTCACATATACCAATCACATTGTGAACATGCAAGGAGAAGAATACACTCTCTTGTTCAAGAAAAGGAAAACAAGGACAGATGTTGATGACACTTCAACAGGGGCACCCAGTGGGCTTCTTTCTCCCCAGAGCGCATCGTTGAGATCCAAATCTACATTGGGGTTTTGACTCAAGTAAGGACATCATATCTTGTTACCTTGCATTTTGCCTGAGCATGAGGGAGTTACAAGTTATGATTTTTTTCCAGAACTTCTGTGTCTAGCGCCCCACCAACCTCCTCCAAAACCGGTGCAACTTTCTGCCTTAGCGGTCAAGGGAAACACAGGGACAAACACCATGGCTGAGGAGTCCTCTCAGGCCATTGTGGAGGAAATAATTGTGGACCTCCAATCCGTTGGGATGGAAACCGCAGCTTGAACGTCAGGAGCGAGCCAGCAAGAAAAAACATTTACTGCTCCTGTTGTTAAGGAAAAACCCAATCTCGAGGTTCAAACTTTGAGCGAATCCAAGGATGCTTTTTTTAATGACTTTATAGAGGTAAGTAAACATTTCTTTACCCTCTGTGAGTTTGACAATCTTAGGAACGTTTAGGTTCAAACAACATGTTTTATTGTATCTCAGGACCTGACTCGAGTGGCGACCAAGTCAAAAGCTCTAGCAACGCATATTGAGTTCGCTCAATGGGAGATCAGCCAGCTACAACAGTAAATATATGTAGTTTAATTATCTCTGCCTTGAACTTTCATCTAAGCAACCACCTTCTTTGTATAGGGAAAATGCCTCCATGACAAAGAGCATGGCTGATTGGGAAAAATGGGAAAAAGCGATGGCTCTGAAACTTTCCTATTAGTCTTTCTTCTGATTAGGTGGAACTATTCCATTACATGAATGGTTATAGAATTGAATAATTCACTCATGCAGCACAAGTGGAACAAATAAGCTCCCTTTCAAAAGAAAAGGTTGACCTTCATGTGACCATTAAGCTTCAAAGTTCCAAGATTGCCACTGTCTGCAAAGAGAACAAGACCTTAAAGGCGACTATCTCGTCCTACAGGAATGTTCAATCTGGAGTCTTTGAAAAATTGAAGGCAACAAGTTTTCTGAAGGCAGATATAGTCGAACCTCAAAAGGACGACTTAAGCCTCAGCGATTCATGCAAACTGGTCATGGCTCAGGCTGGATCACTACTCGAGTATCTCCCTGGAGATACAAAACGGCAAGAAGAGGCAATGAAGACCGATGTAAGATCTATAGCCTCTGCCCTTCTCTGCAAGTTAAGACTTCTCCACGGTCTAGACTTGGACTTGAATCCAATGGTGGGAGATGCAGAAATTGTAAGTGATGATCAGTTTGAAGTCGTTCGGAAGAAGACAAACCTTTGGTTGAAGGTCTTATGAAAGGATTGGGCTTATAATAATTTATTTTGATTGTACCTGTAAACAGGCAGCCACTCGAATGATCAGAAACATGCTAGTAAGTCCCGTGTGCGTTTAGAAATGGCTTATTTAGGGATGTCTTATCTAGATGCGACCATGAGATCGGCCCACGAATCCAACATAGTTATCATAATAAGATGGTCATCGATGACCAGCTCCCGAGCATAGCTCGGTATGGGTGTGGCAAGAGAAAAGGAAACCATAACATAGTTCAAAGAAAAGTACACACTATTTTTTAACAAATCATGCTAATTGAAAAGGATAAAAGAAATAGGAAACTTACACGTAGAACTTACGTAATTGATCTGTCAGCGGAAATCTCCACCCGATCAGTCTCGGTGATAGCACCCCCGGGACCATGTCCCGGGCGCCACCGTTTGCCTGGGGACAAGGGCCCCCTATGACCTGTCCTAGGTACCGCCATTAGCCCGGTGACTAGTCCCCTGCGCCGCCATTTGCTCGGTGACAGGGCCATCCGGTGACCCGTACCGGGTGCCGCCGTTTGCCCAGGCACAAGGGCCCCCGGGGACCCATCCCAGGCACCGCCGTTTGCCCAGGGACAAGGGCCCCCGTTGACCCGTTGTAGCTTCTAGGCCCCTAAAGAGTGTTTTGGAAATTAATGACAATTACAAATGTTGAACTAACGTTACCTGTTAACTTGTGTCAAGATCAAACTCAAAAGACAGGAGAATGAAATGCAAAGAAAGAGCTACATGATGAAGAAAGGACATTGAGCAAAGAGGAAAAAGTACAGAATATGGTCTTTTTTCCTTTTACTTGTCTAAGGTGATTAGAGAAGAATTTTGACCGGATTATAGGATAGTCGCCGTACTATTAAGAGGAGCATGTGGTGTATCACTAAATAATTCATCTATGTGCCACAAGTCATAAAAACAACTTACATTGCATACTAGAAGGTCATATCCTTGAAAAATGCTTTCATCCTTTCAAAATAGCCAAGATCAGTCTCTGTCGGTCCGACCGATTGTTAGCCGGTCTGATCGTAGAAACGGTCTAACCAAATGTTGTTTCGGCCTGACTGACAGTAGTGTTGTAGTGTGTTTACTTTCTTAGAAAGGTCGGTCTGTCCGTGGTTAATCTTCAAGTCAGACCCCTGGAGCTTCATGATCACTTTTTAAGGAACCTAGTGTGTTAAGACGGTCTGACCGATTGTTGGTCTGGTCTGAGCGCTAAAACGGTCTGACCGAGTTTTAATACTACGGTCTGACCGTGTGGCTGGTCTGTCCGAAGTTTTTGGCCTGACCGTAAATCATGTCTAGAAACCATGTCATCTTTGGATGGTTTCACGGTCTGACCGCCATTGGCTCTGGTCTGATCGTGAGAGTGCTCGACAAGGGCAGGTGAGCATTTATTGCGCCTGTTTAATGCCGTTGCATTTGCGGCGGTCTGACCGAGCTAATACCTGTGGTCTGACCGCCAAGTGATCTTTTTCTCCCAACGGCTTGTAACGGCTATATTTATTGTGGGGGGTATATATACTCCCATGCATGGTCCTGTTTAGGACCTTTGGCTTATTTGTGATCATTGCCATCATTCTTAAGAGCAAAAGCAAGTTTCATACACTCTAGTGTTCAAATTCTTGAATTTGAGAGAGTGTGCATTTGAGATCTTCTAGTGTATTGCATTTAGATCACTAAATCAACCTTGTGGCACTAGAAGAGCATTAAGTGATCATCACCGTCTTGTTACTCTTGGAGTTTGCCAGCTCCTAGGCGGCTAGGAGGAAGGTTTTGGAGAGCTCTTCAAGGAAGATTGTGAAGAAGCCTCAAAACATCTTGTGAAAGGGTCGAGCACGCCTTGCAGGAGTGGTAAAGTGCATAAATAGTGCAATCGAGGTTTGGATAACTCATCATACTAATCCGGCTCGAGATCTAAGTCACTTCTTGAGAGGAAGTCGACTATATAGAGGAGCGGTTAGAGATTTGAGTTTGCCTCAACGGGATATATCTTTGTGTTAAATTGCTTGTTGTTCATCTTGTTTTAGCTACTTGCTCTCATTTATTGTTAATTGCTTGATTAGTTGTTAAATTGTCAAAATCGCCTATTAACCCCCCCCTCTAGTTGATATCCTAGATCCCTTTCAATTGGTATCAGAGCAAGGACTCCATATTTAGAGGATTTAACCATCCCGGAGTAGGATTAAGATGGCTAGTGAGGGTCGGATTAATATTGGCAAACCACCACTCTTTGATGGATCAAACTATACCTATTGGAAAACTAGGATGATGGTCTACCTTAAAGCCATGGGTGGAAAAATTTGGAAAGTGGTGGATGAGGGATTCACAATTCTAGATGATGAGGACATGACTAACCTAGATAGAGAAAATGCCTTAGCAAATGCTCAGCCATGAATGTTCTTTATAGTGCTCTAAATCTAGGTGAATTTAATAGAATTTGTAAACTTGAAACGGCTCATGACATTTGGAGAAATCTTATGGATATTCATGAATGAACCTCAATGGTCAAGGATGCTAAATTATTTATCCATAAGGGTCAATTTGAAAAGTTTGCTATGTTGCCCAATGAGGATGTCTCGGAGATGTTCAACTGATTAAATAACATAGTAAATGAGCTAAAAGGGCTTGGTATGGATGTCACAAATGTGGAATTTTGTCATAAATTTGTTAGAGCTTTACCTTCAAAATATGACACTATTGTGACCTTCCTTGTGCGATCAAATTTGAAGAGTGTGACTCCTTTGGAGGTCTGGAGTGAAATTCTCACTCATGACATATTTAAGAAATCACAAGAAGAGGTGCAAGATGAGGCTTCCGACTCCAAGAAGAAGAATATAGCACTCAAAGCTCAAGCCTCCAAAAGGGAAGATATTGAAGAAGAAAGCGATGAGAGAGACACCGATGAGGAGATGGCTCTCTTCGTAAGAAGGTTCAAGCGGTTCATGAAAAAGAGATATCAAGGGAAGTCCTTCAAGAAAGGACAATCATCAAGAAGGAATCCATTTGAAGAAAGAAGATGTTTTGATTGCGGTGAAAAGAGCCATATCTCCGCACAATGCAAAAACAAGGAAGAAGAAAAATCGGTGAAAAAGAAGAAGTACGAAAAGGAAGGAGAAAGCAAGAAGAAGGTTTTCAAGAAGTATTACAAGAAGAAGAAGGACGGACAAGCTTGCTTCATTGAATGGGATTCGGATGCTTCAAGTTCCGATTCTGAAGATGAAGATGAAGCATCACCTAAAGGACTCGTCGGAGTAGCTATCAAGGAAGCTCCATCTCTATTCTCCACTCCTCATTGCCTCATGTCTAAAGGAGAATCTAAGGTATCATGTGACGAAGATGAGTACTCTTATGATGACTTAGTTGAGATGATCACTGGTTTTGATGACTATATGAGTAAAGAAAAAGAAAAATTCAAGGAATTGAAGAAGAGATACAAAACTCTTCAAAATTCCTATGAGGAGCTAAAAACATCTTATGAGAGTCTCAAAGAAACTCATGAGATGCTTTAGGAAGCTCATGACTCATTAATTACTCATAAAACCAACAAACGGGTAATGACATAGGCATCACTTGCAATATTCTAAATAACTTGCCTATGATTTCTACTTCTAGCATATCTACATCTTGTAAAGATTTAATTGAATTACCATCTAGACCTAAAGTTGATGACCATGTGCTTAGTCTTGAAAACAATGAACTTAAGGACAAAATTGAAAAACTAACAAATGATCTAGCTAAATGCTTTGTAGGGGAATCAAAATTAAGACATCTACTAGATAGCCAAAGGTTCTCCTTAAGAAAAGAAGGACTATGTTACATTCCTAAAAAGGGGAAACATGCATTTCTCCCATCTAAAACCGTATTTGTAAAAGAAAAGGGATATTGCAACAAATGCAAAAGTTTAGGTCATATTGAGAAAAATTGCCATGCTAGCAAAACTAATTCATATCTTATATTCAACTCTTGCTATGTTTTGAAGAAAAAGAACAATGGCGATGTTAAAGCCAAATTTGTTGGAACCCCTATAATTGGTGCCAAAAAGAAAGCCATTTGGGTCCCAAAATCCTTGGTAACTAACCTCCAAGGACCCAAAAGGATTTGGGTACCTAAAAAGAACTAACATTGTTTTGTAGGTAAATTACAAGGCCGGAGGACAACATTGGGTGCTTGATAGTAGATGCACTCAACATATGACCGGTAATCACAATATGTTCTCCTCTCTCAATAACGAAGGTGCGGAATATGACAAGATCACATTTGGAGATAATAGAAAAGGAAAGGTAAAAGGTTTAGGTAAAATTGCCATCTCAAATGACCTCTCCATCTCTAATGTATTGCTTGTCGAATCTCTTAACTTCAATCTCTTATCCGTAGCTCAACTTTGTGATCTTGGATTTATATGTGCTTTTTATCGAAAAGAAGTGATTATCACTAGTATTGATGATAATAGGTTGATCTTCAAAGGCTTTAGACATGGCAACCTCTATTTAGTTGATTTCAATTCAAATGATGCAAATCTCGGTACATTCTTGTTCTCTAAATCATCTAAAGGTTGGATATGGAATAGAAGGCTTGGACATGTTGGAATGAAACAACTAAATAGATTAGTTAAACATGATTTAGTTGTTGGATTAATAGATGTAAAGTTTGAAAAAGATAAATTATGTAGTGCTTGCCAAGCCGGAAAACAAGTTGCAAATTCACATCCAACCAAAAGCACAATGTCAACTTCTAGTCCACTTGAGTTATTGCACATGGATTTATTTGGTCCAACTACCTTTGTTAGCATTGGTGGCAATAGTTATTGTCTTGTCATTGTAGATGATTTTTTGAGATATACATGGATATTCTTTTTACATGACAAGTCAATTGTATTTAACACTTTCAAAAGTTTTGCACAAAGGGCCGAAAATGAATTTAGTTTCAAGATCAAGAAAGTGAGAAGTGACAATGGCTCTGAATTCAAGAATACCAAGGTTGAAAACTGGTGTGGTGATAAGGGCATCAAACATGAGTTTTCGGCCAAGTATACACCAGAGCAAAATGGAGTAGTCGAACGAAAGAACCGGACATTGATAGACATGGCAAGATCCATTCTTTCGGAGTACAATGTTTCGGATACCTTTTGGGCCGAAGAAATCAACACCGCATGCCATGCATCGAATCGACTTTATTGTCATCGGCTACTAAAGAAAACTCCTTACGAGCTTCTCATCGGAAGGAAACCAAACATTTCCTACTTCTGAGTGTTTGGATGTAAGTGCTACATTTTGCGAAAAGGTACACGCTTATCTAAATTTCAAAGTAAATGTGATGTTGGATTTTTATTAGGATACTCATCAAATAGCAAAGCATATCATGTCTACAACCAAAACTCCGATTTGGTTGAAGAGACGCATGACGTAGAATTTGATGAGACTAACAGCTCTCAAGAGGAGCAAGACAACATGGATGATGTAGGTAATGAAGGGTTAAGGGTGGCAATGAAGAACATGACCATTGGGGATATCAAGCCGAAAGAAGATAGTGATCAAGATGAAGATCCATCCACTCAAGCTATCCCCTCTTCGTCAAGACCTCAACATGAAGATCAAATAGTTGAAGTGGTTAATGTGGAAGATTCGCCTCAACAACAACCAGAAGTAACGTCTACCTCTACTTCACAAAACCCGGTTGATCATCCAAGAATTCATCACTCAATTTCTAAGGATCACCCCGTCGATCAAATTGTTGGTGATTTGCGTAAGGGTATTCAAACTCGCTCTCGTCTTGCTTCATTTTGTGAAAATTTCTCTTTTGTTTCCTCTTTTGAGCCCACACATGTAGATGAAGCTTTAAAAGATCTGGATTGGGTGAATGCTATGCATGAAGAATTAAGCAACTTCACCCACAACAATGTTTGGGAATTGGTCGAAGAACCAAATCCAGATGAACACAACATCATCAGAACCAAATGGATTTTTAAGAACAAACAAGATGCAAACGGAGTGGTAGTAACGAACAAAGCAAGATTGGTGGGCCAAGGATATACTCAAGTTGAAGGTTTGGACTTCAGTGAAACCTTTGCTCCCGTAGCTAAACTTGAAGCTATTAGAATCTTGCTTGCCTTTGCTTCATCTCATAATATTAGACTTTATCAAATGGATGTCAAAAGTGCATTTTTAAATGGAAAAATTAATGAATTAGTGTTTGTTAAACAACCACCAGGATTTGAAGATCCTACAAAACCAAATCATGTTTATAAACTCTCCAAGGCTCTTTATGGTCTTAAAAAAGCACCTCGTGCTTGGTATGAAAGATTTAGAGACTTCTTAATTTCAAAAGGCTTTAAAATTGAGAAAGTTGATACTACCTTATTTACTAAGAAAATTGGGAATGATTTCTTTTTATGTCAAATTTATGTTGATGACATCATATTTGGATCTACTAGCCAAGACTTTTGCAAGGAATTTGGTAACATGATGTCTAGGGAATTTGAGATGTCTTTGATAGGTGAACTACGTTTCTTCCTCGGTCTACAAGTTAAACAACTCAAGGAAGGAACTTTCATCAGTCAAAGTAAATATGTGAAGGACCTGCTCAAGAAGTTCGGACTTGAAGAAGCAAAGACAATCAAGACACCAATGACCACAAACGGTCACCTTGTCTCTGACGAAGGAGGTAAACCGGTAGACTCAAAGCTTTATAGATCCATGATTGGTAGTTTACTGTATCTTACCACTTCTAGGCCCGATATCATGTTTAGTGTTGTATGTGTGCAAGATTTCAAGCCTCTCCGAAAGAAAGTCGTTTAATAGCCGTTAAGCGCATTTTGAGGTATCTAAGATATTCATCTAGTATAGGGTTGTGGTATCCAAAAGGTGCTAAATTTGAATTAGTTGGATATTCTAATTCCGACTATGCGGGATGTAAAGTGGATAGAAAAAGCACCTCAGGCAGTTGTCAACTATTAGGAAGATCTTTAGTCTCTTGGTCCTCCAAGAAACAAAACTCAGTAGCTCTATCAACTGCCGAAGTAGAATATGTTTCCGCGGGTAGTTGTTGTGCACAATTGCTTTGGATGAGGCAAACTTTGTTGGATTATGGGATCAAATTTGAAAAAGTGCCTCTTTTGTGTGATAATGAGAGTGTGGTGAAGATAGCAACAAATCCAGTTCAACACTCTCGGACCAAGCATATAGATATCCGACACCACTTCCTTAGAGATCATGTTAGTAAAGGTGATGTGTTGGTGGAGAATGTTAGGACCGAAGATCAATTAGCGGATATATTCACTAAGCCTTTAGATGAAAACCGCTTTTGTAAACTCCGAAATGAGCTTAATGCCATTGATATATCAAATGAGGCTTGAAATGTTGAACTCATATTGATTGTGCTTAATCTGTTACTTGATTGCATGAACTTCTCATTTTCAGAGGATTTTAGTCTTTTTATCGGCAATTGAGTAAAATTAACCAAAACTTGTTGATGTGTAATATGGTTACTTCCCCTTTGGCGATATTGTCTATATCTTACTTATAGTTATCCCTTATATCTCTTGCCTTATATCTGAATCTCTTATGAGCATCAATCAAACAAATCCCCCAAGTTTTTCTGTCCTTCCAGCGGTTTGACCGAATATCTATTGCGGTCTGACCGAATGCATCTCCAGAGAGCATTTCAAAATCTCTTATTCCAGCGGTCTGACCGGTCGATTGCCTACGGTCTGACTGAATTTCCTCGACCAGAGACTTCTTATCCCGAATCCCTGTCCTTTTCACTCTCCCTCACTTTTGTCTCTTTCACGTGCGCCCGAAAATCTTTTGGAGTTTTCTTCTCCGATCAAACCCAAGCGAAGCACGGACAAACCGTTGGTCAAGATCTCATCCAATCATGTCTTCTAGGTATACTTCTCGGATTCTTCGTTTTTATCAAATAGTTTCCTCTTTATTTTGGGATTTAGGGCAAATTTGATGAGTCTCGTATAAATCTGTTCAAAACCTAAAATTGATACTTCCTCTTGATGCACTGATTGGTTACCCTTGTTTATCTATCCACATTGCACCCTAAAAGCAACTGAATCCCAGAAATCTCCTCAAACCCTAACTCTACGATTGCGCCGGTCTGACCGACCCCAGTTCCGGTCTGATGGACAGCAACAGTAGAGCCAGGGCTTGCTGATCTGTTGTCATCTAGATTCAATTCGTACATTCTTGTCTCTTAGTATCTTATCTATTTTATATCTTGCCTATCTCCTAGCGGTCGAGGTCCTCAAGGAAATGTCTCCGTCCAGACCAATAAGAAGAAATTGGCGAAGCGGCCAAAAAGAGCTCAACCTTTGAGCAGTAGCGACACTCAAGATGTTGATTGGGTGCCCTCACCCGGAGACTCAGAAACGGAACAATCTTCTCACCGTGGCGGCTCCGAGCACATGACTATGGATATTGAGAGTGAGGACGATGAGATAAACGTCCATGCATATCAAGGACCTAAGAAGAACTGGACGTCAAATGATTATACAAAGGCTAGGACCACCTACGCCTATAACCATGAGAATGACGCCACTACTCCTCACTTCCACACGATGACACAACAATATGCATTCTATAAAATTCATGCCCAAAGCCCCTATTTATAGCCTCAAGAATCAAATGAACCGTTGGAGCTAGCGTTGAAAATCAGCAACTCAAATTGACAGTCAGTTTGCCTAATTGACAGTCAGTTTAGTGCACAACGGCCGACAAAATTTACGGATGAAAATTTGCTAGCCGTTCGTGGTCGTTTAAGGAAAGCTGAAACCCACAACTGACAGTCAGTTATGCAAACTGACAGTCAGTTCGACCACATACTCGACCAAAAACAAATAGAAACTCAGTTAAAAGCACTGTGGTCGAAACCCCAACTGACAGTCAGTATGGACAAACTGATAGTCAGTTTAGTACAAAAAATTTGAGCACAAAATACACCCTCTCTGGATAGGTCAGTTAACACAAACTGACATTGAAACTGACAGTCAGTTCAGCAAACTGACAGTCAGCCTGAATAAAAACAGAGATAACTTTAAATCCAGAAATCCAAAAGAGGTATTTAATAGCTCGTTTGAATGATAATTTCAAGGGCTACATTTTTGTCAACAGAAGCGAAAACCAGATCTCCCTAGATCTTTCTAGAAAATCAAAAAACTCTTCTGCTATCAAAAACTGAACTGAAAATCCAGATAACTCAAATTAAGTCAAATCAAATCCAACCAAAAATATGCAATGCAATGACCTAAGTTTATCGGTTTATGTTGGAGATAAAGAGAGGACTTTCGCCACCCCTCTTTATAGTATGGTTAAAGCTAAAAGCAATTTTCCTAACCGATCAACTCCAAACGCCGAGATCGGTAAAAAAAAAAGAAAAACTCATAATACCTTAGGTCTTTCGCATCTTCATGATTTTTACGTCTCGTTTCTGCTCTTTGCGACTTGTGCTTTTATTTCTCGTCCGGTTCGTCTTGTATACCATGTGTTTCTTCCCAACACAACTCTGTATCAAATAAACTGAAAAGCACAATTAGTCCGAAACACGTTGTTTTCATTAATCACCAAAATTAGGGTTAGGTATGAAGGCCTAGATGCAACAATCTCCCCCTTTTTGGTGATTGATGACAACAAGTGTTATACAGATAAAATAATGCTCCCCCTGAGTGTATGCATAAATGTCAGAGCGTAAATCATAAAATCATTGGAGCATAAACTACCATGGGTATCAGAGCGTAAAAAAAAAACATATATAAATCATCACAAAACCTCATGTGAGTTAGAGCATACAAATCTCATAATATCTCAACAATATGTGTATCAGAGTATCAACTGGTCATACATATATATCTCATCGCAAAGTCATAAAATCATAGCATAACATCAGACCGATATCAAAACATGAGAGCATACATAACCAGTATCAGAGCATATCAAGAGATACATCCAAAAGCATATATATTATAATAAACCCAAATATATCCAACAACTCCAAAATATCCATAATAACAAATATATCCAATATCTCCAAAACATAAATAACCAAAATACTTCTCCCCCTTTGGCATCAAGCACAAAAAGGGAGGCAAAACATAAAATGAGCCTAATGCTCATCATCAGAAGATAGCCCTAGCACGGCTGTATCTCCGGAGCCTGCAGGAGATCCAGTCGCGTCGATGATAGGAGATGCTGGAGGGGTAGCAGCTGCAACAGAAGCTGGTGCTGCAGACGCTGGAGCAGAAGGTCCTGGGGCGACTGGAGCTGACGAAGAGCTCGGAGAAGACGACGCAGGGCGGCCCTCTTGCGAGGGACCGAAGAACCTGTCGCAGGCAGACATCGCAGTATCTCCTCCTGCTGTGCAACCAAACGAAGCAACATCTGGTGATGCTCCGCCTGGGTGCTGAGGATCTGCTGCTGAGTCTGGAGGACCTACTGGAGCAAAGAAGGTAATGCCTCTGAAGATCAGGCGCCAAGGTCTGAGGGAGGTGCTGGGTCAGACTCCTGAACTGGAGCCTCATCCGCTGACTCCCCCGCAGCATCATCATCTGATGCGGGCGAATCAGGGCCTGCATCGCGTAGGTGGCGATGCCTGTGCGATGCGGGCGAATCAGGGCCTATAGTGCCAAAGAGATCTGTGTAGGTGGCAATGCCTGTGCGAGAGGCGATCGTACCCCACGATAGAGAGCGATGGGCCAAGATGGGTGTGCGGCTGTAGACGCTGGTGACCAGGTCTAGGTGGAGGTTTGTGTAGCAGGTGAGAACATCGCACGCATCGCTACCAGTGGGACGCGGCGAGAGGTAAGGGTTTGTGGAGTGGAGCGTGCGAAGGCGGCTTGCGTGCCACTGGGAATAATCCACGGGCACGTGCTCAGGCGGAGGCGAGGGCCGAGTCTCGGACGTCTGTCCTGATGAACACTGGCTATTTGCCGCATTCTTCCATCGGGCCACACGGCGAGACGGTCCTAGCTGATCAGACATGATGAAGAGACAAAAGGAGAAGGAGGCGAAATGACCTGAACAGGGTGATGAACAGAACAGCCAAACGGAGCAGAAGAGGTCGTCGGCCAGAAATCTGCAACAACGTCCAAGACGACCGAAAAGAGAAGGCACAGGACAACGAGGAGGATCTCAAAGAGGATCTACGACGAGGTGAAGCCGAGCCAGTGAAGAAACCGGTGAACAGAGGAGCCAAAGCCGACGAGGTCGAGACAAGCGAGGACAGTGGCGCCGGCGGTGAGGAGATCACCGGCGATGAGTGGTGGCGCAAAGAGGTGGCGGCGAGGCGCGGCGAGGCACGGCGAGGTGGAGGCTCAAAAAGGTGACGGCAAGAGGGCACAAGAAGTAACGGCGGCCAGAAAAGGTGAAGAGGCAAGAAAACAGATCGAGGGTTTTAAGGGTTCTGGAGACCCAAACTGACAGTCAGTTCCAAACTCAGAAACTTGGAACTGACAATCAGTGTACCACACTGACAGTCAGTTCACAGAACTGAGTTTTGAAACTGACAGTCAGTGTATGAGACTGACAGTCAGTTTGAGACTCGAACACACACAGGAGCTACCACCAAAGTCAATTGTACATAACTGACTGTCAGTTTGTGAAACTGATTGTCAGTTAGATCAATGACTTCGACCAGAGACTAAGACAAGGCTCCTGAGCACTAAATTAACTGTCAGTTATAGGAACTGACTGTCAGTTTGGTCAATTTCGACCAGAAGATGTCTAAGACCAGAGAGGGAATAAAATAATATTATTTTTATACAAACAACACTTTTAGCACATCAACTAGCATTTGATATATCAATAATGTTCAGTTCACCCCTTAAAAGCAAAATCTTGATTCATCTAAGGGTTTGGTGAAAATATCTGCTAGTTGCATATCTGTTCTAACATAATTAACATCAATATCTCCTTTTGCCACATGATCTCTAATAAAGTGGTTCCATATTTTAATATGCTTAGTTCTAGAGTGTTGAACAGGATTATTTGCAATTTTAATGGCACTTTCATTATCACACAATAGTGGCACTTTATCAAAAATAATCCCATAATCCAAAAATGTCTGTTTCATCCATAATAATTGAGCACAACAACTACCTGCAGACACATATTCAGCTTCAGCTATGGAGAGAGCTACTGAATTTTGCTTCCTAGATGACCATGATACTAATGATCTCCCCAACAGCTGACAGCTACCAGATGTGCTCTTACGATCAATATTGCACCCAGCATAATCAGAATCAGAATACCCAATTAATTCAAAATTTGCATCTTTAGGATACCAAAGTCCTAAACAGGGATAGCATTTTAAATATCTAAGGATTCTTTTAAGAGCAGTTAAATGACATTCCTTAGGATCAGACTGAAATCTAGCACATAAGCACACACTAAACATGATATCAGGCCTAGATGCAGTAAGATACAACAGACTACCAATCATAGACCTATAAAGTTTAGAATCGACCGATTTGCCGCTTTTGTCCATGTCCAAATGTCCATTTGTCGCCATCGGAGTTTTGATTGCCTTAGTGTCTTCCATCCCAAAGCGCTTGAGCAGGTCCTTCACGTACTTTGTTTGACTCACGAACGTACTGTTCTTGAGTTGCTTGATTTGAAGTCCGAGGAAGAAGCTCAGCTTACCAATCATGGACATCTCGAACTCCCTAGACATCATCTCTCCAAACTCATGGCAGAAATGTTCATTAGTAGATCCAAATATAATATCATCAACATATATCTGACAAATGAACAAGTCTTTTTCAATTTTCTTTGTAAAGAGAGTTGTATCAACCTTCCCAATTTTAAAACCTTTTGATAGAAGAAAGTCTCTAAGTCGCTCATACCAAGCTCGAGGAGCTTGTTTGAGACCATAGAGAGCTTGTGACAATTTAAATACATGGTTTGGAAATTTAGAATCTTCAAAACCGGGAGGTTGTTCAACAAACACAAGTTCAGAAATTTCACCATTTAAGAAATCACTTTTTACATCCATTTGAAAAAGTTTGATATTGAAACATGATGCATAAGCAAGAAGAATACGAATTGCTTCAAGTCTTGCTACAGGTGCAAAAGTTTCACCAAAGTCTAAGCCTTCGACTTGAGTGAAGCCTTGAGCAACAAGATGAGCTTTGTTCCTAATTACAACACCATTTTCATCTTGCTTATTTCTGAAAACCCATTTTGTTCCAATAACATTGTGATCCTTGGGTCTTTCTACTAAAGTCCAAACTTCATTTCTAGCAAAGTTATTAAGTTCCTCATGCATGGCATTAACCCAATCAAGATCATTTAAAGCTTCATTAACATGTTTGGGTTCTAAAGTAGATACATAAGAATGATGTTCACAAAATGCAGCAATACGAGACCGAGTTTGAACACCCTTACTGACGTCACCCAATATTTGGTCTAGAGGGTGATCCTTGGTGATCGCTTGATGTTGCCTTGGTGCTTCATCTTGTACTGCTTCATCTTGATCTTGTTCTGGAGGATCAACATGAGATGATGATACAGTTTGATCAACATTCTCAATGTTGACATCGTCTTCTTGATCTTCTTCTCTTGGCTTGATGTCTCCAACGATTATGTTCTTCATGGCTTCTTGAAGATCTTCACCTGAAACTTCATGAGAGACTTGCTCCTTTTGCAAGCCGTTAGTTTCATCAAATTCGACATCACAAGATTCTTCAATACAACTTGTATTTTTATTGAAAACACGATAAGCTTTACTAGTGGTGGAGTATCCGACTAGAAAGCCTTCATCTACTCTTCTTTGAAATTTACCATCAAAATTTCTTTTCTTAAGAATATAGCATTTGCATCCAAAAACTCGAAAATAAGAAATATTTGGCTTACGCCCAATAAGAAGTTCATAAGGAGTCAAATTTAGAAGGGGATGCAAATAAAGTCGATTTATAGAATAGCAAGCGGTATGCACGGCTTCCGCCCAGAAGCGAGTAGGAGTATCATACTCACTCAGCATAGTCCTTGCCATTTCTATAAGTGTTCGATTTTTCCTTTCAACAACTCCATTTTGCTGTGGAGTGTAGGATGTGGAAAATTCGTGTTTGATTCCAAGAGAGTCACAAAAATCAAATAGAGTTGAATTTATGAACTCTCCACCATGATCACTACGGATTTTCTTGATGAATAATTCGAATTCAGTAGAAACACGTTTTGCAAAACTTTTGAAAACATTGGGGGTTTCAGATTTTTGAGAAATAAAGAAACCCAAGTATAGCGAGTAAAATCGTCAACAATTACAAAACTGTAGTTGCTACCCCCGATACTTTGGAACTCGGAAGGTCCAAATAAATCCATGTGAAGAAGTTCCAAAGGTTTGCAAGTAGAAAGAATGCGCTTAGTTGGATGTGAAGTAGCTATTTGCTTGCCAGCTTGAGAAGCGCTACAAGGTTTGTCCTTTTCAAAATTCACATCATTCAAGCCAACAACTAAATCACGTTTTAAAAGTTTTCTCAATTGATGCATTCCAACATGTGCAAGTCATCTATGCCATAGCCAACCTTTTGAGGTTTGAGAGACAAGACATGTTGAAAGAGATGCATCTTTTGAGTGAAAATCAACCAAATAAAGATTTCCAAAGCGAAAGCCTTTAAAGATCAAGGTTTTATCTTTTAAACTTTCAACCAAAACTTCTTTTGGGAAAAATGTGCAACTAAAACCAAAATCGCAAATTTGAGCAACGGAAAGCAAATTGAAATTCAGAGATTCGACCAAAAAAACATTCGAAATAGAAAGATCATTTGAGATAGCGATTTTACCCAAACCTACCACATTTCCTTGACGATTGTCGCCAAAGGTAATCTTTTGGTTCTCGCTTGAATTGTCTTTAAGTGAGGTGAACAACTTCTTGTTGCTGGTCATGTGTTCGGAGCATCCGCTATCTAGTACCCAATGCCTCCCACCGGTCTTGTAGTTCACCTGCATAAAAAGAATTAAGTCCTTTTAGGTACCCAAACCTTTTTGGGTCCTTCAATGTTAGCAATCAAAACTTTGGGCACCCAAATAGATTTCTTCCTTTTATTTAACATAGGTGCACCAACATACTTTGCTATAGCATATCCTTTCCTCGACTTTTGAAGCATGTAGCAAGTATCAAAATAATTAGGAGTCATTAAGGGACATGCTTCATGCGAATGGCCAGTTTCATGACATTTATGACAAAATGTGTTGCATGCTTTAACAAATATAGTTTTAGAATTTGGTTTCTTCCCTTTCTTTTGAAAATATCCTAATCCTTCTTTTCTAAAAGAACATTTTTGTTTACTAAGGATTAGATCAAGAGATATTTTGCCTTTGTAGCAGTTTTCTAATCCTTTTCCAAGTTTTTCGACTTGTGCCTTAAGTTCATTATTTTCATTTAAAATATTATCACTAGAAACACATGGAATGTGATGACTACTAGAGGGAGAATCATCCAAGTTACATGAAGTTGAAGCATCTACCTTAGATGAGATATTTGTAACATCTTTTATGAGCATGCTTTCATAAGAATCTTTAAGCTCAAAGTATTGAGTGCGTAGGGAAGAATGTTCTTCCTTAAGCGCCTTATACTTCCTTTTAGTTTTTCCAAAAACTTCATTTAATTCGGTTATCATTTCAACTAAATCATCATATGATGGATCGTTAGAGTGTACCTTTTCATCGCCTTTGGTCATAAGGCAAATAGATGAGCTAGTTGAAGTGTTGATGTTGCCGAGAGCTAATCTGGCCATCTTCTTGGAGCAACTTCTTTCGTTGTCGGAGTCGGAGTCGGAGTCGGAGCTCTCGCCTCCGGACATCCATTCTCCAAAGCATGCTGCTTTGGTTTCTTCATACTTCTTGAAGAGTTTCTTCTTTTTGTTCCATCCTTTGCTCTTGTTTGGACATCTTGAAGCTATGTGTCCCTTCTCATGACATCCATAGCAAATGATGTCCTTGAAGTTGTTTTGCTTTTGTCCCATTGGTCGTGTGTCAATGTTGACACCCTTCTTATGCAACCTGCGAAGGAGGTTTTGAGTATTTTTTACCATGAGTGGGAGGTCTTCATCGGAGGAGCCATCGCTTGAATCGTTCCTTGCGTTTGCTTTGAAAGCCAAAACTTTCTTCTTCGTCTCCGAGGGTTCGGCTGCTTCCTTCTTCTCCTTCTTGTGCATCTCATGGGTGATGAGGTTCCCATAGAGATCGGTTGGTGTCGTGGTTGACAAGTCGGAGTTTGTGAGAACCGTCACAAGAGTGTCGAAGCTTTCAGGTAAAGCCCTAAGCATCTTTCTCACAATTTCAAGATCAGTAAAAACGACACCAAGCCCCTTGAGTTCATTCACAATGTTATTCAACCGAGTGAACATGGAGTCCACGGATTCAGTTGATGACATGGTGAATGTCTCATATTTTTGCCTCACCATTAGCAACTTTGCCTCTTTAATCTTTGTTGTGCCCTCGTAAATTTCTTCGAGGGTGGTCCAAACCTTATAAGTAGTCGTGAGATTGCTCACACGGTTGAACTCATTCAAGGATAAACCGGCAAAGAGTGCATTTTTCGCACGGGCGTTTAAATGCAGTTTTCTCCTGTCGTCCTCAGACTGACTTGCCGGATCATCTGGAGGAGTAAAACCGAGTTTAACAATATCCCATGCATCAAGCCCCATAGCTTCTAGGAATACCGACATGCGCACTTTCCAATAAGGATAGTTTGTCCCATCAAAGATAGGCGCACGACCAGTATGACCAAGAAGGAAATCTCCGCTTGACGACATCCTCTCTCTAGGCCGTAAAGCCTAATGAATCGAGAGACCATGCTCTGATACCACGTGTAGGATCAAGGATGCTGACTAGAGGGGGGTGAATATGAGGCTTTTAAAAACTTGAAACTTAAAGCAAATAATTGCAAATCAAGAACAAATAATATAAGCAAGAGAGAAAGAGAATGAACATAGCAGTTTTTACCGAGGTATCGGAGACTCGCCCAGTCTCCACTAGTCCTCGTTGAAGCACTCAAGTCACTTGAGTTTTGCCTCAATACTCACGAAGAGTATTATCTACTAACGGTTGCTCCTTGTCCACTCCGGAAAGGCAAGCACCAATGCCTTGTACAAACTTGCCGAGCCTCTCCGACAATCTCCGTTCATGACAGGTCAACAGCCACGCCTCCGAACCGTCTAGGTGAGGGCGCTCACCAAGAGTAACAGGCAGCGAGATCTTCTCTAGACCTCCAAACACGCACCGAGAAACTAAGTGAATGCAAATGCTAATGAACTGAAGTGCTCGGTGGATCGGAAAACGCTCGACTTGATCAAAAGATCAAGATTTTAAGTAGAAAACTAAAGCTCAAGAGTGTATAAGAAATGGTACTGCTTGTTCTATAAAATTCATGCCCAAAACCCCTATTTATAGACTCAAGAATCAAATGAACCGTTGGAGCTAGGGCTGAAAATCAGCAACTCAAACTGACAGTCAGTTTAGTGCACAACGGCCGACAAAATTTACGGATGAAAATTTGCTAGCCGTTCGTGGTCGTTTAAGAAAAGCTGAAACCCACAATTGACAGTCAGTTATGCAAACTGACAGTCAGTTCGACCACATACTCGACCAAAAACAAATAGAAACTCAGTTAAAAGCACTGTGGTCGAAACCCCAATTGACAGTCAGTATGGATAAACTGACAGTCAGTTTAGTACAAAAAATTTGAGCACAAAATACACCCTCTCTGGACAATTGTCAATTAACACAAACTGACATTCAAACTGACAGTCAATTCAGCAAACTGACAGTCAGCCTGAACAAAAACAGAGATAACTTTAAATCCAGAAATCCAAAAGAGGTTTTTAATAGCTCGTTTGAAAGATAATTTCAAGGGCTACATTTTTGTCAACAGAAGCAAAAACGAGATCTTCCTAGATCTTTCTAGAAAATCAAAAAACTCTTTTGCTGTCAAAAACTGAACTGAAAATCCGGATAACTCAAATTAAGTTCAAATCAAATCCAACCAAAAATATGCAATGCAATGACCTAAATTTCTCGGTTTATGATGGAGATAAAGAGAAGACTTTCACCACCCCTCTTTATAATACGGTTAAAGCTAAAAACAATTTTCCTAACCGATCAACTCCAAACGCCGAGATCGGTAAGAAAAAAGAAAAACTCATAATACCTTAGGTCTTTCGCATCTTCATGTTTTTTACGTCTCGTTCCTGCTCTTTGCGACTTGTACTTTTATTTCTCGTCAGGTTCGTCTTGTATACCATGCGTTTCTTCCCAACACAACTCTGTATCAAATAAACTCAAAAGCACAATTAGTCCGAAACACGTTGTTTTCATTAATCACCAAAATTAGGGTTAGACATGAAGGCCTAGATGCAACAATCTCGGCCTTGTCACATGCGTAAAAGTCGTATGGAGAGGTACCGACTTGAAAGCTGAGTGATCGGTGGATTAAGGTGGTACACCTTTGCAAAGTATAAAAAGTATCGTATACTCTGAGCTCCCAAGTCATGGAGTCTGCGCGCGGTGGATTCTATCCACGTCGATGCAGCACAAGTAGCTTTTGGAAAAATTTTCACAAAATCTGAGTAAAGTGGTGACTCATGAAAGACCGCCACACATAACATTTTTGAAAATCTTGCATAGGGTTTTAAAAGCCTCGCTTTTGAAAACAAAGACCTTTTCTCCAAAACTAAGTGTGAAAATGTATTCTATTCATATATACAAAGCCAAAGAGCCATTCTTTGAGAATTCCCCCTCATCTATTTATATCTGCATTCTTATTTGGGACTTGTTGAGCACCATGTGGACAATGTGCTCACCCTTGCTTTTACAAACAAAATTTAGAAGAAGGATTCATTGACCTTGAGTCCTATGGTCTTGAACCCAACATGGAAGAAGAAGAAGAAACTACTCCAGAAGACCAAGCTTGTTAGGAGGTCATGTACCAAGTAGAGTCTGATGTGTAGAAGGCCCGTGCAACACCGCTGCTGAAGAAGAAGACAGATGAAGTCCTTTTGCTTATTATTGTTGTTTTATTTTGTGCCGACCTTTGTGTCGAAAACTCCTTAATTTTGTATCAACATTAAAGTGTGTCATTTTGGCGCTATGTTATTGTAATGTTGGTCCCTGTGATCAGCAGTTGTTTTTAATTACTCGCATTTTTATATAATGCATCTTGTTTTTGTGAGCTGCAATGTACTATTTCTGAGTGCAACCCACCTAGGCGGTTGCCACCGTATTCCTCAAATGAGGGTCCCACAGAATCTGGTATCAGAGCAAAGGCTCGACTGTAGGTCGTGACCCTTAGATAGACTTTGGCGTCCCTAGAAGAAAAAGATCGCTAGTTCTTTGACAAAAATTTGTTTACAAAAACCTATTTTCCTTAAGAAAAATGATATTTTTCGATTATTTGAAAAAGATTTTAGACTTCACCTTAAACTCATAGGTGCCTTTCGTTCTATGGATGATGCTGCAATTTCTTGGAGCGCGGGATAGTCAGAGGCCAATGTACTGTGTCCGGCAGAATGAGATCAATGGACGACCCATCGGTTGTCGGGCTTCAGTGATTGTCTATGAGATTCCCGAGCATGGGAGAGGCTCAGTAAGACGTCAAGCCCGCAGAGAAGAAGAAGAAGATGCCATCTTAGACGCTGCCCGTCGTGCCGTAGGTACCGTCCGGCAGTTGTACAGCAACTACCTTTCAGATTCCCCCTACCGCTTCGTACCTTATCAGGTTCCGGATCAGAGTACCGAGCCGTTCTTCCATCCAGCGACCGAGAGGACGCTATTCTGACGAAGACCCGAGACGTCGTTCGTGCTTCAGAGATTGGGTACACCCGCCTACTTCGTGACTACGAGCGTGTTCACGATGACCGTCATTACCTTGAGGGCATGCTTATGAGGGCTCGTGCAAGTCTCCAAGAGGAGAGGCAAATTCAAGAGTTAGCTGAGTCAAGTGGAGAGAAGGATCTTGAAGCTTCAGAGTCAGCCGTCAAGAAAAGTTGCCCAAAGTTAAAGATCACCGCTCGCAAGAGAGTGGGAAACTTAAAGGAGTATCTCAGCGGTTTCACGCCTGCGTCATGCGGCATAGTCATCAATGGTCAGACGATCGAGCTTCCCTGCACCGTGGAGAAGAAGGAGACCCCTGAAGGGAAAGGAAAGGAGATTGCCAACGACGACAAGGATGATAATCCAATGGATACAGATGACGATCAGGAGGAGGATCCCAAGGAGGTAGAGCCTTGTGATTCTTCCGATGATGATGAGTGACCGCAGACTTCCTTCGATTCAACCTTTTGTGTCTGACCCAGCAGACGTTAGATTCCCTTTTGTTGTAGCAGTTGTTCTTAGTTTGGTTGATGTATGTCTGTGTGCTGGTTGTTAGATGACCTCTGTAAGCCGATGAGGCTAAAAGCTTTGTACCTTTTGAAAAGCTGATTTATGAAAAAGTCATTTTGCATATCCTTATTCTTACCTCTTGAGTTGAATGCCAGCATTCTGCTAGCATCCATGTGTGTGATTCTTTCCAAATCAATGTCTCTATTCTCAACCTCCTGTTTGAGTAGGATGGTTAACACGCGTGCAAGACCCCAAGAAGGAGAACTCGAGGGAAATCCTGGCAATGCAAGGGCTACACCTGGAACAAGAAGCCGTACTAACCCTGACAGACCAGGATCTTCTTCGACGATGCCGCAAGGAGGCGACATCAATGACGTGTTGTTATGGATGGAGTGAAACCGACAAGAGTCAGCAACTGTGCAGAATCAGATCTTAGGACAGTTGATGCAACACATCGCATCTGGACAAGCTGAGGGATCCACAACTGGTGCGAAACTGACTGACTTTCAGAAAACACGTCCCCCGACCTTTTTCGAGTACAGAGGACCCCATCGTGGCCGACGATTGTTTAAGAGATGTAGAAAGGAAGTTGAACATCGTTAGGTGCAGCGACGAAGAGAAGCTTCTGTATGGATCACATCAACTAGCTGGACCTGCTGTTGCTTGGTGGGAAAATTACCAGACTGTGCACTCCAACAAAGATTCAATTACGTGGAACGAGTTTAAGGAAGAATTCCGCAAGTACCACATTCTGAAAGGCGTTGTTCAAGCAAAACGCCGAGAGTTTGTGAATCTATGACAAGGAAACAGAACCGTCAAACAATACCTGCATGAATTCATTCAACTGGCAAGGTATGCCCTTGAAGACATTGCAACGGAGGAGAGAAAGATCGATAAATTTTGCAAAGGACTGCAAAACTCCCTGCAATACCAGCTGTCATCTCATGAGTTTACGGACTTCCATGTCCTGATAAATCGACTGCTTAAAATGGAGGAAAAGAGGGAAGTAATCGAGGAAGACCGAAAGAGGAAGCCTTTGCCCAACTCTTATCAAGGAAGTGCTAGTCGAGGGAGACCGATGCCTACTTACCAGCCAGCCTTCAGACCGCCGTAAAGACCCCAAAGGCTTGCGCCTACTGCAATACCACAGTGTACCGGATGTAGAGGAAACCATTTCTTGAAGGATTTCCCTGTGAAGAATGAAGAATGCTTTCATTGTGGAAGGAAGGGACATCGCAGGAACACTTGTCCACTACAACACTTACCATCCAACGTTGCCCGAGCTCAAGCTGCAAGACCCCCTGTTCCAACCCAAGGCTTCGCCAGAAGTGCTCCACCCTCTAGAGGAGGAAGATTCCAGAATGGCCGAGGGAGAGGAATGCCTGATGCAGGTCGCGGCAGACTCAACTATGCATCTGCCATTGAAGCGGGAGAAGCATCTGACGTTGTGATCGGTAGGATCTTCATTCACTCTGAGCTTTCAGTTGCATTATTTGACCCGGGTGCTACTCATTCATTTGTGTCAAGATGTTTCGTGCTCAGAAATAAGTTACCAGTATCTGCATTAGAGTCCCCTATTTTAATCCAATCCCCTGGGGCTCGGATGCCTGTCAACTCTATCTGTAGAAATATCGCCTTTAGTATTGGTAACTTAGGATTCCTGGCAAACCTGCTAGTTTTAGACCTTCAAGGATTAGATGTCATCCTTGGAATTGACTGGTTAGCAAAGCATAAAGGTCAGATGGACTGTGAGAAGAAAGCAATAACCCTGATGAATGCTGAAGGAAAACAAGTCACATTCCACGCAGAAAGATCAATGGTGAACAACCGAGTATGCAGTTTGAACAGCTTAGAAGGAATTGAGTTTGAAGGAGTCCCAATAGTAAATGAATATCCAGAAGTCTTCCCTGAAGAGCTTCCTGGAATGCCACCATATTGGGACATTGAATTCTCAATCGAGTTAAAACCCAGATCTGCTCCTTATGCAAGAAAGCTTGCACGTATGACAAGTGAAGAACAAGAAGAATTAAGAAAGCAAGTGGAAGAATTGGAAAGAAAAGGATTTGTTAGAACAAGTTCCTCACCCTGGGGAGCCCCTGTGCTTTCCGCTAAGAAGAAAGACGGCAGTCTACGACTTTGTGTCGACTACCGAAAACTGAACGATATGAAGATCAAGAACAAGAACCCTTTACCAAGGATCGATGATCTCTTTGATCAACTAAGAGGAGCGAAGATATTTTCAAGGATCGACCTGAGGTCCGGATACCACCAACTGAAGATTCAAGAACAAGATATTCCAAAGACTGCATTCATAACGAGATATGGATTGCATGAGTTTACCGTGGTGCCGTTTGGTTTAATGAATGCACAAGCAGTGTTCATGAATCTGATGAACAAAGTTCTCATGGAATTTCTGGACAAGTTTGTCATTGTGTTTGTCGACGACATTCTCATCTTTTCAGAGTTAGAAGAAAAGCACGCACAACATCTCAGGATAGTGCTAGAAAAGTTAGTAGAACATCAGTTATATGCCAAGTTTGATAAGTGTGCCTTGTGGTTAAAAGAAATCTCATTCTTAGGCCACATTATCTCTGGCAAAGGAATCTCCATGGATCCATAAAAAATTCAGGCTATCATGGAATGGAAACAACCTGAGACAGTGACTGAAGTAAGAAGTTTCCTAGGATTAGCCGGTTATTACAGGAGATTTGTCAAAGGATTCTCCAAGATTACAAAACCACTCACCAGATTACTAAAGAAAAATGTTCCATTCGACTGGACAGAAGGATGTGAAAAGAGCTTTGAGGAATTGAAGAAGATATTAACGACCGCACCCGTTCTTACGTTACCAGATAACAAAAAGGATTTTGAAGTTTGTTGTGATGCGTCAAAACAAGGACTAGGTTGTGTCCTTATGCAAGAAGGGAAAGTCGTAGCTTATGCATCGAGACAGTTGCGACCACATGAAGAGAATTATCCATCTCATGATTTGGAATTAGCCGCCGTTGTTCACACGCTAAAGATTTGGCGACACTATCTACTTGGAAATAGATGTGAAATCTACACGGACCACAAGAGCCTGAAATACATCTTCACCCAACAAGACTTGAACATGAGACATCGAAGGTGGTTAGAACTGATTAAGGATTATGACCTTGGAATACATTACCACCCTAGAAAAGCAAATGTAGTAGCAGATGCCTTGAGCAGAAAATCCTACTGCAATCAAACAAAGATTTTGGAAATACCACCCCAATTGCTTAGAGATTTCGAAAAGTTGAGTTTAGAATTTGTTGAACAAGGAACCGTCGCCGCATTAACAGTAAATTATGAGCTGAAGGACCAAATATGAAAAGCCCAAAAAGTAGATCAGAGCATTCAGAAGTAGAAAGAGGATATGGAATGCGAAGATGCAATTAACCTTCGTGAGGACGAAGAAGGAATTTTGTGGTATCATAATCGAATCTGCGTTCCAGATGACAAGGAAATCAAGAACATGATACTGCAAGAAGCCCATTGTACCCCATACTCTATCCACCTAGGCAGTACAAAGATGTACCAAGATCTAAAGGATCATTTTGGTGGAAATGAATGAAGAAGGAAATTACCGAGTTTATAGCTTCTTGTGACACCTGCCAAAGAGTGAAAGCGGAACACCAGAAACCTGCAGGACCGCTGCAACCCCTACCAACCCCTGAGTGGAAATGGGACGAAATTGGAATGGATTTCGTAGTTCGTTTACCAACAACTCAACAAGGATACGATTCTATATGGGTTATAGTCGATAGATTAAAGAAAGTAGCTCATTTTCTACCAGTAAAGACTTAGTACACGACAAGTAAGCTGGCAGAACTATATCTTACCAGGATTGTCACGCTGCATGGAGTACCAAAAACAATCGTCTCAGACAGAGGAGCACAATTTGTATCAAGGTTTTGGGGAGAGTTACAAAAATCCCTGGGAACGAAATTGAAGTTCAGTACCGCTTACCACCCGCAGAATGGAGGCCAAACAGAAAGAGTGAACCAGATTTTAGAAGACATGTTGAGGGCATGTGCTTTAGACTACGGGAATTCTTGGGAACAATTTCTGCCGTACGCAGAATTTACTTACAACAATAGTTATCAAACAAGTCTACAAATGGCTCCTTATGAAGCACTTTATCGAAGGAAGTGTCGCACGCCACTATATTGGACCGAAGTGGGATAGAAACAATTTTTGGGACCACAGTTAGTAGAGGATGCCACTGCTCATGTGAGGATCATACAAGAGAGATTGAAAACAGCCCAATCCCGACAGAAGAGTTACGCTGACAGCAGAAGGAGAGAATTATCCTTCGAGATAGGTGATTATGTGTATCTCAAAGTGACACCCTACAAAGGAGTTCGACGATTTCAGATGAAGGGAAAGTTAAGCCCAAGATACGTGGGACCATACAAAATTCTGGAAAGGTGAGGAGAGGTAGCATACAAATTGGAGCTACCGCCTGAATTAGCAGGAGTCCATAATGTTTTTCACGTATCCCAACTAAGGAAATGCCTGAGAAAGCCAACGGAGCAAGTGTCTCCCATAGAAACAGAGATTCAACCAGATCTCATATATCAGGAACACCCAGTCAAGGTGTTAGAGGTCAGCGAAAGGAGATTAAAGTCAAGGACCATAAAATTCTGCAGAGTCCAATGGAATAACCACACCGAAGAAGAATCAACTTGAGAAAGAGAAGAAGAGTTACATCAGAATTTCCCCAACCTGTTCTCAGACTGATCAGAATCTCGAGGACGAGATTATTTTAAAGGAGAGTAGGTTGTAACATCCCAGTTTTTGCTCTCTTTTCTGCTTGCTAGTCAGCATATCTTCTTTGGAATCCCAGATGTCTCAACCCTGTTTTGATCTCTTGTCTCAAAATCATAATCTTAGGTATGCCACTACCTTAACCTAAAAAGTTGGCAGCTAAACTTCATTTCCCAGACCATTTTCACCTTTCAGTCCAAAAGTATTTCAGATTAGTCGTTTTCTGAATTGTCAAAAGCCCAAAAAGGCTACAAGTCTCAGATCACCTCCAAATTCAAATCTGATCCAATGATTATCCTTCTTTTACTTTTCTGAATGTTTTTCCCTTCTGGAAGAACTCAAAAATCTCAACCGAAACCCTAGTTTCAGCCCCGACAAAAATGTCAAACCTTAATTACCCTATTTTCGATTTTTGTCAAAACCATCAGATCTTATCGGATTTTGCTATTTTTCCTGCTAGATGAGTCCAAGTATTTTGGTGACACTCATCTGCAAAGTCAGATTACAAATCAGCCCTTTAGAATCCCAAATTTGCAATCAGGTCCTAAATCACGAGACGAATCTTCTCAAATCAGCCCAAAACCTCGCAAAATAGTCCCTGTCCCTTGTTCGACTTCGACCAGAGCCCCGCGTGCACGACCACGACCAGAGGTCGTTTCGACCGCAGCTGCCACCGTTCGCCGTGAACCTTCACCGCCGGCCAGTTGTGCCTCCACCAACGGCCAAATCCTACGTGTCCGCACGTGCTCACGTCGCGCCAAGGAACGCCACCGTGGTGATGACCGGAGACCGCCAGCATCACCGTTCATGCGCGCGTACCTGCTGCTGTCAGAGCTTTACTGCCACTTTGCTGCCATGCCGAGGTTTACCATCCCGTCGTTCTGCCAAATCCAGATATGGCACGATTCCTTCGTCTCTGGCAGAGCTTCCGCCGTCTCCCAACACACCTCGTTGACTACTCCGGCGCCAGAAGAGCATCCTCGCTCGATTCTCAGCAACTCCCGAGGACCCAGCCCCCTGGCTATATAAAGCCCCTTGCCCAGTGCTTCACTTCACACCACAAGTTCACCAGCAACCCGTAGCATTAGCTTTAGAGCTTGCCATCGTCTTCTTCCCCGACGAGCCACCGAAGGAGCTTTCGCCGCCAGCCCAAGTCTCATCTTCTTTCTTCAACCCGAGTTCACCGGTGAGTTCCCCTCACCTTCCTCTCTGTTCCATAGGAATTAATTGAACCCCGGCGAGACCTAACGCCAGTGACCGCCAGAATTGTCTTTTTGCCCTATTCCCCCAATGCCGAGTGATTCAAGCCACATTGATCCTCGTGCCAGTAGAGTAAAATGTCCAGTGAGCCAAGAGAAGTGACGAGGATTGGCACCCGGGTCACTTCTAATAAACTTTTGGTTCAAGACAGGTTCGAACCAGACATGTATCTGGCGGTGCGAACTCGAGCTATTCTGAGGGGCATCACCATGAGGTCGCAAGCTTTACGCGATCAGATCGTGGGTTTCGTGCGATCAGGCCGACAGCCTTGTGCGGTCAGAAGTTCGTATGCTATACGCGGACTAGATATCCGGGATGTTGCGCGGTCAGCCCACATTCCGCGGTCAGGATATTCTCGACCAGGGTGCTTGGAGTTTATTCGGTTATCCTTATGTCAGGATATTCCAAGCATCCCGAAGATTCCTCCACGTTGAAGACCAACTGTCAGAGGTTAATATATGCGGTTATTCATGATTAAAACTGTTAATAACCTCCGTGGAACTTAATAGCGGTTCTTCAGGAACCGCATCCAACCGTTTGATACAGTTTTCTTCATATGGCACCCTTTCGACCAATATAAAAAGGTGGCAAAGTACATCAAACGGGAGATCGAAGACATTTTTGGAAGAACAAGACTCCTGAGATGATTGAGATACAAGATATCTCAACCACTCAAACAGCCAAGTCTACGGCTTAGATTAGACAACACTTACAAGTCTCCTATAGCTTTTTTTTATACATTTACATAGGGAAAACTTTCGCCTGTGAAGGTTTCTTCCTGCTAGTTTGTAAAGTTTTAACTCATATAGTGAAATCCTAATAGGACGTAGGGCTTTTACTCCCACCATCGAGGGCCCGAACATGTATAAATCTCTCTGTGCTCCTGTTCACCATTGTTCTACATACCTTCCCGGAGGGTCATCTTGAAAGGTCTCACAATTACAAATTTCGCATAAGTTCGGCTGAGGACCCCGAGTCTGAATCGTCGACAGCTGGCGCCCACCGTGGGGCCTTTCTCAAGGCGTCCTAATTGAAATCCGGAGGTTCGCCGAAACATGGCTGGAGTATATGATTCCGAGAACGATTTCGATCTCGAGGATTATGCCCATATACCAATGCCTTCTCCAAGCGATCTTGTTCCGATGGAAGAGGTCGAAGGCCAGAATCTTCCACAGGTTGAATCATCTCTCCAAGTCATGTCAATCGACCAGGAGGTAACTGGCGCAAGGTCAGAACCCACAGAGGTTCTTAATGTGCTAGGTGATGAATCCGGCCCGTCATACGACCCCGCTGAGGGAAAATATGATGATGACCCGGAAATTAGCCCAGGAAGGTTCGACCCTGATAACCTTCACCGTCTCTTTGATTTCGAGTCCGACTCGGAACAAACCGAGATGTTTTCCCCATCGGCAACCTCTCTCCCTAGGCAGTTTGCTGCGCTGTCGGAAGAAACTCCCGATCAACAGGCTGCCAGGGAAGAACAAGATCGCAAACAGAAGGAGGATCAAGATCTCGAGCAACAGAACAACGAACTACGCAGAACTGCCCTAGAGGCTCTTCAAGATGCGCAGGCTCGTTACGATGCTGCCCCGAGTTCTTCTCGACGGTCACGTGGTCGTAGACGTGACCAGACTCCTTCTTTACCACCGGAGCGTTTCCCAGTGGACGAAGAAACGATAACGCCTGATGCCCCTAGGAGAAGTACCCATGGTCGACTGCGATCTATCGCGGAAGTCATGCGCAATTTTCCTCCTACGGTCACGGATGCGCAGAAACCGGCCTTTTTCAGGATCCTGGCGGAAAGACTGGACGAGGTCGCATCCAAGGCGACCCCAACAGCCTCTTCCCGCTCGGTAACACATTCCCGTGAACGGGATGGTCCTCATTCTGGCTCTGGCCGGCGGAGTTACCCGCCTCCTGTACCGTCCCGACAGGACAAATACCTGCGAATGCAGGATTCTCGTAGTAGGGATCGAGTTCCTGTTCACTCTCGTTTGGGACCACGAGTAACCTCGCCATTGTGTGAGGTTGCTCGGAACCCAACCGAGAGTCACAGGACGGTTCATGGTCCTTACGTTGGTTGCAAAGCTTTTTCGCCTGGCCTACGAGCAGTCGTTTGGCCTGATAAGTTTCGACCAGGGGCCATTGAGAGGTTTGATGGAACTCAGAACCCATCCGAGTTCCTTTAGATCTATATTACTGCCATCCAAGCAGCGGGAGGCGATGACAAGGTCATGGCCAACTACCTGCCAACAGTCCTCGCAGGACCGGCTAGAACCTGGTTGTTTAATCAGCCTGAGGGTTCCATCTACAATTGGGAAATGCTATGCGATGCCATCCTCAGCAATTTCCAAAATTGTTACCAAAAGCCGGGTAAGGAGGACGACTTGCATAGGCTGCGGCAAACTTCGACCGAAACACTTCGGCAGTTTGTCAAGAGGTTTGTCGGGGTGAGGAATACCATCCCGAACATATCTGATGGCTCCGTGATCAGGGCATTTAAGCATGCCGTTCGATACCGGAGATTCACTGAAGACTTGCTTATCCACCCTCCTCGATCAGTGGCCGATCTATTCGATATGGCTGATCGATATTCCGATGCAGCCGAAGCAGTCGAATGGAACCGAATGGTCGACAAGGGGGACCTACCACCCCAACCAGGCTTCAAGGACGCCAGGAAAGAAGATTCAAGCAAAAAGCCGGAGTCTTCACCGGGTAGGAAGCCAAAGAAGTCGAAGAGGAACCGCTCTGAAGAGTACCGCGAGGTCGCAGTCGCAGAGAAGCCACCTTCGACCAAAGGTAATAAGTCTTCATTTAAAAGTAAAACTGCCTCTGGTGGTCGGGATTCCGACCAGCCAGAAAAATCAACTAATCCGCAGGAGGGCAAGAAGTGGTGTCCACTCCACAACTCCGCAGGCCACGACCTCAAAAACTGCAGGAGTTGGTTGAAACAACTGGATGATTTCTACCAAGGAGCTGGGCCAATGCCAACCTTACCGCCTAAAGAGCAGGCGTGCGGGATTAGAGACGTCGATGGAGACGAAGAAATGGCTTACCAGGTACCTCAAAATCATGTTAATGTCATTTTTGGAGGTTCTTCCTCTTTCGTTTCCAAAAGGCAGTTTAAAACCTTCTGCCGAGAGGTTAACCAAACGGAGACATCCCTTGGTGAACCTCAATACCCCCGTTGGTCGGATATGCCTTTGACGTTCGATCGCGCTGACTGTCCTGTGGGGCTAACCCGACCATTGAGGCTACCTCTGGTCATTACCCCAATCATCAGTAACGCGAGAGTTGAAAGGGTCCTGATTGACGGGAGAAGTTCCCTTGATCTTTTATTGGTCAAGGCACTCGACGAGATGCAAATTCCTCGTTCGAAGATTAAGCCCATAATCCATCCGTTTTATGGGATAATCCCAGGTCCCTCCATGATGCCGTTGGGACAAGTGGTCCTCCCGGTCACTCTGGGAGAACCAGACAACTTTCGAACAGAATTGGTTACTTTCGATGTAATCGATTGTGATTCAGCTTATAATGCAATCTTTGGCAGGCCGACTCTTGCTAAGTTCATGATGGCAACGCACTATGCTTATCAGTGCGGGAAATTGCCTGGCCCCAAAGGTGTCATCTCGGTCCGAGGTAGTCGCAACGTGGCACTCACGTGCGACCGGCTATCTTTGGAGATGGTCGATCAACTTCCCCTTCGGGACGCTCAGGTCGCCAACGTTGCCACCGATGCGATCAAGGCTGCTCCTCGACCAGATGAAAAACTCAAACAAGTTCCTTTGTACCCAGATGACCCGTCTAAGACAATTCGGGTTGGGTCAGCCCTGGATGACAAATAGGAACTCGACCTCGATGCTTTCCTCTGAGCTAACGCAGACGTGTTTGCGTGGAAACCGTCCGACATGCCCGGTGTCCCAAGGAAAGTAATCGAGCACAGGTTAGCAATTCGACCTGGACAACGACCAATAAAGCAAAAGCTCAGGCGTTTTGCCACTGACCGACAGGAAGCCATCCGAGAAGAGTTGGAAAAACTCTTACAAGCCGGGTTTATCCGCGAGGTGGATCACCCGGACTGGCTCGCCAATCCGGTCATGGTCCGCAAGTCAAATGGCAAGTGGCGCATGTGTGTCGATTACACTAGCCTCAACGCTGCCTGTCCGAAGGATGACTTTCCCCTTCCCTGCATCGACCAGCTGGTCGACTCGACTGCGGGTTGCGAACTGATGAGTTTTCTGGACGCTTACTCAGGATATCATCAAATTAGCATGGCAGAAGACGATGAAGAGAAGACTGCCTTCATCACCCCGTTCGGCACATACTGCTACGTCAGAATGCCGTTCGGTCTCAAGAACGCAGGTTCCACGTACCAGCGCTTGATGCAAAAGACCTTTCTTTCCCAGATAGGGCGTAATCTCGAAGCATATGTAGACGATTTGGTTGTAAAAAGTACCAAGAGATTGTCTCATTTGGACGATCTCGCTGAAACCTTCTGTAATTTGAATCGCTTTGGAATAAAATTAAACCCGGAGAAATGTTCTTTCGGGGTTTTTTCAGGAAAACTCCTTGGTTTCCTTGTGTGTTCCAGGGGCATTGAAGTTAATCCTGAGAAAATCAGGGCTATTGAACAAATGAGGTCGCCCTCGACCATGAAGGATGTTCAACGCCTGGCTGGTCGCATGGCGGCTTTAAGTCGCTTCATATCGCGATTAGGCAAAAGGGGATTGCCTTTCTTCAAAGCCTTGCGGAAGCATCATAACTTTGCATGGTCGGATGAGGCCGAAAAAGCATTCCAGGAGGTAAAAACATATCTATCCAATCTGCCAGTATTGGTGTCTCCCGACAAAGGAGAACCATTACTTCTTTACCTGGCGGCCACACCACACGCGGTCAGCGCCGTTCTGATCGCGGATAGGGAAGGAATACATAGACCCGTCTACTATGTGAGTGAAGTACTTCATGGTCCTAAGGAGTGTTACCCTGAGGTCCAGAAGATACTTTACGCGCTACTGATGGCTTCCCGTAAGCTACGACATTACTTTCAAGCACACAAGATCACAGTACCCTCCTCTTTTCCTTTGGGGGATATTGTCCGAAATCCAGAGAAATCTGGTCGAATCGCCAAATGGGCAGTCGAACTCGGTGCCTTCGAGATCCATTTCACCCCCCACACGGCGGTTAAGTCTTAGGTTTTGGCCGACTTTGTGGTCGAGTGGACCAACCCTGAGCCACCCGTGCAATTGGCAGAGGAACTGGAGTGCCCCGATTACTGGACGATGTACTTTGACGGCTCCCGTAGTTTTCAACACTCGGGGGCTGGAGTGGTCTTAGTTACGCCCCAGGGCGAACAGCTTAAGTATGTCATTCAACTACACTTTGTTGCAACCAACAATGCAGCAGAGTATGAAGGTCTTCTTGCAGGGCTCCGGGCAGCAAAATCCCTCGGAGTCCGTCGATTAGTGGTGAGGGGAGACTCACAGCTGGTCGTAAACCAGGTAAACAAGGAGTACAGCACCTCCGATGAGACAATGGCTCATTACCTGGGGGAAGTGAGGAGATTGGAAAAACACTTCAGTCATTTCGAAGTCCAATACATCCCACGAAAGGACAACATTCTCGCAGACCAATTATCCAAAATTGGGTTCTCACGCTCATCCGCTCCGGCAGGAGTGTTCATTGAACACTTGGACCATCCTTCGATCATGACTTCGGTCGAGGATGATCCGGTAATAGCCTTCGTTACCAACCTCGGTCAGGAACAAGATTGGGCTCATCCATTGAGGGTCTATCTTGAACATGGGACCCTACCCGAGGATGAAACCGAAAGTGATCGGTTAATTCGAAAAGCGCGTCTGTATAAACTCATAGATGGGATTTTGTACAGAAAGGGTACTCAAGGAGTATTCATGCGTTGTATATCTCAGGAGGAAGGAAAATCCCTCTTGAGAGAAATACATGACGGTGTATGCGGTGCGCACTCGTCATATCTGACACTGGTCGGAAAGGCTTTTCGACAAGGATTCTACTGGCCTTCGGCACTTGATGACGCCAAGTATATGGTCAAGACGTGTCCCCAGTGTCAGTTCCACGCAAGGCAAGTTCATCAACCTGCCTATGCGTTGCAAACCATTCCTCTCGCATGGCCATTCGCGGTCTGGGGGATAGATATCGTCGGTCCTATGCCACAAGTAGTCAATGGGTACAAGTTTCTGTTCGTAGCCATTGACACATTTACAAAGTGGATTGAGGCCGAACCAGTACGAAATATTACTGCATCGGCCGCACAAAAGTTCTTCCATAAGAACATTGTGGCAAGATTTGGTGTTCCAAACCGTCTCATCACAGACAATGGTTCTCAGTTCGCCAGCGGTCTTTTCCTGGACTACTGCGATCAGGTTGGGACCAAGGTGTGCTTTGCTTCTGTGGCCCATCCACAAAGCAATGGTGCCGTAGAACGGGCCAATGGGCAAATACTGCAAGGCATTAAGAAGCGCGTTTTTGATCGCCTTAAGACCCGCTCGGGGGCTTGGGCAGATGAGCTCTATACCGTTCTATGGGCATTACGAACTACTTCTAGTCGCGCCACCGGTGAGACACCCTTCCATTTGGTCTATGGGGCCGAGGCGGTGTTGCCTATGGAAGTAAGTATTGGTTCTGTGCGAACAGATCAGTTCGAACAGATTAATCAGTCCGAACAACGGGCACAAGATCTCATCCTCTTAGAAGAACAGCGTGATCGCACCCTGGTTAAATCCGCGGCATACTTGCAACCTTTACGCAGGTATCACAGTAAAAAGGTGCGACCACGTGATCTCAACGTGGGCGACTTGGTTTTACGAAAAATTTAAGACCAGTCTAATCGCAACAAATTCTCCCCAAAATGGGAAGGTCCTTATACTGTTGTCTCAGTGCCGCGGACAGGATCGGCGCGGTTAGCTATGGAGGATGGTCGGATTTTGTCCAATACTTGGAACATCGATCAGCTTCGCAAGTTTTACGTGTAAGTATTCCAATCACTTTTTCCCTGTTCAATTAGCATCTTTTGATAAAACGAAATATGTTTTGTTTTCATACAATGAGTTTTTTCTCTTTAAGCCCGTATCTTATGCATTCGACCTGGGGGCTGATCGCCGACGGTCAGTGTCGCGCCCCGAGATTGGGACAACGACTACTCCTGTAGAGACCTAGCTCGCTGCAGCTAGTCCCATTCTCACGAACCTTTGACTTCCCAGGATGAGTCAAACACAGGAGTATATTACATTGCAACAGAGTACTCACAAGATATTAAGCAGTGTGGCCTGCTGGCCTTAATATTACATAAAGAGGATTACAATGCCTACAAGGCATTCAGGGTTTAACAAAATATTTAACTACACAGCAGAAGATAGGTGACCCTCCCACAAAAGAAGTTGACGGCAGAACAACACACTTCAGGGTTCTGGCGGAACTGATCCTCCTCCTTAAAGATCCACGAAATACTCCGTGCCATCATCTTGATCAAAGTAGGTTCCATCTATTGAGTTGAATGTTGCAAGGGTGAGCACTTACGTACTCAGCAAGTCATAGGTAAGAGTAGATACATATAGTAATGATGACATGAACCTAGACTAGTCAAGAATTATGGATGTTTATAAAATAATCTTTTTCTTTCACACCTCATTCCATGGCAGCGCCTTTCATAATATAACATCATCATTCATGTTCACTAGATTATAGCACTACCGCGACACGTCGACACACGACAGCCCACGGCAGCACTCCTTATCATGACAACACATGTCATTTGGGTAATCTTGATTAAAACATATTTTATTTAGAAAATAGTACTTGTGTCACACCCCGTGGATTTAATCCACCGCAGCAGACTCCTATAAAACCCGGGAGCTCGGAGTATTCGAATACGTTTTTAACTCTGCAGAGAGGTACCAATTTACCCGCAAGATATTCCACTTTCAAGCCCATCCTATCAAAATGATTAGACCCCTCCTCACAACCATGTGTGAGTGGCAAGGTGGAGATAACAAGAACTTTTGTTATGCATCACTTACAATTCACCCCTGACCCTGTGGCTCTCAGCGAAACACAGTTGTGGTAGGCTGTATCATAACCTCCACCCCACCTCATTTTCCCATTACTGGGTCAAATACCAGATCACCTTCAGTGATAGTAGGAGTCAGCCTCCAAGTCAATCATCACAACTCATCTCATGCAGGGGTTTCATGTACGATCCACATAAGTACTTGTTCAGGCCTGTCCCATACCAGGCTTGCGGTTAGCACGTTGTTCATGCCACTAGACGCACAACACAAGGTTCTAGTCCTTATATGCCAGTGACCAGACCATCCACAACCCTGCACCTTCAGTGCCTGCATTCCTTTGCAGTCTAGCACCTCCAGTGCTACCGCCATCCACACCATTTTTCTGGTCACGGCTAGGGGTTTTATTTCATGAATATAAGTATATAAATACATATCATAGTTCATGGCTCAAAACTTGTTTATTTCACATTTCACAGATAACCAGTCTAGTACTGCCAATTGATAAATCAACCATTTCCAATCTTTCACATGCAATATTGCCTATATTCAAGGTTATGTTTTAGCAACATTTAAGATATAGGTTCAAGATGACCAAGGATATGACTTGCCTTCCGCGTCGTAAGAAACAGCAGTTGATGACGGGTCAACAGCGAAGTCCTCGATCTCGGCTTCTAGATCTGCTCGATGACAAACCAAACAATACACACAAATATTACTTATATATTAAGATGTTTTAGGATCTATATGCAGATATGCTTTACAAGAGTGACTGAACGATACTGGAGATAATTGAGATTACAAGCTGAACTAAGTTGAGATCTAGGGTTTTAAGGATTTGGCTAAGGATGGATGTTAGATGCTCTTAGGATCTCAAGGTTACAATAAGAACATCAGTTTGAGGCTGGTTTGATCAAGAACAGCGAATGTCAGCAGATTGATATTCAGATCAAGATTCTGACATAACTTCAGGGAAAACTAGAGAGCTTATCTCAAGTTATGACAGTAGAAGAAAATGTAGATCATAACTCTACAAATTTAATGGACAAAGTGGCTTTCAAAATGCACAATCAGAAGTGGGTAAACAGGGCCAATGCCATTGGCTGGCATGCACTGGAATAGTGTCAAAAACTAGGGTTTAGCGGCAAATATAATTCAAGGGCTCAAATCAAGTTGTGATAGAAGAAGAAAATGTTGATCACAACCTCAGGAATCTAAGGGACAAAGTTATGCCCAAAATGCACATCTGGAAGGGAGTGAAAAGGGCTAATGCCACTGACTGACATAGTCTGGCATTGATCTTGACATGGCCAGAAACTAGGGCTTGGCATAACTTTTGATCTAGAGCTCCAAATGATGCACCAATTTGTCTGGGAGGTAGGCAATGATAACAGGAACAAATCATTCAACAAGATCTAGGGCAGAAGATGGCTAGAAGGTGATGAAATTCAGTGATGAACTGAGGTGAACTAGTTGTACTGGAGCAGTTCTGGACAATATTTTGGCATGGCTATAACTTGAATTCTGGGCAGTTTCAGAGATCGAGCTAGAAGACAATTATGCTCAAGAAGTTGAGGCACACCTGAATGACAAAGTGGATGAAGCTGAAACGGCCGGGAAAGGATTTCCGGTGAACTGCGCCGGAGAAGAGACACTGCCAGTTGGGGGTTTCTGCTACAGGCCGAGAGAACTAAATTCCTTGCTTGGAGAGTATCTAGGAGGTATAGGGAAGCTTCTGGTAACATCAAATTGATCGGAGGATCACCGGAGAAGCCTGGCGACGATCGCCGGTTTCTGGTGAAGCTCGATTTAGGGAAAAGCTTCGATTCTTGTTTAAATTCGAAATCCAACTTCACAGGCTTGCTTGATTTGGCTCACTGATCAATTTGCTTCACAGGTTCGAGGGCTAATTCGAATTGAATCGGGCTGCATTGCCGGAACAGGGCAATCTTCGATTTTCAGCTATTTCCGGTGATCGCCGGCGTTAGGGGTCGTCGGGGAGCAATTAAATAGTACAGCACGATGAGGGAGGCGAGGGGAACTTACTAGTGCTGTCAATTTGGTGGTTGAGGCTGCGGTTGAGGCTGTCACCGTGAGGCCTCGAACTGGTCTCGCCGGAGAAGAAGACTAAGACAGAAAATCTGAGACGTGGATGATTTCCAGTGAGGTTTGAGGGAGCTGCTGAGCACAGGGATGCTTAAATAGGCAGGCGAAGCATGCGAAGAGAAAACAATGAAGAGATTGGCTGCTGGTGACTTGACTGGTTGCGTGCTGGAGCAACAGCGGCGAAGACACAGCGAAGAACGGTGATGCGACGGCGACAAGCCTTCAGCTGATCACAATGTCGCTTCATCGGGACCTGGCGAAGCTTGTAGCAAGCGGTGGCGACAAGTACTGGCGCGGCGAGGCTACGTGGCGATGGATTGCTGACAAAGTTGCTGCTGATCGCGCGCAGGAGCACATGCTGTTCAACGGCGCTGCCACGGCGTTGCCACGGCACGGCTGAAGCAAGGACACGTACACACAAGCATGCACGGTCACGAGTGCGGCGAAGCTTCACCGGCGGCGAGCAACCACGGCGCAAAGAAACACGGCAAAGCTTCTGGTCGTGTACAGCAAATGGCCTGGTCGATTGCTGCTGTTGACCTGGTCGAAAATGGATTCATTTGCAATTTCAATTCTTTGAGTTTTGGACTGATCTGTAAATCTAATGATTTGGAAGGTTTGAACTAAATTTGCTTCTACTGTTTTGGCAATCTTTATTCAACAGATGATTTGGCAGAGATTGAAGATAAAATTTGAGACATTTGGATGATTTTTGATATGAACTGAAAACAGAGTAGATTAGGGTAAAATAAGTCTGAAACTTATTGATCTCGAATTCTGGGATTTAGGGTTTGATTTTGAGATACTCATAAAAGAAGAATTTGTGTTGAAAAGCATTTGGAAGGTGTTCCCTGAATTAGATTTGAATTTGAAGATGATTTGCAACATTTTGCCTTTCTGGCTTTTAGAAAAATCTGGAAGAAGGACTGATCTGCGAATCTGGAGTTTTGGAAACTTTAAACTGAATTTGATTTCACTGATATAGCAGATTATATTCAACAGAATATTTGGCAAGAACATTTAATAAAATTTGGCACATTGGAATAGTCTTTGATACAGACTGAAAATAGGGTATTTTTAGGGTAATTGAATTTGAACTTTAATTGATTTCGAATTATGATAATTAAGATGAGATCTTGAAATCTGCACAGAAGAAGAACTTGTTTCAAATAGCATTTAGAAAAGATTTGCCGAAGAAATTCTGAATTTGGAGTTAATCTGGAGATTTTAACCTTTCTAGGTTTTCAGATATCATATAAGGACTATATTGCGATAATTCTTGGACTGATTTGTGAAAAGAGTCTAGATGGTAGAATCTGGCTGTCAACTTTTTAGTTTAAGGTATTGACATACCCATGATCATATTCCAGAAATAATCTGGTCTGAACTTGGTCAAGATTTTGATTAAATCTGTATTTCTGGAACTTAGGGTATTTAGGTAATATAATGTATTTCTGTTTTCGAAAACAGAAGAAGTTGATAATTCTGGAAGTTAGGGATAGAATTGGATCTAGGTTCTGAAGACTTTTAAGTTCAGAGTAACTGATAGATCACATCTGAACAATCTGATCTTGATTTGAGGTCACAGGATAGATTTTGGAGATTTTAGGGTTTAGGATAGATACTGATCTGGCTATTACTACAGATACAAGCATGCATGCTATTGATGAAAAAGGAAGTTTTCACCCCTAACTCAGGATGTTACAGATCTACCCTCCTTAAAGAAATCTCGCCCCGAGATTTACCTAAAGCAAGGAAAGATAAGAATAGAGATAGGTTTGCTGAAAATTTTCTTCCTTCTTCCAAGTAGTTCCTTGTTCTAAATGATTCTTCCATTGAACTTTACACAATCCGATTTTCTTCCTTCGGAGCTGACGTTCATCAGTGGCTAGGGTTCTGATTGGGTGCTCAAGATAAGTGAGATTCTTCTGTAAAGGCACATCTTGTACATCTATCTGGTCAGTAGGTTCCTTCAAACATTTCCGGAGCTGAGAGACATGAAACACATGTGTACTCCTGTTAATCTTACTGGTAATTCCAGTTCATAGGATGTTTCTCATTCTCTCTTGATTATCTTAAATGGTCCAATGTATCCTTAAAGATAACTTTCCTTTCACTTGAAATCTTTGTAATCTTTTGAATGGTGTGACCTTGAGATACACAAAATCTCCTGGTTCAAATGATAATTCTCTTCTTCGTTTATCTGCATAGCTCTTTTGTCGTGATTGTGCTGTTTTCAGCCTTTCTCTGATGAGTCTGACATGAGCTTTGCTTCTTCTACTATCTTTGGTCCTATGGCTTTTCGTTCTCCTGGCTCATTCCAATGCAATGGAGTTCTGCATTTATGTCCATATAAAGCTTCCAATGGTGCCATCTGTAAATTAACTTGATAACTGTTATTATATGTAACTCTGCAAATGGTAAACATATGTCCCATGATGCTCCATAATCTAGTATACAAGCTCTTAGAAGATCTTCTAGGATTTGGTTGACTCTTTCTGTCTGTCCTCCTGTTTGCGGATGATATGCAGTACTGAAATCTAGCTGGGTTCCTAGGGTTTCATGCAGTCTATTCCAAAACTTGGATATAAACTGTGCTCCACGATCTGAGACAATCTTCTTTGGGATTCCATGCAATGCCACTATTCTTTGCATGTATAATTCCGCTAATGTACTGCCATCATAGACCTTTTTGACTGGTATAAAGTGAGCTACCTTGGTGAGCCTATCCACAATAACCCATATAGAATCATATCCTCCTCGCGTTTTAGGTAGTCCTGTAATGAAATCCATACCAATTTCTTCCCATTTCCATAATGGTATTGGTAGAGGTTGTAGCTTTCCTGCTATTTTTCTGGTGTTCTGCTTTAACTCGTCGACATGTATCACAGTTTGCAATATACTCTGCAATATCTCTCTTCATATTATCCCACCAGAATCTGGTCTTCAAATCTTGATACATCTTCGTGTTACCAGGGTGTATTGAGTATGGAGTTTTATGTGCTTCATGGAGAATTATTTCCTTAAGATTTGCGTTTCGAGGTACACAGATTCTTCCTCGATACCATACAATCCCTCGGTTATCTTCAGTAAAGCCTTGAACTTTTCCTAACTTGATTCGACTCTTGATCTTACGAATTTCTTCATCTTCCTTCTGGGCATTTCCTATCTGTTCTTCAAGTTGAGATTTTATTGTTAAAGTAGCTACCGTTCCCTGCGGTACTATTTCCACTTGATGATTCTGCAACTCTTGTTGTAGGTAAGGGTTCTTTAACATAACCATTCCTTGTAGGTTGTAAACTTTTCTGCTTAAGACATCGGCCACTACATTAGCTTTCCTTGGATGGTACTAAATACTAAGATCATAATCTTTGAGTTGATCCTTGAGCTTCTCTATATCTGTAACTGACATTTCTGAAAGTTCTTCTGAAAAATACATCAGAATATGGTTGCACTACAGGCGCTTGTTCCAGGCATAATTTTTGTAATGCTTGAACAGATCTTAGCGATTTCTTGACTGATGATCTTTGTTCATAAAATAGAACTCTCTCCCCTTGGCTACTGACAAGACTAAGAGTTTTCTCTTTACAATCTTCTAGGTCTTTATGTTGGGACAACCAATCCATTCCCAAAATAATGTTTAGACCTTGCAGTTCTAGAACTAGTAGATTTGCCTCAAATTCTACCCCTTCTATATTGAAAGTTACATTTGGGCAGATCGAGTAAACAGATAATCTAGCCCCTGGAGTTTGTATAACCATAGAGTACTCTAGTGGTACTTGGTCTATATGCATTTCAACTTCGGATGCAAATGCTCTTGACATGAATGAATTTGTAGCACCAGGATCAAACAATATTAAGGCAGATGCAGATTGAATCAGGAATCTACCTAGAAGAATGTCGGTGGCGTTGCCTGCTTCTTGAATTGAAGTATAGTTTAATCTTCCTCCTTGGGTTGCGGTTGGTGCTCTACCTCTTCCTCTTCCTCGATTAGCCATGTTCCCTCCTCTTCCTGGTGCAGTTCCTTTAGGCTTCGGTGCTGGTGGCACTGGTACTCTGGGTGCTTCTGGTTGTGTTCCTGCCTGTAATCTGGCAATAGATGGTGGAAGCCGGGTCCAAGGACAAAATTCTCTATGATGTCCATGCTGCCAACAGTGATAGCATTGAGTGTTCATGTAAGGGTTTCCTTTGCTTCTGGTAAATATGGCTCTTTTTCTCTTGGGTTTCTGCAGTGGTGATGTTCTAGGTTTTACTGACTGTATCTTTGCTTGAGATATGGCTATGGGTCTAGGGAATTGAATCCAGGGACAGAATTCTTTGCGGTGCCCATGCTGTTTGCAATGAAAACATTTGACACTCGCGTGAGGACAGTTCTTTTGAAGATGATTTCCTTTGCAATTGGGGCACGTCATCCTTATTGGTCTGGGAGTTTGGTATGATGGTTGAAAACTAGAGTTGGTAGGGATTCGCCTTTTAGTTGAGTTTAGTTGTGGTTGCAGTTGTTGAGGCATTCTTCTCTTCTGATCTTCTCCCTTTATATTTTCCTTCTGTGGAGGATTGGAATTCTGAGGTTTTTGCTGAAACAAGGGGTTTCTTGTCATAATATCTTCTTCCTGAGGAGTCTGTTCCCCGTCTTCTCCACTGCATTGAGATCTTCTTCTTGCATCAACCATGGTAGCTCTGAAAAAGAAGTTTGGGCTGATCTAACTATCTAGGGCCAACTAAGACAACAATGCAGAAAATAATGCAAACTACTTTACTGCATGAAATACTTAGGCTACTAGCCATAATACACAAGTTAACCATTGCAAAAGCAACAGCGAATCACAAACTATCAAGAGCATCCACTAGCTCTATCTACACCAACCTCTAAACACTCTGAAACAACAGAACACACTCTCACAATCTTACCGAATTTTAGAAAATCCAAATAAAATTTTGAAATAAAATTTTCAAGAGCTACAAAGCTCATTGTTTTTATCAAAATACAATTTTCATCAAATAGTTTTCTAAATAAATTACGTCTTCCTGGCACGGCCAATCTCTAAAGGTGTCGTCCTACAGTCAAGTTCTCATGTTGCTCTGATACCAACTTTTCTTGTTGCGCCCCGAGATTGGGACAACGACTACTCCTGTAGAGACCTAGCTCGCTGCAGCTAGTCCCATTCTCACGAACCTTTGACTTCCCAGGATGAGTCAAACACAGGAGTATATTACATTGCAACAGAGTACTCACAAGATATTAAGCAGTGTGGCCTGCTGGCCTTAATATTACATAAAGAGGATTACAATGCCTACAAGGCATTCAGGGTTTAACAAAATATTTAACTACACAGCAGAAGATAGGTGACCCTCCCACAAAAGAAGTTGACGGCAGAACAACACACTTCAGGGTTCTGGCGGAACTGATCCTCCTCCTTAAAGATCCACGAAATACTCCGTGCCATCATCTTGATCAAAGTAGGTTCCATCTATTGAGTTGAATGTTGCAAGGGTGAGCACTTACGTACTCAGCAAGTCATAGGTAAGAGTAGATACATATAGTAATGATGACATGAACCTAGACTAGTCAAGAATTATGGATGTTTATAAAATAATCTTTTTCTTTCACACCTCATTCCATGGCAGCGCCTTTCATAATATAACATCATCATTCATGTTCACTAGATTATAGCACTACCGCGACACGTCGACACACGACAGCCCACGGCAGCACTCCTTATCATGACAACACATGTCATTTGGGTAATCTTGATTAAAACATATTTTATTTAGAAAATAGTACTTGTGTCACACCCCGTGGATTTAATCCACCGCAGCAGACTCCTATAAAACCCGGGAGCTCGGAGTATTCGAATACGTTTTTAACTCTGCAGAGAGGTACCAATTTACCCGCAAGATATTCCACTTTCAAGCCCATCCTATCAAAATGATTAGACCCCTCCTCACAACCATGTGTGAGTGGCAAGGTGGAGATAACAAGAACTTTTGTTATGCATCACTTACAATTCACCCCTGACCCTGTGGCTCTCAGCGAAACACAGTTGTGGTAGGCTGTATCATAACCTCCACCCCACCTCATTTTCCCATTACTGGGTCAAATACCAGATCACCTTCAGTGATAGTAGGAGTCAGCCTCCAAGTCAATCATCACAACTCATCTCATGCAGGGGTTTCATGTACGATCCACATAAGTACTTGTTCAGGCCTGTCCCATACCAGGCTTGCGGTTAGCACGTTGTTCATGCCACTAGACGCACAACACAAGGTTCTAGTCCTTATATGCCAGTGACCAGACCATCCACAACCCTGCACCTTCAGTGCCTGCATTCCTTTGCAGTCTAGCACCTCCAGTGCTACCGCCATCCACACCATTTTTCTGGTCACGGCTAGGGGTTTTATTTCATGAATATAAGTATATAAATACATATCATAGTTCATGGCTCAAAACTTGTTTATTTCACATTTCACAGATAACCAGTCTAGTACTGCCAATTGATAAATCAACCATTTCCAATCTTTCACATGCAATATTGCCTATATTCAAGGTTATGTTTTAGCAACATTTAAGATATAGGTTCAAGATGACCAAGGATATGACTTGCCTTCCGCGTCGTAAGAAACAGCAGTTGATGACGGGTCAACAGCGAAGTCCTCGATCTCGGCTTCTAGATCTGCTCGATGACAAACCAAACAATACACACAAATATTACTTATATATTAAGATGTTTTAGGATCTATATGCAGATATGCTTTACAAGAGTGACTGAACGATACTGGAGATAATTGAGATTACAAGCTGAACTAAGTTGAGATCTAGGGTTTTAAGGATTTGGCTAAGGATGGATGTTAGATGCTCTTAGGATCTCAAGGTTACAATAAGAACATCAGTTTGAGGCTGGTTTGATCAAGAACAGCGAATGTCAGCAGATTGACATTCAGATCAAGATTCTGACATAACTTCAGGGAAAACTAGAGAGCTTATCTCAAGTTATGACAGTAGAAGAAAATGTAGATCATAACTCTACAAATTTAATGGACAAAGTGGCTTTCAAAATGCACAATCAGAAGTGGGTAAACAGGGCCAATGCCATTGGCTGGCATGCACTGGAATAGTGTCAAAAACTAGGGTTTAGCGGCAAATATAATTCAAGGGCTCAAATCAAGTTGTGATAGAAGAAGAAAATGTTGATCACAACCTCAGGAATCTAAGGGACAAAGTTATGCCCAAAATGCACATCTGGAAGGGAGTGAAAAGGGCTAATGCCACTGACTGACATAGTCTGGCATTGATCTTGACATGGCCAGAAACTAGGGCTTGGCATAACTTTTGATCTAGAGCTCCAAATGATGCACCAATTTGTCTGGGAGGTAGGCAATGATAACAGGAACAAATCATTCAACAAGATCTAGGGCAGAAGATGGCTAGAAGGTGATGAAATTCAGTGATGAACTGAGGTGAACTAGTTGTACTGGAGCAGTTCTGGACAATATTTTGGCATGGCTATAACTTGAATTCTGGGCAGTTTCAGAGATCGAGCTAGAAGACAATTATGCTCAAGAAGTTGAGGCACACCTGAATGACAAAGTGGATGAAGCTGAAACGGCCGGGAAAGGATTTCCGGTGAACTGCGCCGGAGAAGAGACACTGCCAGTTGGGGGTTTCTGCTACAGGCCGAGAGAACTAAATTCCTTGCTTGGAGAGTATCTAGGAGGTATAGGGAAGCTTCTGGTAACATCAAATTGATCGGAGGATCACCGGAGAAGCCTGGCGACGATCGCCGGTTTCTGGTGAAGCTCGATTTAGGGAAAAGCTTCGATTCTTGTTTAAATTCGAAATCCAACTTCACAGGCTTGCTTGATTTGGCTCACTGATCAATTTGCTTCACAGGTTCGAGGGCTAATTCGAATTGAATCGGGCTGCATTGCCGGAACAGGGCAATCTTCGATTTTCAGCTATTTCCGGTGATCGCCGGCGTTAGGGGTCGTCGGGGAGCAATTAAATAGTACAGCACGATGAGGGAGGCGAGGGGAACTTACTAGTGCTGTCAATTTGGTGGTTGAGGCTGCGGTTGAGGCTGTCACCGTGAGGCCTCGAACTGGTCTCGCCGGAGAAGAAGACTAAGACAGAAAATCTGAGACGTGGATGATTTCCAGTGAGGTTTGAGGGAGCTGCTGAGCACAGGGATGCTTAAATAGGCAGGCGAAGCATGCGAAGAGAAAACAATGAAGAGATTGGCTGCTGGTGACTTGACTGGTTGCGTGCTGGAGCAACAGCGGCGAAGACACAGCGAAGAACGGTGATGCGACGGTGACAAGCCTTCAGCTGATCACAATGTCGCTTCATCGGGACCTGGCGAAGCTTGTAGCAAGCGGTGGCGACAAGTACTGGCGCGGCGAGGCTACGTGGCGATGGATTGCTGACAAAGTTGCTGCTGATCGCGCGCAGGAGCACATGCTGTTCAACGGCGCTGCCACGGCGTTGCCACGGCACGGCTGAAGCAAGGACACGTACACACAAGCATGCACGGTCACGAGTGCGGCGAAGCTTCACCGGCGGCGAGCAACCACGGCGCAAAGAAACACGGCAAAGCTTCTGGTCGTGTACAGCAAATGGCCTGGTCGATTGCTGCTGTTGACCTGGTCGAAAATGGATTCATTTGCAATTTCAATTCTTTGAGTTTTGGACTGATCTGTAAATCTAATGATTTGGAAGGTTTGAACTAAATTTGCTTCTACTGTTTTGGCAATCTTTATTCAACAGATGATTTGGCAGAGATTGAAGATAAAATTTGAGACATTTGGATGATTTTTGATATGAACTGAAAACAGAGTAGATTAGGGTAAAATAAGTCTGAAACTTATTGATCTCGAATTCTGGGATTTAGGGTTTGATTTTGAGATACTCATAAAAGAAGAATTTGTGTTGAAAAGCATTTGGAAGGTGTTCCCTGAATTAGATTTGAATTTGAAGATGATTTGCAACATTTTGCCTTTCTGGCTTTTAGAAAAATCTGGAAGATGGACTGATCTGCGAATTTGGAGTTTTGGAAGGTTTAAACTGAATTTGATTTCACTGATATAGCAGATTATATTCAACAGAATATTTGGCAAGAACATTTAATAAAATTTGGCACATTTGAATAGTCTTTGATACAGACTGAAAATAGGGTATTTTTAGGGTAATTGAATCTGAACTTTAATTGATTTCGAATTATGGTAATTAAGATGAGATCTTGGAATCTGCACAGAAGAAGAACTTGTTTCAAATAGCATCTAGAAAAGATTTGCCGAAGAAATTCTGAATTTGGAGTTAATCTGGAGATTTTAACCTTTCTAGGTTTTCAGATATCAGATAAGGACTATATTGCGATAATTCTTGGACTGATTTGTGAAAAGAGTCTAGATGGTAGAATCTGGCTGTCAACTTTTTAGTTTAAGGTATTGACATACCCATGATCATATTCCAGAAATAATCTGGTCTGAACTTGGTCAAGATTTTGATTAAATCTGTATTTCTGGAACTTAGGGTATTTAGGTAATATAATGTATTTCTGTTTTCGAAAACAGAAGAAGTTGATAATTCTGGAAGTTAGGGATAGAATTGGATCTAGGTTCTGAAGACTTTTAAGTTCAGAGTAACTGATAGATCACATCTGAACAATCTGATCTTGATTTGAGGTCACAGGATAGATTTTGGAGATTTTAGGGTTTAGGATAGATACTGATCTGGCTATTACTACAGATACAAACATGCATGCTATTGATGAAAAAGGAAGTTTTCACCCCTAACTCAGGATGTTACAGTCAGATCATTACAACAATATAATCGGATTCGCTGGTCGATCTCATGACCACCTACAGATAAGTCACTCCTAAATAAGCCGTTTCTCAACGCATACGGGGCTATCTGGTAAGTCCTTGGTCATCTGAGTGGCTACCAGTTCGCAATAAGATTAGACGTTGCATTGATCCTGATCGTTGGTTTATTACGCACACCCCTGGTTGTTACGCTTATATTTTCTCCTCTGCTTATAACACTAAGGCTTTAGTATTCATAAGCAGAGGCGGGGGCTAGGGGGGATGTGCTTATAGTATGGAATTCATATTATAAAAAATACAAAATATGTACTTCCTGTCAAAAATAATTTTTTACATACATTGCATTATACACAATTTTCTAGATACAAAAATAAGGATCATTCGATCCCCAGCTCAGTCAGGAGCCTATCTACTAAGGGCTTGACCTCCTCTATGACTGCATCGAGCAGCTCTTCACTCTCGACCTCAACCGGACCCACCAGTGCGCTCAGATTTGCATCTGGGCCATGGTGAAGTCGAACCCGGCTGAGTACGGCTACTGCAGCTGATCGAACCCTGGTTCTGATCACCTCTTCGCGTCGCCGTGAATCTCCAGGGAGATACTCAAGCAGTGAATCCGCCTGGGCAGTGAGCAGCGATGTCCAGTCACTTATGCTGAGATTGTCTTTCTTCGGTTCTACCACGTCGGTCTTCAAGAGATCAGCCACGGCCTTCAGTTTTTCGAAGATCCGGAGGCTCAGCTCTTTGATTGCCCGATCGGTGTGGCGAATCGAGGATTCAAGAATCTCCTTGTCTCGACTGAGCTGCGTAATTCGACCTGCTTGCGCTGTACAGAGAGAGGAGATTATTTGCATATTATGGATTCAAGTCTTCTTAATCAGGAATCGGCTTACCAGCATTCTCTGATCGAAGTTTGTTGAGTTCAGTTTCCTGTTTTTTAAACATTGAGACTGAACTGGCCATCTCTTTCTTCAAAAATGTAACCTCTCTGCAGCAAAATCAAGGCAGTCACAACCAAAATACACCCATACTAACCAAAGGGTAATGGTACTCACCTGCGCAAGCTGTCGCGTTCTTTTTGAATGGCTTCTGTACTGGCCATCACAACATGCGAATGGCTTATTAGCCAGGATAATCCCTGTGGTGCCAAAGAAGAAGATCAAAGGTGTCCTAAGTACAATTCAGGCACGAGAATGGAGGTTTTTTATACCTTCATAAACTTTTGTAAGACAGCATCATTCATTTCAGCGGGGATCCTCGCTAGAGCCCCTGATGCGCTTACTACAGGGACAGTTGGTGGGAGTGCCGGCTGGGCGCTACCCCCAGTAGTCATCGGTTGTGACTGGGTCCCTACATTTATTCCTTCCCCTGCGGTCTGGACGACTTCCTGGACCACAGGGGTGGAGCGCTCCTCGTTGGAAGCTCCTGTACCCGCTGCGACTTCAACCCCACCAGAGGCGGTTGAAGAGCTGGGCGCTGTCTTCTTTTGCCTGACAAGAAAGACAATTTGAGAAATTGTTGTTTAGGATTATTGCCAATTCAAGGTTCTAACCTTATTTGAAATCCCATTCGCTCCTGGGATTTCTGGGAAGGTTCCCCTTGGGAAGAACCATCATCGGTTCTTGCCTTCCTCATGGCAAACAAGGTAGCTCCCCCCTGGATGTGTTCAGCTATGAGCATATTTCTAAGAAAAAGATAGAGACAAGAAGCAAGGTCTTTACCTGGGCTACCGTATTAGCTGGTGGGGCTACATCCGAAGGCCTTGGCAACTCCTGGGTCGCTGGAGCCACCACAACCGGCCTTTGCTCAACTACCTCCCCGTCTGTCTGCAGAGGAGGAGGATTTTCCCCCCTGGGACTCGCAGTAGTCACAGGGAGAAGCTCTTCTACCTGTATGAACATTGATTTGTCAAACATACAGAAGGAATCATAAAAAGAATGACAGAAAGGAATCCTTACCGTGGTCGTCCTTTCGACCAAAGGAACAGAGACAACCGATCCTGAAGTCTCGGGGGCTTCAGGAGTTAGGTGGTCACCCGCGACCACAAGATTTTCGGTGGTCGCAGGATCTGCCACGACCACCTCTTCGGTAGTAGTGGTCTCTGCGGGGCAGCTTGGGGCATCGCCGGATGGGAGATCCGCGATCTTCCTCCTCCGAAGGATCAGAGGAACGTCATCCTCGTCCTCCTCGCTCCCCTCTCCCTGTACGACGAAGAAGTGATTCCAATCTGCGCCTGGTAAAACAGAAGGGATGCGATATCTTACCGCTGTCTTTCTTGCGGTAGGAGGAACGCTCCGTGAAGACCCTTCCCCGAGATTTGGCCTGGCCTTCTTGGAGGCAGGACTCTTTGTCCTGGGTCTTTGGGAGACCTTCTTCACGTTCTTTACCGTTGGTTTCCCAAGAGAGCCGACGTTCTCACTTGGGAAAGTCGTCTCGGCGAACCTTCCTAGGAGCTGATTCACATTTTCAATAGAAATGTTTAACGCTGGACATGCATAAGATCTAAAAAATGGAGGCCGGATAGAGGATGTACCTTTCGGCGCTCCTGTTTAAGATCGTCGCCGGCGTGAATTAGACTCTATGGACGAGGCGATCCCTTAGGGCCCTCTACATCGGCATTGTAGGCCCTAAGGAGGGAATTGGTCCGCCTTTCAATTTCGGATGAAGGCAGGACTGTTCCAAAACTCAAGTCAGAATTTGCACAATTCAAGAATGGGAAAGCTTAGCGCCAAAGAAATAAATACCTTGACTGTAGTCCAGAGTGCTATCCGCCATGGACCTAATCTCCCACGCCGGATGAGCCCTTTCACGCAGAGGACTCACCCGGTTCTTCACGAAGTCTCGAATAATGTCTCGAGCCGTCAATCCTTGATTGACCAAGTGAAGAATCACCTCAGCATGCTTCGAAAGCTCCGAGTTCATCGCCGGGGGAACATCTAACTCGCTCGACTTCTCCAGTCGCGAGTTTTCAAACCATAGACTGCTTTCGGATGGTGTAGAGCAGTAAAACCACCTTTGGTGCCACCAGTGCACAGAATCTCGCAGGGGTGGAGAGGGATACTCCTTTTTGTCCCTCAGCCAGAAGTAGATGCATCCGGCGGCGTTGGTGCTCTTCGACCACGCCGAAAAGTAGAATCGCCGGAAAAGATCCACGCTGGGATATATTCCGACGAACGCTTCACAAAGATGCTGGAACACAGCAAGGATCAGCATCGCGTTGGGGTGGAGGTTGATCAGTTCCCACCCATAGTGCTCAAGGACATCCTTGAGGAATCGGCTCTCGGGGAATCGGAACCCGCAGCGCAGGTACTCCTCAAAAACCACCAACTCGCCCTCTTGGACAGTTGGGGTTTCTTGGTCCTTCTCCGCAGGCCACCAGTTAATGAGTAGCCGCGGAGAAAGGATCTCCTCCTTCTCTAACGCCACTAAGCTCTCCTCGGAATGGTGGATGGATCGGCTCGAGGACGCCATCTTTGGTGGAGAATCATAGGGAAAGCTGGCGATTTTGGGAAGACGAAGGCTGAAGAAAATGACGGTTTTGTGCGGCGGGAATAATGAGGGTTTAGGCTGTGTGGCTTCTTTGAGAAGACATCTGCTCTTTTTATAGACCCAAGGCGACGCATTAATGAGTAAGCAGTTCATTTCAAACGTTCCATTGAATGCTTTATTCATTTCCCATAATGGGTACTGTCTCTGATGGACCCGATAAAGTATTCAGGCGTCGGATCTGAAACAAAAAGATTTCTTTGTTTTGGAAACTGAAAGTGCAAAAGGACTGAAAAATTTTCAGTACTTTTCAGAAGACGTTTTTCCTTTTTATACTTTGAACATTTTTTTCCAAAAAATCATGCAACTCAATTTTTGACGCACTGAAATGTTTCTAATTGGGTTATGGTTTTATCAAAATCATGTTTTAAGCTAAAACTTCGATTCTAATCGGAGTGACAGCCTGACCGAGTTCCAACTCTGGTCGCACTTTAGTTTTGACCGCGGCTCTGAAACTGATCGCGGAATCAGGGCAGGTCGCGGTGCTTTTTTCTTAAACGCGATTCTGATCGCAGAACTAAAGTTTCCTGTGTATGAATGGTCACAAACATAAAGTTTATGGCTATATTTTCGCACAGAAGATGTGAAGAATATTCATGAGAAATAAGAAAATTTTATTTCTTACATTCTTTACATACAAAAGGGATACAGTCGATCAAAACATCGACTTGCTCCGAAAGAAGTTTACAAAGTTCCCCAACGGACATGTTGTTATCAGTAGGATTTACACTGGCAACCCCCAGGGAACTAGCAATACCCTAAGTCTATCTACATCGTCCCTAACAACAGACGCACTATTATCCCTAATCAAGTCAGAGAGTTCTCGCTGTTGCTGAGCGAAGTCCCTCTCTCGACGGAAATGGTGTGCCTCTTCTCGGGATCGATCAAAACATTTTGCTAGACGCAGAATCTTCGAGGCCATCTCCTCGGTCTTCTTCTCCAGGGCATTCTTCTCTTCCAGAAGAGTCTGTCCGGAAGGAAGAAATGGAGCAGCAGACGGCTGATCGCTGGAGCCTCCAACCTCCTGCATTTTACAAAAGTTAGTCACACTAACTATAATTATCAGCAAAAGGGGAGAAGAATTGTTACCTGTCCCGGTGCATAACCCATCTTGGGAGGAAGATCATCATATGGTGGAAGAGCAACCTTCCCATCAGAAGATTGCTTCGCCAACCCAATATGGCAATCATCTGATCGAGGGATAGTCACCGCTTGCCGACCAGGATGTTGATCACCCAAAAGAATGGGATAATTGGATGTGATGGGATCTTTCTCTAAGGATAAAGGCCTAACTTGCCGAGAGGCATGAACGGGGAGGGTCAAAGGAACTAAAGGAAGAAAGAAACTTGCTACATTCTTCACCTTTGTTCCACTGGAAGATCCTTCGTCAACCTTGGGTTTCTTCCTTAAGGGAGACAGGACTTCAATCGTTTGAGGCCTTTGTTCGACAATTTCCCCTTCATCACTCTCAATCTCGATGATATCGTGATCTGCCATTGGGAGAAGTATGTGAAAAGGAAGAAGGCAGGATAACAAGAAAAGGACTTAGGCGTGGAGGGAAATTGTGGAGTTTTACAAATCCAGGAGCCTGGTATTTATAGCCGACTGGATGATGGTTTGTATTCCAGGCGCCTCGGGTTTCGTCAAAGCATTTACAATTTTACCTCGAGATAAAAACAGTTCTACGGCGCTATCATTGCCCGTCACATAATGTCAGAACCCGTCTTGGGAAACCAACCGTTTTCACTTAGTGCGCCACTAAGTGGGAAAAATTGAAGAGCCGGGTTAAAAATCCAATGCACGGTTTCTTAAATTCGAAATAAACACGTCTCTTCGTTTTCTTCGAATTTGGGGGCTAGCTGACGAGGATTGGCACCCGGGTCACTTCTAATAAACTTTTGGTTCAAGACAGGTTCGAACCAGACATGTATCTGGCGGTGCGAACTCGAGCTATTCTAAGGGGCATCACCATGAGGTCGCAAGCTTTACGCGATCAGATCGTGGGTTTTGTGCGATCAGGCCGACAGCCTTGTGCGGTCAGAAGTTCGTATGCTACACGCGGACTGGATATCCGGGATGTTGCGCGGTGAGCCCACATTCCGCGGTCAGGATATTCTCGACCAGGGTGCTTGGAGTTTATTCGGTTATCCTTATGTCAGGATATTCCAAGCATCCCGAAGATTCCTCCACGTTGAAGACCAACCGTCAGAGGTTAATATATGCGGTTATTCATGATTAAAATGTGTTAATAACCTCCATGGAAGTTAATAGCGGTTCTTCAGGAACCGCATCCAACCGTTTGATGCAGTTTTCTTCATATGGCACCCTTTCGACCAATATAAAAAGGTGGCAAAGTACATCAAACGGGAGATCCAAGACATTTTTGGAAGAACAAGACTCCTGAGATAATTGAGATACAAGATATCTCAACCACTCAAACAGCCAAGTCTACGGCTTAGATTAGACAACACTTACAAGTCTTCTATAGCTTCTTTTTATACATTTACATAGGGAAAACTTTCGCCTGTGAAGGTTTCTTCCTGCTAGTTTGTAAAGTTTTAACTCATATAGTGAAATCCTAACAGGACGTAGGGCTTTTACTCCCACCATCGAGGGCCCGAACCTGTATAAATCTCTCTGTGCTCCTGTTCACCATTGTTCTACATACCTTCCCGGAGGGTCATCTTGAAAGGTCTCACAATTACAAATTTCGCATAAGTTCGGCTGAGGACCCCGAGTCCGAATCGTCGACAAGAAGTAAGCCTGCAAGATTGGAATCTTCAATTTTGGCCCGAGCGACGAATCCCCAATTTCGGATTCTGTTAGTTCGCCGGAGATCGCCGCCAAGCTTCTCCAGTAATGCCCGGAGTAAATTGAACACCCGAATAGCTTCCTGTTGTCCCATAGATGGTTCACAAGCATGGAATTGAGCTCAAGTGCCTTAGATCGAAAACGCCCAAATCTGTGCCTTCATCTTCCGCTCCGTTCACCGGAGTTTGTTTTCTCGCCGATCTAGCTGATGCCACTTTGTCATCTAGCTAGGCCTCAACCCCCTGAGCATTTTATTCCACTAGCCCGAACCCTGAATAGGCCTAGATCAAAAGTTATGATCTTGCCAAGTTTTGTCCAGAACCCTGTCTGTGCCGTGTCGCCACCGTAGTTCATCGACGCCGTTCATTGCTGTCCGGTCATCGTTTGCCCAGAAACCACAGCCATTATGTTCCTGGCATCCACGCCTGCCTCCTAGACATAGTTGGCGAAGAGGATGAAGACCAGAACCAAATTTAACCCTCTGCCCTAGTTTTTGACAGTGTCAGTGCAGTGTCAATGCATGTCAGTCACTAACATTGGCCCTGTTTAACCCTTTCCTTTTGAGCAATTGAAATGCCACTTTGTCCACTAAGCCTTTGGAGCCATGTTCTACAATATTCCCTACTGTCACATCTCCAGAAAACAGACCTAGAGCCAACTTTGGGCTACGTCTAGCCATGAGCTGAATGTCAGCCTTTCGACATTCAAGTCCTTTTGAGCCTATCTCTTCAATCAACACCAAGTGACCCTGTCCAAACCTTTTCCCCTGCATGCATGATATATTTACTTACTATTTTCTAGTACAACTATTTCTGTGTGCTTATATAGTGTGTATGTGTTGTTTGTGTCCGCCGTGGAACCAGAAGTTGAAGGAGCGGAAGAGATCTTCGAGGAATCATCTGAGCAGCTAGACCCATCACTGCAAGGCAAGTCTCAAACCCTTGATCATGTCTAGCCTAATATTTTGAAATGAAAAATGTTAGCTGTTTTCAAGTATATGCATGCTTTAGATTCAAATAAGAGCTATGTTTCAATGAAATGGTAGATATGACCTAAATGATTGTGAAGCCCCTTTTTGTGATTGAATATCCATGCACCCCTGTCACCCTAGAATATCATGCTTAGGCTATGCTATTCTCAAGATTATATGTTAAATGTTGAATGGTCACATATGAGAAAAGCATATTCAAAACCCCTTTTTGTGAAAGAAAATGTGATTGGAAAAATAGTGAGGATGGTTTGATTGGATGGTGCTGTGTGCACACTGGGAATGTGAAAGACTCCTCACTAAAGATTCATAAGGACTAGAACCTTGTGTTGTACTTCTATGCGGCATGAAAAATGTACCAACCACTTGCCCGGTTATGGGACGGGCTCAACTTAGTAGCTTTCTCAGTATTATCTTTTCCCTGCAATGGTTGTCGGTCCGGTTTCTTGCGAGGAACTGGTGGGCCAGTAAGGGCCATGAGTGATGTGAGTTCAGAAAAATTATGAGAGGAAAAGGTGGAAAGAAGGAAGACGCCCTATGCCAGATTAAGTCGTGCGCGGCTGTAATCAAAAGAGGCTATGTGTCTTGCGAGAACATAGACCCAGGCTAGGAAGTAAGGCAGTGGGGAGGACCCACAACGGTACTTGATACTTAACTGTCTATTTACCGGGCAGGGAATTGTTAATGCTAGGATTGTAAACTGTTGTGTCATCTCGGCCTTGTCACATGCGTAAAATTCGCATGGAGAGGTACCAACTTGAAAGCTGAGTGATCGGTGGATTAAGGTGGTACACCTTTGCAAAGTACAAAAAGTGCGTCATTTAGGCGCTATGTTATTGTAATGTTGGTCCCTGTGATCAGCACTTGTTTTGAATTACTCGCATTTTTATATAATGCATCTTGTTGTTGTGAGCTGCAATGTACCATTTCTGAGTGCAACCCACCTGAACGGTTGCCACCGGATTCCTCAAATGAGGGTCCCACACGCGGTGGAGCGGCCCAGGTGAGGTGAGATTGGCGGTGGTGGATCCGGCGTGGGAGATCTAGAAGGTGACACCGTAGGAGAAGTGAATAGAGAGGGGTGACGCCGTAGGAGAAGTGAATAGAGAGGGGGAGAGTGGCGTCGTAAGCAATTAAGGCGGTGGCACAGCAAAGAGGAGCTACGGCAGAGGTAGCACGAGGGCGGTCCAGATCTAGAAGAGGGGAGATAGAGAAAGAAAGGGACCAATTTGGGGCTTTGATGCACCGGATCTGGGTGTGGAGGAAGCGACGTAAGGATGGCGGTGCTGTGTGGTGATTGAAGAGGAGGAGACAGCAGCCGTCACTGCCACTGCCACTACGGTGGCGATCGGCGCTGGAGAAGAAGAAGCAGTGGCTGTGCTGAGGAGAAAAGAGGGAAAGAGGAGAAGAAATAGGGAGAGGAAAGAAGGAAGGAGGAAGAAGAAGACAGGAGATGCAAAGTGGAGGGCACCGGCGGTCTACGGCGGTGAGGTGGTAGGAGGTGTGGAAGCTTTGGGGGGGCAAAAGGAGAAGGTAAGATACAAAAAATCAGGCTCAACTTCTGCACAGTGGCAATCTTGTAGAAAGGTCCTTGAAAAGGTTTGAAATGACAACCAGGTCCTTCTGAGCTATGGTTCTGTTTCGAGCCCCGGAGACTCCGATTTGAGCACGGTTGGTCCTACGAGTCTGTAGAAACGCGTGCTTCTATCTAAAATCGATCGAGGGTCGCGTTTAGTTGATGAGGAGCGTCCATTAGCCAAAATCCATCTGATTTGCGCCAACTTGCGATAAAAGTTGCAAAACGAGTAATCCAGTCGATTTGGTGACAAATCTGTGCATAAGCGTGGGGAAAATATATAGAAAAAATCAAGCAAATGAGATAAATATTAGTCGCTTCGGGGCCCCCCAAGAAATCACTGTCGACAACGGGACCCAATTCGACTCGACATATTTCAGGGAGTTCTGCGAAGTCTTGGAGGCTACCCTCCACTTTGCTTCCGTGGCTCACCATCAGAGCAACGGTGCCAAAGGGTGAACAGCGTGATCCTATATGGATTGCACCGATGACTCGAGCAAGCCACCTCTAGGCGGGGCGCGTGGGCAGAGGAGCTTCCAAGCATCCTCTGCTCCATGCGCACAACCCCGAGCCGAGCAATAGGGCGCACTCCCTTTTCGCTCATGTACGGGGCTGACGTAGTCCTCCCCTCGGAGATTGGGTTCCGGTCGCTGCGAATCGAGCTCTTAGACGAAGCTGCGCCCACAGCCCACCAAACCAACGAACTGAACCGGCGATTGGAGATCGACCTCTTCGAGGAAGAATGCGACCGAGCGCTCCTTCACCACACCATCTCAAGTGCGAAATGGTGCGCGCGTATGACCGGCGCGTCCACGAGAGAGCTTTCCGCCTTGGAGACGTTGTCCTCAAGCGCGTGACTGATCCCCAAGCCCAGGGCAAACTTCCCCCAAGTGGGAAGGCCCATACAGGATCTCCACAGTCCTGGGCTTGGGGGCTTATAAGCTCTCCAACCTCGAAGACCAAGAGTGGAAGTATACTAGGAATGTGGCCTTGCTCCGCAAGTTCTACATCTAGCCTCTAGGCCGACTCTCCCCCCCCCCCCCACCCGCTGCAATTTCGTAGGGAAGACGCTGTATTCGCCGTTCCCTCCCCCGCCGCGATTATGCGGGGGGAGGCGTTGTATTCACTGTTCCCTCCCCACCGCGGTTCCGCGGGGGGAGGCGTTGTATTTCAATTCCTATCAATGCAAATGGTTTTTTGTTGTTCAACTGGAAATTTTTCCAGATTCGTGATTTACCGTCCCCAAGGCCCCCTGTGTGAGGATGCCCTCCCAGGGAGGATGTAGGCTATCGCAGCCTAGAAGTCCCTACGATGGGAGCTCCCACTCCCATAGGGCGGCTTACAGTAACCCCTCGTGGACTGAGGGGGTAAGCGGCAACCCAGTTCTCATGAACTGCGGTAGCGAGTGACTTTGAGAGACTAGTCCCCCCTCAAATACTCTTCACACGCTGTTAGTCACGGAACCCTCCTCCGGGAGCGGCTTTATCCCTTTGTGGGCCTAGGGCTCATCCTCGTTCAGGAGTGGGCTTCCACCTGTACGGATCACAGGATTCTCGGTTCTTGGAATTCTCGATGATCTCCGGAAATTTTTGACCGGGAATTTTCGACCGGCTCCCCATTCTCACGGCGGCCGGGGGAAATCCTTAACCGGCCCTCCGAAATTTTCGACCGAGAATTTTCTCACGGCAACAAGGGGAAATTCTTACCAGCCCTCGGAAACTTTCAACCGGGAATTTTTGATCGTTCTCATTTACTGGATATCGAAAATTTTCAACTCGGATTTCCTCTACTAGCTCTCCGGAATTTTTCAGCCAAGAATCTTGACCGAGGAAATCCTTACTAGCAGTGGAAATTTTTTGGTCGGGAGAATTCGTGATCGCACGTCGGAACCTTCAACCAGGGGCTGTGTGACCCTGGTAGTTATCGACGTCCGGGCCTGTTCATTACTTACCCACAGCACGCGAAACCAAGTCGCACCCCGCTGTGGGGGGGGGGAGAATAGCCTGCGCCCGGACAGGAGACAATAACAAAATAATTTCGAAGTGTTGGAGAATTTTGAAGACATCGCAAGGAAAATTCCAAAAATTATTGATACATCGAACAGGGGGACAACCCCCCGGGTAGGCTAGTGTCCACGGGACAGCAATGCCCAGACACATATAAGATACAACCCGGGGAGTTAGGTTCCCACGGGAGACTTCTCCGGAGGACAACCCCCTCCGGTGGGCAGCTACGCCTAGTAATCCCGGAGGCCTTCGTTGAGCTCCTGGGAAATTCCTTGCACACACCTGACCCTCCGTTGGCCGCTCCGGAGAAGTTCCTCCGGCCAGTACTCATAGTCGGCTGGAGGGTGTATTTGAAGCAGCGGGACCCCTTGTTTCGGAGGAGATAGCACGGCGCGGCAATTGTCAAAATTGTCCTAGTGCCACTCCGGGAGCCATCGTAGCCAAATCGGCTCCCAGGGAGCGCTCTCTGACACTCTCTCGGAAGGAGGCTTAGGGGCTGGGGCCTCCCCTGGGCTAACAAGTTTAGAGCCGCTTGGGCCTCCACTGGGTTATGCCACCCGGGGCTCGAAAACTCCTCCTCGGGAGTAAATTCTCGGGCCGCTGGGGAGCCCCCCGGGCCGCACCACCAAGGGCTCCAGAACTCTCTCCCGGGAGTGGGCCCCCGGGACGCCTACTTCCAATGAGACTAGACTCAGCAAAAACAATCTTTTCATTTCATTAAGTGAAAGGATTTACGGCTTGTTTGAGTGTTAGGGATAAAAATCTCTTATCCGACCAGGATTTTTGGTAATCCAAAAATCCTTCTGGAAAAATATACTACCGGTAAATTTATCCCGGTCTGTGTTTGGTTTGGGAAGGAATGGGATAAATATCCCGGCCATCCAAAAAAATTCTAAAAAACAAAAATATTCTGAAAATTCAAGAAAAATTTGAAACAATCTAAACTCATGATCTCTTAGCCAAGTCAAAAAAATTGTGATTGCAAATCTAGAAATGGCATTTGCATCAAACTTTGTTACAAACACTACAAAAGTGAAGACCATATTATCATACATCATAGTTAAGTGAACAAACACTACAAAAGCGTAGTTGTAAAGCAACAACATCATCAATGAGGTAACAACAAACAACACAACAGTTTCACACATCATGGTTATTTTTTTTGGAAATATCGCACACACAATATCCTCAAATAAACAGGTGTTGATCTTGTAGATGCAAAACAGGAACCGAAGCAGGTGTGAAAGATTTATCCTACAATAAGGTTGGATTACACTGGTACACGCATCCAAATCATGGCTCAACTTGAGGTTTTAATCTAATTAACCTCCTGACTCTGTCCTTCTCTGTGTTCTCTAGCAAACCCTGCATGGACAACAAACATAGGAAGTCAAAAGAAAACATAGATAAGAGGCTAGGGGAGAAATGATTTTTACTGAGATAACATGTCAAAAGAGAGAAAAATAGTTGACTGTTTATTTGCATCACAGAAAAACAAACTGATTATAATGAGTTTCTCCAAATTAGATCAGATTGCACAGCTTGTGATGGTAACGTGTGTAAGGGCAGCATGTGTATGGTTCAAGACAGGTACTGAAGGCACACTTTTTGACCAAATAGTCATTTGGGTAGGCTAAGCAGTTTATAATCTAATATCTCTATATCAGTGTCCTACTATTAATTCCAGAGACCCAAAAAGTACAAAGAGAACAGAAAAGTAGGAACCATGACAAATTACTTGAAGCATTACCTTCCAAACAATCTCATCAAGGCACAAGCAAATTCTGCCATATTTGTCAAGGAAGAGGCGCTCAGTTGGAGGTTTTCCACAGACATCTTTCACTGATGATGTAATTGCAAAAATCACCTCGGCCACTACAGGAAAATATAGCCAAATCAAATATTATGCTAAAATTAAGCAAGTAGAGAAAGGACTGTAGGAGACATAAAACAATGTAAACTGTAAAGTATCCATGTTTCACTTTTTCAATGAAAGAAACAATTCTTCTCCTTGAATGCAAAATTCACTATTGATTTTCATTATCAATAACTGTGAACGAGACATCTCCCAGCCATAGCACCGCAGAAACCATTGCAAAAACATTATCTTGATCCTCTTTGTTGATATGGACGATGTTCATAGCTTCATAAACAATGAGAAGTCAGAAAAACTATAGCAACGACAAACATATACAACTATGCGGATGCTTGTGTATAAATTATGACTGAGCTTAATATAACAAGGTTTTATTGGATTCCAGTCACTGTAAAAAAGAGTGTTTCCTATGAAGTATGCGAATCAAAATAGAGGAGCAACATCGTAAGCAACATGGACTTCTTGCCAAGGGAAAGCATATCATAACAGCTCCGGAGGAGGTTGAGCAAAACAAAAACTTATGATCATTACCAGTTAAAAGCCTGGGTCCTGATAGAGAAATTGAACAACAACTTCACTCTGTAAAAATAGACAACAGAAATCGCAATCAGAGCAAAACAATACAACCAAAGGATAAATAGATAATCTCAAGTTCGGCAATGGAGCAGCAATTATCATAATCTTACTAGAACAAGAAATGGTGTCTTATGAATTTAACTTGAAGCAAGTTTTCTTAACTCTTTCTTCAGCCACAACAATCTCAACTTCGGCTCGAGGGAGAGAAAGATCTCTCGATTCACAGCATCTTTGAAAACATCACAAGCCAAGACTTTTTCCTCATCAGTCACATCACTCATTTCATGTAATGCATCAATACACTTTGAAATTGAAAAATTTCCTCCTTGTTCCGGTTGATGTTTCATGAGAGCTTGTTCTTTTCTAAATTCAAGATAAGAATCTATCCTCTCTAGAATGCTATTCTTGATTTTCTTAGACCCTGGTGGTACGATGGAAGAGCTTGATGTAACATTCTCAACAGGCCTTTTTGAATGTGAGCATGCATTCCTTCCTACTTGCTCCCTCTCCTCATTGCTTCTTCGCATTGACTCACATATATCATGGACTAAATTCTCATCATGATCCCTATCCTCTCTTTCCTCAATTGCTGCTCCACCGATATCATGTGCATCTAGACTGCTACTAGGTCTCTTCTTTGTGATTGATTGTTTGATAGAACTCAAATGATTTTTACCTTCAGCAATATGACCTGTTACAATTAGAATTCAGTTATTCATATAAATTTTTATGATAAACTTCATTAAATCAAAACTGACTATTAACAATATGGTTTAGTGATATTACCTTGATAAAGCTGATCTAAGGACTCAAACAATGGAAAGCTTTTGTTCTGAAATTTTCTAACCTTTACATTCTCCTATCAAATTCAAGATAAAGAATCATGTTAAGAACATTAATTCAGACTTTTGTTAGTAGTTGCTACACCATACTAGCTACAAGGTCCATAGGTTTTTAACTTACCGCCGATATTTCATCCCAAACATCATCAGTAGTAATCATCATTCCAAGCTTATTATCAAATGACACGCCACTCTTTACACAAAACATCTTTTAGCACCTTGTAATATTTCTTCATCTGCAACTCATACTCCTGGATTTGACTTTTGCTAAAATTTGTTTCAGGAAACTTTGGATTGAATTCTTTCACTATCTTGTTCCATCCTTCGAAGCTCCATCCATTCTTTGTTCGATATCTTGGTACATTATGTTCATGGAGCAGATCAACCAACACCCTTTCATGTCTTAGCATCTATCTTGCTCGAGTTGCCATGAAAACTAAATATGAGTTACATATTAAATAGATTAACCAATTATGTACCTCACAAATTTATGTACCTCGAACAAGCCTACGAATAGCAAATCAATATGAACAGCCACAAACTGAAATTCACACCAAATCAAGTATCTCTTAATTCTCAAGTGAACCATACAAAAATATTGTCATACATATTACATTCAACAAAGATCAACTTACAAGATATTAACTAAATATTGATGACTCCTATAGTCATTCAACACTTCATTGTTGAAGCCGCTTATTCCACCTCTTGTAGTCATCCCACATCTTGAGAGAAATCTCATCTCGCAAAGAATTTCCAGCATTTCGTTGACTATTCACCGGCTCGACATCACCACCATACATGTCATCACCATTTGGTACCTCTACAAAGTGGCTCTCCAAAATCAAATTTTCTCATCGACTCAACCATTGCTCATCGCCATTTTGACCTCAAATCAAGTTATGTAACACAGTCGCCACCATTGGAAATTTAACTTGTGTATCCATTGAATGAAATGTCCCAATTTTTAGAATTGGAAACTGCATTTTTAAGATGCCAATAGCACGCTCAATGTGATTCCAAAGTTGAGTGTGACGGAGATTAAAAAGTTCCTTATGATCATTTGGATGAGAACTACTGTGTCCTTGTTCCTTGATATCATATCGCACCCCTAGACATGGAGCGAGAAATGATGGAGTATTAGCATATCCTGCATTGACAAGATAATACTTTCCTCTAGGAACTTTGAATCCAGCTTGGATGGCAGATTGTAAGACTGCGGCATCTGATGCAGATCCTTCCCAACCGCTTGAAACATACACAAAATTTAGATCAAAATCACAAGCTAGCATTACGTTTTGAGAAAAGGTCCCTTTCCTATTTGTATATGGGGCGGATTTGCTATCTGCTACAGTAACTAGGACGTGAGTTCCATCAATGGCTCCAATGCAATTCTGTGAAGGACAAATAAATAAAAAAATGTATCCACTAATTGAAAGATAGATAAAAGTTTTTAGGTTGTAGCTATTACCTCAAAGTATGCAAATTTTAGATTGGACAATATCTTCCAATGTGTTTCAATGGATGGAAGCATGACAAAATCATAAGCCAATGATATGATAGCATTGAGGACTACTTTAACATGCCTATGAAGAGTCACACCACTGTGCTAGAATCTTTCTTGTAAAGATCGAAATCTAGCATTCCTAGAAAGCATATACATGAAAATACCAAGTTGCTCTTCTACATTTAGTCCTCTAGTATTATGCAAAAGATTTCTCTCCCTAAGCATGGCTGGGAAATCTAGAAATATTTTTGGTTCCATTCAAAGTTCTGTGTGACAACGATTCTCATGCCCCTCAATGATTTCACGAATCCAGTGTGCACCAGATAAGACTGATGTATAGCATGGCTTCTTTTCTTCAATTGCTGCTAGGTATAGAGTGGGTAGAACAAACAACATCATTTCGTCATCTTTCGACTCCTCATGATCCCTAATATCTCCTTCGGAATCCATTCTAGAGGTTGAAGGTCATATTCAGAGTCACATTCATTACTAACATATTTGAATTTATAATATAGTTTATTCACACAATTATAATATATAATCTATCTACAACTAACTAAGTTAAAAATAAAATCTTTATGCCCAATTCCTCACAGGATAGATACTTGAATTTTTGGGCATTTTATTCATTGTTCCACCAAAATCTTTAGCTCCCCATTCTAGTTGTAGAATGACTATCAAATTTGAATTTACTTTGCAAACAAAACAGCTCTCCCTAGATTGAATGAACCCACACTGAGTGATAGGCTTTTGGTAGGCACGCGTGAGTTACTTTCTATTGATAGGCTTTTGGTAGGCACGCATGCATGTAATTGCAATATGGATAAAAGAAATGCAGCAGTAGCACTAGTGACAATTAAGAACAAATCATATGCTAATCTTTCAAGAATGGACTGCCAACTTTGCGTTCAAACACTTCAACTAACCTCGAGCTAACTTGTTTAATTAATGAACTAGTGCATGGTGATCACTCCATTAATTTTGTACGCTTCACCACGACAAAAGGGATGGCAAGAATTTTTATAGCACACAAGGACAGCCGACTCAGATGTCATGTTTTACTTGGTGACATATGGTTGAATTGTATGTATAAATAATCATATATAAACACTCATTACTATGACAAAAAGCACTTGCAGGAACCCGTGAAAGCTCCTTGCCTCACTAGATCAGGCTTTAGTTTCGTTCTATTGAATGAATCTAGATAAGAACTCTGAATAATTATTGTTGCTTATCCAACATAGAAAACTCCAACATGGCATCCAAGAATTTGCCATCTAGAAAGTTCTAGATCATATATGCTGCTAGATGCATGGAACAATGTGTTCTTTAGCCTTAGGTTAATAACCACAACTTAAGGACTCGCTAGAAGAAAGTTACTAGTATTATTATCTGTTCCAACTAGTCATAAGTTCTCATTTTGCAACATATTTTCTGTACTGCATGTTTAGCAATATCAACACACATTTTTCTTAAAGCGTGTATATTGTCTTTGTACTGCATGTTCTAGCAAGAGAGAACTTATGACTAGCAAGATTCCAAATTCATGATTCAAAAGCTTTTGTAACTAGCCAGAAACTGCTATCAGTCCACAAGATTCAAAAGCTTTTGTAACTTACAACTAGTGTTATTTTCAATTTTGATCTCAATTTGGGAGTGGCGGGCGATCTGGTGGCCGCCGAGATCGACGACCTTGAACTTGACCTTGCCAATGCTTAGCTCGTCCGACGTCGGGTGCTGCACCAACCTCTGCATCCACCCACACATACAATCCAATCAAACATACACACATAAACACAGATCTAGCCATCCAACCAAGAAACTGCATAGAGAGGAGATATGAGACATATACAAAGATATAGATACCTTGTCGTTGATGCTGCAGAGCTGGTGCTCTGTTGATGAACAAGGATCGTGGAGATCGTCGATGCCGGATATCGTGGAGATTGGGGGTGAGAGGCAAAAGGAGAGATCGAGCAGGAAGAGAGAAGAAGCAGAGAGGGAGAGCGGCGGAGGCGGGAGCTGGGGGCATAGATCTAGTCTATGGCGGCAATACTGGCTCGAGAGCGGAAGTGGTGCTCGGGCGCACCAGATCCGACGGATCTGGTGGCGACGCGCAAAGAGGGAGGTGGAGGACGGCGACGCGGGTGAGGAGGCGACGCGCATCGAGGTGGAGGGCAGCGACGCGAGCGAGGAGGGAGGTGCAGGGCGGCGACACGGGTGAGGAGGTGGAGCGATATGGGCGAGGAGAGGACGACACGAGAATGCGTAGGCTTGATTTCCAGGCCTCTCAGCCAAATTTTCAAACCCCCCCGGATTGGGCTTCCTGGCCTGGTTAGATTTCCTAATCCTGGCCCATCCAAACGCATTCCTAAATCTAGTCCGGATCCTAATTCCAGCCCACGAAATCCACCTAGAAACGGGCCAAATCCTGGGCATCCAAACAGGCCCTTACAAAGTTTGATGAGTCTTCCTCTAAGATGTTACGGGGAACAAAAAACCTACAAAGCAAAAAGCCAAACTAAAAGGCCGGGGGGAGCTCATACTTGCCCGTTCTTGTTCTGCCCCCCCCCCCCCCCCGGGGGAACCTCCACTGCTATCGATGCCGTCGATGGGGGTGTTATCTCTGGGTCCATCGCCCTGGAGACCCGGTCAAAGAAAACCCCGGCCAACTCCTCGAGCCCCTGTCGCTTGGCTTCGAAGCAGCCGGGGAAGGTCCAGGGAAGCAGCTCCCTGATGACCCAGGCGCCTGCTCCACGGTGCTCCATGAGAGCGGACGCGAGAGCGATCGCCGGGACTGCGAGGCCCCGGGACCGGACGTCAGCGGCCACCGGGATCAAAGAGACCTGCGTATCATGGAAATACGCAGCCTCTTGGACCGACGATGGTACTGGCTTGGGGCTACTCCCCGATCCAAGCTCAACCCCGAGTGCCTCGAGGGCCGAGCGGATCATCCTCCCACCGGTGGTCACCGCGGCGGCGCCCGAGGCCTCCACCTCCCAGAGAGCTTGCCTCTCCGAGCACAGCTCCGTCTGGAACCTGGAGGCGGCATCTTCGACGGCGGTGAGCCGTGCACGGGTCACCTCCACCTCCCTGAGCGCCTGGTCCTTCTCGAATCGCTTGGTGAGCACGGCCTCCTTGATCGCCACCAAGTCCCCGAGTGATTCCTCCTTGTCGGAGCGCTCGGAGGCTAGGGCCTCTTCGATTGCCCGGAGGCGCTCCAAGACCCAGGCCTGGAACTCCCAGCCCAGCGTGACGGCCCGAAGAAAAGAGAAGATTAGGCGATCTACAAAAACCAAGTGAAGAGCCCGCAAGGCCGGAACTTACCCGGAGTCCGGAGGAGCTCCCCTTAGTCTCCCCCAGGTGTGTCCTGGGGAGACCCCCGGCGGGGGAGTTCACCACCCATTGCACCGACGTCCTCTGAGCCACCACTGCCAGAGGAGTTGGACGACAGATCCATCACGGGGCCCGGGACCCCAGGGCTAACGAAGAGCCCCTTTCCCTTCCCGGGTGGGGGGCGCCGAGACCTCCGCGGGAGGGGCCTTCGGGGTGGTGAAGGATGCCATCAGGAGGGCCCCCCCAAGGTCTTGAACCAGACAGAAACCCCCCCCCCCCCCGTGTGGCAGCTGCGGGCGGATCTCCTGAGGGGCGAGTTGGACAGAAGGACTCGGAGCGTACATCTCTGAGTCTGATCCCTGTCCTTCCCCGGCCATCACTCCCCCGGAACGGCCGGTGCCCGGGGAGATGGGGACGGGCGGTGACGAAGCCAGGCCGCCAGTTGGCCCAGGATGTCCCTCCTCCGGGGATGCCGCCACTAGAGGCTCCGGAGGCGTTGCCGAGGAAGTGGCCGGTGCCCTCGCGGCCGTCTTCGCCGACACCTGAGCCGGCATCTTCGTCGGCACCTGCATCGGCATCTTTGTCGGAGACTTCTCCGGTGTCTTCACCGGCGTCTTGGTTGGTGTCCCCGCCGGAGAGCCTGGGGCCTATGCCCGGGCCTTCACAGGGCTCTTCGCGCGAGCGCGCTTTGAAGGCCCCCCGATTGCCTCCTTCCCCCTCTTGTGCGAGCTACGGGTGGGAAGGGGCACCCGAGTGGGGAGCTGAAGCCCGAAGGCCTCCGCTACAAGATTTCGGGGAGGACCCTCCCCGATGATGCACACGATCCACTCGTCCTCGTCCTCGTAATATCTCTCGAGGAGGAGGATCGCCACCTCCTGGGACCGGTTGTAGGACCGGACTGCAAAAGAAAAGCACGGGGGGTAAGCCCAGAAATGTACACTCGGAAACTTACGTTGTGCCACCGTCGTTCGGGATGGGCAGTGAGCCGTGCCGAATCCCGTCCCCCGGTGCAGGCTGAAGGGCGCCACCCAGAGAAGCGCTAGCTCGTCTGAGAGGTCCCTCATGGACCTCCGGAGCCGGGTCTCCGCCATCAAGGTCAGGAGGTCCATCTCCTCCTCGGACCCCTCGGGAGCCACTGGCCCCCCCGCTCGGCTGTAGGTCGATGGCTCCGGGGTGTAGGTGATCTCCAGGTCATTTACCAGAAGGTAAAACAAACTCCGGAGCCAATCCCCGCAATGGTCCTGGGAGGCTTGCACCGGTACTCCTCCGTGCGGCCCGACAGAAGCTGCATCATCACTGAGCCAAACGCGGACTTGGGACCGCCATTCATCACGAGCAGGCCCCTCGCCGATCGCTCGTAAAAATACCGGAGGAGCCAGAGAGTCACCTTCTCTCTGCTGGCTGTCTCACTCAGCCATATGAACAACCCCATCCGGACAAGGGTGTTCGGGGTAAGGTGGTTGAGGGAGAGGAGACACTCCCAGAGAACCTCCCGGAGCAATGGGTGCGCCAGGAGCCGGAGGCCCGTCTCCACAAAGGCCACAAAGGACACCACCTCCCTCTCCCGGGGGCTCGGGGTCTGCTCCTCCGCCCGAGGGATCCGGATGTCCCCAATGGCGAAGTACTTCTGCTCCAGCAGGCCCTCAAGGTCTTGCGCGGTGAACTTGGTCGTCCCGAGGAAGTCTGGGTCACCTCCTTCGGAGACAGCTCGGACGCTTTAGCTCAACCCTTTTGGTGCCATCGTGATGTGAAGTTTCTGGGGACATGTGTTGCCAGGGGAGACGAGGCTATAGGGAAATCAAGTTTCTGGGAGAGCAAAAGCGCACTTCCGGGAGAGCGAGTTTCTGGAGTTAGGAAAAATGAGTGTCTGGGCTGAGGCCCCCCCTATTTATAAACAACAGAGGGAGCCTCGGAAGGACGCCACGTGTCCCCTGATCCATCTGGGCCATCGATTCAAACTGTTGCACGGATATTGAAGGGCCATGTGAGGATCGAGATGTCGTATGGCACGTGCGCAAATCGAGGGCTCACGCGGGTAAATAGCCCAGGAGCCAAAGCATCGCACATGGTTCGAGGAGTGTCCCGAAAGGCGAAGCGTCTCCTAGGGCCAAGTTCTATGCATACCGTCCGAGGGCGCCATGTGTATAATTAAATAAGACATATCAGTGAGCTTGAATCCATGTTTAATGGTCCAACGTAATAGTGCACTTGCCAATCAAACCGCGACCTATGTTGTTTCAAGTATGTGGTACCAGTTGACAAGGTATTGAATTGTGCATCATTATATCGACCCGGCCGATTAAATCTAGTCTCACAACCATGCAAATAATGAGAGCAAAATGCCATACTCTCATCAAATATATAACCTTTTGCAATTGATCCTTCTGGGTGACTTCTAGTTCGAACATAGCTCTTCAACCTCATCAAAAATATATAAAAGTTTTGAAATAATTAATTAATGAAAATATTAATAACAATCTAATGAAATCAGCCTTCTACTATGGAATTAATATACCTTTCTATGGGATACATATTGCGGTATTGGACAGTGCTAGCAATCCTTGCCTCAGTAGGAAGATGGACCATTAAATGAACCATAACATCAAAAAATGATGGCGGAAATATTTTTTCAAGAAGGCACAAGGTTTCAGAAATTTCAGACTCTACTCTCTCCATATCAGTTACATTGATTACAGGAGAAAATATTTTCTTGAAGCAGTTACTTACACGAATCAATGCAATACTAACATTTTCTGGTAGTATCCTTCTAACAGCCAATGGAAGCAAGTGTTCTAAAAGAATATGACTGTCATGGCTTTTTAACCCAACTATCTTCTTATCATGAACATTTACACAACTTTGTATATCAGTTGCATATCCATCTAGAAATTTAACTCCTTTTAATACTTGACAAAACATTCTTTTCTCTGTAGAACTAAATGAGTAAGATGCGGGAGGTAAATAGAACTTGTCCCCTAGTGAGACAGGATGCAGATTCTTCTTGATACCTAACAGTTGGAGGTCCAAGTGAGTGTTCAGGTTGTCTTTTGATTTGCCATCAATATCCAAAAGTGTGTTAATTATATTGTCACAAACATTTTTCTCGATATGCATCACATCAAGATTATGCCGCAACAAAATATCCTCCCAATAGGGAAATTGCACCCATATTGGTTGTTTTTTCCAAATAGTTTTTGGTTCACCATCCTTGCCTTTACACTATCGGGATGGTCATTTCCCTGTTGGGTCCTTCCCAAAATCATTTTTTACATCTTTTGTTTGTTCTATAACATCATATCCAGAAAGAGAAACTGGGGCTTCCCTATACTCTTTGGTACCATCAAATGACTCACTATCATTTCTTAATTCATGACAAGAATGCAAGAATCTACTATGTCCCATGAAGCAATGTTTTTTACCATTTTTAAGACGAAGTGAGCAAGTATTTGCATGGCAAACAACACATCCAACCTCACCAGAAGTAACTTTTCCAGATACATATCCATATCCTGGATAATCAGTAACAGTCCAGAACAAGGCAGCACACAATTGAAACCATTGACCAGATGATGCATCACGAGTTTTGACACCATGCCACATCTCTAACAAATCATCGATCAAAGGTTGAAGATAGACGTCGATATCATTTCCAGGAGCTTTAGGACCAGGAATAAGCAATGAGAGGATAAAATTTGGTTGCTTCATACACATCCATGGTGGGAGGTTGTATGGAATCAAGACAATAGGTCATATGCTATGTAATGAACTTAGGCTTCGAAAAGGATTAAAGCCATCTGTTGCCAAACATAGCCTAATATTGCGACAGTCAGAACAATAGTATGGGCACCTGTGGTCGAAATCATTCCAAGCGGGAGAATCATCTGGATGGCATATCAACCCATCTCTAGTGCGCCCTTCGCTATGCCATCTCATATCAGCTGCTATCTTTGATAACATATACAGTCTGGAGCCTCTTTTTAAGTGGAAAATATCGAAGAACCTTTCTAGGAATTTTGTGTATTCGCTTCCCATTAGGGCTCTTCTTTTCTATCTTCCATCTGGAAGTTCTACATTTTGGGCATGAGTCTATATTTGCATGCTCTTTCCAAAACAGTATACAGTCATTTTCACATGCATCAATATTCTCATAACCCAACCCGAGACTTCTCACCATCTTATTTGCATCATGGAAGTTTTTTGGCATTGTGGCATTCTTTCGAAATGCTTCCTTCAGTAAATCTAATAACAAATCAAAGCTATTGTTACTCCATCCACCTAGGAATTTTGTGTGAAGGAGTCTCACAATAAATTGTAGCTTTGTGAGTTTGCACCCAGGGTATAGCTCTTGACTAGCATCACTTGCTAACCTATAGAATGTCTCAACATCTACATTTTGATCCTCCGAATTGGAACCATCACCACCTACATCACCAACTTCTTGGTATCCACATCCTATGTCATGGATCATTTCAGTGATCTCATCTAGCTGTGGCTCACTATCCATATTAGAAACATTTTCTATATTAGATTTTTTGTGTGTCTTGTGCGATGATATTTGTTCACCATGAAATATGCACTTGGTGTATCCTTCTAAAAACCCATCACAAATCAAGTGTTCATAAACAACTTCAGCTTCTCTCCAAACACAGTTCACACATTTTCTGCAACGGCATAGAATTTCATTTGCTTTTGCAGAATTTGCAAAAGCAAACTCTATGAAACCCTTTACACCTTGGTTATATTCAGCTGAGTACCTACATTTTATTGTCATTAGTTTCAATCAAAAGATTCACATAAAGAAGCTTTGTATTTGATTTAGTGATTGAGTATTTGTCTTCTACCTAGCTGCACTCATCCAATGTTTGTCCATGGTAAATGTCAAAGACCTTAAAATCCTCCTAGAAATTTGCCTGTCCTCCATGGTAAGACATTCACAAATAAAACATTTAAACTGTTTGATTTGTTTACTATTTTATTCAGTGCCATGATAGGATTGCTCTAATAATTTATCTATATTTATGTTCACGTTGTTTTGGAAATTGTAGCTATTATTACACATGAAAAGAAAAAAACATTTCTCAAACTACAAACTATAGATATATCTGAAATAAAATCAACTAGTATCATTACTAGTTTAATTCGGATTTGAATCTAAAATGAGTTTATGAACAAGAACACAAATAGATGGGGGGTTAACAAATACTTTCTATTTTTTAATTATTTTTAGAAAGACAAAAGTGTTTTACGTATTAGAAACAGAACAAACATCTAGAGAGTTATTCTCATGATAGATCCTCATATTTATACTAATTTTTGTTATATTGTTTTTTGTGTCAATCATTTCCTCATATTTGTAAAATGGTTGCAATTAAATCTCTGCCGTCAAATTCTATTGTTAAGAGTATCTTTGGGGTCAAATAGATCAATACAAATATGGTATTAAGGGTGAAAATTACTTTTCCAAAAAAAATAAAAAAACTCAAAACATAAGACAGACAATTGGTGGGATTTTCTTCCTCTTTGTCCAATTTTTCTCACCAAAGTGAAAATAGAAGCCTATTTGACATTTAGCTTGTCCAATTAAGAGTCTGAAGACTTACATGATTGACATGATATACTAAACAAAATATACTAATTGGTCCCTCTGAATTATTGATTTTCAAGTTAAATGATAGTTCCCAAAAAAAATTAAATGGTAGTTTTAAATAATTGGTGTTTAAGACTTAGTATGGCCAAACTCTAACTTCGACTTCTATCACAGAGAAACTTGAGTCATATATAATATAACTCTAATTTGAAAACCAGAGTTTTCGAAGTGTTTGGCAAAAGACTCCATTATTTTGTTGTTTTAAATAAAATTTACATCTTATAATAGAATATAATTGTAGTTGTAATCAATGGCATAGCCATATAAATAGTTCTAACTTTATGAGTATTTTGTAAATTTGAAGTTAGAGCTGTTAAAACATCTCAAACTCTTTAGTGTAAAAGTGGTTTCAGATTCATGCAGAAGCACCAACACCACAATAGATCTAATATTCGGATTTTGTAGGGCATATATATGCACAAACACAATCACATAACTAGGAGTGTTTCCATATATTTCAAATCTATATACTAAAATTATACAAAATTTACTGATGTCTAGATATATTGATGTCTAGCTAAAGAGATAGATAAAAAAATCTATAAATAGTTATGACTATATTACAGAGGACTACTATTTTTGTGTTTAGAGGTTACATTGTATAACACCTATCAATCAAATGGAATGCATGCCTTTTAGAGTACAATGATTGGCTTTGTCGAGAGCCTTCCTGACATATAAAATTCTTTATGAATGATCATTGATGAAACTACTCAAAAATATAGACACTGTTAGTTCATACATTATCCATGCTCAAATCTCATGTTCTTTAGGACCATGTGCACCAACTAATATAGAATTCCACTTTGTTGTTGATCACTTGAGTCCTTGCACATTATTACTTTGGTCAAAATAGTCCTGAACATTCATCCACCTATGCAACATGGGAATAGAAGAGCCTATTAACAAGAATTTGATCAGTATAAGACTAGAAAGTACAGAAATTTGGTGTTACAATTTGAATTCGTAAATATCATATCTAAATAATACTACCAGATTGCATACAGACAAGAATCATACAGCAACAAACTCCAAGTTGGAAGTCCCTAAATATCATATCTAAATAATATAACAATAACCCCTAAATATCACATCTATATAATACTACCTGATTGCATACAGACAAGAATCATACAACGCAAACAAGAATCATACAGCTGTAAAAAATAATACTAATATTACCTAATTGCAACTGATTTTTCCAAAGATGAAACTTGATAGCAACAATCTCCAAGTTGGAAGTCCAATCTATGAAATCTGAAATTATGCAAACAGAAAATAGATTGACAACTTTCAAGACAAAAAAAATACAAATGCAATTTAAAAACAAAGAAAACGTGTAGGGTAGGAGAGGTGTGGTTAGAGGCATCGTGGTGGGTAATTATAGTGTGGAGGCTAGAGATGGCTCGATTGGCTGATGTAGTGGTGTGGTTTTGTTGAGGAGGCCGAGGGCTATGTGGTGAGATGAGAGGCTAGATGTGTAGTATCACCACTGTTGCTTAAGGTCTTTGAAAAGAAGCTCATCTAATATGTGAGTTTGACTAAATAGTGGCCTTCATGGTAGGATCAAAATCACGATAAGTAGTAATTTTGTTGAGTTGCACCACCAATCCCAAATATAAGATAAACATGAAGTGTATTGGTCGACATGGATATAAATAGAGCATCCATTTAGTGTTTAAACAGAGCAAACATTTTTGCATGGATAAGTAACTTAAAATCATATAATTGGGCTAATCTTTTAGAAGAATTAAAAGGAAACACCCAGTGACATAAATAAAATTGTAAAGGTTGAAGTTAGTGAAACTCTTCTGAAAAGAAGCTTTTTTCATTCTTTTAGTTACTGATTTTTGGATTGGATTTCACTCGCCCCCGGTTGGGAACTAATAATTAGTTGGGTCTACAAGGGTTTTCGATTGCCTCATAACAATAAAATTCTCTTTGTGCTTATTTGTACTTTTCCAGTGATTCTAGATACAACTTTGAAATATTGGATTGGACCTTCTTTCATTTAAACCGTCTATCCCCTTCGCTTGTAGTCATTTATCACTCAATGAGTGAATGAATTCTTCATTCAATCTCCTCATATTAATCAAATCAGCATCTTTCTCCTTTAGAAAGAAAGCCCTTTTCCATTTTGCAAACAGTAAGGTGCCTTTCACTCTCCCTGTTTGCTTTGGAACTCGACCTGCAACTTGTGATTGGACTTCTGTTAGTGCTTGCTTTCTTTTGGTTTTGGAGAAGTGCCACTTGGGTCAAGTTTTCCAAGAGTTCTATACGTCTCTTATCTCCCCCAAAAAAAGGAGTTGAGAGGCTAACCTGGTTTTCCATTAGAGATTCGTGATGCGGAGTTTATGATAAACATTTGTATTTGCATTTCATCAGAAGGCATTTGATAGTCCAAAGGCCTCAAAAGGTACATCAATTTGTTTCTCATATGTTTCTTACTACAGTTTGCAGTTTATGGTAATGTGTGAGCCTGCATGTCTTCGTAGGTTTCCTGTGATCTGGATGGCCAGAATATTCACTTGTATTTGTAGTATGCTAATCCATTTTTTTTTCACTCAAAACATTAGTGACTACTATATATGTGGTCTGAATACTGATTCAGAAATCAGACCTCATTTGTCAAAATATTTGGTTTTTTGTTAGTGATGATGCTTTGTTAATTAGTTGGTTAGAATGATGCCATTAAGCTTGAAAATAATCACCTATTGTTGATTCCAAAATTTCACATGGTTGTCCAATATACTTATTTGCAATGCCCATATGACGAGGATTGACACCCGGGTCACTTCTAATAAACTTTTGGTTCAAGACAAGTTCGAACCAGACATGTATCTGGTGATGCGGACTCAAGCTATTATGAGGGGCATCACCATGAGGTCGCAAGCTTTATGCGATCAGGTTGCGGGTTTTGTGCGATCAGACCGTAAGCTTTGCGCGGTCAGAAGTTCATAGGCTATACGCGAACTACACATTCGGGATATTGCGCGGTCAGCCAAACCCCGCGGTCAGAACATCTGCCGATCAGGATACTTGGGATCTATCTATTCGGTTGCCCATACAACAGGATATTCTAAGTATCCCGAAGATTCCTACACGTGGAGAATCAACCGTCAGGAGGTTAACACGTACAGTTATCCATGAATAACACGTGTTTAACCTACATGGAGGTTAAAAGCAGTTCCAAAAACCGCATCCAACCATCCGTGCAACCGATTGATGCAGTTTCCTTCACATGGCACCCTTTCAAACAGTATAAAAGGATGGCATGAAGCATCAATCAAGAAAAAGAGGGGAAAAAATCATCTAAGTTAGCCAAGTCTACGGTACACCTCATATAGCATTTTAATAAGCCTTCTTTGGCTTATCTTTGTACACTCTTACAGGAAAAATCCTCGCCTGTGAGGACTTTTTCCTCCACTTGTAAACCTTTTACCACACTTAGTGAAATCTCAACAGGACGTAGGGCTTTTACTCCCACCATCAAGGGCCCGAACCTGTCTAAACTTTCTGTGCTCCTGTTCACTATTGTTCAGCATACCTTCCCGAAGGGTCATCTTGAAAGGTCTCATAGTTATAAATTCTGCATAAGTTCGGCTGAGGACTCCGAGTCCGAATCGTCGACAGCTGGCGCCCACCGTGGGGCCTTTCTCAAGGCGTCTTAATTGAAATTCGGAGGTTCGCCGAAACATGGCTGGAGCATATGATTCCGAGAATGATTTCGATCTCGAGGATTATGCCCATATACCAATGCCTTCTCCAAGCGATCCTGTTCCGATGGAAGAGGTCGAAGGCCAGAATCTTCCCCAGGCTGAATCATCTCCCCAAGTCATGTTAATCGACCAGGAGGTAACTGGCACAAGGTCAGAACCCACAGAGGTTCTTAATGTGCTAGGTGATGAGTCCGGCCCGTCATACGATCCCGCTGAGGGAAAATATGATGGTGACCCTGAAATTAGCCCAGGAAGGTTCGACCCTGATAACCTCCACCGTCTTTTTGATTTCGAATCCGATTCAGAACAAACCGAGATGTTCTCCCCATCGGCGATCTCTCTCCCTAGGCAATTTGCTGCGTTGTCGGAAGAAACTCCCGATCAACAGGCTGCCAGGGAAGAACAAGATCGCAAACAGAAGGAGGAGCAAGATCTCGAGCAACAAAACAATGAACTACGCAGAACTGCCCTAGAGGCTCTTCAAGATGCGCAGGCTCGTTACGATGCTGCCCCGAGTTCTTCTCGACGGTCGCGTGGTCGTAGACGTGACCAGACTCCTTCTTTGCCACCGGAGCATTTCCCAGTGGACGAAGAAACAGTAACACCTGGTGCCCCTAGGAGAAGTACCCATGGTCGACTGCGATCTATCGCGGAAGTCATGCGCAATTTTCCTCCTACGGTCACGGATGCGCAGAGACCGGCCTTTTTCAGGATCCTGGCGGAAAGACTGGATGAGGTCGCATCCGAGGCGACCCCGACAGCCTCTTCCCGCTCAGTGACACATTCCCGTGAACGAGATGGTCCTCATTCTGGCTCTGGCCGACGGAATTACCCGCCGCCTATACCGTCCCGACAGGACAAATATCGGCGAATGCAGGACTCTCGTAGTAGGGATCGAGTTCCCGTTCATTCTCGTTTGGGACCCCGAGTAACCTCGCCATTAAGTGAGTTTGCTCGAAACCCGACCGAAAGTCGCAGGACGGTTCACGGTCCTTACGTTGGTTGCAAAGCTTTCTCGCCTGGCCTACGAGCAGTCGTTTGGCCCGATAAGTTTCGACCAGGGGCCATTGAGAGGTTTGATGGAACTCAGAACCCATCCGAGTTTCTTCAGATCTATATTACTGCCATCCAAGCAGCAGGAGGCGATGACAAGGTCATGGCTAACTACCTGCCAACAGTCCTCGTAGGACCGGCTAGAACCTGGTTGTTCAATCAGCCTGAGGGTTCTATCTACAATTGGGAAATGCTATGCGATGCCATCCTCAGCAATTTCCAAAACTGTTACCAAAAGCCGGGTAAGGAGGACGACTTGCATAGATTACGGCAAACTTCGACCGAAACGCTTCGGCAGTTTGTCAAGAGGTTTGTCGGGGTAAGAAATACCATCCCGAACATATCTGATGGCTCCGTAATCAGGGCATTTAAGCATGCCGTTCGATACCGGAGATTCACTGAAGACTTGCTCATCCACCCTCCTCGATCAGTGGCCGATCTGTTCGATATGGCTGATCGATACTCCGATGCAGCCGAGGCAGTCGAATGGAACCGAATGGTTGACAAGGGGGACCTACCGCCCCAACCAGGCTTCAAGGACGCCAAGAAAGAAGATTCAAGCAAAAAGCCGGAGTCTTCACCGGGCGGGAAGTCAAAAAAGTCGAAGAGGAACCGCTCTGGACAGTACCGTGAGGTCGCGGTCGCGGAGAAACCACCTTCGACCAAAGGTAATAAGTCTTCTTTTAAAAGTAAAACTGCTTCTGGTGGCCGGGATTCCGACCAGCCAGAAAAATCAACTAATCCGCAGGAGGGCAAAAGGTGGTGTCCACTCCACAATTCCGCAGGCCACGATCTCAAAAACTGCAGGAGTTGGTTGAAACAGCTGGATGATTTCTACCAAGGAGCTGGGCCAATGCCGACCTTACCACCTAAAGAGCAGGCGTGCGGGGTTAGACACGTCGATGGAGACGAAGAAATGGCTTACCAGGTACCTCAAAATCATGTTAATGTCATTTTCGGAGGTTCCTCCTCTTTCGTTTCCAAAAGGCAGTTTAAAGCCTTTTGCCGAGAGGTTAACCAAACGGAGACATCCCTTGGTGAACCTCAATATCCCCGTTGGTCGGATATGCCTTTGACGTTCGATGCGCTGACTGTCCTGTGGGGCTAACTCGACCATTGAGGTTACCTCTGGTTATTACCCCAATCATCAGTAACGCGAGAGTCGAAAGGGTCCTGATCGATGGGGGAAGTTCCCTTGATCTTTTATTGGTCAAGACTCTCGACGAGATGCAAATTCCTCGTTCAAAGATCAAGCCCATAATCCATCCGTTTTATGGGATAATCCCAGGCCCCTCCATGTTGCCATTGGGACAAGTGGTCCTCCCGGTCACTCTGGGAGAACCAGATAACTTTCGAACAGAATTGGTTACTTTCGATGTAATCGATTGTGATTCAGCTTATAATGCAATCTTTGGCAGGCCGACTCTTGCTAAGTTTACGATGGCAACGCACTATGCTTATCAGTGCGGGAAATTGCCTGGCCCCAAAGGTGTCATTTCGGTCCGAGGTAGTCGCAACGTGGCGCTCACGTGCGACCGGCTATCTTTGGAGATGGTCGATCAACTTCCCCTCCGGGACGCTCAGGTCGCCACTGTCGCCACCGATGCGATCAGGGCTGCTCCTCGACCAGATGAGAAACTCAAACAAGTTCCTTTGTACCCAGATGACCCATCCAAGACGATTCGGGTTGGGTCAGCCCTGGATGACAAATAGGAACTCGACCTCGTTGCTTTCCTCCGGGCTAACGCAGATGTGTTTGCGTGGAAACCGTCCGACATGCCCGGTGTCCCAAGGGAAGTAATTGAGCACAGGTTAGCAATTCGACCTGGACAACGACCAATAAAGCAAAAGCTCAGGCGTTTTGCCACCGACCGACAGGAAGCCATCCGAGAAGAGTTAGACAAACTCTTACAAGCCGGGTTTATCCGCGAAGTGAATCACCCGGACTGGCTCGCCAATCCGGTCATGGTCCGCAAGTCAAATTGCAAGTGGCGCATGTGCGTCGACTATACTAGCCTCAACAGTGCCTGTTCGAAGGACGACTTTCCCCTTCCCCGCATCGACCAGCTGGTTGACTCCACTGCGGGTTGCGAACTGATGAGTTTTCTGGATGCCTACTCAGGATATCATCAAATTAGCATGGCAGAAGACGATGAAGAGAAAACTGCCTTCATCACCCCGTTCGGCACATACTGCTACGTCAGAATGCCATTCGGTCTCAAGAACGCTAGTTCCACGTACCAGCGCTTGATGCAAAAGACCTTTCTTTCCCAGATAGGGCGTAATCTCGAAGCATATGTAGACGACTTGGTTGTAAAGAGCACCAAAAGATTGTCTCATTTGGACGATCTTGCTGAAACCTTCTGTAACTTGAATCGCTTTGGAATAAAATTGAACCCGGAGAAATGTTCTTTCGGGGTTTCTTCAGGAAAGCTTCTTGGTTTTCTTGTGTGTTCCAGGGGCATTGAAGTTAATCCTGAGAAAATCAGAGCTATTGAACAAATGAGGTCGCCCTCGACCATGAAGGATGTTCAATGCCTGGCTGGTCGCATGGCGGCTTTAAGTCGCTTTATATCACGATTAGGCGAAAGGGGACTACCTTTCTTTAAAGCCTTGCGGAAACATCATAACTTCATATGGTCCGACAAGGCCGAGAAAGCGTTTCAGGAGGTAAAAACATATCTTTCCAGTCCGCCGGTATTGGTGTCTCCTGAAAATGAAGAACCATTGCTTCTGTATTTGGCGGCCACCCCACACGCGGTCAGCGCAGTTCTGATCGCGGAAAGGGAAGGAGTGCACAGACCCGTTTACTATGTGAGCGAAGTACTTCATGGTCCTCAGGAGCGCTACCCTGAGGTCCAGAAGATACTTTACGCGCTACTGATGGCTTCCCGTAAGCTACGACATTACTTTCAAGCACAAAGGATCACAGTACCCTCCTCTTTTCCTTTAGGGGATATTGTCCGAAATCCAGAAAAATCTGGTCGAATCGCCAAATGGGCGGTCGAATTCGGTGCCTTCGAGATCCATTTCACCCCTCGCACGGCGGTTAAGTCTCAAGTTTTGGCCGACTTTGTGGTCGAATGGACCAACCCTGAGCCACCCGTGCAGTTGGCAAAGGAACTGGAGTGCCCCGATTATTGGACAATGTACTTTGACGGCTCCCGTAGTTTTCAACACTCGGGGGCTGGAGTGGTCTTAGTTACGCCTCAGGGCGAACAGCTTAAGTATGTCATTCAACTACACTTTGTTGCAACCAACAATGCAGCAGAGTATGAAGGTCTTCTTGCAGGGCTCCGGGCAGCAAAATTCCTCGGAGTCCGTCGATTAGTGGTGAGGGGGGACTCACAGCTGGTCGTAAACCAGGTAAACAAGGAGTACAGCACCTCCGATGAGACAATGGCTCATTACCTGGGGGAAGTGAGGAGATTGGAAAAACACTTCAGTCACTTCGAAGTCCAATACATCCCGCGAAAGGACAATATTCTCGCAGACCAATTATCCAAAATTGGATCCTCACGCTCACCCGCTCCGGCAGGAGTGTTCATTGAACACTTGGACCATCATTCGATCATGACTTCGGTCGAGGATGATCCGGCAATAGCCTTCGTTGCCAACCTCGGTCAGGAACAAGATTGGACTCATCCATTGAGGGTCTATCTTGAACATGGGACCCTACCCGAGGACGAAACCAAAAGCGATCGGTTAATTCGAAAGGCGCGTCTGTACAAACTCATAGATGGGGTTATGTACAGAAAGGGTACTCAAGGAGTATTCATGCGCTGCATATCTCAGGAGGAAGGAAAATCCCTCCTGAAAGAGATACATGACGGTGTATGCGGTGCACACGCGTCATACCGAACACTGGTCGGAAAAGTTTTTCGACAGGGATTCTACTGGCCTTCGGCACTCGATGATGCCAAGCTTATGGTCAAGATGTGTCCACAGTGTCAGTTTCATGCAAGACAGGTTCATCAACCTGCTTATGCATTGCAAACTATTCCTCTCGCATGGCCTTTCGCGATCTGGGGAATGGACATCGTCGGTCCTATGCCACAAGCGGTCAATGGGTACAAGTTTCTGTTCGTAGCCATTGACACGTTCACAAAGTGGATTGAGGCCGAACCAGTACGAAATATTACTGCATCAGCCGCACAAAAGTTCTTTCACAAGAACGTTGTGGCACAATTTGGTGTTCCAAACCGTCTCATCACAGACAACGGTTCTCAGTTCGCTAGCGGTCTTTTCCTAGACTACTGCGATCAGATTGGGACCAAGTTGTCCTTTGCTTCCGTGGCACATCCACAAAGCAATGGTGCCGTAGAACGGGCCAATGGGCAAGTATTGCAAGGCATCAAAAAACGTGTTTTTGATCGCCTCAAGACCCGCTCGGGGGCTTGGGCAGACGAGCTCTATACTGTTCTATGGGCACTACGGACTACCTCTAGTCGAGCCACCGGTGAGACACCCTTCCATTTGGTCTATGGAGCCGAGGCTGTGTTGCCTATGGAAGTAAGTATTGGATCTGTTCGCACGAATCAATTCGAACAGGTCAACCAATCCGAACAGCGATCGCGAGATCTCATCCTCCTGGAAGAACGACGTGATCGCGCCCTGATTAAGTCCGCGGTATACTTGCAGGCTCTACGCAAGTATCACAGTAAAAAGGTGCGACCACGTGATCTCAACGTTGGCGACTTGGTTTTACGAAAAATTCAAGACCAGTCTAACTGCAATAAATTCTCCCCAAAATGGGAAGGACCATACACTGTCGTCTCAGTGCCGCGGCCAGGATCTGCGCGGTTAGCCATGGAGGATGGTCGGATTTTGTCCAATACTTGGAACATCGATCAACTTCGCAAGTTTTACGTGTAAGTATTCCAATCACTTTTTTCCTGTTCAATTAGCATCTTTTCATAAAAAGCATGTCTTGTTTTCATACAATGAGTGTTTTTCTTTAAGCCCAAATTATACAAATTCGACCTGGGGCTGATCGCCGGTGGTTAGGTTATTACAGCATTTTTCAACCGGATTCGCTGGTCAATCTCATGATCACTTCCAGATAAGTCACTCCTAAATAAGCCGTTTCTCAACGCACACGGGACTATCTGGCTAGTCTTTGGTCATCTGGGTGGCTATCAGTTTGCAATAAGGTTAAAATGTTACTTTAATCTTGACCATTGGCTTGAAGCGCATATCCCTGGTCATCATACTTATGTTTTCCCCTCTGCTTAAAATACTAAGGCTTCAGTATTCACAAAACAGAGGCGGGGGCTAGAGAAATATACTTATAGTATGAAATTTATGATGTGAATATGCACTTTCTTTTGAAAAAATAGTTTTACATACATGGCATTGTAATTACAATTGTTGGGTTACAAAATATAAGGATCATTCGATCCTCAGCTCAGCCAAGAGTTTGTCAACGAAGGGCTTAACTTCTTCAATAACGGCGTCAAGCAGTTCTTCACTCTCGACCTCAACCGGTCCCACCAGCGCGCTCAGATTCGCATCTGAGCCATGGTGAAGTCGAACCCGGCTGAGTACGGCAGAAGCGGCTGATCGGACTCTCGTCCTGATTGTCTCTTCACGTCGCCGTAAATCTCCAGGGAGATATTCGAGCAGTGATTCTGCTTGAGTTGTGAGCAGTGATGCCCAATCGCTGACACTTGGGTCGTCCTTCCTCAACTCTACCACGTTGGTATTCAAAAGGCTGGCTATGGCCTTCAGTTTTTCGAAGACCAGTAGGCTCAACTCTTTGACCGCTTGGTCGGTATGGTTGAGTGAGGACTCGAGAAGCATCTTGTCCTGGCAGAGCTGTGTAATGCGACCTGCTTGCGCTGTACAGAGAAAAGAGGTTATTAACAAGAAACGGCTTTAAGTCTTCTCAAATTGAGAATCGACTTACCAGCCTTCTCAGACTGAAGTTTATTGATTTCAGTCCGTAGTTTCTTGAACTCTGTAACTGAGTTCAGCCTTATCTTGGCTAACTCTTTCTTCAAGAATGTAACCTCTCTGCAGCAAAATCAGGTCAGTCACAATTAAAGCCTACTTATATTAACAGAAGAATGACGATCCTCACTTGCGCAAGCCTTCACGATCTTTTTGAACAGCCGCCATGCTAGCCATTGCAGCATGCGACTGGCTCGTCACCCATGACAAGCCCTGTGATACAAAGCAAGAGAGTCAAGTATGCTCTAAAGGCGATTCAAGCGCCGAAACAGGGGTGATCATACCTTCATAAACTTATTTAAAGCGGCATCATCCATGCTAGCAGGGATCCTTGCTAACGCGCCGGAAGTGCCTGCGACAGGGACAGTTGATGGGAGTGCCGGCTGGACGCCACCCCCAGAGGTCACTGGTTGCGACCTGGTCCCTGTACTTGTTTCACCTCCCGCGGTCCGAACGACTTCCTGAACCACGGGAGTAGAGCGCTCTTCATTAGAGGCTCCCTCATCAGCCCTAGCTTCAACCTCCCTAGTGGCGGTTGAAGGTGTAGTTGCTGTCTTCTTTTGCCTAACAGGAAGAATGGGTCAGGCAGCTTTTATTTAAGATCACTGTCAAGTAAGAGTTCTTACCTTATTTGAAATCCCATTCGTTCCTGGGACTTCTGGGAAAATTCCCCTTGCGAAGGAAAGCCGTCTCCGGTTCTTGCCTTCCTTATGGTAAATAAGACAGCACCCCCCTGGAAATGTCATGTTATAGGCATATTCTTAGGGAACAGGTAAAAACACATAGAAAGATCTTTACCTGGGCCAGCGGGCTAACTGGTGGGGCTGCATCCGAAGGCCTTGGCGATTCCTGAGTTGCTGGAACCGTCACAGCCAGCCTTTGTTCATCTACCTCCTCCTCTGTCCGCAGAGGAGGAGGATTTTCCTCCCTGGAACCCCCAGTGGTCCCAGGGGGAAGCTCTCCTTCCTGTATGTACATTAACTTATCAAATGTGCAGAAAGAGCCATGGAGGGAATGATCGAAAAGATCCTTTACCTTAGTCGTCCCTTCGACCAGGGAAGCAGAGGTGATTGACCCTGAAACCTCAGGGGCTTCAGGAATTGGAAGGTCACCCGCGACCACAAGATCTTCGGTGGTCGCAGGGTCAGCCACGGCCACCTCTTCGGCAGCTGTGGTTTCTGCGGGGCAGCTTGGGGCATCGCTGGATGGAAGATCCGCGATCTTCCTCCTTCGAAGCATCAGAGGAACGTCATCCTCTTCCTCCTCGCTCCCCTCTCCCTGTACGACGAAGAAGTGATTCCATGTCGCGCCTGAAAAAGTAGCAGGAATGCGATATCTTACCGCAGTCTTTCTTGCGGGACGAGGAACGCTTCGTGAAGACCCCTCCCCAGGGTTCAGCTTGGTCCTCTTAGGGGCAGGACTCTTTGTCCTGGGTCTCTGGGAGGCCTTCTTCACATTCTTCGCCGCCGGCTTCTTCAGAGAGCCGACATTTTCACTTGGGAATGTCGCATCCGCGAACCTCCCTAGGAGCTATTTTCATTCCAATGAAATTGATTCGTGCTGGACATGCATGAGACCTGCAAAACATAGGCCAAGTGAAAAGTGTACCTTTCGACGCTCCTGTTTAAGGTCGTCGCCGGCATGAATCAAGCTTTGGGGGCGAGGCGATCCCTTGGGGCCCTCTACCTCGGCGTTGTACGCCCTGAGGAGGTAGTTGGTCCGCCTCTAAATCTCGGCTGAGGGCAGGACTGTTCCCAGATACGAGTTAAATTGATGCATTTCAAAAATGACATAAAAGGATTTCAATGTCAGAAATGAATACCTTCGTTATAGTCCAGGGTAGTGTCCGCCATGGACTTGATCTCCCAAGCCGGATGAGCCCTTTCACGCAGGGGGCTCACCCGGTTCTTCACAAAGTCTCGGATGACGTCACGTGCCGTCAGCCCTTGTTCGACTAAGTGAAGGATCACCTCGGCATGCTTCATGAACTCTGCGTTCATCGCCGGGAGAGTATCCAACTCGCTCGGCTTCTCCGGCCGCGAGTTCTCAAACCACAACCCGCTCTCGGTCGGCGGGGTGCAGTAAAACCATTTCTGGTGCCACCCGTGCACTGAGTCTCGCAGGGGTGGGGAGGGATACTCCTTTTTATCCCTCAGCCGGAAGTAGATGCATCCGGCGGCGTTGGTGCTCTTCGACCACGCCGAAAAGTAGAATCGTCGGAAAAGATCCACGCTGGGATATATTCCGACGAAGGCTTCACAGAGATGCTGGAATACTGCAAGGATCAGCATCGCGTTGGGGTGGAGGTTGATCAGTTCCCACCCGTAATGTTCAAGGATATCCTTAAGGAACCGACTCTCAGGGAATCGGAACCTGCAACGCAAATACTCCTCAAAAACCACCAACTCGCCTTCTTGGACAGTTGGGGTTTCTCGGTCCTTCTCCGCAGGTCGCCAGTTAATAAGCAGCCGCGGAGAAATGATCTCCTCCTTCTCTAGCGCCATCAGGCTCTCCTCAAAATGATGAATGGATCTGCTCCAGGACGCCATCTTTGGTGTAGAATCAAAGGGGAAGCTGGCGATTTGAGGAAGATGAAGGCTGAAGAAAGTGAGGGTTTTGAGCGGCGGGAATTCTAAGGGTTTTTTCGCGGCTGAGTGGCTTCCTCAAGAAGCTACCTACTGCTTTTTATAGACCCAAGGCGACGCATTAATGAGTAAACGGCTCATTTCAAACGTTCCATTGAATGCTTTATTCATTTCCCATAATGGATACTGTCTCTGATGGACCCGATAAAGTACTCAGGCGTCGAATCTGAAACAAAAAGACTTCTTTGTTTTGGAAACTGAAAGTGTAAAAGGACTGAAAAATTCTCAGTACTTTTCAGAGGACATTTTTCCTTTTTTATACTTTGAACATTTTTTTCGAAAAAATCATGTAACTCAATTTTTGATATACTGGAATGTTTCTAATTGGGTTATGGTTTTATCGAAATCATGTTTTAGGCTGAAACTTCGATCCTAATCGGAGTGACGGCCTGACCAAGTCCCAACTCTGGTCGAACCTTAGTTCTGACCGCGGCTTTAAAACTGATCGCGGAATCAGGGCAGGTCGCGGTGCTTTTTTTCTTAAAAGCGATTTTGATCGCAGAACTAAAATTTCCTGTATATGAATGGTCGCGAACGTAAAGTTCATGGCTATATTTTTGTACAGAAGATGTGGAGAATATTTCATGAGAAATAAAGAACTTTTATTTCTTACATTCTTTACATACAAAAGGGATGCAGTCGATCAAAACATCGACTTGCTCCGAAAGAAGTTTACAAAGTTCCCCGAGGGACATATTGTTGTCAGTAGGATCTACACTGACAACCCCCAAGGAACTAGCAACTACCCTAAGTCTATCTATATCGTCCCTAACAACAGACGCACTATTGTCCCTAATCAAGTCAGAGAGTTCTCGCTGTTGCTGAGCGAAGTCCCTCTCTCGACGGAAATGGTGCGCCTCTTCTCGGGATCGATCAAAACATTCTGCTAAACGCAGAATCTTCGAGGCCATCTCCTCGGTCTTCTTCTCCAGGGCATTCTTCTCTTCCAGAAGGGTCTGTCCGGAAGGAAGAGATGGAGCAATAGAAGGCTGATCGCTGGGGCCTCCTACCTCCTGCATTTTGCAAAAGTTAGTCATACTAACCAAAATTATCAGCAAAAAGGGAGAAGAATTGTTACCTGTCCCGGTGCATAACCCGTTGATACACTCATCTTGGGAGGAAGATCATCATATGGGGGAAGAGCAACCTTCCCAGAAGAAGATTGCTTCTCCAACCCAATATGGCAATCATCTGATCGAGGGATAGTCACCGCTTGCCGACCAGGATGTTGATCACCCAAAAGGATGGGGGAATTGAATGTGAAGGGATCTTTCTCTAAGGATAAAGGCCTAACTTGCCGAGAGGCATGAACGGGGAGGGTCAAAGGAACTGAAGGAAGAAAGAAACTCGCTACGTTCTTCACCTTTGTTCCACTGGAAGATCCTTCGTCAACCTTGGGTTTCTTCCTTAAGGGAGACAGGACTTCATTCGTTTGAGACCCTTGTTCGACAATTTCCCCTTCATCACTCTCAATCTCGATGATTTCGTGATCTGCCATTGGGAGGAGTATGTGAAAAGGAAGGAGGCCAGGTAACAAGAAAAAGACTTAGGCGTGAAAGGGAAAATTGTAAATCTTTACATGTCCAGGGGTCTGGTATTTATAGCCGCCAGGGCGACGGTTCGCCTCCCAGACACCTCGGGTTTCGTTAAGACATTTACAATTTTACCTCGAGATAAAAATCTCTACGGCGCCATCATTGCCCGTCACGTAATGTCAGAACTCGTCTTGAAAAACCAACCATTTTCACTTAGTGCGCCACTAAGTGGAGAAGTTAAAGGGCCGGGTTAAAAATCCAATGCACGGTTTTTAAATTCGAAATAAACACGTCTCTTCGTTTTCTCCGAATTTGGGGGCTAGCTGACGAGGATTGACACCCGGGTCACTTCTAATAAACTTTTGGTTCAAGACAAGTTCGAACCAGACATGTATCTGGTGATGCGGACTCAAGCTATTCTGAGGGGCATCACCATGAGGTCGCAAGCTTTACGCGATCAGGTTGCGGGTTTTGTGCGATCAGACCGTAAGCCTTGCACGGTCAGAAGTTCATAGGCTATACGCGAACTACACATTCGGGATATTGCGCGGTCAGCCAAACCCCGCGGTCAGAACATCTGCCGATCAGGATACTTGGGATCTATCTATTCGGTTGCCCATACAACAGGATATTCTAAGTATCCCGAAGATTCCTACACGTGGAGAATCAACCGTCAGGAGGTTAACACGTACAGTTATCCATGAATAACACGTGTTTAACCTACATGGAGGTTAAAAGCAGTTCCAAAAACCGCATCCAACCGTCCGTGCAACCAATTGATGCAGTTTCCTTCACATGGCACCCTTTCAAACAGTATAAAAGGATGGCATGAAGCATCAATCAAGAAAAAGAGGGGAAAAAATCATCTAAGTTAGCCAAGTCTACGGTACACCTCATATAGCATTTTAATAAGCCTTCTTTGGCTTATCTTTGTACACTCTTACAGGAAAAATCCTCGCCTGTGAGGACTTTTTCCTCCACTTGTAAACCTTTTACCACACTTAGTGAAATCTCAACAGGACGTAGGGCTTTTACTCCCACCATCGAGGGCCCGAACCTGTCTAAACTTTCTGTGCTCCTGTTCACTATTGTTCAGCATACCTTCCCGAAGGGTCATCTTGAAAGGTCTCATAGTTATAAATTCTGCATAAGTTCGGCTGAGGACTCCGAGTCCGAATCGTCGACACCATACTTACTAAGTTAATTTTTAGATAAACTTATTTTAGAATTTTTGTGGCAGCAATACAACTAAATGTCAAAGTAGCAGTACAAGTTTTTGCCATGTGTAATGAAATTTATCCTTACTACTATTGTATGTCCTTTTCCAGATTTATTAAGAACATCCTTTTTATTCTGTAAACGTTTCTATAACCAATGATGTATTTGACCTGTTGTGGCATTAATAGCAAACTGATATGCTAATTTTAATGTCAAAATTACTAATTAGCAAATGATAGTTCTTGTTATAATTTTGAATGTTATTAGTTCATGATACATGTAGCACTCAAGGTAATTAATTGTTATTTTCTGTAGAATTTGTGCAGCATATATAGTGGATGTAGTCCTAAATATCGTCTCTCATACATAATCTTGTAAATTAACATTTATGTTTTCCTTGCTTGTCCATATCTAGCTTGTGTAAATGCTAACAGCTTACTCTTGCAATTAACAATTTGCGCATCATTTTTTCAGAGCCATGCAATTGCAGCTAGTGCGGAGATCTCTCTGTTATTTTTTTCCCAAACAAAACATGATAACATTGTTGATTTAGCATGCTATCTGCAATAGGACTTGATTGATTATGTGTGGTGTCTGCTTTAACAACTAGAATCTCTTCATGAGATGTTACATGATCCGCCGTGATGTTATCCATCTAGTTTGTTGTGTGAAAACTTTCTGATAAGATACATGTACATTGTTCTTCAGTTTATGTTAGGATGAGGATTGCATCATCAGTTCAAATTGAGCACAGAAACTCAATGATCCTATACTAGGAGTGTACTATCAGATAGAGAAAAGTATCTTGTCACCGAAACATCTTTCCACTGTTGTTCAGAACACTTCTGTACATGTTCTAATTTACAGTGTAAATGGTTTTGCCTTTCTTTCTCTTTTAAGTTCACATTCTACCTGTGATGACTGATGAAGGTGATGATGTCAGGTTGACATTATTGTTGCAGTTTGGCAGCTTTGTACTATTGTGAACAGTTGGCTACATCATTGCATGCTTTGTTGGATTGACTTAGAAGGAACAATTCTGAATATCTGATATTTGGTTCAGGGAGTTTGTGTCAAAATTGCTATAAATGCACAAAGTGTTTGTTGAACATGTTTGGTGGGATGGGTGCAATGATCTTTCTGCAGAACCAAATTGAGCTGGTCTTTCGAAACACTCTATTCATGTAAATTGAGCTAGTCTGTAATTAGCATTTCACCACTGGTGAAATGTGTGCTTGTAAATTTCTTAAAAATATTTAAATTGTGCATTCAAACATTTCAATTGTTTCTTAAAAACTGCGCCTTCGAACATTTCAGTTCTAGTTATCTTGATCAAGATCTAGTTCTAATGAAGTGTTTGTTCTGAAATGGAGTTTCTAATTGAGTGTTGCCAGCATTTTCTTGGTTGGTCTCTGAATCAATCACAAGAGAATAAACTTGAACTCTTCCACACAAGGCACAAAATGCTAGATCTTTAATATGCTCTGAGTCTAAGTACAATGGATAATTTCCTATCAGATCATTTGATATACTTGATAGTTGCAAGTGTTCCAAGATTTACGCAGTCTATTTCTGAAGATTCCGGCAGTCTTCAGTAATGATAGAACATGCATCTAGAGTTCATCAGGATGCAACATTGCAAAGCCAGGAAAAGAACACTGCAACCATAAGTATTGGAACAGTTCTACTTACCTCGGATTGGTCCACGGATGGTGCTTCGCGCCTCACCCCTCTGTTGCGCACCTGCTTCACTGTTGTCGCTCCACCTCTACCGTTCATCGCACACCCTGCCGCTAGATTTCGAGGGCCACACCGCGAGAGACCTCACGCACGGTGGGAGACTAGATCGAGGTGTGGGTACAATGGGGGATCAGTGGAGACCAGAGGTGGGAGTTTGGCTACCGGTGGGGGAGAGGCGGAGAGCTGGAGAGGGTTTCTCGGCGGAGAACTGGAGAGGATTGGGGGAGGTTTCTCGGTGGAGACCTAGAGATGGAGAGGATTGGGGGAGGTTTCTCGGAGGAGGAGGTTGGATTGGGGGAGGTTTCTCGGCGGAGAGCTGGAGATGGAGAGGATTGGGGGAGGTTTTTCGGTGGAGGAGGTTGGATTGGGGGAGGTTTCTCGGCGGAGAGCTGGAGATGGAGAGGATTGGGGGAGGTTTCTCAGTGAAGCAGAATAATAACAGATTTTATATTTGCCGCAAAACTAATAAATCTGCAGAAAATATTTTTCTCTGAAAATTTTCCTCTCAAAATAATAAATCTGTTATTGTTCTGTTGAAAATTTTGAGTTTTGCGCCAAAAATATATATATTACTTATTCCTAGCAGTAGATCTGCTAAAAATAATAATTTTTCTGAGCTGATATATCGGTGAAAAATGAAAATTATATTTTCACCAGTAGAATTGCTGGTAAAAAAAAGTTTTTCCCAGCGGAAAAAATATTCCTAGCTGTTCCACAAATCCTGTATATCTTTTCCCAAACTGATCTACAGCTTGTTATATATTATTTATTCCTAGCGATAGATCTGCTAAAAATGATAACTTTTCCCAGCTGACACATCGGTGAAAAATCAAAATTATATTTTCATCTGCAGGACTGCTGGGAAAAAAGTTTGTCCCAGCAGTTTTACAGCTTGCGCTAGCCTACCGTGTTGTAGTGCGGTTCCTTCTCATATTTTGTGGATGATTATGGGGGATTTTAATCTTTTAAGATTCCCTTCTAATAAAATAAGGGTGTCTTTAATTATGGAGAAGCAGACCATTTTAGTGTGGCCATTAATCATCTTCATCTGGAGAAGTTGATCATCAAAGGAAAGGAGTTTACCTGGTCTAATATGCAAGCTCAACCTACTTTGGTAAAATTTGACTGGTTTTTTGTGAATGAAGGCTGGTTAAGGTCTTTCCCAAGAACTTTTGTTAGGACACCAAGTAGACCTCTGTCGGATCATTTTCCTCAAATTTCATCTCTCTTTCCTCATGCCAAGCTGTTTAGATTTGAAAGCTTCTGGACCCATTGTCAAAGTTTTCTAGATGTAGTGGCTGGAACTTGGAATGTTGTTAGTTTTGATGCTAATGTTACCAGAAGAATCAATTCTAAATTTAAGATCTTGAGAAGAGTTTTGAAATGCTAGAGTAAACAATTCAAGATTTCTCAAATCTATGAGCAAAACTATAATTTTATTTTTAATTTGCTGGCTGGTTTGGAAGAACAGAGAGATCTTTCTAGGATGGAATTCAATTTCAGAAACATTTTGAAGTCTCACTTGAAAGACCTTTTAAGAAATAGACATGAGTATTGGAGACAAAGAGGTAGACTTCGATGGGCTAAACTGGGTAATGAAAATACCAGATTATTTCATTCAGTTACTTCTAATAACTTTAGACTTAATCATATTGTGACTTTGAAGAATGATTTGAACATTGATCTTTCCAATCATTTGGATATTACTCAACATCTTTGGCTTTCTTTCAAGGATAGAATTGGTTCCTCTAATTATCAAGGCATGTTATTCAATCTCTCGGAGCTTCATTTTCTTTCTCAGAATGATCTTTCTAGCTTTGATTCAAGCTTCTCTATTCAGGAATAGACTCTGTTATTTCTAACCTGCCTAAAGATAAGAGCCCTACACCGGATGGTTTTAATGGGGCCTTTTTTCGTGGTTGCTGGATAATTATTAGACAAGATTTTTATGAGCTTTTTCAACAGTTCTTTGAGGGACAAGCAGAGCTTTTTAGAATGAACTCTTCCCTAATTACTTTGATTCCTAAGAAAGATGGTGCTAATAAAGTCTCTGATTATAGACCAATCTCTTTACTCAACAGTTCCTTAAAGATCATCACTAAGCTTCTTGCTAATCGTTTATAGTAGGTGATCATTTCCATTATTCGTAGCAATCAATATGGCTTTATTAAGTCTAGAACTATTCAATACTATGTAGCTTGGGCTTATGAGTACATCAATATTTGTAAGACTGGTCATAACAGAACTATTCTTTTGAAATTAGATTTGGAGAAAGCCTTTGATATGATTGAACATGCTGCCATCCTTGAGGTTCTTAAGGCTAAGGGATTTGGTGTTAAATGGCTAAGTTGGATCAAGCTAATTTCTAAATCAGGATCTTCAAAAATCTTATTAAATGGGATTCCTGGTAATCAAATTTGGTGTAAGAGAGGTGTAAGACAAGGTGATCCTTTGTCACCTTTGATTTTTGTGCTTGTGGCTGATTTACTGCAATCAATTTTAAACTCTGCAAAGGATAAGGGTCTTCTTAATCTCCCAGTCTTAAATGTGGCAAATGAGGATTTTCCTATTGTTCAATATGTTGATGATACTCTTATCAGAATGAAAGCAGATGCGAAGGAAGTTTTCCTTCTTAAAGCCCTTCTTCATTCCTTTGCTGTTTCCCTAGGATTAAGAGTTAACTTTCATATATCCTTCATGGTTCCTAACAATTGCTTAGATGATCTAGTTCAGAATCTAGCTGGGATTCTTGGCTATCAATTGGGCTCTTTTCCTTTTAACTGTCTGGGGCTCCCACTTAGCTTATCTAAACCAAAGGTGGAATGCTATGGTATGATGATTGAAAGAATTGAAAGGAGACTTATTGGTTGGCAATTTCTTTTCTCTCTATGGGAGGAAGATTAACTTTAATGAATTCAGTACTTTCTTCTTTACCTATGTTTCTTGTGTCCACGCTTAAAATTCCTGTATCTGTTATTGAAAGAATTGATAAACTTAGAATAGCTTTCTTTTGGAGAGGGCAATCAACTTACTTTGGTAGTCATTGTTTGATTGCTTGGGACAAACTTTGTAGACCCAAAACTAATGCTGGACTTGGGATTATTAATTTAAAAACTCAGAAGTTGGCTCTTCTTTTGAAATCCTTGTTTAAATTCTTTAACAAGAATACATCTCCATGGGTCCAGTTAATTTGGTCTCATCATTATTCTCATAATATTCCTTTGGAATCTCAATTGGTTGGTTTTTTTTTGGTGGAAAGACATTCTTCATCTTTTAACATATTCAAAGGCATCTCTAAGTGCAAGATTGGGTTCGGAGATATTTGTGATTTGTGGAATGATCTTTGGTTCTATGAGATTTTATCTCAAAAATGGGCTGAGTTGTTCTCCTTTTCTTCAAGAGCTCTAACTACTTAGCACTTATGGAATCTGAATAGTTTGGAAACTATTTTTCATTGGCCTTCATCTGAGCTGGGTTATAGACAATATCAGAGACTTTGTTGCTTCTTCAAGATACTAGGGGAGTCTCTATTTTAAATGATTGTTGGATTATCTTGGGAAGCAATTTGCATAATTATAAAACTAATAAGGTTTGTAAGAGGTTAATGGGCGTTTCTTTAACTCACACCATTTTTAAACGGTGTTGGAAGACAAAGTGTATGCTCAAAATCAAGGTCTCTCTCTGGATCTTTCTTTGGGAAAGTCTTAATACTAGAGAAAGGTTATGCAGAAGAAATCTGCTAATATCATCTTATGATTGTGAACTTTGCTCTGAAGGTTTTATTGAATCACACTATCACTTATTTTTGGAATGTGCTTTCGCTATTCAATTCTGGAACTTAGTGGGCATCAGCTAGACTGAGAATTTCGCAAATTCTCCCATGATTGATATAGTTTGGAAGCTTAAAGAAGAAAATCTGCGGCTCAAAGACTTTTTCACGAAGGTTATTATGCTGACTCGATGGAACATTTGGAAAATAAAAAATTCTAGAATTTTAAATCATCAGCCAAGGAATGTCATCAAGTGGAAACAAGCTTTTATGTCATATTTGAAGCTAGTAGCTTTTCGTACCACTAAAGAAATTAGAGTTAAAATTCTTAGATGGGCTGATTTATTGTAAAAACTTGTTTTTGCTTTCTGGTTTTTTTCCTTGTCTTTTGTTTCTTGTTATTTTGGTTACTCATTATTTAATATTATTAATAGCAGTAGGCGGCTTGTCTACTGTCTTCCCTTCAAAAAAAGTTGTATTGATGGTTGTTGTCTTCAAACCTTGAAATAACATTGCCATTGATGAATGAGTGCAGTACGTATTCCCATGCATGCAATTATGCAAACCCATAGTTTCGTCAGTCTATGGTGCTATCAAAAAATGTGACCTTCGCCTCATCGATGCGCAGCTAGGAGTTGCTCAGCCACGTCGGTCGCGAACAAATGGATTATGTCCAGAAGATATTTGACTATCACGTGATCTCTCTCTATGGTCGTGAGCGACCACGGAAAGGCACAAGCATATAACTATGGTAACAATCTCCGTCATCTAGCCGCTGAATATGAAACGAAAAGGTTCTTTTAACTGAAGTGGCATTTCGAGTTCTCAAAAAAGCGACTTTTCGTTTTGTTTCCTATTATTTTAACTTAAGGAGCCTTCCATTGAAATTTTTTATCTTCTATTCTCAATCTCCAAGATTTTCATCTTCAAACTCAGCCTCCAAGCTTCTCATCTTCAAACTGAGCCACCATATTCTTTCCCAAATCTTGACTCAATGGCTTCCTGGACCCGTTCTCATCACCGTACAACCGAGAATATGCTGGCCTTTGCAAAAGAGGGTTACCTCCCCTCAAGGTTGCTGATCCCATGGCGTCCTGCTAGGGACGAAGAAGAAAGCCTTGTTGTGCAACCGGGCAAGCTAGTGATCTTTGAAGATTTCCTACGCTGCGGGTTTCACCTTCTAGAGAGCGATTTCTTCCATAGCATTCTTGCACACTATGATCTGGAGTTGGTAAACCTCAACTCCAACTCCATTTCGATTCTTGCTGTTTTTCAGCATTTGTGTGAGGCATATGTTGGGGTTTTGCTCAGCATACCTCTCATCCACCAATAATACTTCTTGGTGTGGTCAAAAGGCTCCAATGCTTGTAGGTGCATCTGCTTTCGACTTTGGGCCTTCTGTGATTCCGTCCACGGATGGTATCAATGGTGGTTCTACTGTTTGGCTCCTAGCAAGAGCCATCTCTGGTTCGAGAACCATTGACCAGAGAAAAGTGGAGATAAAGATTATGTTCCTCCCCTGGATGATGAGCAAAAAAAGCAAGCCCAGGTCATCCAATACCTGGCGAACGAGAGCATGACTGCCCGCGATGTGATCTGGAACTTTGTGAAGAACCAGATCAGCCCTCTGAGGAAGAGGGAATACCCTGCCTGGGAGGTTAGGGGCATTGATGATGGCACCAGAGACTATACACCGGGTAATAGCTCTTGCCAACCTATTCAGATCGGTACATACTATTAATCTATTTTTTATTTATCTAAACTGAATTATTTTAAAAAATATTGCCTATTTTTTTTCTTCAACAGTCTTGCCTATTTCTGAGGTGAGCATACGGACAAATTTCCTCCCAACGGCGTATAACACAGTTGCCGAACGTGATGCCAACGCGCCAAGACCGACGAGCATGGTTGGCAACTCAGGCGATTTCTCTCAGGCACATCGAAAGGTATTTCTCTTTCGAGTGATCTGTTTACATCTGATTCTAGACAGAAGTTACCAAAGTAGTTCATTTTGGTTTGTTTTAGCTGTTGGAGCGCCAAGCGGCCTAGAAGAGGCCAACTAGCAGAGATGTGGGATCCTCGAGCGGTTCCACACCGAACAAGCTGAAGAACGCTCCACCTGCGACCAAAGGTTTGGCGAAGACTGGGGCCTTACAAATTCAACCATTCACTACTCTCAACAGTAGCAATGACCACTATGGCATTTTGTAGGGCCTTCAGCCCCGTGCGTCATTACACCGCCAGTCACGACATCGGTGGCATCCATTGTGGCGACCACAGCTTCAGCTGCGCCTACAAGTGTCCCCGTGGCCATGACTGCTGTCGCAGCCATGGAAGTTCCTGCAACCCCAAGGGTGATTGCAGCTGTGAGCCAACCAGGCCCTGCTGTGATCATGATCACAACTGACCCTTTGGTCGCACCCACGTAGGTTGTTATGGTAAGGGTTCCCATCCCTCAAACTTTACCAAATACTACTAGGAATTACCTCCCTGTTTGATGTGAGGACGTCATCCTCGACTCCTAATCAGTCCTCTCCCATGGTGCTGTCTTTGCTCTTGTCTCCCAAAGGAGAGGCTTCAAGTTCCCGAAACCTCTTGGGACTCCGCATTAGGTATGCATTTGGCTTTTCTCTAACTAGGTGACAATATTTAGTTAAAGATAAGTTACCAAACTAGAAACAGGACATATAGGGTTCCTTCGCCTACTGCAATGACTACTCTGATGGTTGTGGCTAGACCATCTGCTATCGCGCTAGCGGCAACTACTATGGCGGAATTACCTGCCACAAGAGAGGTGGTAGCAGAACCAGCGGTTGCTGAAGTTGCATCTTTGCGGGATGTCGAGGAGGATGATCGCAACCGAAAGGGTCATGATTGTGTAATAACCGCAAGTAAACAGTTGAACGTTGAGCACCTGATGGTCGAATTCCACGAGGAACAAGCGTATTCGTCTTTCTAGCTTAATGGATCACTGATTAAGTCTAAACGAGTTTTGGGGGTTGTTTTTCTACAACTAAGTCTATCAATCTAGGGTTTGCAAGTTGGAATGAAAATCTAGGATTTTGGGAATTCCATAACCATCTGGCGTAATTCTATCCAAGGTCCGAGGATTGTAAGTTAATTTCAATTGTTTTCAAGACAAATTAAGTTTCCACTTCGGGCGCTACTCAACAGTCAGAGGATCGCTTCCACTGTCACATTTGGCGAGAGCCTCTCTCTTGTTCAGGATCCCGCATCAAAGCGCTAAGGACTCAAAAACTCCCCAAAATTCTTGCTAAGGCTCAACTATTATGTCTGTTGCCGAAACAAGAATTTAGGGTTTGGAGGAAGAAAACATCATGAAATTACTCCAAAACATCAAATAAAGACCGAGGAAGAATCACGTCTTCAGGATTAGGTCATCCCTAACCCTAGAGGGGAATGTACTCGCTAAAAGTCATAATAATGCAGAAATAACAATAAGAAATAAATAAAAACTTACTTGATTGCTTGAGAATTGAAATTGCTGTCCTTGCCGACTTACAAAAGGAATAAAAATAGAGTAAAGGCTCTACTAAACTAAAACTAAGCCCTAATGGACAGTATGCAAAGAAAAGCATCTAAAAAGCATGTCTAATTGAGCCAAAAGCTTCTCTATTTATAGTACATAGGGAAACATGTCACAAAATAACTCCTTGATGGCAGGCAATGAAGTCTACTTTCAAACGGTGCAAGAACAGATAAATCTGAGTCAAAACAGACCAAATTCAACCAATTCTAACCCAATACGACTAAAACCGGCCAATTCTGGCTAAAACCAATTTTCGCCCGGTTTCATACGGATAAGATTCTTTACCCGCGAATTCGACTCCGACCAGGAGTCTTTTGCTTCTCCAGTTGTGTTTCTTGGTCGTTGGAGGCTCAAATGTGGTCAAAATTGCCTCAAATTTGGAGGGTTTGATCCCTAAAACATGATGAACACAACCGTGAGAGAAATTCATGAAAACAATCAAAGTTTACACATAAAATGTCGCATCAAAATAGTTTTAAGCATGATTTTGCATGTTTTCAATACTAAACCTAGGGTAAAAGTGCTACCAAGTTAGCACTTATCAGAGGACCCAACGACCATCATTGGTGGGGTGATTCAAGATATCCAATCTACTGAACCCGCCAATGATGGAGAGACTAAGGTCGCAGCTGTGATCGTGACCATGGGGACAAGTGAACAGGTAGGTACATTTGCTCCCCCTTTGGTCGAAGAATTGTGCCTCCCTCCTATTCGGACGAACAAGGACAAGAGAGGACACAAGAAATGGCGATCCAGCCTGCTGAAATCCAGCACCCTGCCCCAGACTTGAACATGCAGTCCCAATTCTTAGATAAGCTGGGGCAGGAACGTGATAGCTTGGCTTCTACCAGTTGACGAGGATTGTTACTCGAGCTAGTTATTTATTTATCATATTCAAGATAATTCTGATATGATATGTAAACTTGAGTCCCCGCAACCATTATGGTCACAGATAGCAGTTTCCTGCATACCAGAATGTCACCGGCGGACAGAACTAGTTTATGGTTGCGGTACTTGCATGATCATAGTGACGTAGGCTATGCGTGACCAAGGTGACTTGAGTGTGTTTGAGTCTTACTAGACACGTTCCCAAGTCTAAAGTTAACTTCTTCACTCACGTGTGAAGACAACCGCCAGGAGGTTAGCACATGCGGTTATCTACAACTGCATGTACTAATCGGCGAAGAGATTAAGTGTAGTTATACAAACTGCACTATGGCAACCATCCAAAACTGCCTCACATTGGCATCCTTTCGTCCAGTATAAAAGGATGGTAGATATACGGTAGAAGAGGACGAACGACGGAATAAGAAGACACATAGGCAACAATAGACATAAGTATTAAGAGAGGTTGATTAGCCTTTGTGACAATCTCTCCTCCCTGTAAATTCTGTTATACATAGTGAAATCCCAACAAGATGTATGGTTGTTACTCAATTTCTTGAGGGCCCGAACCTGTATCATTCCTGGTGTCTCCATTTCATACTTGTCTTAACTTACGTGAAGACACTCTGAAAGGTCTCACATATGATTCACAAATCTGCGTCAAATTGACTAGGGACCCCGAGTCCGAATCGACAACAGTTGGCGCTCACTGTGGGGCTCTTTCTCAAAGTGTTTCCTTTCATCAAGAGTTCTGATAAGTCATGTCTGGGGCATATGATTCCGAGAACAATTTCGATCTCAACGATTATGCCTGTATTCAGATGCCCTCACCTGACGATCCCATTCCTATGGAAGAGGTTGATCGCGAGGATATTCTCGAGGAACGTCCTGAGGATGCATCTTCTCTGACATTGGTCATGTCTATCGACCAAGAGACAAAGAAGATAGAACAGTTGTCTCAGGTGAGTCCTACCACATTGGAGGCTGAATATATACATCAACACATCGCTTCAGAGGGTGTGGATGATGGTAACCTGGAGCTTAGTCCTAGGAGGTTTGACCCAGACAATCTCCAGTCTCTTTTTGATTTCGAATCCGATTTGGAACAAGAAGGGATGTTCTCTCCATCTGCGACCTTGCTCCCCCGAGAATTTGTTACATTATCGGAGGAAACTCCTGAGCAGTGAATTGCTAGGGAAGAACAGGAACGCAATCAAAGGGAGGAACAGGAATGAAAACAAAAGGAGGATCAGGATTGCGAGCAATGAGAGAACGAGATTCGCAGGGCTACTAAGTAAGTTTTACACCATGCACAATCTCATTATGATGCCTCTCCTAGCATCTCCTGTCATCCGCATGGTCGTAGGCGCGACCAAACACCTTCTTTAGCCCTGGATTATCCTCCAGTGGTTGAAGAAACGGTGACACTTGCAGCACCTAGGAGGAGTACACAAGATCGAATTCGTGTTATCGCATATACCCTGCGTAATCCTCCTCCTAACATTGAAAATGCCAATAGGCAAATCTTTGCCAGAATCCCGGCAGACATGCTTGATGAAGTTGCATCTGATGCAACTCCAACAGCATCATCCCGCTCAATGATTCGCTCCCATGAGAGAGATTACTCTCACTCTAGTCGTGGCAGGCGTGATCGATTGCCATTAGGATCAGTTAGGCATGATAAGGTCAGGCGAGTTGGAAGTTCCCGTGATCGAGATTGTGTACCAGTCCATTCTCGGCTTGGACCGTGAGGTGTATCTCATCAGGGTGATGTCGCCTGCGACCATGTCAAAGGTCGCGTATTTCTCCACAGTTCCTATGTTGGTTGTAAAGCTTTCTCACCAAGCCTCTGCACTGTGGTCTTGCTGGATAAGTTGAAACTAGGAACAATCGAGAGATTTGATGGAACTCAGAACACATACGAGTTTCTTCAAATCTAGATCACTGCCATTCAAGTAGCAGGTGGAGATGACCGCGTCATGGCAAATTATTTGCCAACAGTTATAGAAGGACCGGCAAGAACCAGATTGTTTAATCAACCAGAGTGATTGATTTATAATTGGGAAATGTTGTGTGATGCTATGCTCAACAATTTGCAAAATTTTTATTAGAAGCCTGGCAAGGAGGATGATTTTCATCATCTACACCAGACTTTTACAGAAACTGTTTGACAGTTCATCAAGAGATTTGTTGGAGTGAGAAATACCATTCCAAATATATCTGACAACTCCATTATCAGGGCATTCATACCTGCCGTGCGGTATCGGAGGTTCACCAAAGATTTACTCATCCATCCACCCCGGTCGTGGCCGACCTTTTTGATATGGCTGACTGCTATTCCGATGCTGGTGAGGCTGTGGAATGGACCAGAATGGTGGATAAGGAGAATTTGTTGCCTCAACCAGGTCTCAAGGATGATTCTAGCAAGAAACCTGAATCATCAAGAGGGAAGTCCAAGAACTCCAAAAAGAATCGTGCTGGACAGTATCGAGAGGTCGCCGTCGCTGAAAAACCACCACAAGGGAAAGGTAACAAGTTTTCATTCAAAAGTAGAGCTTCTTCTAGTGGCCGCGATAGTGACCAGTCGGGAAAACAAACTAGCGTGCAGGGAAACAAGAAGTGGTGTCTATTCCATAATTCTTTGGGACATGACCTCATGAATTGCCGCAATTGGTTGAAGCAATTGGATGACTCCTATCAAGAAATTGGACCTATGCCGACCATACCACAAAAGGATCAAGCCTGTGGAGTTATAGATGCTGATGGAGACGAAGAAATATCTTACCAGGTACCCCAAAATCATGTCAATATTATTTTTGGTAGTTCCTCTTCATATTCTTCTAAGTGTCAATTCAAAACTTTTTACCGTGAGGTAAACCAAGTTGAGACTCCCCTCGGAGAACCTCAATATCCTCGTTGGTCAGAAAGACCTTTGACATTTGATCAGGTTGATTATTTCAAGGGGCACACATGACCATTGCGACTTCCTTTGGTCATCACCCCAATAATCAGCAATGCTAGGGTCGAAAGAGTTCTGATCGACGGGGGCAGTTCCTTGGACCTTTTATTGGTCAAGGAATTGGACGAGATGCAAATTCACCCATTTTATGGGATAATCCCTAGTCCCTCAATGATGCGATGGGGCAGATTGTATTACCGGTAACATTGGGAGAGCCAAATAACTTCCAAATAGAATTGATTACATTTGATGTGATCGATTGCGATTCGGCATATAATGCTATTTTTGGCAGGCCGACACTTGCTAAGTTCATGGTGGCAACGCATTATGCTTATCAATGCGCCAAGCTACCAGGCCCCAAAGGCATTATTTCAGTTCGAGGGAGCTGGAACATGGCACTTACCTGTGATTGGCTACCTCTAGAGTTGGTCGATCAACTTCCCCTTCAAGATGTTATAGCTGCGACCACAGCTTCAGATACGATCAAAGTTGCCCCGCCGACCAGATGAAAAACTAAACTAGTTCCATTGTACCCAGATGATCTGTCCAGAACTATTCGGATTGGATTAGGCCTGGATGACAAATAGGAACTGAGCTCATTACTTTCCTCTGAGCTAACGTAGATGTGTTTGCGTGGAAACCATCCGACATGCCTGGAGTCCCAAGGGAGGAAATTGAGCACAGGCTAGCAATTCAGCCTGGACAGCGATCAATAAAGCAAAAGCTCAGATGCTTTGCTGTTGACCAACAAGAAGCCATCCGTTCGAAGTTAGACAAACTCCAGAAGGCGGGATTTCTTCACGAAATCTAACATCCAGAATGACTTGGGAACCCGGTAATGGTCCTAAAGTCAAATGGTAAGTGGCGCATGTGCGTCGATTACACCACCCAAAACATTGCCTGCCCGAAGAATGATAACCTGGTCGGATGAAGACAAAAAAGCCATTCAAGAGGTCAAAGCATATTTGTCTAGTCCACTAGTACTGGTCTCTCCAAATTTAGGGGAGCCACTACTCCTTTACTTGGCGGCCACCCCTCACACAGTCAGCGCAGTTCTGGTCATCGAGAGAGAAGGTGTACATCAACTAATCTATTACATAAGTGACATGCTTCATGGTCCAAAGGAGTGTTACCCTGAGTTCCAAAAGCTACTTTATGCTCTTCTGATGGCTTCCCATAAGCTACGACATTACTTTCAAGTGCACAAAATTACTGTGCCTTCATCCTTCCCATTAGGAGATATTATCCGAAATCCAGAGAAATCTGGTCGCATTGAAAAGTGGACAGTGGAACATGGAGCATTTGACATCCATTTCACCCCTCACATAGTAGTTAAATCTCAAATTCTTGCAAACTTTGTGGTCGAATGGACTAATCCCGACCCTCCTTCGCAAGAATCTAAAGATTTACAATGCACCAATCATTGGACAATGTATTTTGAAGACTCTCGCAGTTTTCAATACTCGGAAGCTGGAGTGGTCTTAATCACACCTCAGGGCGACCAACTTAAGTATGTCATTCAATTACACTTTGTTGCTACCAACAACACAGTGAAGTAGGAAGGTCTTATTGCAGGGCTTCGAGCAGCTAATTAAATTCCTCGGGGTCCGTCGGTTAGTGGTGAGGGTAGACGCACAACTAGTCGTAAACTAGGTAAAAAAGGAGTACAACACCTCTGATGAGACAATGGCTCATTACCTGGGGGAAGTGAGGAAATTTGAAAAACATTTCAGTCATTTAGAAGTCCAATATATCCTGCGAAAGGATAATATGCTCGCAGACCAATTATAAAAAATTGGGTCCTCCTGCACATCTGCCCCGGCAGGAGTGTTCATCGAACAAGATTGGACTCGACCATTGCGGATCTATCTAGAACATGGGACCTTCCCCAAGGATGAAACCAGAAGTGATCGGTTAGTTCAAAAGGCGCGTCTATATAAAATCATTGATGGGGTTTTATATAGGAGGGGTACTCAAGGAGTATTCATGCACTATATATATCAAGAGGAAGGTAAATCCCTCTTGAAAGAAATTCATGATGATATATGCGGTGCACATGCGTCATATCGAACACTGGTCGGCAAAGCATTTCAACAGGGTTTTTACTAGCCTTCGGCACTTGATGATGCCAAGCAATTGGTCAAAACATGCCCCCAGTGTCAATTTCATGCAAGGCAAGTTCACCAGTTTGCATATGCCTTACAAACTATTCCTCTAACATGGCCTTTTGCGGTCTGGGGAATAGACATTATGTGTCCTATGCCCCAAGTGGTCAATGGATACAAATTCTTATTCATAGCCATTGACACGTTTACCAAGTGGATTGAAGCCGAACCAGTCTGCAACGTTACCACCATTGCGGCAAAGAAATTCTTTCATAAGAATATTGTCAGATGATTTGGTATTCCAAGTCGTCTTATTATCGACAACAGTTCCCAGTTTGTTACTAGTCTCTTTTTGGACTATTGCGACGACATTGGGACCAAAGTGTGCTTCGCATCTGTGGCTCATCCACAGAGCAATGGAGCCGTTGAACATGCCAACGGGCAGATATTACAAGACATCAAGAAACGTGTTTTTGTTCACCTCAAGATGCGCTCGGGGACTTGGGTAGATGAACTCTACTCTATTCTATGGGCACTACACACTACTTGTAGTCGAGCTCTGGGTGAGACGCCTATGGAAATTCTCATTGGTTCTGTTCGTGTGGGTCAATTTGATCTTTTTGATCAACATGAACAACGTGCCAAAGATACTACCCTCCTTGAGGAGAAATGCGATCGGGCATTGATCAAGTCTGTAGTATATTTACAAGCTTTACGTAAATACCACAGTAAACGGGTGCAACCTCGTAGTCTTCACGTGGGCCACCTGGTTTTACGAAAAATACAAAACCAGCCTAATCGCAATAAATTCTCCCCTCAATGGAAAGGCTCTTATACTGTGGTCTCAGTGCTGCGACCAGGATCAGCCCGACTGGCGATGGAAGATGGAAGGAGGAAGGATCTTGTCCAATACTTGGAACATAGATCAATTATGTAACTTCTACGTGTAAGTTATTCCATCTCTTTTATCCTTTTCAATTAGCATGATTTTATTAAAAATAATGTGTACTTTCCTTCGCGTTATGTTATGGTTTGATTCCTTTTGTCCCATCCTTGCCGAGCCATGCTTCGGGCTGGACGCCGATGATCATCTTATTATGATAACCGAGTTGGATTCGCGGACCGATCTCATGGTCGCATCTAGATAAGACATCCCTAAATAAGCCGTTTCTCAACGCATATGGGACTTACTAGTATGTTTCTAATCATTCGAGGGGCTGTCAGTTCATAATAAACATTGGTATTATATTAAGATCAGTATCGGTGCGACCAGATGATCGTATCTAGGTTGAGACATTCCTTTATAAACCGTTTCTTAATGTATAAAGAACTCGCTAGATATTTCCCTGATCATCAATAACCCATATTTCTCCTGAGATTATAATACAATGCCTCCAGTATGTATGATCTCAGGAGGGGGCTAGAGGAATATGGCCATAATATAAAACAAAATTGAGTACATCTTTTTGAAAATTGAGAGGCATGCATTCGCATATTTTCTACTGTAATTGTATATGCACAGGTACAGTTAAAACAGAGGATCGTTGTTCATTACAATGAATCACAGTAAGCCAAGTTCTTTCAAAAGGTCTTCAATTAGAGGCTTGACTTCTTCCATGATGGCTTCAAGCTAATCTTCACTCTCGATTTTGACATCTCCCACCACCAGATTCAAATTCAAATTTGGGCCGTGGTGATGTCTTAATTTGCATAAAATGGCAAAGGTTACAGATTTGGCATTGGTCTTTATTGCCTCTTCTTGCCATTTTGTATCTTCAGGAAGATACTCGAGAAGTGACTCAGCTTGTGCCGTGACCAGTTTGTACGATTCGATGTGACTTAATTTGTCCTTTTGAGGGCCGATAATATCAGCGTTCAGCAAATTCGGAACCATCTTCAGTTTTTCAAAGATTTCAGATTGAATACTACTACAAGATGAGATTGCCACCTTTAAGGTTCTATTCTCCTCGCAGACAGTGTCAACTGTTTTCTTGAATGACTCTATGGTCGCACAAAGCTACCCATTCTGAGTTTCAACTTGGGCACACTTCTCTTGGATGTCCTCTCTCTTTTGAAAGAGTGCTTATCTATTCCTCTTGTACTACATGAGCAAAGTAATCAAAATTACGACTGTTCATGTAAAGAAATGATATCCTTTAATCGGAAGTAGACTTACAGGAAAGTTTAGACTGCGCCTCGTGGACCTCTTTCCCCATGGAAGAAAGTCTCTTGGCTGCAGTTTCCTCCTGACCTCTCCAATCAGCCTTATCCTTTGTCAAGGAAGAATTTTCCCTGCGACAAGAAAGGCAATCATCATATTTAATAAAGTTCAAGATAAATAGTACACGGGTACTTACTGTTGTAGATGGTTGATCTCCCTTTGTGCGACCTCAATTTGTTCCGCTAGAACTCTTGACTTGGCCGCCATTTGGGTAAGATCCTGAAATCCAGTAAAACTTGTTGTTTAAACCTGAACATTCCTAAGATCTTCAATTCCGAAGAAGGTAAAAGAGTTTTGACTTACCTCTATTAAATTGCTGAAAGAAGTTTTCAGCATACTCTTGGGTTCATTCGAAGGTTGAACCTCGAGACCAGTCTTTTCCTTGACAACAGGAGCAACAAATGATTTTTCTTGCTGATTTACACCTGTGGTCGAGGTTGCGGTTTCCATCCTATAAGACTAGAGATCCGCAATTATCTCCTCCACAATGGACAGAGAGGCTACCTCAACCATTGTCCTTGCACCTGTATCTCCTACGTCCTCCACAGTAGGTATTGCGCCAGTTTTTCAGGAGGTCGACGGAGCACCAGACACAGGGTTCCTTGAAAAATCATGACTTGTGACATTCCTGTTTTTAAACATGATTTGGCAGGATGTGATATCCTTACTTGATTCGAAACCCCTTCATAGCTTTGTGTTTTGGTGACACGCTTTGGGGAGAAAGAAGCCCACTGTGCGCTCCTGTTGAAGCGTCGTCCACAATATCTGTCCTTATTTTCCTTTTCTTGAACAAGATAGTGGCTTCCTCCTCCTGCATATTCAGAATATAATTGACATATGCAATGGAGTGAAAGCTCGTAAACTGTGAAGCTCTTACCATAGCGATCCCTTTGGTATTCGGAGGAGGAGTTACCAGCCCTGAGGTAGTTGAAACCATGGCCTCAGATTCCTCTGTGACCATGGTTGCAGGAATACTGGTCTCAGGATTAGGATTTTCTTCTGTGACCGCAAGTTCTCCTACTACCACAGGATCCACTACCGCAGCAGTTGCCTCCGTCATGGAGGATAATATATCGGCAATGGTAGAAGAGGATGGCCTCTCTGCAAAGGGCTTGTCGCTTTCCTTTTGCAACAGATGAGAGGAACTTCGTCTTCCTCTTCCTCGCTCCCCTCGCCCTATACGACTAAGAAGTGACCCCAATTTGTACTTGGTATAACAGGGGGAAGAGAAAATCTTACCGTAGTATTTTTCATGGTCAATTTCTTTTTCTTTGAAGAAGCCCCTCCTGTGATCTTCATGTTGGATGTTCCAGGGGTTGGCTCCTTCATCTTCTTGGACTTAGAAGAGGTGCCTTTAACCCTCTTCGATGCTGGCCTCCCAGAAGGCCCAACATCACCACCAAGATGTTTTATCCTGACAACTTGCCCTCTCAGCAACTGTATCATTTCAGAATTTATGATTTGATGATCAAGATCAACAGACATTTATGGACAAGTTCCTCAAAGGAAGTATTACCTTTTGCTGTTCTTGTCTCAGATCGTCGCCACTGTTGATCAAGCTCTGAGGATGGGGTGATCGTAGAGCTCCTTCTGTTGCCGCATTATATGGTTTCAAAAGGCTGTTTGTCCTTTTTTCAATTTTGGATAAGGACAGAACTGCATCACAAAAGAAAATTACCTGATATGGAATTTTTCATCAGTAAAATTGAACATTTGTGGATCAGAGAACATACCAATGTTATAATCCAAGGTGTTGTCTGCCATGGATTCCACCTCCAAAGCAGGATGTTCCCTCTTCCTCAGGGGACTTATCCTATTCTTCATGAAGTCACGGATGACATCCCATGCCATTATCCCCTAGTGAACTAAGTGAAGGATTGCTTGGGCCTGCTTCTGCAACTCTTGGCTCAAGGCAGGGATGGTGTCCATTTCACTGGCCTTCTCTGGTTGACGATTCTCAAACCAGAGGCTACTCTCTGACGGAGGAGTACAGTAGAACCATTTCTGGTTCCAGCCATGCACAGAGTCCCACAGAGGAAGAAAGGGTTAATTTTTCTTCTCCCTTATGCGGAAGTATATGCATCCAGCAGCACTGGCACTCTTTGACCATGCTGAGAAATAGAAACGTCGAAAGAGATCTACACTTGGTAGCACTTCGATGAACACTTCGCAAAGATGGTAGAAGATACCCAGAATCAGAATGGCGTTTGGATGAATGTTTACCAGTTCCAACCCATAATGCGCCAAGATGTCCTGAAGGAACTTGCTTTCCGGAAGGCAAAAACCGCATCACAAGAATTCCTCGAAGATTACCAGTTCATTCTCATGAACATTTGGGGTTTCTTCCTTTTTCTCTGCCGGCCCCCAGATGATCAGCAGTCACGGAGGAAGGATTTCCTCCTTTTCTAGCACCATCAGGCTCTCAACATTGTGGTGGCTTGATCGGCTCCAGGAAGCCATTGTAGCAAGGATCGGTGGAAAGAGGATAGCTTTGATGGCAATAAGAGCAAGATGCACAAAGAGGGTTTTTTGCGGTGGAAATGGTTAAGGAAAAAAGAGGGTTTTTCAAAGCTTCTCAAACAAGGTACTTCCTCTTTTATTTGTCCAAGGCCACTACTCACCGGGTTCATTATTTTAATAATTTCTCATAACGGGTTTTTCTCGAATGGAACCCGGGATCATATCGTTAACCCTGATGGAACCTGAAGCACAATACATCTTTTTGGAAGTTAAAAGGTCATTTTATTTCACATTCAGGGGCTATTGTACAGATAATTATATGAGAATTTTTTGAGGATTTAATACCCTATGATTCCAAGGTAATCTCATAATTTCAGTACTATTACGATCTCAAAGTAAAAATTTTGTGTTCTCAGCACCATGTATGGTCGCAATGCTATTCTGTGATCCCGATATTGTGTGTGGTCTCAATGCAATTCTGTGACCTCAATGCTACTTATGGTCTAAATGTTATTTTGTGACCTCAATACTATCCTATGTTTATCATGGACAAAGAACTAAATACCTGTGTATGTTTTGGTCGCACAGAGAATTTAAAGAACTCCAGTTAATGATTATAGATTATACATAATCAGTTAAAGAGTCAAGATGTAAAGAAAAGAAATTTTATTTCCTGCATTCTTTACATAGAAAAGGGATGTAGGCGACCAAAATGTCTACCTGATCCGAAAGTAATTTACAAAGTTCTCCAAGGGTCAAGTCAGCATTAGTGGGATTAACACTAACTACCCCCAAAAAACTTACAATGTCCCTCAGCCTATCGACATCATCTCTTATTACGAAGCAGTAGTTGTCCCTAATTGCACTAGAAAGGTCTCGCTACTCTCGGGCATGATCCCTCTCCAGGTGGAACGTGCGCGCCTCTTCGCGAGCTCCATCATAACACCATGCCAGGCGCAACGTGATCGGGAGAATTCTTTCAAGGCACTCCTTCAACATCTCTTTTTCTTCTTCGAGAGTTCTGCACAAGGCAAATTTCCCAATCAGAAGAACCTGGATCTCAGCAAGCTGTTCGTTGGGAACCTCAGGGGCCTTCTCCTCCTATACATATATGGGTTAGTTTCTAAAATATCTAACAAACAGAGAGGATGAAGTTAATTACCTGGGTCGCAGGTGGAGAGGAAAAAGCTGAGCACAGAAGGAAACTTGGTGACAAAGAAGGTGTTGAAGTTGCAATCGGATGGGTTGCAAGGGCCGAAGAATCTAGAGGATGCAAAGAAAGAGACAAGGGCAGTGTGGCAGCCCTGATCTCTGCACCCGTTAGCATTTTGGCTGCAGCTCCACTGGAGGATCCTGCACCATGTCTGGACCTTTTCTTCGAAGGGGTCGTTTCCTCGAACAGTTTTAAGTTCCAAAATTCATTACTTTGGAAATGTTCAAACTACGAAGAAAGGATTTACACAGATGATTCAGAAGAGAACTACCTTCTGAAGATCCTATTCAATCTTATCTTCTATTTCTACTTCTTTCTCATCGCTCTCAACAATCCTTGTGGAGTCTCGGTCCGCCATTAAGATGAGAGTAGAAGAGGGAATGAGAAGTGAGAAGATGAGAACAGGTTCTAAAGGACTTAGCCAAGGAAAGCTTGTGAATTCTAGAACTGAAAAGCTTCGCTATTTATAGAGCCTAGAGGCGACAGTTCCCATTCGCACTTGCCTCGAGTTCTTAAACGCACTTATGGCTTTTTCCTTGGTTGAGCAGTCAAAAATTTCATGATTACCTGTCAAGATAAACTCAGAGATTTTCTTGGGAAACAAACCGACACACGGTGTATACTGCAACTAAACAAGGTGAAGCGTCGGGTTCTATATCCGATGCAGATTAAAAATTTGAAGTTATAATCTTTTGATCTCTTCAAATTTGGGGGCTAGCTGACGAGGATTGTTACCCGAGCTAGTTATTTATTTATCATATTCAAGATAATTCGGATATTGTAACACCCCTATTTTTCCCAACCCTAGCCTGCCTTGTCTATCTACATTTCAGGATGAGATCTTGGTTATGCCAGAGTGTTACCCTGAAAAGTTGGCAGCCAAACTCCTTCATTCAAGTCATTTTCGCAAATCAGTCCAAAAGTTTCACAAATCAGTCCTTTTCAGATTTCTGAGAAGCCCAAAAAGGCTAAAAGTCACAGATCATCTCCAAATTCTAATTTGATTCAGTGAACATCTCCCCTTCACTTTTTTGAACATTTACCCTTCTGGAAGAATTTCCAAATCTTGCTCGAAACTCTAGTTTCAGCCTTATCAAAATTTTAAAGTTTCAATTACCCTAATTACCTTGTTTTCAGTTCATCCCAAAACTTGTCTAAATCTCCAAATTTTATCATCCCTAGCTGCTAATCAATATCTTGGACTTTGTGGATTAATTTGGCAAAGTCAAAATCCTTTTTATCTAAGCCAAATGCCAGATTTACAGATTAGTCCCTGGAATCAAATTCTGAAATTGCAAATCGGCCCAGATATTCTTTTTCAGTCCCTGTTCAACCAGAGCCCCTGTGCCCTTCGACCAGTGCTATTCGACCGGAGCCGCGCCGTGTTTCTTGCCACGTTTGCTCGCCACCGGCCATCGCCTCTCATCGCCAGTGCTCATGAGCAATTGTGCCACCCCGCGCGCACGTGCCAGCAACCAGAGCCCCGTTGAAACCAGCGGATAAACGCCCGCGCTCCAGCACCATTTTCGCGCGCGCACGCCTGTAGCCGTGGCATTTGCATGCTGTTACGTGTCGTCGCCGGAGCTGCGCTGTTGCCTCCGCATCTGCACCGTCCCAAGCAAAGTCCCAATGCACCTGACAAAGCTAGCAAAGCTGCTACACCGCCTGTGCACCATCACATCGCCGTTCGCTGCTGTCACGCCTGCGCCCGGCCGGTCTCGTCCCCGGCGCAAATTCCCTCACTGTTTTCCCTCGTTGGCTCCGTCCCTGTGCCTATTTAAACCCTCCATCACTATGAAGAAACACAACTCCAAGACTTAGCCAATTTTCCAGTTTCTCGCTGTTTCTTCTTATTCCCCGATGAGCTGATTTTGAGGCCACCGTCGCCAGAGCAAACCGTAGCCCCTCTCTCCAATCCAAGCTCACCAGTAAGATCCCCACACCCATCTTCCCGTGTCCAAGCAAGCAATTGCGTTCAGGTGATCTCCATCGCCGGTGATCACCGGAAAATCGAAGACCCCTGTTCCTGAAATTAAACTCACTCCAGTCCTTTTCACCACCCATTCCTGTAGAATTAATTGATCCTTAGCCATTTCTTAGCAAGCCTATTCAGCCAGTTTTAAAATTGGTGCAGTGCCTTGCTGCAGCTCTCCCCAAACTGATGCCACCTACACCTTTCCTGTAATCCCTAGATGGTGTAGTCCAAAGCTTATAACCTGCATTGCTGTGTAGAGCCAGTTCGTCGTTCACCGTCTTCTCCAAGTCCGGTGACAACGCCGACGAGCTCACACGCTTAATCTCTGTCCAATTCCTTTCTCCAAAACAATCAGCACCACCCCAGGAGTATTTCCCCTCAATCAATTTCGAGTTCAATCCACCCCAGTTCTCTGTCACTGTGGCTCGTCCATGTCTCAGGCGGCCGAAGATTTCAACTTCGCTGTTCGTCGCCGATAAGCCACCCCAGCCAAATTCCTTTCACCAGCAGCCTTGTTTTGATCCCGCCTACCTCCCTGACATGTTTGGCGAAGCAACGCATGCGTGGTTTGTCCAGACGCATGTGCCCCAGCTCACTGCTGTACAATGGCATTCGATTTCCTGTGTCCTGAGCCTTGCTGTGATTCTCTGTTAATTCTAGGGCCTTTCTGAAAAGTCCACTTTGTCATTTAGGTCCCTCAGAGCATTTGGCACACAATGCCACCTCTTGCACCAGTTTTGATCATCTAGAAGCCCCGAATCACTCTAGTGTCCTTTTTAGACTTCGTCTGTTCGCGAACCGAATGCCAAGCCTTTGACTTTCGTCTCATTCGAGTCTTGTCCAGTGAACCTAACCCTAATATCCTTTTCTCCGCTGTTCTGTCTCTGACCAAATTCCCTCGTTTGCATACATGTTTATATTTTACATATATTTTTGTATAAAGCCTATTTTCTGGATGCTTATGTCTTGTATGTGTTGTGTGCGCTTTCGTGCGAATGCAGAGCAAGGAGCGGAAGATTTGGAAGGAACATTTGAAGACCCAGCAGATTACTTAGACCCAACTTGGCAAGGCAAGTCACCACCCTTGATCATGTCTCACCTAGTATTTTGATATAAAGTAGATTAACTGTTTTAAAGATATATGCATGCTGAGTATTTGATAAAAACTATGTTTAGAAACATGTGAATAGATATGACCCAAGTCTTATGTGGAAACCCGTTTTGAGGTTGAATCATCATGCAGCCTTGTCACCCAAGGATGCTATGCTTAAACTCTACTCTTATTTAAATGTACATGTCGGGTGTGAAATAGCTAATATGTGAGAAACAAATTTGAAACCCCTTTTATGAAAGAAAATGTGAAATTAGTATTAATAGTGAGGATGGTTTGTATGGAGAGGGTGCGGTGCACACCAGGGAATGTGAAAGTCTCCTCACTATTAATTCATAAGGACTAGAACCATGTGTTGTGCCTCTATGCGGCATAAAAAACGTACCAACCACTTGCCTGGTATGGGACAGCACAACTTAGTAGCTTTTTGGTATTAGCAGTTCCCTGCATGGTTTGTCGGTCTGGTTTCTCGCGTGGAAACTGGTTGGGCGCAGTTCGTCCGTGAGTGATGTGAGTTCAGAAAAATTATGAGAGGATAAGGTGGAAAGAAGGAAGTCGCCCTACGCCTGATTAAGTCATGCGCGACTGTAATCGAGAAAGGCTATGTGTCCTGCGGGAACATAGGCCAAGGCTAGGAAGTAAGGCAGTGGGGAGGACCCACAACGGTACTTGAGACTTAATTGTCTATTTACCGGACGGGGATATGTTAATACTAGACTGCAAAAACGTTGTGTGATCTCGGCCTTGTCACATGCATGCGTATAAGTCGCATGGAGTTGGCCCGACTTGAAAGTCGAGTGAATAAGTGGATTTAAAAAGAGGTACACCTTTGCAAAGTGTAAGAAAAGTATCAGATACTCTGTACTCCCAGGTCATGGAGTATGTTCGCGGTGGATTTATCCATGTGGTTCAACACAAGTAAAATTTGGGAAAAGCTTTCATAATATGGTTAATTCAAAATGGTGGATCTTGGAGGATCGCCATCCACAATGTTTTCTTAAAGACTATTATAAGATTTCCAAAACCCCGCTGTTGAAAATAAAACCCTTATTTGAGAGATCAAAGAATTGAAATCTATACTAATTATAATTATAAGACTTAACCCCTTTTCTTGATCACTCCTCATCTATATAATTGCATTTCCAAGTAAAAGACTTGCTGAGCATTGTGTCAAAGCATACTCACCCTTGCCTTTACAAACAATTCAGAAGAGGGATTCGCCGGTCCCGATTCGTTTGGTTTTGAGGATGAAGCAAAAGATGACAACGCCCCAGATGATTCGGAGTTCTAGGAGGGTCTCGCGCCGAGTTGAGTCTGATGTGGAGAAAGCCCTACCAGAACCGTTGCCGCCAGAAGTGAAGATCTTCGTTGTTGCTATCTACTTTGTTTTGTGTGTTCGGTATCTCAATACCGACTCTTGTATGCATAAGCTTGTTATTTTCATAGCAACTCTAAGTAGCGTCATTCTGGGCGCTATGTTAATATAATATTGGTCCCTATGACCTCGTACCTGTTTACTTATGTTTTATGCAATTACTGCTTTCCACTTGTTGTGAGCTTGTGATGAACCTATCTGTGCGCAATCCACCTGGGCGGTTGCCACGGGATTCCTCAAATGAGGGTCCCACAGATATGATATGTAAAATTGAGTCCCGGCAACCATTATGGTCGTAGACAGCAGTTTCCTGCATACGAGAAGGTTGCGAGCGGACAGAACTAGTTTATGGTCATAGTACTTGCGTGATCATAAAGTCACAGGCTATGCGCGACCAAGGTGACTTGAGTGTGCTTGAGTCTTATCGGACACGTTCCCAAGTCTAAAGATAACTCCTTCACTCAGGTGTGAAGACAACCGCTAGGAGGCTAGCAGATGCGGTTATCTACAACTACATGTATTAACCAGCGAAGAGATTAAGTGTATTTATACAAACTGCATTATGGTAACCGTCCAGAACTGCCTCACATTGGCATCCTTTCGTCCAGTACAAAAGGATGGCAGATTTACGGTAGAAGAGGACGAACAACAGAATAAGAAGACGCCATAGGCAACAATAGACAGAAGTATTAAGAGAGATTGATTAGCCTTTGTGACAATCTCTAATCTCTGTAAATTCTCTTATAAATAGTGAAATCCCAACTGGACGTAAGGTTGTTACTCAGTTTCTTGAGGGCCCGTACCTTATAATTCCTCGTGTCTCCATTTCATACTTGTCTTAACTTACCTGAAGACACCCTGAAAGGTCTCACATACGACTCACAAATCTGCGTAAGATTGACTAGGGACCCCGAGTCTGAATCGTCGACACCAGCCAAGTAGCTGGGTTTTGGAACCTCCTGGAGAGGTACATTGATAAGTTTTTAGAGGTAAGTAAAAGTCTTTACTTCACAACTTCACATGTTTCTTTAGGAATCTTCTTCAAATATTTCCTCTCTTGTTTTGTTCAAAACACTACTCTTGATGCGACCATGTTTGGCCTACTGGTCGAGCAGCTAAAGGTCGCACAAGGGCAATGCGACAAGTTAAAGCAGTAAGTATCTTGCTTCAAACTCAGTCCCTTATAAACTGGAATAATAATTTATGTTGTCGCAAGGAAAAATCTGCTTTGCTAGAGGAGGTCGCCAATGAACACAACAATAAAGAGGTTGCGATCGTTCAGTGCTCTTCTCTCAAGAAGGAAATGGTCGAAGCCTAGAAAGTAAGTAGAGAAAGGCCTACTGAAACTCTGGCACTTGGGGCCAAATTGAAGGATGCTGAGGACCAAATGGCAACCTTGCAGCAAGAGGCCACATTATCCGATTCTCACCAAGGAAAAAACAAGCGCCTTGAGATGGTTTGCAGCCAATTCCAGACTAGGGTAGATGGTAAGTTCATTTTGACAAAAACATACATTGCGTTTATGAACTTTATGAATTTCAAGAACTCAATTGAATTCGTTTCTTCCTTTTCACAGAACAAATAGTGGAGAACACAAAACTAGCTGAGGAGAAAAACTACTATGAATAAAAGAACATTGAGCGTGGAAACGATTTGGATAAACTCCCACAGCTCATCAGTCGCTTCAGGACGGCCAAAGAGAAGGTCGACGAGACTACAAAGCTTGGCCTCAATGAAAAAGGTGCCTTGGAAGAAACTATCCAAAGCTGCGGTCTCACATAAAAAGATACCTTCGGCAAGTTACGGGAGGTCGTAGACTCGCTAAAAGTAGATGTTATCAGTCCTAAGAAGGATGATTTTTCCTTTGGTGAGTCCTAGAAGTTGATTACGATACAAGCTGATCTTTTAGTCTTAAACATTTGTGAAATTGTGAGGAGGCACAAAGAGGTGCTAAAGAATGATGTTATATTTGTAGCCTCTGCCATCGTCTTCAAACATAGGCTTCACCATGGTCTAAATTTAAATCTAAATCCAATGGTGGAAGACGCGACCTTCAACAGCCAAGACCAGTTGGAGGCGATCATGGCCGAGGTCAGGCCTTTGATCAAAAAATTACTACGCCATCTTGGCCTCTCTTAAAGAAAAACATGTCTTTTTGATTCCGTCGAAAATCGATTGAAAAATGCAATGTAAACATTTATTTTGGAAGTAAAGTTGTTTTTTACCTTGCAAATGCATTATAGATGATTAGCAGAACAATGAATGATTACCATACAAAATACTTAGTTTTCTGACCCGATGCTGTAGTTATATTCCCCTAGCCCCCCCTCCTGCAACCAGTTATATTGGAAATATAGTATAGTGGCCATAGGATAAGTCGCTTGGACTAAGGAGACAAATATGGTCACGGAGACAACTAGCCTAGTTCAAACGCATAAGAACATACTAGTAAGTCCCTTATGTGATAAGAACCGGCTTAGAAAGAGATGTCTTAGTTAGATGCCATCATGAGTTCCGCCATCGAGTCCATTTACACATCAAACAAAGACACTTATCATATGTCCGACCAGCCCCTGGGTCTGGCAAAAAAGTAAGGCTAAGAATGGAAATGCAACCATAACATAAAGTGACAAATATACTTTAAGGAATTTATAATGGGAACGAAAAAAACTTACACATAAAATTACACAATTGGTCTATATTCTGGGCATTTGATAATATTCTTCCATCTTCCATAGCCAATCAAACCGATCCTGGTTGCGGAATAGAGACCACAGTGAAGTGGCCTTCCCACAGAGGAGAGAATTTATTGCGAACAGACTGATTTTGGATTTTTCTCAAAACCAAGTCCTCCACATTTAGTGTATGTGGTCGCACCCTTTTGCTATGGTATTGACGCAGAGCTTATAAATATGCCGCTGAACAAATCAGTGCTCGATCACGTTTTTCTTCAAGAAATATAATATCATCTCTGTTTTCTTCACTCCGACTTATGACATCTAATTGATCCACGAAAGCAAAGCTAAGTTTAGTTTCAATTGGCATCATGGTCTCTGCACCATAAACCAGTTGGAAAAGCATTTCACCTGTGGCCCTACTGTAACAGCCCCAAAATTCCATTCTTAAACCCTCCCCTTCTTAGATTTTTCCTTCCGGTCTAAATCTTCCGAAATTCTAATTAATTATCTTCTTATTCTGATCAGCGAAATTCTTTTACCTATTCAACCCTAAATCACCCCCAATATTTTTATCATGCATACACATTTTTAAATTCAGGGCATCATAATTTTATGCATTAAACGAATGTCTATTTGAAAATTAAATGAAAGAGTTGAATTAAATTAAAATAATACAAAGAAGATTCTTGGAAAAAAAAAAGAGTATTTATTTAGAAACTTCAGTAGGAAGATACGTGAAACTGGAAAATCCACACAAAACATAAAAGGGGGTAAATCTGGTCGTCCTGTCGCTGATTTGGCCGCCACTTCCTCGTCGCCGTTTGTCTTCCTCCAGCCGTCGTTTGCTTGTCTGAGCTTTGTCATTCAGGAGTGCACCTTAGCCCTCTCCATTTTTCTCTTCTGTAGCTTTTCGTTTTGACCACCGTAGCTCCCTCCATCGGCGTGTTACCTTCTTCCTGTCGCCGGCGTTGATCTCTTTCTTCAACCTCCAGCCGCCATGATTTTCTTCCGATTCCGGCCGCCTCTTGCTGCCATTGTTGGCCCCCAGCATCCCCCTTGTACCCTCCACCACCTCCTAAACTCCCCGGCCTTCTGTCCTCTCCGGCGAGCCCCACCGGAGCTCAAACCGTGGCTACCCGTGCTGAAATTCCGTTACTACAATACTCGGATGCTACAGTAATTTCAGCATTTGTGAGTGATTCTTTTAATTGTTCAATGCTCTAGAGATCTCTGATCGAAGATCCGTCTGCGCCATCAGATTGTCTCAGTCCAAAACTTTCAGATCTGAAATTTTTCTTCAGATCCGAATCTCGGATCTTGTTTTTCCTTTTTTCCAGATCCGATTTTACCGATTTTACCCTAAAATCTCGTCAAAAGTGGTTTTTCTCCGTCCAACCTCCAAATCCAGATCTGTCTGAACCACCCCGCCACAAATTCTTCCTGTCACATATTCTCCTTCAGCCATCTCTTCAGATTCCGATCCTAAAACCCTGTTCCGTCGTTTTCGCCTATTTTCGAAAAACGATTTTTTCGGTTCTACCCTAAAATACCGATGTTTTCAGAAACTTCCATTTTCCAATCTTTTTCAGATCTGACTCCGAGGCTGTTTTACCTGGACCTACTAGGATTTAGATTTGCATTTATTAGTCCCATACTTATACATTTTGGTTGATCGGTGCTCTTTTCAGTTTTAGAACCCGCTCATCCGGAAGCCGAGGAGCAGCCAATCGAGGACGTCGCCGAAGATCTTATCGCGGGAAATCAAGGCAAGTCACCACCACCTTGATCATATTGAACCTATGTTTTCAAGTTAGCTAAGTATTTTGTTTCGCAAATATTGTGCATATTAATTGAGTAGACTAAGTATGTTTGAATATGCTTGTTTAGTTATTGTCCCAAATTGAAAGACCATTCTTCATTCTCAAGCCTGTATAATGTTCTTGATGCCCTAGGTTAATGTTAAGGCATAATAGCAGTGATACAAATTATCTGTATGAATAAGAAAAATGGTTTTCCAAAGTCAAAGTTGCTTTTAAAGTGTCTATCCTAGGGAGGAGAGGTATGTCAGTCTGAATATTGAAATTATGATGATGTTGGAAACATGATAACGTTGTTAACTGGTAAAATTGTTAACATGGAAATTGTTAACTGGTAAGATTGTTAACAAGCTAATGTTGAAACCTGTGCATAAAGTCGAATAGGAAAAACTCCTCTCTAGAATAGTTAAGGACTAACAACCTTGTGTTGAACATCTAGTAACATGTTATCGTACCTCCACAAGCCTGGTATGGGACGGGCACGACCAAGTATCCTTGCCGAACTATTGCCCTAGCTCTGCATAGAATAATAAAGATGCACTAAATTGTCACTGGTCAGGGAGGAAATATCCCTCTTGGCCTACTTACACGGGCGGATATGGGTGAGCCCAGCCGTATCGTCTGAGAGAAAGATCGTGCAACTGATGTGATTCCAGGGCACGAGTGTTGGAGGCGTTGGTCCCCAACACAAAACCCCTCGTGTGCCCACTCACTATTGGAGGAGAGGGTCTCCATCGTGGTCCAATACTGGGTGAGGGGTAGGGTGAAGGTATGAGAGGGAAGATCCCTACAATGCTTCACAACTGTATTAGGAACCCCAACCAGAGGTGAGAGTTCCGGATCACTGACCAGTGGTGAACCTTTTACAGGGCAAAGCTAGTATAATGGCAAGGCAGGGTGAAAAGCGTGTTATTCTCAACTCAGTGGCGCGCTTAAAGCAGCGTGATCGAACCTGGCATAGGAGACTCATATGCTTAAAGTAGCGTGATTGGGCAAAAGCCTATGCTCGTGGTCAACAGTGGTAGTTGAGAAGTCTTGTGGGTAAAGCGGTACCCCTCTGCAGAGTTTAAAATGTATTTAAATACTCCGTGCTACCGGAATTAGAGTGTGTTATGGTCATTGGATTTATCCATGCTGCAAGGCACAAGTAGTTTTCATGAATCGTTTTATCAATTGCTTTAAACTCTTTACTCTTGAACTACATATGTATATAGTGTAAACTTTCAAAGAAGGTTTTGAATGCTTTTCATGGTTACCAACTGCTAGGTTGTGAAACATTTTTGGAAAAGAACCTCGAATACTTCTCTTGAATTCCATGACATGTGATATACATAATTGCATTTGTTATGTGGTGATTTGCTGAGTACCCTGTACTCACCTGTGACTAAATTACTCCGTCAGAAGCTGAAGAGCCAAGTGACTTGGGTTCATACGAGTGTGAGCCTGAGCCTTTCGAAGATTTCTCCGAGTTTGACCCAGACTTCTAGGCGTCGCATACCCCGGTCGAGCGACTGTGGGCGAAGATTAGTGTTCCGCTCCTTCCGCGTTTTGGTAAAAACTGAAATGTTATTTTGGTACCCTGTTGTGCTATTATTGTAAGGCCTAGTGTCTTCAACTGTGGACCCTATAATATTTTGTGGATTATTTATGTATAACGCTGGTTGTTGTGATATTCATTTCTGGTTCGCAACTGACTCCTAGGAAGTTGCGACAGGGGAGTGCTGCTCCGTACCGTGGTGTTCGGTACGGGATGGGGTTCCCCACACGTAGTAGCTGTAGTGTGTAATGCCCATAGAACGGAGTGAAGTTCTTCTACCCAAGCCCTGAGCATAACTTAAGGAGGTCAAAAACACGTTTCTTAACCCCTTGTATTGTCTGCCTGTTGGCACGTTCAACTGCACCATTACTCTATGGATGAGCAACGGATATGAAAAAGACTTTACTCCCAATGTGGTCACAATATTCCAGAAGAAGACCACTAACAAACTGGGATTCATTGTTTGTTATGAGACAACTTGGAACACCAAATCGTGTAACAATGTTCTTTTGAAAGAACTTCGCAGCAACAGCAGCAAAGATAATATTTTGGAATGGTTCAGTCTCAATCCATTTGGTAAACGTATCAATGGCTGCAAACAAGAACTTGTAGACATTGATTGCTCGGGGCATAGGACCCATGATATCAATTCCCCATGTGGCGAATGGAAAAGTTAAGAGAATAGTTTTTAATGCGTATGCTGGCTGCTGTACCTGCCTAGCATGAAATTGATACTGTGGGCAAGTCTTAACCAATTGCACAGCATCATTAAGTGCCATTGGCCAATAATAGCCTTGTCAAAAAGCTTTTTCGACCAGTGTTCTATCGGATGCGTGTGCTCCGCACATGCCTCCATGAATCTCTTTTAGAAGGGATTTGCCATCTTCTTGAGAAATACAGTGCATCAACACTCCTTGAGCACCTTTTATGTACATGGTTCGTTCAAGCAATCTGTATATTCGCGCTTTTCTAACTAACTGGTCACTCTCAGTTTCGTCCTCAGGCATGGTCCCATGTGCGAGATAATTCCTCAATGGTAGGATCCAACCTGCACAATACTCGAGGGCAGCAACGTTAGTCATCGCCGCTAGTGCCTCTGCGGTGGTCATGATTGAGGGTTGTTCTAAGTGCTCGACGAACACTCCTCTCGGGGCGGATGCACATGAGGAACCAATTTTTGACAATTGGTGTGCGAGAATATTGTCTTTTCATGGAATGAATTCAACTTCGAAATTTCAGAAGTATTTTTCCAATTTCCTCACTTCATCCAGGTATAGAGCCATTGTCTCTTTAGAACATTGGTATTTCTTATTCATCTGGTTTACGACTAGCTGTGAATCACCCTTCACTACTAATTGATGGACTCCAAGGGATTTAGCTGCTCGAAGCCCTACTAGAATACCTTCATACTCTACTGTCTTATTTCCAGCAACAAATTGTAGTTGTACGACATACTAGAGCTGGTCGCCCTGGGGCATATTTAAGACTACTCCAGCCCCCGAGTTTTTGAAACTCCGAGAGCCATCGAAATACAACGATCAATGGTCGGTATCTTCCAAATCCACACATTCTTGCATGAGTAGTTCTGGATTAGTCCATTCGACTACAAAATCAGCAACAATCTAGTACTTGATTGCTTCCCAGGCTGTGAAATGGAGATTGAATGCTCCAAGTTCTATTGCCCATTTTGTAACCCGACTTGTTACTTCCTGGTGACGAGGGATGTCCCCTAAGGGAAAGGATGAGAGCACAAGAATCTTGTGCGCTCGAAAGTACTGTCGTAGTTTCCTTGAAGCCATTAAGAGAGCATAAAGTAACTTTTAGACCTCGGGGTACCTCTCATTTGGTCCATTTAACACTTCACTTACACAATAAACTGGTCATTGTACTCCTTCTCTCTCTGTGACTAGAATAGCACTAACCACATGGGGGGTAGCATCCAAATAGATGAGTAATTACTCTCCCAAAATCAGGGAAACCAGTACTAGAGCAATGGCCAAATATATTTTCACCTCCTAAAAAGCTTTATTGGCTTTGTCCGACCACTAGAAACCATTGTGCTTACGCAGTACATTAAAGAAAGGCAATCCACGTTCACCCAACCTCAAAATGAAACAACTTAAAGCCGCCGCCATTCGACCAGTTAGGCTTTATACCTCCTTCATGGTCGAAGGAGATCGCATTTGCTCAATGGTCCGAATTTTTTTGGGATTAACCTCAATGCCTCGTGAACAATCAAGGAAACCCAAAAGTTCACCAAATGAAACTCCAAAGGAGCACTTTTCAAGATTCAACTATATCTGTGCTTATTCTGGTTACAAAAAGTTTCAGCCATATCATCTACATGACTAGAGCTATTAGTGCTCTTTACAACCAGATCATCAACATAACCTTCTAAGTTACACCCTAATTGAGATTGGAAGGTCTTTAGCATCAAGGGCTAGTACGTGGAACCCAAATGGCATTCTAAGATAGCAGTATGTGCCAAATGGTGTGATGAAGACAGTTTTCTCCTCATCTACTTCTACCATGCTAATTTGATGGTACCCTGAGTAAGCATCTAGGAAACTCATCGGTTCACAACCCGCTGTTGAGTCGACCAGCTGGTCAACACGGGGAAGAGAAAAATCATCCTTCATGCAGGCAACATTGAGATTGGTGTAATCGACGCACATGTGCCACTTACCGTTAGATTTCAGGACCATGACCAGGTTTGTGAGCCATTCAGGATGGTCAATTTCACGAATAAGGCTAGCTTTTTGGAGTTTATCCAACTCCAAACTAATGGCTTCTCTCCGATCAGAGGCAAAGCGCATGAGCTTTTGCTTTATTGGTCACTGTCCAGGCTGAATTGCTAGCCTGTGCTTGATTACTTCCCTTGATTAGTTTTAAGGAAAGCAATGAGCGCAAGTTCTTATTTATTCCCCAGTTCTAACCCGATCCTAACGGTTCTGGTCGGGTCGTCTAGGAATAGGAAAATTTGTTTAAGTTTTTTATCTAGTCGCGGGATTACCTTGACCGCATCTGTCTCTTTAACTTTGATCGCAGCATTAACATCCCTGAGGGCAAGCTGTGATAGAGATATGCCCTAGAGACAATCATGGAGATGATTGTATCTTGATCTTGATATGTTTATGAATTGTTTTGAAAAAAATGTTATTGCACTCCTTGAATAAAGTATCACTTTTATTGATCAAACAAGTATGTGACTTGTTCCTGTAACTCTTTATTATGATATATGTATTGTCGGCATTATCAGTGATACTTATTCTAAACATCCCTCACTTTTGGCATTACATGTAATAATAATGTCAAATAAGTCAGCACATGTTCGATGAATTTTTGTAATAAAAAATTCATTAGAAAAATCTCATATGGCCAAAAGGGCGAAAATAAAAAATACATGTACATTTGGGCTATAAAAAATGATGATAAAATCCCAGACAAAAATTGCACTGCTCAAAAATTGGTCAAAACTGACCTGGTCAAACCTGGTCAAAATTGGACTGGTCAAATCTGGTCAACAACCTGGTCAAACTGGTGAAACGTGGACAAACTGGTTAACAATCTGGTCAAACCGACATGCAGCCCAAGTTCTAATAGGACTTATCTCTAACTTTGTCTTTTATTTAAATAAATAAAAGTCTATCTCCTATTCAAATTTAAAAAGGGGATAATATCTCTTTTTATCCTTTTGTTTATTTAAATAAGAAAATATATCTCCTATTCGAATTCAAATCCCCTAAATATCTCTGGTTGTTGGATGGTTGCAACCAACCTGGAGCCTCTATAAATAGAGAGGGGGTGCTATCCTTTTAAAAACAAGCAGGTCTAGGTCCAAGGCAGGCTCAGAGGCAGGCACACGCAGGCGCAAGGCAAGATAGGTGTACAGGTCCAGAAACACAGGTGCCAGAGGCGGACAGGTAGATGAACAGGTTCACAAAGACGAACAGGATAAGAAGACCGCGCAAGAGAAGCCCTGCTTTTCTTTCTAGATCTACTCGAGCAAGCCTTGAAAGTTGCCATGGGTGAGCCTTGCTCATATGCATAGCATGCATTATGCATCATACCAAACATGGAGGCCTCGTCCGTGGTGCCCGTGCTAGCTGTTCCAGTGCCGTTGTAGCCTGCCTGAACGGGAGAAAATCGGTGATAACTTCTGATCCAAAAGCCCGATCGACCCCAAATTTTTATGGCGAACAGGGAAGTACAGGTGCAACATGTCCTCCAAGTTTCAAGCCGATCGGAGATCTCTAAGATTGAAATTTGATCAGAAGAGAGGCACTGTCCAGCGCCGTTTCACCTTGCCTAAACAGGAGAAGATTGGCGATAACTTCTGATCCAGAAGTCCGATCGACCCCAAAGATTTATGGTGAACAGGGGATTACAGGTGCAACATTTCCTCCAAGTTTCAAACCGATCGGAGATCTCTAAGATAAAAATTCGATCAAGAGATATGCTTTGTTCAGTGCCATTTCAGCTTTCCTGAACGGGAGAAGATGGGCGATAACATCTGATCCAGAAGCCCGATCGACCCCAAATTTTTATGGAAAATTGGGGAGCACAGGTGGAATATTTCCTTCAAGTTTCAAGCCGATCGGAGATCTCTAAGATCAAAATTCGATCAGAAAGGGGGCTCTATCCAGCGCCATTTCAGCTTTCTTGAATGGGAGAAGATCGGCGATTACTTCTGATCCAGAAGCCCGATCGACTCCAAATTTTTATGGAGAACAGAGGTGTACAGGTACAACATGTACTCCAAGTGTCAAGCTGATCTGAGATCTCTAAAATCGAAATTCGATCAGGAGATAAACTCTGTCCAGCGCCATGTCAGCTTGCCTGAACGGGAGAAGATTGGTGATAACTTCTGATCCAGAAGCCCGATCGACCCCAAATATTTATGAAGAACAGGGTAGTACAAGTGCAACATGTCCTGCAAGTTTGAAGCCGATCGGAGATTTCTAAAAACAAAATTCGATCAAGAGATATGCTCTGTCCAGCGCTGTTTCAGCTTGCTTGAACGGGAGAAGATCGGCGATAACTTCTGATCCAGAAGCCCGATCCACCCCAAATTTTAATGGCGAACATGGGAGTACAGGTGAAACATGTCCTCCATGTTTCAAGCCAATCGGAGTTATCTAAGGTCGAAATTCAATCAGGAGATAGCTCTGTCCAGAAGACGTTTCAGCTTGTCTCACGGGAGAAGATCGATGATAACTTCTCATCCAGAAGTCCAATCGACCCCAAATTTTTTATGGAAAACAGTTGGCTCATGGTGAAGCAACTCCTCCAATTCTCACCTCGATCTAAAGTCAAGAAGATATCCATAAGACCAATGCAATCAAGTTCTGTCTCGCTGAATTTCAGCTTGATATATGAACATTGCATTGAAGATGGTTTCCGATCCGACGGTCCGATTAATCTCAAACTTTGATGATCATTCGAAGATCTATCCAGAAACTATTCCTTTAAGTTTCAAGCAGATCAGAGGATTAAAAAGCTTCCATCCAGTTGGTTGAAGAGATGGTAGTGCAGTCCAATAATGTCAGAAGTTGTCAAAACAATAAAAGCCATTGATGAACGTTTTGATGTGCTGCCTATCATGCAATATGTGTTTTTGAAGCTAAGGAAGTCAAGATGCTCTCACAAGTCGTTTCATCCACTTTTCCATGTCGTTGGGTACTGATGAGACGAAGACGACATGCTTTTTGTCCGTGACTGACGAAGCCGGACACCATTCATGCCGGGTATTGATGAGGCGAAGGCATTTACTTGTTCGCGACCGACGAGGCCAAATAATCGCCTGGCCGGGCACCAACGAGGCGAGGGCCATATTTTGTGATAGTACCATAGACTGACGAAGCTATGGATTTGCATATTTGCATGCATGGGCATATGCATTGCATTCATTTATCAAGGGTAAAAGTTATTTTGAAACTTGAAGATGACGACCATCAGCACAACTTAATCAGAGGTTTTCTGTGGACTCGCTTTGCAGATATAATTAACCAGGAGCTTTTCAAAAGCCCTGAGGAACCATGAACCATGCAGTCTCCTGAAGTCAAGATGTATTTTCCTTGGCGCAATGAGAACTTGTAAATCCCAAAGGGACTTGTGGTTTGTAAATTCTTTTCAGAATTAATAAAGTGCATTGTCTCCTAAGATTGTACATTATATGTTCTCTTATGTGTATACTTACGTACACTGGCACGCCCGCACCACTAAAAAGGGTGCCAATTTCCCGGAAGAGAGATCTCGGTGAAACAAAATGGCACTCCCAGTGGGACATTCTCCTCTCATCTTTGCTGTACTCCGATGGTCGTCTGATTCGCTTCCATGACTTGTTTCCATATGCCCTCTATCTTCCATCATCATGCATATGGCTGCTCGTTTATGGAGCGCCTGCATAGTAAATGTGATGATGCATAAGCTGATCAAGGAACCCCTTTTTGCAGGTGAGTCCTTCCTCAACAAACTTGCTCACACAGACGAGGAAGTTCTGGTGGTTCAGTTTGGGACATTGCCCCCGATGGCAATCTTCAAGTACAGCTACACAACGTACTTCCATCAGACTCAAGAGCTTGTAGAGTTCCAGGTGACGGAGTCAAATAAAGCACATAAACGTGCCTCTGCTAAAGCAAAGAAGGAGCACCGTGCCTTGATGGTAGAAGCACGCAATCTTCTGAAGAATGCTGTCATCATCGACATTCAAGGTGACGTTCAAGCTGCTCAACGGTTTCGTCAGCAAGCCACCAACAGGCAGCACCATGCCACCTCTCTTCGTGTGGATGCTCCACTCATCAATCCTGCACTGCCTACTCCAGGCGTGCAGCGCCCTGAGGTTGAGTTATTCAATGCACTGGAGAATGCCTCCTATACTATATGGACGCAGATGTCATTTGCCCGTCGTGCCTTCAATCCCAATAGGTTGCGTAATCTTAAATGGAAGTACCGCAAGGTGAGTGCTTTGTAGGAACAACTTGGTGCCCGCATTGCCTGCGTTGCTATCCCTGAAGAGGATTGGTCGCCCAGTGCAAATGATCTCATTGACAGGACTTGTCGCTATCCCTACATAGTGACACGCCCTATGACTTGTTCCCTGACGAATGGGCAAATAACAAGATCAAGGACTTGTTGAGGCTTGCCATCATAGGGAATTCTGGAGGCGCCATTCAACCAAGCGAGCAAGAATGCCTGGTCCAACAGGTTCTTTCACCCCTAAGGTTAAAGTAACTGGTTGGGAGTCATGCTTCCACGTTTCTGCGGAAGCTGGCCCATCCAATACCGATAACAAGTTCGCATTGTTGCCGAATGAAGTACCCGCTCCTGGTGCTGACGAAGTACAACAACAACTCTATCAACTACGAACCCAAATGAAGAGTCTGCAGGAGCGGTTGCGAGGTCGTAATATGTCTGATTCCTCCTCTCAGCTTAGAAGGAGTTCAAGGCATGACGCCTCAAGATGCCGTCCTCAGCACATGTACCAGACTTGGGCGCCTCGTCAAAAGCCTTCATCTACATCGACTTATCGGCCTAGACAAGCACCACTTCCACCTCGTTGGAATCAGTGGTCTCGTCGGCGAGAGCAATCACCACGTGTCCAGCAACAATGGCGTGTGCGGACTTTTCCACCTACATCGACTTCATCTTGGCAAGGTAGGGGCTCTTTGCAGGCACCCACTTGGCCTAGAAAGCAAGTCGACTTGCCATCTCAAGCAAGATGCATTTGGATGCCTCCTTCTCAGGCTCCTCCTCTTCTTCCAACGCCACCTGGCCTGCCCAAGACCCCTCATGTCCCTACATTCAATCAACGCAAGCGTGATCGGCGTAGGAGGAATCATCAAATGTTGCGCCAAGAGTTCGAGGATCTTGTACTAAAAAATGTACAAGTTCGCGTCCGGCCCAATGGCAGCATCCGTCCTGATGATGAGAACATCATGTTCCACATCTCGCCGACACTGGAACAGAGTCAGAGGTATCACTACCTTCTTGACCGTCTAGCTCCAAAGCGGCATCGTGATGAATCAGTTGGAGGTGTTTCAAGCCCAAGCAAGCAAAAGGAGAAGGTATCATCTCCATCATCTCCATTAACCCTTGTAGGAACATTATCTCAGGGTGCTGGAGTTTCCAAGCAAAAACGACTCTAATCGGTCATTGTTCCCTCCAAAGCTGTGCAAGTCCAGGCTCCTTTAATCACTGCAAAACAAGAAGTTGAGGCTTCAAATGATGTTATCATGAAGGAAGCACCACTAGAACTTGTGATGCCTATTCCCCAGGAGACTACATAAGCTCTTGCACCAATGATTGAGGTGTCAAGTACTCAAGTCATTGGAGAAGATGCCATGGTTTGTGGGATGGTGACATCTCAACCTGAGGGTGATACTGACTCTGACTTGAGGCCTCCTCCTGTTACTCAAGAGTTTTCGTACTCTTCGGATGAGGGGATTGTCCCAAACCCCAAACCTATGGCATTCTTACCATGCTTGGGAGATGTTCATTCTTGGTCCAAGTCCACCAAGGGGCAAGAAGATCAAGATGCATCAACAAAAGAAGCAATGGCAAAAGTTCCTTGTCTTCCTATCACTTCCAGAAAATATATTGATAAGGGGCAATCTTCTCGCCCTTATGTTGACATCGCGTCTCATCTTCCGGAGGATCCTACTCAATTACAGGAAGTTGCAACCCGACAAGGCATGGAGACTCGCTTGAGGATGAGGGCACGTCAGAGAGCTTTAAGTTCTATGACTGAACCATCGCAAGACGATACTGAGTCTGATGCTGAAAGAGGGTCTTCCGACTCTGAGTCGACCTCTTTTCAGCAACTCCCTCACTCACCGCACTATTCCGATCTCCTTCCATCGCTTCTGATGAGGAACAATATCTTGGAATTGGTGTTGGTGATGACAACACTGCTCCAGTTAACATGGCTACAGGTCAAGGTGATGCAGGTGATGAAACCAATGCTAATGAGGAGCAAGGGGCAGATGCTAATCCTCCTACACTTGATCCTTCCGTACGGCGTGCTTTTGAAGAATGAGATCGCGAGTATAAGAAGATGCTTGGTGAATTGGGAGTGAAGTTTTATCAGTTGGTTGAAGCTCTGAGTACTCCTGGTCATAGAGCAATACCATCAGATCCGCCCCAACCAGTTATTGACCCTCAAATAGCAGAGTTGGAGGCTGCTGCACAATCCCGCCCTGCAGATAGTGGTGAGCAACACGCCGCAGCAATGGGTGCTCCACCTCTCTTTTCTATTCCCACCATGCCTGAAAATGCTACACCAACACCTGCTACATTGAAGGATTACCACAACTACGTTGAAGACTTAATCAACCGAAGATTGAAGCAGATTACAGCTGAGAAAGCTCCTCAAACTCCTGAAACCGAGCTCGAGAAGCCTTATGAAGCATGGCATGATTTAGTGCCCTTCCCGTCTGGATGTCATCCACCTAATTTCCGTCAATTTGATGGAACCGGTGATGCGAGGGAGCACTTAGCCTACTTTGAAGCAGCTTGTGGAGACACTGCCAACAAGCCCTCACTTCTTCTGAGGTAGTTCTCAGGGTCCTTGACCGGCTCTACTTTCCATTGGTACAGTCGTCTTCGGATAGGGTCTGTCCGCGATTGGATAGGCGTGAAGAAACTTTTCAAGACACACTTCGTGACTATGCAAAAGGACATCTCAACTTTGGAGTTGTCCCAAGTCAAGCAGAAGCACGACGAGAAGATTGATGATTATTTGATCCGTTTCCACGACAACTATCTGCGTCTCGCCAGGGAAATGCATCAAGAAGAGGCCATTCGCATGTGCGTCCATGGGTGCAACAGCATTGGTTCATAGAAGTTTCAAGGCGTGAGCCCAAGACCTTCAGCACTTTGGGCACAGCGGTAGCAGCAACCAAATTGGAGTTTGAGAACTCTCCTCAAATCATGGAGCTGTACAAGAATGCTGGTCATGCTGATAATGCAAGAAGATTCAACTCAGCAACCAAGCCTCCCAACACCGGAGTCAAGGCCAAAGCACCAGCTGAATCCCACAATGCGGTGCATGCGCCTGCTGCACATTACAATGTTCCAATGTTGGGATCAAGACGTGAACCCACACCAAGACCACAACGCTCGGCTGTTCAACGTCCAACTGTCCAAGAGATGTTGAAGAAGCAGTATATCTTCCGCCGAGAGTTAGTAAAGACGTTCTTTGATCAACTGATGGTGCAACAAGTTTTGAATCTTCCCGAGCCAAGAAGACTTGATCAAGTTGGGATGACAGACAATCCTTTGTATTGCCCGTACCATAGGTACATTGGACACACAATTGAAGATTGTTTTGCCTTCAAGGAGTGGCTCCAAAGGGCGATTGATGAGAAATGGCTTGCTTTAGAGCCCCAAAGCTATCAATCCCGATTATCGTACCGCAAACTTTACAATAGTTTGTGAAGGTCCTTCATCCATGCAAGCAGATAATGAAGACGTAGACTTGTGGTTGCCATTTGAGCAGGTGGAGCACCAACTAGCCAATCATTGGCCAGTTTCAACTACTTCCAAGCAGGGACAAAGACCGTGGGAGACGATGGAACGAAGGCGTCCACAACGTAAATTTCATGAGCACACTCAAGGTCATGCTCCCACCTCGATGATCAAGTCACAAGCAAGACGGAATCAACCTGATCCAAGCCGTCGACGCATGCCACCAAGATTTGTCCCTTTGTCAGAAGGAGACAAATCTTTTCCTCGACCGAGCCATGCTCTTCCTACTTTGGCACAGTTCTTGCCTAAAGACTGGGGCAACCCTCTGCACCAGTAGAGGCAATTGATGCTGAAATACCTTCACCTTCTTTAAACATTGCCTCGTGCAATGTGATTCTTGCAGGTTACAACTCCAATACATTTGACTTAGAGGAGATATTTACGGCGCAAGAACGTGAAGTACTTTGTACTGACGTTTTACCTACAGAAGTTCAAGTGGAAGAAGTCAACATGAACCTGCGAGGAGGCAAGGCCTGTCTTGAACCTCTCAAATCTTGGTTGTACAAAGAAGAAAAAGAGAAGGCCTTACTCAACAAGGCTGCCAATGTACCAAGTGGTGCTCCAGATGCCTGTGCTGCCGAAGAAGAGAAGCAAGCGCAACAGGCAATTGATTATAATATAATTGCACATCTGAAGCACATTCCTGCACCCTTGAGTGTGTATGATGCTTTAATATTGGTGCCCGATCTTCGGCAGGCCCTTATTAAAGCACTACAAGCTCCTGAGTTGTATGAAGTGGCAATGGCGAAGCATCGTCTTCTCTGCAACGCCGCCAGCATAAATGAGATCACCTTTTCTGATGAAGACAAGGTTATAGAGAATGACGATCACAACTGCCCTCTCTACAAAGAAGGAAACATCGGGAGTGCCTACCTCCGACGAGTCTTGGTTGATCCAGGGTCCTCAGTAAATATTCTTCCAATTCGAAGTTTAACTCGTGCAGGTTTCTCATTTGAATACTTGGAGCCCACAGAGGTGATGATATGTGGCTTCGACAATCAAGGAAGGGCGGCAACGGGGGCAATTACTTTGAAGCTTCAAATGTCCACTTTCAGTTTTAAGGTGCGGTTCTTCATTATCGAAGTAAACACCTCCTACTCCGCGTTGTTAGGGAGACCCTGGATACACAAGTATCAGGTAGTTCCCTCAACTCTGCACCAATGCCTCAAGTTCATAGATGGCAATGGAGAGCAGCAGAGGATAGTTTCCAACAACAACCCATATACCTTCCAAGAGTCGCATCTCACTGATGCGAAATATTATTTTCCAAGCGAAGCTCCTGGGAGGCAGCAAGGAAGAGCGACGCCAGCTGTAGATGCTCTGATCGCGCCATGTTCACAAGCGAATTTCCTCATTGCACCATCCCTACCTGCCAGGAAGAGAGAGTTTACAAAGCGTGCCCATAGGAGTAGGGATTCCAGTTGCGAAAAATCATTCGCAGCTGTCCCTTACTTATATGGCCCTTCAGCCCCTAAATCAACCCCGCAGGAGCAAAACTCTTTTGCTCCATTATTGTTGAAAGCAGGAGCTGCTTCTTCTTCTTCTGCACCTACGTTGTTAAGGTCAAAAATGGACGCATCTCCAATGCTCCTTACCTTAGGCTTAAAGGAAGCCAACTCGGTTCCTACTTCTTCACCCTCCATTTCTTCAACTAACAAAAATATTGCAGGTGCTCAAGCAAATTGCAAGACAATTGCGGCCCAGGATGAGTCCTCATCTCCTTTCATCTTTGATGCATGTGGAAAACCGGGAGCACAAACAGTTTTCATGCAAAAGTGAGGACTTGTCAAAAGAAGAATAAAGCAGTTCGAAAAGGCAGCGACAAGTGCTACTTTAAGGCAGCCTCCATCGCGCCATACATCTGTGACAACACCATTGGAAGTTTGGCATGTTCCGGACCCACATGATTGTGCTTCACCCACTATCTTCTACAAAGTTCCAAAGAAACAGGAATACGATCCTATTATTGAACAGCCCAGTCTTTCGACTGACATCGAAGTAGATTTAATCGCCATGAAGGCTGAGCCCCGAATAGCCAATCTGCTCAAAAGGGCTGGAGTCAAGCTGGAAAGAAATCAAAGGTTGCCACCTCTGCCGGCAATTTGTGAAGAATGGTGGGAGCAATCAGAAAAGCTCATCCGGAAGGGGCACAAGTCTCGTGACCTTCGCCCGAAGTATGGCTTGGCATATGCCAGCCCTGACGATGAAGATGATGAAGCTGATGATGCACAAAGAGTCACATGTCATACCATAGTGACTGGCGTTAGCCCATAAAGGTATAATGAATTTGAATTTTCAGGTTCCAATGAAGACCATTGGACTCTTCATCAACCTCGGTCCTTTGGAGTTGCTGCAAGTCAAAGTCATTGGGATGGAGGTGAGCAACATCTCTTAGCCAGGATGCATGAAGCAATGCCTTCTGAACATGGAGAAGTGCTACATGCTGCACCTGCACCTCAACAACTTGAAGATGGAGGACAACTCACCATTGATGAGCTCGTAAAGATCAACTTAGGAAGTGAGGAGGATCTGCGCCCCACCTTTATTAGTGCAACCCTCACGCTTGAAGAGCGCGAAAGTTACCGAAACTTCTTAATTGAGTACAAGGATTGCTTCGCTTGGTCTTATAAAGAAATGCCGGGCTTGGCGCTTGTGTCGCCACTCATAAGTTGGCGATTGATCCACAATTTCGCCCTGTGAAGCAACATCCGCGACGTTTCTGTTAGAGAATATACGTATCAGATACGAGTTCGAATAAGATTCGTATCAAATCAGGAAACCTAATCTGTTAGGATTTCTTCTGCATGGGCAATTCGAATAAGATTCGTATCACATCAGGAAACCTAATATGTTAGGATTTCCTCCACATGGCCCTATATATAGAGATGTATGATGGGCTTTGAGTATCACCACAAAATTCATAGTTGCCATCTCTTTTGATAGCCCATAAACCCTTGTTGTGCACATTGGTGCTAGCACACCATTGCACAACGTTCCATCCCAGTACGTGTGGATACCGGTAGAGGCGCTGCTGCAATTGCTGCGCTGATCAGGACGATCCGTGAGCGATCGTTGTCATCTACATCCACTGTTCTGGACGATCCGCAAAAGGTTGTTGCGAACATTCGATCGTTGCATCAAATCTGCTTCCGCTACTGGTAACAATCTAATCTATGATCTATTACTTGCAGTTTTCGAGTAAATTATTAGAAATTCTGCTAGTGTAGCTTACTCGATTTCCTATAGTGGTATCAGAGCCATCCTGTATAGTATTAGATCTGGATTAATTATATAGATATGTGATATATGAAGTTATGGTAGATTAGATCTACTAGTTCATTCAATCTGTTACCGTATAAGTTTTATTATACATGTTTGTTTTGACATCCAAGTGTTGTGATGAACAATTTTTTGGCCGACTTTACTATGAACTAATGTCTAATGATCCTAGCATGGGCCAGAGGGAGGTAATGTTAGGGTTTATATGACAATAGTAGATTAGATCTTCTAAATCATATGTGTATAGATTGGATCTATATATGACATTAGCTGCCTATTCTAGATATTCATATTGGAGTTAATATGAATGACTTAAGGGGATTTAAACCAATCAGATTGGTTCGAAAATTTGATTAATATGATTAATTTAAAAAAAAAAGATTATATTTGATAACCAGAAGCTGTCAACTTTGGTGTCTAAGGAAAGAACACATCATAAGGTTTTTCTTAATAAGCCCTGCTTGGAAATAGTCACGGTCTTTCCTGGCCAAGGTTACTGCCAACGGAAATTAAATATAGTCGTAGTTATGCATGTGAGATTATCTAATTGATGATTATTTTCATGCATATAGATGTTGTGACATCTTTTAACCCCTCATGAAACATAAAGATTATACTTGACAACCAGAAACTGTCAGCTTTGGTGTCTAAGGAAAGAACACATCATAAGGTTTTTCTTAATAAGCCCCGCTTGACGGAACGCTTTCCTTCATGGTGTGAGCGAAAACAGTCGCGGTCTTTCCTGGCCAAGGTTACTGCCAACGGAAGTTAAATATAGTCGAAATTGCACCTATTAGATCATCTAGCTGATGGTTATTTTCGTGCATATGGATGTTTTGCCATGTTTTAACCCCTCATAAAAATTAAGTGTTTATTATACCCTTCCAATTGCTGCACCTGTCAAGATTTTGATCGTTGCTTGGTGGGTCTGACAAATCAGGGCACCATCAATTATCTTAATAAGGCAGGATGTGTGTTGGACACCCATAAGCATAGAATTGGTTTAACTTAACAAAGCCATCAAAACGGTTTTGGGCTTTGGGGCATGGTGTTGGGATGACACCCAACAAACAAGAGTTATATATGATATAATTAGTAAGGAGTTGCTTACCTAAATAACTAGGTTTCTAGCAGTGATGCCAAAGCTCACTAGAACTTAGTGAAATATGGATCTTGGCCTACTATATATATTTCTTTGAGGGATTTTTTCTAAAATATATAGTTGGTACATCTTTTATTGAATTGTTTAATAAAAGACTTTTCATAAATATAATGCTATAATTTTGCATTTCTTTACTGTTGTAGACCATGGATAGTGGTAGCTCCTCAAACAATTTCAGTTTGCGATCTGTCCTTAATAAAGAAAAGCTCAATGGAACAAATTTTATTGATTGGTATAGAAATTTGAGAATTGTTCTCAAACAAGAGAAAAAGGACTATGTTCTAGAGACTCCTATACCTGATGAACCAGCCGCTAGTGCTTTACGTGCTCAAAAGGATGCTTATAAAAAGCATACTGATGACGCACTTGATGCCAGCTGTCTAATGCTTGTCACGATGAACTCTGAGCTTCAGAAGCAATATGAGAACATGACAGCTTATGACATGGCCGTGTCTCTTAGAAACTTATTCGAGGAGCAGGCCAGGGTGGAAAGATATGAGACCACCAAGAAATTGCATGATTGCAAGTTGGCAGAAGGAAGCTCGGTTAGTCCTCATGTGATCAAGATGATTGGTTACATTGAGAATTTGGAAAAACTTGGTTTTCCCCTTAGTCAAGAGTTGGCTACTGATATGATTCTCCAATCGCTCCCTCCGAGCTATGACCAGTTTGTCATGAATTATAACATGAATAATCTGGAGAAATCATTGACCGAATTGCATGGGATGCTTAAAACAGCGGAACAGAACATTAAGAAAAACCCAAATAATGTAATGATGGTTCAAAAGGGAAAAAGCTTTAAGAAGAAGGGCAAGGGCAAGGCTAAGGGAAAGGGCAAAGCTCTAGAAAGATCCTCTAGCGCTAAACCTAATTCTAAAGGAAAGTCCAAGCCAGGTGCCACCCCTACTACTGAATGCTTCTATTGCAAGGAATCTGGCCATTGGAAGAGGAATTGCAAGAAATACTTGGAAGATGTAAAGAAAAAGAAGGAAAGTGAGACTCCTTCAGGTATATATGTTATAGAAGTTCATTTAGCTACTTCTCCTTCCGACTCTTGGGTATTTGATACCGGATCGGCTGCTCATATTTGCACTTCGATGCAGGGGCTTAAAAGGAGTAGAAATTTGGCTAAGGGCGAGGTTCAACTTCGCGTTGGCAATGGAGCAAGAGTTGTAGCCTTAGCTGTTGGAACTTTTATATTAGCTTTACCTTCAGGATTAGTTTTAGAACTTAATAACTGTTATTATGTTCCTGCCATAAGCAAAAACATTGTATCCGTGTCGTGTTTGGACACGCTGGGTTATGAATTTAGAATAAAGAACAATCGTTGTTCCTTTTATTTAAATGATATGTTTTATGGCAATGCCTCATTGGAGAATGGGCTTTATCAGCTAAATCTTGAATTACCTGTCTATAACATATGTACTAAGAGGCTTAGGTCTAATGATTTGAATCCCACGTTTATTTGGCATTGTCGTTTAGGCCATATCAATGAGAAACGCATCATGGAACTCCTGAAAGATGGACTTCTAGACTCATTTGATTTTCAATCATTTGATGTGTGTGAATCTTGTTTACTTGGCAAAATGACAAAGGCACCTTTCACGGGTGAAAGTGAAAGGGAAAATGACTTATTGGCTCTTATTCATACTGATGTATGTGGACCATTAAGTTCAACAGCTAGAGGTGGTTTTCAGTACTTCATAACTTTTACCGATGACTTTAGTAGATATGGATATGTCTATTTAATGAGGCATAAATCTGAAACGTTTGATAAATTCAAGGAATTTCAAAATGAAGTACAAAATCAACTTGGCAAGACAATCAAAACCCTACGATCTGATCGTGGAGGGGAATATTTGAGCCAAGAGTTTGGTGATCAACTAAAACAACATGGAATTGTTCCACAATTGACCCCGCCAGGAACACCTCAATGGAATGGTGTGTCAGAACGACGGAACAGGACCTTGTTGGACATGGTTCGGTCAATGATGAGCCAAACTGATCTTCCATTGTCCTTCTGGGGATATGCTCTACAAACAGCTGCGTTCACATTAAATAGGGCTCCATCAAAAGCCGTAGAAAAGACACCATATGAGATATGGAATGGAAGGCGTCCTGGATTGTCTTTTCTTAAGATTTGGGGTTGTGAAGTTTATGTAAAACGTTTAATGTCTGATAAGCTCAAACCCAAATCAGATAAATGCTTCTTTGTGGGCTATCCTAAGGAAACAAAAGGATATTACTTCTATAATCGAGAAGAAAACAAAGTGTTTGTTGCCCGAAACGGTGTCTTTTTGGAGAAAGAGTTTCTTTCAAAAGGAGTAAGTGGGAGCACAGTGCAACTTGAAGAAATTCGGGAATCACTGGAAATTGTTTCAGCACCCACTGAAGCTCAGCAAGACCTGCAAAACAATGTAGAAAATAATGCAGGACAAGCACCGGTTATACGTAGGTCTGAAAGGGTACGTCACGCACCTGGAAGGTACATGCTCCTTACAATGGAGCAGCGTGAAGTATTATTGATAGATAATGATGAACCTAAGACTTACGAAGAAGCGATGATGAGCCCTGACTCTGAGAAATGGCTTGGAGCCATGAGATCCGAAATTGAATCCATGCATGACAATCGAGTGTGGAACTTGGTTGATCTGCCTGATGGTGTAAAAGCCATTGAGTGCAAATAGGTTTATAAGAAAAAGATTGACATGGATGGTCATGTTTATATCCATAAAGCACGATTAGTTGCAAAAGGTTTCAAGCAAATTCAAGGTGTTGATTATGATGAAACATTTTCGCCCGTTGCTATGTTAAAGTCAATCAGGATCATCCTAGCTATTGCTGCCTATTTCGATTATGAGATATGGCAGATGGATGTCAAAACGGCTTTCCTAAATGGAAACCTAAGTGAGGATGTGGATATGGCACAGCCTAAAGGTTTTGTCGATCCAGATAATACTAGGAAAGTATGCAAGCTTCATAAATCCATTTATGGGTTGAAGCAAGCTTCTCGGAGTTGGAATCTTCGTTTTGATGAAGTAGTCAAACAGTTTGATTTCATCAAAAATGAAGAAGAGCCTTGTGTTTATAAAAAGGTAAATGGGAGCGCACTTGTTTTTCTGGTCTTATATGTGGATGACATACTTCTGATCGGAAATGATATTCCTATGCTTGATTCTGTGAAGTCCTCATTGAAAAGTAGCTTCTCTATGAAAGACTTAGGTGAGGCAACATATATTTTGGGCATTAAGATCTATCGAGATAGATCTAAAAGGTTAATTGGATTAAGCCAAAGTACATATATTGACAAAGTATTGAATAGATTCAATATGCACGATTCCAAGAAAGGTTTTCTACCTATGTCACATGGCATTAGTCTTAGCAAGAGTCAATGTCCTTCGACATGTGATGAGCGGGACCGAATGAATAAGATTCCATATGCTTCTGCTGTTGGATCTATTATGTATGCCATGCTATGTACACGCCCAGATGTCTCCTATGCTCTAAGTGTTACGAGCAGATACCAATCAAATCCAGGTGAAAGTCACTGGACTGCTGTAAAAAACATCCTTAAATATTTGAGGAGGACTAAGGATGTGTTCTTGGTTTATGGAAGTGAGGAAGAGCTCGTTGTTAGTGGCTACACCGATGCTAGCTTCCAAACCGACAAAGATGATTTCAAATCGCAATCTGGTTTTGTATTTTGCCTTAATGGAGGAGCTGTAAGCTGGAAGAGTTCCAAGCAAGAAACTGTCGCTGATTCTACAACAGAAGCAGAGTACATTGCTGCTTCTGAAGCTGCTAAAGAAGCTGTTTGGATTAAAAAGTTTATCTCTGAACTTGGTGTGGTTTCTAGTATTTCAAGCCCAGTGGATCTCTATTGTGACAATAGTGGAGCCATTGCGCAAGCCAAGGAACCAAGGTCTCATCAGAAATCCAAACATATACTCAGGCATTATCACCTCATCCGAGAAATCATGAATAGAGGTGATGTGAAGATTTGCAAAGTGTCCACGGATTTGAATGTTGCTGATCCGTTGACAAAACCTCTCCCGCAACCAAAGCATGAGGTGCATACTAGAGCAATAGGTATTAGATACATTTGTGATTGACTCTAGTCCAAGTGGGAGGTTGTTAGTGATATGTCCTAGAGCAAATCACAGAGATGTATTTATCTTTGTTATATTTATGAACATTTGAATAATAAGTTATTTTTGAATAAATTATCATCTTGGTTTGATCAACAAGTATGTGACTTGTTCGTGAGACTCTAAATTTATTTGATGATATTATTCTAATTTAGTCCCTGATCCATTATCTTTAAATAGGACATTATTGATTAATGGATCAGCACATTTATTGATTGATGGTTATGTTTCACGGACCATGGATACAAGATATCAAATCAATAATGTGCACATATATTGGAGAATATAATGTTGGATAGACCCATTTTGAAACACTGTTTGGATTTGTTATTTAAGTGTCACCAGTAGGTCTCAAATAATGTTTATGATTGATCCTTAGACCTGAGACCATCATAGTTTCCTACATGCGTAGTAGTATACTTTGATAGTACCAAACGCTACTTTTAATTACGTAGTAATAAAGGTAATATTCGGGTATACTATGAGCCATGCGGAGGAATATGAATGGTTAAGATGGAATTTGCATATCTTATAAAATGAGAGAGATATCTCTGGGCCCCTCGATATAGATGAATTGAGAAGTGCATGGCCATGCCGTTTGTGGTTGAAGTGTCAACTACAAGAAGATCAATTCACTATGAGATCGAGAAAGGATTGAACTGTGTAAGGGTGGCACATTTCCTACCTTGGGTTTAATCTGGTATCGTATGGCAAGAGGATCAACATGAAAACATTATATATAGGTTTGCTGATTATGCTCTTTGTGTGTATTAGGATAGTCGTTATGTCCTGCTAGGGGCCACTACCGACTTACAATTCGGGTAAGTATTCTCGGGTTGTGACTAAATATACATGAACCTACAGGGTCACACACTTAACGGGTTGGAACAATGCAATTCGGATTAAGTCTATTTTGGGTTTCCATATCAGATTTGGAGACTTAATGATAGACTCCTTATGCATTTGGATTGGGTTTGATATGAGTTTCTGTATCAGATTCGGAAACTTAATGTTCGACTCCTTATGTATTTGGATTGGGTTTAGACTCATTATCCATTTGGATTGGGTTTGGTATAGGTTTCCATATCAGATTCGGAGACTTAATATTAGACTCCTTATGCATTCGGATTGGGTTTGTTATGGGTTTTCGTATCAGATCCGGATTGGGTCTGTTAGAGAATATACGTATCAGATACGAGTTCGAATAAGATTCGTATCAAATCAGGAAACCTAATCTGTTAGGATTTCTTCTGCATGGGCAATTCGAATAAGATTCGTATCACATCAGGAAACCTAATATGTTAGGATTTCCTCCACATGGCCCTATATATAGAGATGTATGATGGGCTTTGAGTATCACCACAAAAGTCATAGTTGCCATCTCTTTTGATAGCCCATAAACCCTTGTTGTGCACATTGGTACTAGCACACCATTGCACAACGTTCCATCCCAGTACGTGTGGATACCGGTAGAGGCGCTGCTGCAATTGCTGCGCTGATCAGGATGATCCGTGAGCGATCGTTGTCATCTACATCCACTGTTCTGGACGATCCGCAAACGGTTGTTGCGAACATTCGATCGTTGCATCAAATCTGCTTCTGCTACTGGTAACAATCTAATCTATGATCTATTACTTGCAGTTTTCAAGTAAATTATTAGAAATTCTGCTAGTGTAGCTTACTCGATTTCCTACAGTTTCCACCCAGAGTTACAAGAGCAAATTGTTGCTGAGGTGGATAAGCTAATCATAGCTGGCTTCATCAAGGAAGTACAATATCTGCGTTGGCTGGCCAACATTGTCCTGGTACGAAAGAAGAATGGGCAAGTACGTGTTTGTGTTGATTTCAGGGATTTGAACCGAGCTTCTCCAAATGATGATTTCCCCTTGCCTATCATGGAGATCATCATTGATGCCACTATGGGCTATGGTGCTCTCTCCTTCATGGACGGATCATCAGGCTACAATCAGATCAAGATGGACGAACATGATGCCATTGACACTGCCTTTCGTACGCCTAAAGGGAATTTCTATTATACAGTCATGCCCTTTGGATTGAAGAATGCTGGTGCTACTTATCAGCGAGCCATGACATTCATCTTTGATGAATTAATTCATCATTCGATAGAATGTTATGTTGATGATTTAGTGGTGAAAACTCGGAAGCGTGAACATCATCAAGAGGATCTTCGCATTGTCTTTGAAAGGCTGCGTAAGCATCAACTGAAGATGAATCCCCTCAAGTGTGCATTTGTTGTTCAATCTGGCGTCTTTCTAGGATATATTGTGTGCCATCACGGCATTGAGATTGACCCAAAGAAGATCAAGGCGATTATGCAAATGCCCCCCGCCAAGGAACCTGAAGGAGTTGAAGTCACTTCAAGGCCAACTTGCCTATATATGACGTTTTATTTCTAATGTTTCAGGTCGCATCCAACCCTTCCCAGGTTGATGAAGAAAGGAGTGGAATTCGAGTGGGATGAGATGTGTAAAGATGCTTTCGACAGCGTTAAAGAATACTTGCTCAACCCGCCGGTTCTATCAACACCAATCAAAGGACGGCCTCTCATCCTTTATGTAGAAGCACAGCCTAACTCCTTAGGAGCACTTCTTGCCCAGCATGATGATGAAGGAAAGGAGGTGGCGTGCTATTATTTAAGCCGCACCATGGCAGGTGCTGAACACAATTATTCACCCATTGAAAAGTTGTGTTTGGCCCTTATTTTTGCTTTGAAGAAGCTACGACATTATATGTTATCACATCAGATCCAGCTCATCGCAAGAGCGGATCCAGTGAAATACATATTGAGTCAGCCGGTTCTCATGGGCCGACTCGGTAAATGGGCTTTACTTATGATGGAGTATGATATCACTTATGTCCCCCAGAAGGCAGTTAAGGGTCAAGCCTTAGCTGATTTTCTCACAGCACATCCTGTGCCGGATGATTCTCCGTTGGTCATTAACTTGCCTGACGAAGAAGTCTTCACCTCCAACACGAAGGAATGGGAGTTGTACTTTGATGGTGCCTCCCAAACTGAACTAGACCTTGATGGTATGCCAAGAAGGTGAGCCGGAGTAGGTCTCGTGTTCAAGACACCAGAAGGCGGGATGATACATCACTCTGTTTCTCTCCTGAAGGAAGAATGCTGAAATAATGAAGCTGAGTATGAAGCACTCATTTTCGACTTATTATTGGCACTTTCTATGGATATTCGTTGCCTCTGTACATTCGGTGATTCCCAGCTTATTGTGTGCCAAGTCAATGGCATTTATGAAGTACAGAAGCCTGAACTAATGCCATACCATGAAGCGGCCCAAAGGATTATAAAGAAATTCGAGCATATTGAGATTTCTTATGTGCCTCGAAGTCAAAATGCATCAGCAGATGCTTTGGCAAAACTTGCTACAGCACTTGCTCTTCCAGATGGGAAATCCACGCAAGTTATCATTGAAGAAAGGTGGTTGCTTCCTACAGTTTTGGAGCTCATTTCAAAAGAGGTTGAAGTTGATATTGTTGTCACTTCTGATGTTGAAGAGGAAGACTGGCGCAAACCCTTCTTTGATTATTTCAATCATGGTATTCTACCAGATGAACCTGTGAAGAGACGCCAGCTGCAACGGTGACTCCCAACGTACACCTACAAAGTGGGGGTTCTATACCGGCGGTCTTTTAATCAAATGCTCCTTCGATGTCTTTCCCAAAGAGAAGCTAATAAAGTTCTACAGGAAGTTCACCACGGAGTCTGTGGCGGCCATCAAAGTGGACCAAAAATGTATCACAGCATTAAGTTTGCTGGTTACTATTGGCCCAGTATTATGGTTGATTGTCTTAAGGTGGCTAAGTCTTGCCATGATTGTTAAACACATGGTGATATCAAGCATCGACCACCGGTTCCACTTCATCCCACTGTCCCTTCATGGCCGCTTGACACCTGGGGCATTGATGTCATTGGTCCTATTGAGCCTCCTTCATCCAGGGGACACCGTTTCATTTTAGCAGCGACTGATTATTTCTCCAGATGGGCTGAAGCAATCCCATTAGGAGAAGTGAAGTCTGACAACGTCATCAATTTTCTAGAGCGCAACATCCTTTACTACTTCAGGATACCTCATCGCATCATCTCCGACAACGGAAAAGCTTTCAAGTCGCAGAAGATCTTTAATTTTGCAGCAAAGTACAAGATCCAGTGGAATTATTCTACAGGATATTATCCTCAAGCCAATGGATTGATTGAAGCCTTCAACAAGACATTGGGCAAGATCTTGAAGAAGACAGTCGGAAGATACCGAAGAGACTGGCATGATCGTCTTTTCGAAGCATTATGGGCTTATCGCGTAACGGTGCGCACTCCAACACAAGCAACGCCCTATTCCTTAGTGTTTGGGAGTGAAGCCGTGTTGCCATTAGAAGTTGAGATTCCCTCATTAATAATCACTCTTCAAGAAGAACTCACCCATGACAAACAGATTCGGCTTCGTTTTCAAGAGCTGGTTACCTTGGAGGAAAATCGTCTTCATGCACTTCAAGACATCGACTTGTACCATCAAAACATGGTATGGGCATATGACAAGCTTGTCAAGCCACGTGTCTTCAGGAAAGGCGAACATGTGCTTGTTCTTCGACGCCCCATTGTGGTCACAAGCAAAGTCAAAGGCAAGTTCAAGCCTAAATGGGAAGGGCCGTAGATCATCGAGCAAGCATATGATGGTGGTGCATACCAACTCACTGATCAACAGGGGAACCGCCCAATGCCTCCCATCAATAGTAGGTTCCTGAAGAAGTACTTTGCATGATTGTGTCTTTGACATGATCTCCTCACCCCTCTTCTCTTTCTTTCACCCCTTTTGCTTTTGATTAAGTTCTTTTTGTGTTAATTTTTTTTCTCTTTCAAAAAAAAAACTTTTAAAAAAAAAGTTTTCTTTTACGGGTGGCAATACCCAACAATGAAAGGCTTTCTTAGCTTTCGTCAAGTCAATCACCCCTGGTTTTGCAGCTGAAGGATTCATGTACTGAGCGAAGAATGAATCAACTTGATTTTATTTGCAATGGAATGACCTCCACACGAAGCACATGCAATTGTGAAGTATGTGTAACTAAGGGAAGTGGGATGCTAATTCATGTCCCATCTGAAGCAACCAGTTCACCATGTACTTTGCTATCAAATGCCTCTCTTCAGATCCATGGAGACATCAAGCCCCTGGAGAAACTATAAGATGAAGAGCAAGAAAGGGCTACTTGACTCGGCACAAGTCGTAGTTCAATGTGCAGCCACTTGCCACTCCTGTGAGGCATTAACAATGGTCCTTTTAAAAAAAATCAAGCCTGCGGGGATTATTTAGTCATTGCAAGATGTGGATTGGCTAATTTTGAAGTTTCAAAACAAAGAAGCACCAAGCAAAGTTTCAAAGTAACGAAACAATCCTTAATGGGCAATCCTTAAAGAAGCTTCCAAGAAAATCTCAAGGAGTATGTCGACGATTCGGACTCGGAGTCCTTAGCCGAACTTATGCAAAATTTATAATAGTGAGAACTTTCAAGGTGACCCTCCGGGAAGGTATGTAGAAATATGGAGAACAAGAGCACAGAGAGGTTTATACAGGTTCGGGCCCTCGATGGTGGGAGTAATAGCCCTACGTCCTGTTGGGATTTCACTATAAGTGGTAAAGATTTACAAGATGGAGGGAAAAAAACCTTCACAGGCGAAGGGTTTTTCCTATATAAGTGTACAGAAAGAAACCAGGGAGGCTTATAAAAGCTATCTAATCTAAGCCGTAGACTTGGCTGTTTGAGCGATTGAGATGTGTTGTATCTCGCTTGTATCAGAGACGTTGATCTCTTCGCTCCTCCTTCTATTTGATACATCATGCCGCCCTTTTATACTTTTGAAAGGGCGTCAAGTCGTAACTGCACCAAACAGTTGCTTGAATGCGGTTTAGAAAATCGCTCTTAACCCCCATGCAGGTTTAACACGTGTTATTCACGGATAACTGCACGTATTAACCTCCTGACGGTTGGTCTTCCACGTGGAAGAATCTTCGGGATACTTGGGATATTCCCGCTATATGGACAGCCGGACAGGTGAACCCCAAGTATCCTGGTTGAAAGAATTCTGACCGCGGGATGTTGGCTGACCGCGCAACATCTCCAGTATTCTGTTCGCATATAGCACACGAATCCCTGACCGCGGACTAGCTGCGGTCTGATAGCGCAAAGCCGGTGACCTCGGGTTGATGCTTCTCAGAATGACTTGAGTTCGCACCGCCAGGCACGTGTCTGGCTCGAATCTGTCTTGAACCAACAGTGCATTTATTTGAATTGACTCAGGTGTCAATCCTCGTCAGCTAGCCCCCAAATTCGAAGAAAACGAAGGGACGTGTTTATTTCGAATTTAAAGACAAGCATTGGATTTTTAACCCGACTCTTCAAATCCCTCGCTTAGTGGCGCACTAAGTGGGACGATTGGTTCCCCGAGACGGGCTCTGGGCATTATGTGACAGGTAATGATGGCGCTGTTGAAATGTTTTTTAACCCGAGGTGAAATTGTAAATGCTTTTTAAAAAACCTGAGGCGCTCAGAATGTGAACCGTCACCTTGGGGGTTATAAATACCGAAGCCTTTCGAATTACAAAGCTATACAATTTCTTCTCACAGTTAAGTTCTTTCTAAAGTCACCTTCATTCTTCTCTTCATACACCTCCCGATGGTAGATCACAACATCATTGAGATTGAAAGTGATGAAGAGGAAGTTCTCAAGTAGGAGCCCCAAATGCCTGAAGATCCATCTCCTTCAAGGAAAAACCCAAGGTTGACGAAGGATCTTCCAGCAGAGCAAAGGTAGAAGACGTACCAATGGGACGTTTTCCTTTAGTCCTTTACTCCAACACTCCCTGCTTTTGTTTGGGTGATCGATTTTCTGGTCGGCAAGCGGTGACTATTCGACCAGAAGATCCTCAACTTGTGTTGGGGAAGCAATCTCCTGGTGGGAAGGTTGTACTTCCACCATTTGGTGATCATCCGCTTTTATCGGATGATCTACTTTCCAGGATGGCTATATCAACCTGTCACTAGCAGGGACAGGTAATGATCCTCATCTCCTTTTGCTGATAGTTATAGTTAGCACAACTAACTTTTGCAAATGTAGGAGATCGGAGGCCCTAGTGATCAGCCTGCTGCCACTCCGCCTCTTCCCCTCGGACAGATTCTTCCAGAGGAGAAGAATGCCCTGGAGAAAAAGACCGAAGAGATGTCTTCAGCGATTCTGCATCTGGCAGAATGTTTTGAACGATCCCGTGAAGAGGCGCACCAGTTCCGTTGAGAGAGGGACCACTCTCAGCAACAGCGGGAACTCTCCGATTTGATTAGGAACAGTAGTGTATCTCTCGTTAGGGATGATGTAGGTAGGCTTAGATTAGTTGTTAGTTCTCGAGGGGTTGTCAGTGTAGATCCTACTGACAGCAATATGTCCCTAGGAGAACTCTGCAAACTTCTTTCGGATCAGGTCGACGCTCTGGTCTCCGGTATCCCTTTTGTATGTAAAGAATACAAGAAATAAAATCCCTTTCTACATATTCTTTGCATCTTCTGTGCGAATATATGGCCGTAAATAATGTCTTCGCGACCACTCATACACAGGGAAACTTCAGTTCTGTGATCAGAATCACGCTTTTATAAAAGTACCGCGACCAGCTCTGATACCGTGATCAGACTTAAAGCCGTGGTTAGAACTGAAGCTTACTGCGATCAGAATTGAGGCTCGGTCAGACCGTTGCTTCGATTAGAATCGGAGCTTAATTGAAAGCATGGTCTCGATCATACCAAAACCCGATCAGAATATATCCATACGTCCAAAAACTTGGCCATAGGATTTTTTCATGAAAATATAAAAGGCACATAAAGGAAAACGTCCTTTGAAAAGCTCTGAAAAACTTTTCAGGCTTTTGTACTTTCAGACTCTGAAACAAAGAAGTCTTTTTGTTTCAGATCCGATGCCTGGAACACTTTAACGGGTCCGCCAGAGATAGTATCCATTATGGGAAATGAATAAAATACTCAGTGGAACGTTTGAATGGAACATTACCCACATTAGTGCGTCTCCTTGGGTCTATAAAAGGAGCAGGTAGCTTCTTGAGGAAGCCACACAACCAAAACCCTCACGATTTCCGCCGCACAAAACCCTCGCTCTTCTCAATCTCCATCTTCCCAAAGCGGCCGACTTTCCCCCCAATTCCTCACCAAAAATGGCGTTTTGGAGCCGATCAATCCACCACTCTGAGGAGAGCTTGTTGGCGTTGGAGAAGGAGGAGATCCTTCCTCCGCGGCTGCTAATCAACTGGCGGCCAGCGGAGAAGGACCAAGAAACCCCATATAGCGAACGGCCACCGTGGGGCCTTTCTCAAGGCGTCCTAATTTTCATCCGGAGGTTCGCTGAAATATGGCTGGAGTATATGATTCCGAGAACGATTTTGATCTCGAGGATTATGCTCACATTCCAATGCCTTCTCCAAGCGATTGGAGGAGGTTGAAGGCCAAAATCTTCCAGAGGTTGAATCATCTCCCCAGGTCATGTCCATCGACCAGGGAGCGATTAGCGCAAGGTCAGAACCCACCGAGGTTCTTAATGCGCTAGAGGGTGTATCCGGTCCGTCATACGACCCTGCTGAGGGGAAGGATGATATCGACCTGGAAATCAGCCCGGGGAGATTCGACCCTGATAACCTTCACTGTCTCTTTGATTTTGAGTCTGACTCGGAACAAACTGAGATGTTTTCCCCATCGGCAACCTCTCTCCCTAGACAGTTCGCTGCCTTGTCGGAAGAAACTCCTGATCAACAGGCTGCTAGGGAAGAACGGGATCGCAAACAGAAGGAGGATCAAGACCTCGAGCAAAAAAACAACGAACTTCGCAGAACTGCCCTAGGGGCTCTTCAAGATGTGCAGGCTCGTTACGATGCCGCTTCGAGTTCTTCTTGACGGTCACGTGGTCGCAGACGCGACCAGACCCCTTCTTTGCCTCCGGAGCATTTCCCGGTGGACGAAGAAACGGTAACACCTGGTGCCCCTAGGAGAAGTACCCATGGTCGACTGCGATCTATCGCGGAAGTCATGCGTAACTTCCCTCCTACAGTCACGGATGCGCAGAAGCCAGCCTTCACCAGGATCCTGGCAGAAAGACTGGATGAGGTCGCGTCCGAGGTGACCCCAACGGCCTCTTCCCGGTTGGTAACACGTTCTCGCGAATGAGAGTGTTCTGACTCTGATTCTGGCCGGCGAAGCTACCCGCCGCCCGTACTGTCCCGACAGGACAAGTACAGGCGCACGCAGGATTCTCGTGGTAGGGATCAGGTCCCTGTCCACTCTCGTTTGGGACCGCGAATAACTTCACTGTTACGTGAAGTCGCCCGTGGCCCGATCGAGAGTCACAGGGCAGTTCACGGTCCCTACGTCGGTTGTAAAGCTTTCTCGCCCGGCCTACGTGCGGTCGTTTGGCCTGATAAGTTTCGACCAGGGGCCATTGAAAGGTTCGACGGAACTCAAAACCCATCCGAGTTCCTTCAAATCTATATCACTGCCATCCAAGCGGCGGGAGGCGATGACCGGGTCATGGCCAACTACCTGCCTACAGTCCTCGAAGGGCCGGCTAGAACCTGGCTGTTTAATCAGCCCGAGGGTTCCATCTACAATTGGGAAATGCTGTGCGACGCTATCCTCAGCAATTTCCAAAACTGTTATCAAAAGCCGGGTAAAGAGGACGATCTTCATCGGCTACGACAAACTTCGACCGAAACTCTTCGGCAGTTTGTCAAGAGGTTTGTCGAGGTGAGGAATACCATCCCGAACATATCTGATGGCTCCATTATCAGGGCATTTAAACATGCCGTTCGATACCGGAGATTCACCGAAGACTTGCTTATCCACCCTCCTCGATCAGTGGTCGATCTTTTCGACATGGCCGATCGATACTCCGACGCAGCCGAAGCGGTCGAATGGAACTGGATGGTCGACAAGGGTGACCTACCACCTCAACCAGGTTTCAAAGACGCCAGGAAAGAAGATTTAAGCAAGAAGCCGGAATCTTCGTCGGGCGGGAAGTCGAAAAAGTCGAAAAGGAACCGCTCTGGACAGTACCGCGAGGTCGCAGAGAAGCCACCTTCCACCAAAGGTAACAAGCCTTCATTTAAGAATAAAACTGCTTCTGGTGGTCGTAGTGCCGACCAGCCAGAAAAGTCAACTAATCCGCAGGAAGGCAAGAAGTGGTGTCCACTCCACAACTCCGCAGGCCACGACCTCAAGAACTGCAGGAGTTGGTTGAAGCAATTAGATGACTTCTACCAGGGAGTTGGGCCAATGCCGACCTTACCGGCTAAAGAACAGGCATGCGGACTTAGAGACGCCGACGAAGACGAGGAAATGTCCTACTAGGTACCTCAAAATCATATTAATGTTATTTTCGGGGGTTCTTCCTCTTTCGTTTCCAAAAGGCAGTTCAAAGCCTTTTACCGAGAGGTTAACCAAACGGAGACATCTCTTGGTGAACCTCAATACCCCCGTTGGTCGGATACATCTTTGACATTCGATCGCTCTGATTGTCCCGCGGGGCTTACTCAACCATTGAGGCTCCCTCTGGTCATTAACCTGATCATCAGTAACGCGAGAGTCGAAAGGGTCCTGATCGACGGAGGGAGCTCCCTTGACATTTTATTGGTCAAGGCACTCGACGAGATGCAGATTCCTCGTTCGAAGATTAAGCCCATAATCCATCCGTTTTATGAGATAATCCCAGGCCCCTCTATGATGCCGTTGGGACAAGTGGTCCTCCCGGTCACACTGGGAGAACCGGATAACTTCCGAACAGAATTGGTTACTTTTGACGTAATCGATTGTGATTCGGCTTATAACGCAAAATTTGGCAGGCCAACTCTTGCTAAATTCATGATGGCAACGCACTATGCTTACCAGTGCGGCAAATTGCCTGGCCCTAAAGGTGTCATCTCGGTCCGAGGCAGTCGCAATGTGGCACTCATGTGCGACCGGCTATCTTTGGAGATGGTCGATAACCTTCCCCTCCAGGACGTGATCAAGGCTGCTCCTCGACCAGATGAGAAACTCAAACTGGTTCCATTGTACCCAGATGATCCATCCAAGACAATTCGGGTTGGATCAGGTCTGGATGACAAATAGGAACTCGGGCTCATTACTTTCCTCTGGGCTAACGCAGATGTGTTTGCGTGGAAACCGTCCGACATGCCCGGCGTCCCAAGGGAAGTAATTGAGCACAGGTTAGCAATTCTACCTGGACAACGACCAATAAAGCAAAAGCTCAGGCATTTTGCTGTTGACCGACAGGAAGCCATCCGAGAGGAGTTGGACAAACTCCTAAAGGCCGGGTTCATTCGTGAGGTCGATCACCCGGAATGGCTCGCCAATCCGGTCATGGTCCGCAAGTCAAATGGCAAGTGGTGCATGTGCGTCGACTATACTAGCCTCAACAGTGCCTGTCCGAAGGATGAATTTCCCCTTCCCCGCATCGACCAGTTGGTCGATTCAACCGCGGGTTGCGAACTGATGAGCTTCCTGGACGCTTACTCAGGATATCATCAAATTAGCATGGCAGAAGAAGATGAAGAGAAAACTGCCTTCATCACCCCGTTCGGCACCTACTGCTACGTCAGAATGCCGTTCGGTCTCAAGAACGCAGGTTCCACGTACCAGCGCTTGATGCAAAAGACCTTTCTTTCCCAGATGGGGCGTAATCTCAAAGCATATGTAGACGACTTGGTTGTAAAAAGTACCAAGAGATTGTCTCATTTGGACGATCTCGCTGAAACCTTCTGTAATTTAAATCGCTTTGGAATAAAATTAAACCCGGAGAAATGTTCTTTCGGGGTTTCTTCAGGAAAACTTCTTGGCTTCCTTGTTTATTCCAGGGGCATTGAAGTTAATCCTGAGAAAATAAGGGCCATTGAACAAATGAGGTCATCCTCGACCATGAAAGATGTTCAACGCCTGGCTGATCGCATGGCGGCCTTAAGTCGCTTCATATCGCGACTAGGCGAAAGGGGATTACTTTTCTTCAAAGCCTTGCGGAAGCATCACAATTTCACATGGTCAAATGAGGCCGAGAAAGCGTTTCAGGAGGTAAAGACATATCTATCCAGTCCGCCAGTGTTGGTGTCTCCCGACAACGGAGAACCATTGCTTCTTTATCAGGCAGTCACACCGCATGCGGTCAGCGCCGTCCTGATCGCGGATAGGGAAGGAATACACAGACCCGTCTACTATGTGAGCGAGGTACTTCATGGTCCTAAGGAACGTTACCCTGAGGTCCAGAAGATACTTTACGCACTACTGATGGCTTCCCGTAAGCTACGACACTACTTCCAAGCTCACAAGATCACAGTACTCTCCTCCTTTCCTTTGGGCGATATTGTCCGAAATCCAGAAAAATCTGGTCGAATTGCTAAATGGGCGGTCGAACTCGGTGCCTTTGATATCCATTTCACGCCCCGCATGGCGGTTAAGTCTCAGGTTTTGGCCGACTTTGTGGTCGAATGGACCAACCCTGAGCCACCGGTGCAGGTGTCGGAGGAATTGGAATGCCCCGATCACTGGACAATGTACTTTAACGACTCCCGTAGTTTTCAACACTCGGGGGCTGGAGTGGTCTTAGTTATGCCCTAGGGCGAACAGCTTAAGTATGTCATCCAACTACACTTTGTTGCGACTAACAACGCGGCAGAGTATGAAGGTCTTCTTGCAGGGCTCCGGGCAGCAAAATTCCTCTGAGTCCGTCGATTAGTGGTGAGGGGAGACTCACAGCTGGTCGTAAACCAGGTAAACAAGGAGTACAGCACCTCCGATGAGACAATGGCTCATTACCTGGGGGAAGTGAGGAGATTGGAAAAACACTTCAGTCATTTCGAAGTCCAATACATCCCGCGAAAGGACAACATTCTCGCAGATCAATTATCCAAAATTGAGTCCTCACGCACATCCGCTCCGGCAGGAGTGTTCATTGAACACTTGGACCGTCCTTCGATCATGACTTCGGTCGAGGATGATCCGGTAATAGCCTGCGTTACCAACCTCAGTCAGGAACAGGATTGGACTCATCCATTGAGAGTTTATCTTGAACATGGGACCCTACCCGAGGACGAAACCGAAAGCGATCGGTTAATTCAAAAAGCGCGTCTGTACAAGCTCTTAGATGGGATTCTGTACAGGAAGGGTACTCAAGGAGTATTCATGCGCTGCATATCTCAGGAGGAAGGAAAATCCCTCCTAAAAGAGATACATGACGGTGTATGCGGTGCGCACATGTCATATCGGACACTGGTCGGAAAAGCTTATCGACAAGGATTCTACTGCCCTTCGGCACTCGATGATGCCAAGCATATGGTCAGGATGTGTCCTCAGTGTCAGTTCCACGCGAGACAGGTTCATCAACCAGCCTATGCGTTACAAACCATTCCCCTCGCATGGCCTTTCGCGGTCTGGGGAATGGATATTGTTGGCCCTATGCCACAAGCGGTCAATGGGTACAAGTTTCTGTTCGTAGCCATTGACACGTTTACAAAGTGGATTGTGGCTGAACCAGTACAAAATATTACCGCGTCAGCAGCACAAAAGTTCTTTCATAAGAACATTGTTGCTCGATTTGGTGTTCCAAACCGTCTTATCACCGACAATGGGTCTCAGTTCGCCAGTGGCCTTTTCCTAAACTACTGCGATCAGATCGAAACCAAGGTGTGCTTTGCTTCTGTGGCACATCCACAAAGTAATGGTGCTGTAGAACGGACCAATGGGCAGATATTGCAAGGCATCAAAAACGTGTTTTTGATCGCCTTAAAACTCGCTTGGGGGCTTGGGCAGACGAGCTTTATACCGTTCTATGGGCACTACGAACTACCTTTAGTCGAGCCACCAGTGAGACGCCCTTCCATCTGATCTATGGGGCCGAGGCTGTGTTGCCTATGGAAGTTAGTATTGGGTCTGTTCGGACAAAACGATTCGAAAAAGTTAATCAGTCCGAACAGCGATCACAAGATCTCCTCCTCTTAGAAGAAAGGCGTGATCGTGCTTTGATCAAATCCGCGGCATACTTGCAAGCTTTGCGCAAGTATCACAGCAAAAGGGTGCGACCACGTAGTCTTAACGTGCGCGACTTGGTGTTACGAAAAATCCAAGACCAGTCTAATCGCAATAAATTCTCCCCGAAGTGGGAAGTCCCTTATACTGTTGTCTCAGTGCCGCGACCAGGATCCACGCGGTTAGCCATGAAGGATGGTCGAATTTTGTCCAATACTTGGAACATCGATCAACTTCGTAAGTTCTATGTGTAAGTATTCAATCCCTTTTCCTGTTCAATTAGCATTTTTTCATAAAACAAAAAATGTTTTGGTTTCATACGATGAATATTTCCCTTTATGCCCATGTGTTGCGAATTCAGCTCGGGGGCTGGTCGCCGGCGGTTAGATCATTACAACGTTCTAGCCGGATTCACTGGCCGATCTCATGACCGCTTCCAGGCAAGTCACTCCTAAATAAGCCGTTTCTCAACGCACACGGGGCTTTCTGGCAAGTTCTCGGTCATCTGAGTGGCTGTTAGTTTGCAAACAAGGATAGGCGTTACATTGATCATAATTGTTGGTTCGATCACACATCCCTGGTCGTTATATTCACTTTTCTCCTACATTTGTAATACCAAGTCTTCAGTAGCTACAATCACAGGCGGGGCCTAGGGGGATATGTTTATAATATGAAATGACATAAAACAAGAATATATATATATTCATTTTCAAAAATGGGTTTCAACATACATCGCATTACATACAACTGCTTCTATACAGATGTAGGGATCACTCGATCCCAAGCTCAGTCAGGAGTTTATTTACAAGGGGTCTGATCTCCTCCATGACGGCCTCTAACTGTTCCTCACTCTCGACCTCAACCGGTCCCACCAATGGATTCATATCTACATGTGGGCCATGGTGAGGTCGAACCCGGCTGAGAATAGCGGAAGCGGCTGACCGAACCCTGATTCTGATCGGCTCTTCTCGTCGCTGTGTATCTTCAGGAAGATACTCGAGAAGTGACTCTGCCTGGGCAATGACTAGCGTAGACCAGTCAGTTAGGCTGAGGTTATCTCTTGTGGTTTCGACCACATCAGCCCTCAGGAGACGAGCCACCGCCTTCAGTTTTTTGAAGATTGAACGGCTCAGCTCTCTGTTCGCCCTTTCGGAGGTTTGAATAGAGCCCTAGAGGATCACCTTGTCCTGACTGAGTTGTCTTATTTGACCCGCTTGCGCTGCAGTAAGAGAAAAGATTACTCACGTGTTATGAAGTTAAGTCTTCCTAATCAGGAATCGACTTAACAGAAAGTTGTGACTGCAGCTTGTTGTTGGTGTGCAGTCACTGAGATTGAATGAAGTTTGACTGTGGCCACTTCTTTCTTCAGGAATGCCATCTCTTTGTGATGGAACAGAAGGAAAAGGGATTGAATAGCTTTGTTTTATGAAAAAATGCTATGGCCAAGTTCTCCACATCGGACTCAACTCGGCGCGAGACCCTCCTAGAACTCCGAATCATCTGGGGCGTTATCATCTTTTGCTTCATCCTCAAAACCAAACAAATTGGGACCGGCGAATCCCTCTTCTGAATTGTTTGTAAAGGCAAGGGTGAGTATGCTTTGACACAATGCTCAGCAAGTCTTTTACTTGGAAATGCAATTATATAGATCAGGAGTGATCAAGAAAAGGGGTTAAGTCTTATAATTATAATTAGTATAGATTTCAATTCTTTGATCTCTCAAATAAGGGTTTTATTTTCAACAGCGGGGTTTTGGAAATCTTATAATAGACTTTAAGAAAACATTGTGGATGGCGATCCTCCAAGATCCACCATTTTGAATTAACCATATTATGAAAGCTTTTCCCAAATTTTACTTGTGTTGAACCACATGGATAAATCCACCGCGAACATACTCCATGACCTGGGAGTACAGAGTATCTGATACTTTTCTTACACTTTGCAAAGGTGTACCTCTTTTTAAATCCACTTATTCACTCGACTTTCAAGTCGGGCCAACTCCATGCAACTTATACGCATGTGACAAGGCCGAGATCACACAACGTTTTTGTAGTCTAGTATTAACAGTATCCCCGCCCGGTAAATAGACAATTAAGTCTCAAGTACCGTTGTGGGTCCTCCCCACTGCCTTACTTCCTAGCCTTGGCCTATGTTCCCGTAGGACACATAGCCTTTCTTGATTACAGTCGCGCACGACTTAATCAGGCGTAGGGCGACTTCCTTCTTTCCACCTTATCCTCTCATAATTTTTCTGAACTCACATCACTCACTGACGAACTGCGCCCAACCAGTTTCCACGCGAGAAACCAGACCGACAAACCATGTAGGGAACTGCTAATACCAAAAAGCTACTAAGTTGTGCCGTCCCATACCAGGCAAGTGGTTGGTACGTTTTTTATGCCGCATAGAGGCACAACACATGGTTCTAGTCCTTATGAATTAATAGTGAGGAGACTTTCACATTCCCTAGTGCGCACCGCACCCTCTCCATACAAATCATCCTCACTATTAATACTAATTTCACATTTTCTTTCATAAAAGGGGTTTCAAATTTGTTTCTCACATATTAGCTATTTCACACCCGACATGTACATTTAAATAAGAGTAGAGTTTAAGCATAGCATCCTAGGGTGACAAGGCTGCATGATGATTCAACCTCAAAACGGGTTTCCACATAAGACTTGGGTCATATCTATTCACATGTTTCTAAACATAGTTTTTATCAAATACTCAGCATGCATATATCTTTAAAACAGTTAATCTACTTTATATCAAAATACTAGGTGAGACATGATCAAGGGTGGCGACTTGCCTTGCCAAATTGGGTCTAAGTAATCTGCTGGGTCTTCAAATGTTCCTTCCAAATCTTCCGCTCCTTGCTCTGCATTCGCACGAAAGCGCACACAACACATACAAGACATAAGCATCCAGAAAATAGGCTTTATACAAAAATATATGTAAAATATAAACATGTATGCAAACGAGGGAATTTGGTCAGAGACAGAACAGCGGAGAAAAGGATATTAGGGTTAGGTCCACTGGACAAGACTCGAATGCGACGAAAGTCAAAGGCTTGGCATTCGGTTCGCGAACAGACGAAGTCTAAAAAGGACACTAGAGTGATTTGGGGCTTCTAGATGATCAAAACTGGTGCAAGAGGTGGCATTGTGTGCCAAATGCTGTGAGGGACCTAAATGACAAAGTGGACTTTTCAGAAAGGCCCTAGAATTAACAGAGAATCACAGCAAGGCTCAGGACACAGGAAATCGAATGCCATTGTACGCGGTCAGGGATTCGTGTGCTATACGCGAACAGAATGCTGGGGATGTTGCGCAGTCAGCCAACATCCCGCGGTCAGAACACTTTCGACCAGGATACTTGGGGTTCACCTGTCCGGCTGTCCATATAGCGGGAATATCCCAAGTATCCCGAAGATTCTTCCACGTGGAAGACCAACCGTCAGGAGGTTAATACGTGCAGTTATCCGTGAATAACACGTGTTAAACCTGTTGCATCTAGGCCTTCATGCCTAACCCTAAATTTTGATGATTAATGAAAACAAAGTGTTCTGGACTAATCGTATTTTTGAGATTGTTTGATACAGGGATCAGTTGGGAAGAAATGCAAGAAGATCAAGATGAACCCGACTTGAAGTGAAGCACAAGATGCAGAAGAGCAAAATACAAGACGCAAATCATGAAGATGCGAAAGACCTAAGGTATTACGAGTTTTTATTTTTACCGATCTCGGCGTTTGGAGATGATCGGTTAGGGAAATTATTTTCTAGTTTTAACCGTACTATAAAGAGGGGTGGCGAAAGTCCTCTCTTTATCTCCAACACAAACTGAGAAACTTAGGTCATTGCATTGCATCCTTTTGAGTTGGATTTGGTTTGAACTTAATTTGAAAAATCTGGTTTTTCAGTTCAGTTTTTGACAGCAGGAGAGTTTTTCGATTTTCTAGAAAGATATAGGCAGATCTGGTTTTTTCTTCTGTTGACAAAAATGTAGCCCTTGAAATTATATTTCAAACGAGCTATTAAACACCTCTTTTGGATTTCTGGATTTAAAGTTATCTCTGTTTTTGTTCAGGCTGACTGTCAGTTTGCTAAACTGACTGTCAGTTTGAATGTCAGTTAGATTAAACTGACAATTGTCCAGAGAGGGTGTTTTTTTGGGCTCAAAATTTTTGTACTAAACTGACTGTCAGTTTGTCCATACTGACTGTCAGTTGGGGTTTCGACCACAGAGATTTTAACTGAGTTTCTATTTGTTTTTGGTCGAGTTTGTGGTCGAACTGACTGTCAGTTTGCATAACTGACTGTCAGTTGTGGGTTTCAGCTTTCCATAAACGACCACGAACGGCTAGCAAAGTTTATTCCGTAAATTTTGTCGGCCGTTGTGCACTGAACTGACTGTCAGTTAGGCAAACTGACTGTCAGTTTGGGTTGCTGATTTTCAGCCCTAGCTCCAACGGTTCATTTGTTTCTTGAGGCTATAAAAAGGGGCTTTGGACATAAGTTTTCAACAACAAGCAGCAGCATTTCTTATACACTCTTGAGCTTTAGTTTTCCACTTAAAATCTTGATCTTTTGATCAAGTCGATGTTTTTCCGATCCACCGAGCATTTCAGTTTCTTTTGCATTTGCATTCACTTAGCTTCTCGGTGCGTGTTTGGAGGTCTAGAGAAGACCTCGCTGCCTGTTATTCTTGGTGAGCGCCCTCACCTAGACGGTTCGGAGGCGTGGCCGTTGATCTCTCCGTTCGGAGATTGTCGGAGAGGCTCGGCAAGTGTGTACAAGTCATCGGTGCTCGCCTTTCCGGAGTGGACAAGGAGCAACCACTAGTGATAATATCCTTTGTGGATATTGAGGCAAGACTCAAGTGATTTGAGTGCTTCAACGAGGATTAGTGGAGACTGGGCGAGTCTCCGATACCTCGGTAAAAATCGCTGTGTTTGTTCTCTTTCCCTTGCTTATATTATTTGTTCTTGATTTGCTCTTTATTTGCTTTAAGTTTTAAAGTTTTTAAAAGCCTCCTATTCACCGCCCCCTCTAGTCGGCATCCTTGATCCAACACGTGGTATCAGAGCTTGGTCTCTCGATTCATTAGGCTTTACCGCCTAGAGAGAGGAGTCGTCAAGTGGAGATTTTCTTCTCGGTCATACCGGTCGTGCGCCTATCTTTGATGGGACAAACTATCCTTATTGGAAAGTGCGCATGTCGGTATTCCTAGAAGCTATGGGGCTTGATGTATGGGATATTGTTAAACTCGGTTTTACTCCTCCGGATGATCCGGCAAGTCAGTCTGAGGACGACAGGAGAAAACTGCATTTAAATGCCCGTGCAAAAAATACACTCTTTGCCGGTATATCCTTGAATGAGTTCAACCGTGTGAGCAATCTCACGACTGCTCATAAGGTTTGGACTACCCTCCAAGAAATTTACGAGGGAACAACAAAGGTTAAAGAGGCAAAATTGCTAATGGTGAGGAAAAAATATGAGACATTCACCATGTCATCAACCGAGTCCGTGGATTCCATGTTTACTCGGTTAAATAACATTGTGAATGAACTCAAGGGTCTTGGTGTTGTTTTTACTGACCTTGAGCTTGTGAGAAAGATGCTTAGGGCCTTGCCGGAAAGCTTCGACACTTTGGTCACGGTTCTCACAAACTCCGATCTATCGACCACAACACCAACCGATCTTTATGGGAACCTCATCACCCATGAGATGCACAAGAAGGAGAAGAAGGAATCAGCCGAACCCGCGCAGACGAAGAAGAAAGCTTTGGCCTTCAAAGCTAATGCAAGAAACGATTCAAGCGATGGCTCCTCCGATGAAGACCTCGCGCTCATGGTAAAGAACACTCAAAAACTCCTTCGCAGGTTGCATAAGAAAGGTGTCAACATTGACACACGACCAAAGGGGCAAAAGCAAAACAACTTCAAGGACATCATTTGCTATGGATGTCATGAGAAGGGACACATAGCATTAAGATGTCCAAACAAGAACAAGGCGTGGAACAAGAAGAAGAAGTTCTTCAAGAAGAAGAATGAAGAAATCAAAGAAGCCTGTTTTGGAGAGTGGATGTCCGGCGGAGAGAGCTCCGACTCCAACTCCGACAACGAAAGAAGTTGCTCCAAGAAGATGGCCGGACTAGCTCTCGGCAACATCAACACTTCAACTAGCTCATCCATTTGCCTTATGGCTAAAGGCGATGAAAAGGTACACGTCAACGATCCTTCATATGATGATTTAGTTGAAATGATAACTGAATTAAATGAAGTTTTTGGAAAAACTAAAAAGAAGTATAAGGCGCTTAAGGAAGAACATTCTTCCCTACGCGCTCAATACTCCGAGCTTAAAGAATCTTATGAATGCATGCTCATAAAAGATGTTACAAATACCTCATCTAAGGTAGATGCTTCAACTTCATGTAATTTGGATGATTCTCCCTCTAGTAGTCATCATATTCCATGTGTCTCTAATGATAATATGTTAAATGAAAATAATGAACTTAAGGATCAAGTAGAAAAACTTGAAAAAGGGTTAGAAAATTGTTATAAAGGCAAAATATCTCTTGATCTAATCCTTAGTAAACAAAAATGTTCTTTTAGAAAAGAAGGATTAGGATATTTTCAAAAGAAAGGAAGGAAACAAAACTCTAAAACTATATTTGTTAAAGCATGCAAAACATTTTGTCATAAATGCCATGAAACCGGTCATTCACATGAAGCATGTCCCTTAATGACTCCAAATTATTTTGATACTGCTACATGCTTCAAA